>JAHFWI010000003.1:5000000-6250000 GCA_028554975.1 Himalopsyche kuldschensis | reverse complement strand
GGGAAAACCGATTTCAGTATACTCTTTTGAATAGCAATTGACATATTAAAGCTTCAGTTTATTTTCAATACAGTGAAGCCCCGATTCTATGTTTTTCAAGGGACCGTATAAAACTAACGATTAATGCGGGAAACGATGAATGCGGGAAAGGTTTAAATATAAACTAAATGCCAGGACTACAGAAAATGAACGCACCACGCGGAAAACGTATAATGCGAGAATGTAGAATCGGGGTTCCACTGTAATGGTAAAACTAGATATAACAGTAAGAGAATAAAATTAGATAATTCAGCAAAGGACACTCGTTGTACAACCTCCGAATAAATTATGAGCACGGGAAGAATTTATTCCATTATTTTATGATTTATTTAATTTTTTAGCCAGTTTAAATTGCGCATGGATAACCTCATAAAGTGATTCATAGCATTATGGATTTATATTCGGAGGCAGGGCTGTGTATGGTGTTAGCATTCCTTCACAACTATTTAATAACAGAGCTTTTCGAGAGCGATTTCAATTGCGAGATGTTAACTGTATTTTCCTTGTCCCGTATCCATCTACATATTTAAATCCCAAGAAAAAGAAAAAGTGGGAGACTGACTAACGATTGGTTCTTGCAAAATAGCTAATCACTTTTTTGGTGTTCACTGTCAATACTCGGTGGAATGATATTATTTTTATTAAAATAGCTTATGTTTAGATGCTTATACTCCACATTGGGAGAAAATTTTTTCAGTATTTTTGTTAGTACGTTTTTTTTAAAATTATATTTGCAATTCAATAAGCGGTTTCGCATTGCTACAACTCTACGGTGGTAGTGAAATTTCCCTAATTTAATGCCATATCCGTTAAAGCGTGATCATTTTCCCAAACCATGTCGTAACTTCAGCGGTTAATGTCCTACGGCGTAGCGATTCTTCCGTAAGTCTATGCCGCCACAACGAATCGTAGAGCTACAGCCCGACAGCAATAAAATGTCTAGTCCGAACGGGTGTCGTAAATCCGTCGCGGAAAATTACTACAGGGCGATTAACATGAGTTAATCACTTACCTATTATAATGAAACCATTTTTGAATATTTATAAAGACGTAATTTACTAAACAATATACCATTAAAACAGCTGCTTTATTTTAGATTGAAGTTATGTGATATATTTCGTCATCAATTCAGACGGTTGATTCGCAATATTATTTGGTAACGTTATGCTTCAGAACTAAGCATCATTGGTTATGGTAATTGAAAAGATGTATTTATTATCCTTTCGATGACAACTGAATTTTTCTTGTCGTTTTAGTCGACCTAATATTTTTGCGTTTATTTATAATATTTTTAAAAAACTCTTAGCCGTATGAAGCTTCCTTATATTTAAACGTATTTTTGTTTTTCTTGATGCTAGCATCATTTATGGGAATATAAAATTTTATTCGCCGTCTATTTTCCGTCATGTATTTGTTAACCTAGACGTAAACAAAAAAAGCTAATTTTTTTTTCTTCTCTTTTTTTAAAAATAATTAGCATTACAGCTTACGCCTATGCGCCAAATATTCTTAATTGTGAAAGTCATACGAGATTAACTCGATGATAAGTAATGAATCAGTTGTGCACAAAATCAACAATAAATAACATACACCCAGCTCAAGATCTCTTTATTTCAATTGAAAAAATCTGACCTTGCCGGGAATTGAACCCGGGTCACCTGATCGCTAGGACAAAGCTCTTGCCACTAGACCACAGAGACAGACAAATTAGCTCTTAGATGAAATTAAAATATACTGTAAGCTTCCAATTAATTTAAAAGTATTGTCCACTTTTACATGTTTCGATTATCTCATTTTAAGATTTGTTTATTAATTTTGACAATACTATTTTTGAAGGAAGATATTTTAAGATATAAATAAATGGTTTTAATTTGAAAATATGACTCATTAGACGTAAAATATACTTAGAACATAGCGCATCATCAATATTGATGAAACGGACGTCTTATATAATGTATTTTAATAATATAATGTCTTCTTTGATAATTTATTTAGATGTATAAGATTTTTACATGAAAAAATGAAACTGTACATACAATATCTTTGTCTTCGATATGAGAACTATGTTAAAAACCTTATGCTCGTATGAAAATAAAACGTAAAAACGAAAACGTATTCTTTTCAAAATTTTGGGTTTAAATAGTGACCATGTTTGAAAAAAATCGGTAGATATCTTATACCTAGGATTATAACAGGATGTTTGCGTTGTCTATTTAAGTGGCTATAAAGAAAGATATTTTTAAGAAAATCATCAATCAAAATATTTCACTGACAAGAAACTCTTGTATCTACTCGAAGAACAAACAAAAATTCTCCCACGCCCTTTCCCCTTTTATTTACACATCGGGAACCACTTACGGCTCGACATAGTAAATCTATTAGCCGTACACTAAATTATATCTTCACTTTTCTTTTTCCAAGTTGAAAAAATTTTATACACGAAGAGACTAAATATAATTAATACATAATGTTTTATATAATTGTGATGAAGCAATTTACGAATATCACTTAACATCCCTTTTGTTTTATGCCCCTGAATAACGAAACTTATATTTTTTTAACAATTATATTATTGACTAAGGATTATAAATTGAAAGTGAGTTAAATCAAATTATCAATGGCACCATCTCAATATTATCTTTCATTTGAGTTATGAATACATACAATAACGGATTGTTCACCTAATTTTTTTGTACGTTTATGAAAAAAGTGGACAAAGAATTAAAATTGACATTTTCTGTGTAGCCAAAAACAACTGAATTAAGTTTCAATATTAATACATAAAAAAACATAGCACGTCAACAGACAAAATTTATAAAAAACGATTATCAAAGAAGATTTTTCTGACGGATGGGTGTGGAAACGAGAAGAACTCACTCAGCGGGAAATCCAATCGGAAAAAAGACACCAGAGGTACCTGTGCTTTATAAAATGTATTGAATGCTGTTAAGATATCGAAGATTAATAAGATCAATCTTTTCAAATATTGATTGTACTAATTAAAAAAACTAAAACGAAACCAAACTTTACAGTTAAGTTAGTTTAGTAGGTTTCCATTAAAATATGTTGTATTATAAATATATTTACGTATGTAAAAATAATAGTGTATGTCTGAGTGTGTTTTTATAATAAATTGGTACCAATCAAATAAAATCATATATTACCATATTTGTTTAACAATCCATTAGAAGACACGGCAGACAGATTATTTGTAAGGCAAAAATATATTATTCTAACTTCACAGACCTAGTAGCAATTTACGAGTTTGCTTTTAGAGACGGCAAAAAAATATTCCGCAAAATGTAAAAGCCTTTTGCTAATTTTTTTCCAAGATAAATTCCCTCGGAGAAAAATCACAATTATTATTTGGTGCGGTTCAAAGAAGAGTAAAATTTATAGTTCCGGAGTCAAACTCCTCCATACTATTTTACTGGCAGAAAAATACGCCGGGAGAAAATAGCGAAGGAGAAACTAAGTGGATTGCGAGTGTAACGTATTAAAGATGCTCCGATCGCCGTTATTATGCAACCATGGAAACGGCGCCGCCGTCTGGGCGTCTCTGTCCGCCATAAAGCACCGCGGCGCCTCAACGCCCCAGAACTGGACTGAGAACGAAACCATTATACTTTAACAAATTGTAATTAAAATGATCGCTTTTGTTTTTAATTGGATACAAAAAACTCAGGTGTGTAAAATAATTTCTAAACTAGAATAAATCTTCAATATCAAGTTTATATTATAATAACGAAGACGAAGTTATCGCAAATAATAAAGTATGCATATATTAAGCCTAAACCTAAAGTTTTAATATCTTTTGACGTTGTTTTCAAAATAGTTTGCGCTAATATTGTGCTATGTAAAGTTGTCGTTATTTTGCATCCTGAACATTAAGTGCACGCATCAATGTAGTCTGTAGTAAATCTAATAATATACTAATCTTACACATATAATTTAAAGCAAAAACTAATTCCAATGACCAAGTGCAATCTCAGAACAAATACAAAACACGTTGTGGGACTTTAGTGATTGGAACACATTACACAAGGTGTAAACTGTCAATAATTCGTGGTGGAACGCACTAATATATTTAACAAAATATATTATAATTTTTTTAAACTAATTCCACTATGTTATGTAACGAGTAAAATTGGTTTTATACATTACATACAATTGTGGAAATAATATTTAAAAGTGTTGTATTTGCATACATATTGATTAATTATTAACAAATAAAGACACAAGGATCTTCAATTGGTTATTTTATAAATTTATCTAAATGTGTCTGAATTCGGTCATGTTGTATTTTTCCTCGCTCATTGCTTTTCTACTCCGACGACTGTAGACTGAATACCATCACAATGTGTTTATATAATATTCTTCCATTTTCATGTCTAGCTTACCTCACTAAGTTCAATGTAACTTTATATGAAAACATGCTTATCTATCATATTCGGTCGTTCATCGGCACCCGTTTCTGATAAAGATATAATCATTCGTATACTCGATCAATTTTCAGATTTGACAACTGACATCAAATTGATGAATTAAAAAAAGAAAATCTGAATTTTCGGGAAAACATCAGACAGCAGATGAGGATAGAATTAGCTCACAACCAAACAATTTTTTATATCTACCATACTACTGCAAGAATATCTAAATTTTAATTATATTAAAAACTATCTATCTTATATCTATCTATATATATAAAAATGAATGTCTGTATGTATGTCCGCTATGGACTACTAAACCGCTCGACCGATCGATGTGAAACTTTACAAATTTATTGAGTGCACCCCCGCGATGGTTTCTGGCCTACCAAACCTTCCCCCCAACCACCTCCCAACCTCCACCCCCCAATTGTTTTTTGAAACGTTACGAATTTTTCAAGTTCACTCCTTCGAAGGTTTCTGGCATACCCCCCCCCCATACGCCCTCCAAACCCCACCCCGCCAAACAACCCCCTCCCCCCCCAAAAATTGATATCGAATATTGGAAAAACAAGAAATATTGTGTATCCCACAGCACTTCAATAAATATCGAATTGAAACGAAAAGCTGTAATGTCAAAATTTTTTCAAAATGAACGAAATCAATAAATTGACTCAAATTGAATTGAATATTTGTGTAATGTCTTTCCTTCAAATTTATTTTAGTTGCTGGCGTAGCAACGCGCGCAGGGTACAGCTAGTAATATATAAATATGTCAGATCCGTCGTCGAGTTTCAATGTCGCTGGTTTCGGTTGCGGATGGAACGAATTCGAATTATTGATTTATATTCGAATTCGTAGATTTCTGTGCTGTCTGAAATTCACCCATCCGATTCTAAAAACGGGAGATATAGACAGATAGCTCACCTCTAGTTCAGTATTAGTTCTATCATATCTATGCCTACTCTATTTAAAAAAAAGTGAGGTTGAGCAACTGAGTAACAAGCAGTTTTTTGTAGAGAAACTTATGTCGAGATAGACTCTATTAAGAGTAAATATGGTCCATATTGTGAGTAAACATGGTTTATATATGTATGTATGTACATATACATATGTATATCAAACAAAAAATGATTTTATAGATAATTAAAATTTAATGTATTAACCAAATTCAAAAAAAAAAACACAAGTCAGTGGTTTCGTGTTGCTCCCCTTGTTTTTTTAATCTCGTAAAAAAGTTTTCTCAATTTACTTTATCGAAAGCTGTAAAATTATTTGGTACTGCTTGTTCTACTCGGTTGCGTGACCAATGGTTAGCATTCCCGAATGGAATCGTTCACATATTGATGTCTCAATCGATTTTATGTTTTGCATCCAAATGTATGACTGCTTGCAAAGCTCTAAATACTCAAAATTTTTGAAACGGGCAAAAGGAACAGCGATTAGGTTATTACGACTTCTCCCCTAGTATCATCGTTTTTTATTGTACTCTCTGGTGTGAGTTTTTAGAGAAGTCCTTGTTAAATAAAAGATATTAAGATACTCCATTAGAGTACACAATCTTAATAGCGAGAGTTGTAATTATCAAGATATAATCATAGTTCAGACATGAATGTATAATGTTCTATAAATATAAAACTTATAAATAGATAGATATATGTAAATAATATATGGTTAAATAGTTTTTAAAGAAATTTTATTCATTTTTTTTTGAACAGATACAGAATAAATATTCTTTATACGACTTAAGGTTATTGGAATAAAAACACCTGCATACTTCATTTTATACAAAAAAGCGTGGGATTGAAATTGTAGTTGATTTTTTATTTTCCTTAACTGTCATTTTATGCGTCAATCCATTTAGAGTAAACATTATGAATGCGATGTGTGTGTCACTGTTATTGTTATTTTGTATTCCATTTGTGTATGCTAATAATATTATATGATTAAGGTAAACTATTGCAAAATAATATTTTGAATTTGGAATATTGCAATAGAACAAAGCTTGGACCGTATATTAAAGTAGCTTTGATGATTATTAATGTGAACACTTTCAGGTGAACTGATAATTATAAACCAAATATGAAATAAATGAATTTCTATAAAATAAAATGACCAACAGCTATTTTTTCAGATACTCGAGTATTGTCTTGCGAATTATTCTATCGTCGTGCGTAAGTTTTTGATACAGATAATTAATTGTGATAGTCCTTTTTACACTTTTTAGGTGTTTACTGTCAATACATTCGGATGTCGACATATTTCATATTGACATGAGTGGGTTCAGACGAATACTATATTTTATGAATAAAAGTTGATTTTGTCAGAACTCACTCGGTTGACATCTTTGAAAATTTCTAATACGATTTTATAAAAAATTTTCTCTCTGTTTTTATGACTGCAATGTTTTCATCTTGCTTTTTTATTAAATTGTGATTTTTATTATGTATTTACATGTATGTATGTATATATATAAATACATGTATTTATATGTGTCAAATGCATGGCGAATTGGCGTCAGCTGTAATGCCATGATTTGCTTTTTCTTAAATAAATACTTAGTGGATTTTAATAAAAATAATAATGCATTTTCAGTACCTATTCAACATTAAATTTATTTAGATCAAGACCGGTTTCGCACATCGCGAGCATTATCAATTGATAAGAAATACAACGATACTGCGTTATTAATCCTTCTTATTGGCAATCATCTTGGCTTAATCTGGAATTTCAGTCCCGTAGAGGTATGTATTTTCAAAAAGTGACACAACGTTTGCAGGAAGAAATGTATCCTCAGTATTTCGTGATGTAGACAACATTACGGATTAAATAGAAAACTAAAGTGGCAGATGAAGTAAGTATCCAAAGAAATTATTATTTGTATTGCTCCCGTGAAAGCTTTGACAAATTGTTTGCTCTAAAAACACTCGGAAAATTAAGTTTATTTTGGAAAAATGATCGTGGGTCTTCATCCAAGATTTGAAAATGAGGGAAATTTGCTAGTGTTATTTGTATGTTTACCTGCTTATTTGATAGTAACGCTTAGAGTTTCGACAATCAAAAAGATATTTTCAGTTTCAAATGAGATAACAGACCTCATATAACCAAACAGTTGATTTCCTAGATGTGCTTGGACACTTTTTTATTTTTCTAGTGTGATGATGGAAGGCTTAAAGCTTGTCGGGTATAGATAACGGCGATAGTTTTTATAAACAAAATATGATATTTTAAATTGTTTAACATTTTCAATAGATACATAACTTGTCGGTCCCTGTGGTCTAGTGACAAGAGCTTTTCTCTAGCGATCGGGTGAGCCAGGCTTCAATTCCCATCAAGGTCAGATTCAATCAGATTTTCAATTGAAAAAGAGATCTTTGACGAGGTGTATGTAATTTTCGTTAAGTTGTTCACGACTGATTCATTATTTATAATCGAGTTTATCTCGAATGACTTTCACAATAAAACATATTTGGCGCATTGGTGAATATTTTATAATATTAAAAAAATATTTTTTTTTATCAGACAGACAGAATTAAGTAATTTTCATATTAAACTACGTCTGAAGTAATTTAATTCTGTCCACAAATCAAAAAGATTTCAAGTATAAATAAAGCATGATCAACCGTGCACAAGTTAAATATTTGCAAAGCGTGGGCGTATTTCGGTGCAAAAATGCGTTTCCAGGATTTGTCAACGGCAATTGTATGAATGTGTCAACCCATTTATAGCAATCGAAAGATTTAACCGCCATGAATTACGTACACCCACGTTTTAAAGTAATGATATCTCCCTTAGGTCACCGTCGCAATTGAGATTCAAATCGGTAATGACATTGTTAGAAATTTTGTCAACAGAACACAATGCCTTCTTATATTATTTAAGCCAGGATTAATTTATTTGTATTTTCGTAAAATATAGAAGGCTTACGAATCATTGCGACATATTTTACACGACTCAATAAAAAGCTTTTTTTAAACAATCTTTACGCCGGAAATATTTATGAATCATATGTAAAAGTCATCCATTTGATATATCCTTATATAGTGGATTGATGGCAGTTGAAGATGTTTTACAGTAGGTAATAAAGATAACACTTGGCTTTTATGCATTCATAGACTCATGTCATAGACTGAGACATTATGTGGTATTTCTGCTTCCATGTAAATAAAACACATTTTTTTGTACTACTTTCACATATGTACATATATCCTGTAAAGAATGATTTCGCTTTCTCAATTGAAAATGCACGCGATTAGCAAAACCAGTCCTGATCTTTACAATTAGAATATTACTTAAATAAAATGCCTTACCACCAATAAGTGACACTGAAAACCTTAAGAGTGATAATTTGTATTCTGTATCTGTCATATACACTTCGTATTTGCTTATTATATATTTTTAAAATATTTAGTATATGATTCCACAACAATTGTAAAATGAAGTAGGCAGCACGCAATTGTGTTTACGAATGTGATGCCGAATAAACTAAATTTCTTGTGAAACTTCTACAAATTAAATCAAAATTAAATTATAGATTTTCATTTCCAAATCAATGGTATATGAATTAATATCTTTTAATCATGAAATATCAATAATAATATAAGAAAATGCTTGTTATTTGTCTTAAATTTTTAGAGCTATATAATTAGTCTAAATCTAAAACTTTTTGCTATAGAGCTTTGTCGTAAAAAATGATTATGAAAACTACATGAATTATTACATTAATTACTACATGACTGTGGATTCGTTAATTGTTTATCGTTGGATCAAAAGCTTTCACGCTGGTTATTGGTAAGGCTTCCCATAAGTTTTTGTATCACATTCAATAAGTGAAGGATTGGAAGTTATACTTTTATATATTATTTGATATGAAGCTGCCTCACAAATAAGTGAAACACCTGTCATACTTTGTAAAACAAAACGTGACATAACGAATAATTCAATTAAAATTTTATACGGTAAAGGTCAATTAAAAAGTCATTCAATTTCGTGATAAAATTATATTTCTCGAAGCATGCAGTCTTCGTCTTGATATATGCTATTTTACTCAAGGCTTTATTTAAAAATTAAGCAGGGCTGTGGTCGAAATCGGAGCCGTAGTCGGAGTCACGGAGATGCGGTTTTTTTGTCGGTGTCGGGGTCTTCGCGATGGCTTGGCCGGTTTCGGAGTCGTGAAAAACTTTTGAAAAGTTTGATATTTTATTTATGAATATGACACGTAAAATTTGGCTTTTGGCCGAATTGGTTGGTTGATATTCAATAAAATACACATACATATGTAAATAGAAAAGTATGGAAGAAAACGTGGACAAATTAAACGTGTTTTTGGTCAATACTAGAGTCGGAGTCATCTTTTTTTCAACGACTCCACAGCCCTGGTATTATAAACCATACTAACAGTAAATCTATATACTTTTGCCAATGGGCGTGACAGGTATATTTTACATAATGTTTGTATTATTGATACATAAACCATAAAAGTAGCCCACATAATAAAGCAAACTTTTGAACGTGTGAAAATATGAAATCTTTGAATAAATTTTATATTGTCTGTTTATTTGATAATGATATATGCATAGATGTTTTTAGTAAAATAAAATTAGGTTTTCATATGATATATTATAAAATAAAGAACAGGTACCAATAGAATCAATGACAATATGCGCCATAGATTTTGGTTATATTTATTGCAAATAGAATTTAGCTTATCATCATCTTCATACCGCTTATGAAAAATGTATATTCTTCTCCATTGGAAATGCTAAACGACGGAAGAGATAAAACTTATCATTGAATCGTAAAACACAAAATTGTATATGAAATTTAAAATGCTTATAAGATAGTCTGATGATGCCTCTGAACAAGGCGAAACACGGGTCACGAATAGTAACACAATATATACGTGGAATTATCTGAGATATTTAAAATTTTATATCAAAATAAGCTTCCACAAAGCTACCACCGAATAATGCCATCACAATCATAAAATCGTAATCTACTACATACTTACTTTACACAGTGGACATATCGGGATTTGTTTTCACAAGTCTCAATATGTGAAGCACTGCTTGAAAGTTTTTTTTTGTATAAACGAAAAACAATCAAAATAGAAAAAAGTACTTTTCGGCAATTTCAAAAGCTAAATAATAACAAAAGCAAATCGCAGGTACGGCAAATATCCTGTTGTTGAATAACTTAATAATATTGAGATCCCAATAAGATGAGCGATTGACAATTTAAACATATTCAAATAATTGTCATTGTTACGGTATTATTATAAATATTTTAAAAAAAACATTTTTATATAAACATGTTTTGCTTGTATCTCTGCTTCATTTGAAATTTTTACTTTTTTGGTGTATTTAATTGACTACATATGTAACGATTAAGCTCATCTTTAACGAATTGATCTATACGGGGGTAATCGTGGGTATGAAGCAATTGGAGGGATTAGTCTCTTGGAGAATATTGCTCTTACCTCATTTGTAAGTTGACCGGACGTGAGCATTCATATGATTAAATTCCTCTTATAGGTAATTTTTTTATTATACTATTTCTAAGTAGTGATTTTGGTGCAGAGAAAGGAATTTCATTCATAGAAGATTGCTTCCCATACTTAGTCGAAGAAAAACATATTTGTATTTGATAAACGGAACATTGATAATTATGCACAATATTTAGGAGGTAAAGAATGGCAAGAGTTTGTTTTTTTAATGTGGCTAAACATAAAATAGGGTAGCATTTTTAAACTGTTAACTCAATTTACATGTAATTATGGTTAGTAAAAAAGTCCCAATTAAATTGCAATGGAAAAACAATTTATTTTGCTTTTTTGATGAGGCGGATACAGAATCTAATATTCGTTTACTTATTATAAATCACACATCTTTCGGAAAACAGCAATATGTCATAACCCACGAATAGTTAATTGTGGATATAGTGCTATTTGTCAAGCCTGTAGTCGAGTGGTTAACGTCGTTCTCTTCGGTTGCGCAATTCTACATAATCTTCGTGTGGACATTTTTCAATCGATTCGTGCACTTGTATGATATGCAGTGACGGCTGGTGACGGGGTGCTGGGGGGGTGCAAATGGAAGTATCAACTATTTTTCCGTACTACGGAAGAGAAACTGTTGGTATTGCGAACATCTGAATTGAAAGTCCATGCTATAGAAGTGTTTTAAAATCTAATGAGTAGGAAAGAACTCTTGCAAAAATGGTTGAATCTTCCTTTGCACCCCCTAACACCCCGTCACCAGCCGTCACTGATGATATGGCATGTTCATGTTTTAAACGTAGCTTTATTGATTAGCTGACTACGAGTTTAGTCATATTAGTCCAGTGATACACAACCTTTTTGGCAGAAATGCCAGCTTATCAATTTTGAGAACCGCATGGGTGTATATGCAAAAGAAAATTTGCTATTTTAAATTGGTCTTCAATCGTCCGTGATATGTTCTGAAAAAAGAGTGTATGTTTTTCATCATATTGGACTACATGAAATGTCATTTCAAGCCGCATGTTGTGCATCACTGTTTAAGTCTAACCATACTATCTCAGAAGAAGATTAATCAAGTAAATACCACACAGCAGTCAGAGAAATACTTTTGTGATCTACATATGTATATTAATAAAAATAATTAAAACTTTCACGTTCAATACTGACTTTTATAAAGCTCGGTTTCTTTTCCTTTTATATATCACCAATTTTCACCCAAAAGACAATCAACAATTCTTTTGTTTGCAAGAACTGACTAAACACTTTCGATAATGGTAGTCGATAGTCTTCCGTAGTCACTGTTTGTGAATATAACTGTCATCGCCAAACCGTCTACGAAGACGAATATAAGATAAGCAAATCTTTTTGGGGATTTTCTTTCGCTTATTATAGATGACGATAAGTCGTTTAATGCCCGGAAGTAGTTCCAAGGTAATTGTTTTTTGAAGGTTGTTATTTTTTTTTATGATTATGGCGTTGTTTGTCTTTTGAGCCGCTCAATTCCACTGATCATGTACTAACATAAAGTACAATCTATAAAAGAGACCTATGACTTATTTTTGAGCCTTTATTTAAATATTTGTTCTTTTTTTATTCTCATTGTGATGAATGTGCATTTTGATTTATATTGATAATAATGATAAGAAATCATATCAAAACAACTGAAGATATCATATGATTTATTTATGGAATGTGGAAATTTAAACGTGAAATTACAGGAAAATAATAAGTATCTGACGCCATCTGTTGTAGCTTTACATTTTTTCATGTTGTAATTGTATGTATGTTGGTTTCTCTGTATTTTAAATGTTTGTAAACTACATAACATTCTCATAGTCACGTCTCTTTAGCCTTAAAATGTTTAAACATATGTAACAGGAGTAAAAATAATTAATATTTTCTTTCGTAACTGTATTTTTGTACTTGTATATGTATCTCATATATAGAGTTGTAAATAATGTAAATTAATAACCTATTATTCTCAAGGAAATGTTAATGTTTGATTTAATGTTTGAGTAAAAATAATAAAACAGTTTAAGTACTTACTCCACATATCAACTGACAGGTTGCAGTATCAGTTGAAAATGCTCGCCATGAGCGAAACCAGTCCTGATCCAATAAATTTTATGTGGACTAAGTACAAAAATGTTTTATTATTTTTATTATATTATTATTCCACCAAGTGTTGACAGTGAACACCTTCAAAGTGATTTATTGTTTGGCGTTTACGGATTTTTGTTTCATTATAAGCACGGTTTATTGCTCTCGCATTCATCGTTCTTTCGAATGTTCCTTAAAACATCGGCGACCCTATGTATCTTTAATCATTTTCATAGTGATAATAATAAAAATTAGGTTTGATTATCGCAAAGCTCACATCTTGTAGACATAATAATGAACTTTGCAAGCCACACCTGCTCGCGACTTGCGACTGCAACTACAGGTGAAGCGAGGTGGGGTGACCACCCACCGAGTTGGTCGCGAGTAGAACCATCCCCTGGAATCTCGTCAATGTGGTGACCAAGCCATGGATGTTTGATTAGTGAAACATAGTATTTTAATTAGCCATTATACACAATTCTGTAATTTTAATATGACCAGCCAACGAGGTTAAGATGAAAGTTTATTTAAATTTACTTTAATCTTCAGCATTCAAAACTGGCACTTATAAACGACTTTTAATTATTAACCCATTGTTTACGGTGGCAAAAATTTGTGCGTAATTAGTATGGTAATTGAAAAGCCCCGTAAACAAAGTGTTAAGATTGAAAATTTTAAGCTACAATAATTTGCCAACGCGGTATATATTTCTTATTCTTTTAAGGAACCAGAAAACATATAAAACACTTATTAAAACAGCACTAACTATTTGACTTGCTAGGGCACGGGTTCCCAACCCATGGGTCGTGACTCCTAAATGGTCGTGGTGGGTTTTCTGTGGGGTGGCCAACTTATACAGTCAACTGCAAAAAAATATTCACTAAAATGTATTTTCGTTGCTTTTGTAATAACCTTAATAAAAATTCTTATTCCAATTACATGGGGGGGTCGCGGGTCACATGGCTTTTATTAAAAGGGGTCGCCACCCGGAAAAGGTTGGGAGCCTATGGGATTGGGCTTGCACCCGGAACACTGAAAATTAAAGGAGCCCATGTCTCCAGACTACCTACATTAGCAGAATATATACATATGTACACTGTTTTTTTTATTAATATTTATATGCTTTAGCGCAAGGGTGGCCAACGCGGGGCCCTTAAATCTCAAATGAGAACACGAATCACTGATGAACATTTGGACATCAATCGTTATCAACATTGATGCACTTAGTTCTGACAATTTCTTTACGAAATTAATTATATTTTGTATTGCGTAACTCTAATCTAATAAATGTGTTTGATTCTCATTTTTGTAATATCTTCTTAAAAAAACAATAAATTTTGTTTGCTTTGAATATTATTTTTTTTTGTTGTGTGGCCCGTTAGGAATTCTCATTTCCAAAATCTAGCCCGGCTTCTGAAAAGGTTGGCCACCCATGCTGTAGCGTGTTTCGATAATTCTGCTGTTAAATTGGTGTCATAATAAATTTAAGCGACGTAGCTTTACCAAGGAAATGCAAAGTCAATATTTCTTTTATTTCCTTATTTTTCTAGATTTTTATTCCATATGCTTTCAAGTCGAAGTGATATTGTGGACAAGGATACCCAACATAACTTTTGCCATGTCACTTTCTTCCATCTTGTGAGCTGTTTTTTATCGATGGTTTTTTTTTGTGGAAGTTATATCATAACATACAATTTTCGAATTTGAATTTGTGAACTATGTTATTTCACTTGTTTCGTTTCACTGAAAAGCATTTTCATACTTGATGCGTTGATTAAAATATAAGTTTTTTTTTGTATCTCAAGAAGATTTTCAAATAAACGAAACACGTGTCATATACACAGATATTTATTCCTGGGTTAAAACCGTTCTAACTAAACCCTGAGAAAAATGATTGCTAATGGCGGAGTGAATTTAAATTAACATTTTTTGGTCAAGTCACTTACTATCGCAAAGATTGCTTAAGTTTGCCTAAGTCTGAATATTTCTCTGAAAGAGGCGAAGCACAATACATGGAATAATCAAAGTTATTTTAAATTTGATATAAAAATGAGCTTTCACATAGTTACCGCCGAATCCATCAAACTGGAGTTATTTTTGTAGTTTTTTTAATTACTAGTAAAGTGTACTTAACTATTAACAAGTCATGGTCAACGTTTCCACGAGGTGATTGGCGTATGTATTATGCAATCTTCAAACTACGGAAACGGTGCCGCAGGACATAGATTCATCACTTAACTGTCCTTATCGCAATTTCTCCCTCGCACTTATTAATTCTTTTCACCAGCTGGGTCGTCATCTCACTCGCACTTCACCGATATGCGGATTGCGTAGTATTACAAATTGCTCTGTGGATTCGCGGTTAATCAGCGCTTTGCTAACATTTATTGTTTTTGAATATAATTCAAGCTGACTTATACTTTTCTGAAAAATGAAAAGAAATACATTTATATGCTCTTTTTCATACGTGACAGTCTATACTTAATTATTTTACAAAAAAATGAATATATCAAAAATATATTTTTGAAAGAAACATTTGCCTTATATAATACTCGGGGTAGCAGCGATATTGTGGAACCTGCCGTTCGCGTTTAGGTAAAGTGACTTTCCAAAAACTACTATCATGTCGTCATGACAACCACGTCAAAGAAGAGCTTTGAAGAAGATACAGAATGAAAGTTTAAAGTGGAAGACGTTGAAAAATCTGAAAAAATATATTTTTATTTTGTACATTTGTGGATTTTATTGAAATAGCATTTACTTGGTAGAACTCCATTATAAACACAGTGAAAAAAATGACAATGTTTTTTAGTACTACATAAATTATTTTATATATATTTGATAGCCATTTCGGCTTAAGCCATCGTCTGAACAAGTAGTACTGTGATTGATTGTTATTTCTAATCCTGCTCCGAATAAACTGGTCGCATTATATTCTGGCTTATACATATACACAAATAAAACATTACATTTCAATTTTAAAGTATAGGATTGTAAAAATAATAATTTAAATCGAGTAAATATTCGATTGAGAAGCTGTGGAAACTGTAATGGATACCAAAATTATTGTGTTTTAAGCCGAAATGCCGATAAAGCCAATATTCTGAGAAATAATACAAATTAATCAACCGCGCAAGACGTTATTACCCTGGTTAAAAATAGTCTCGATACTTCAGATCCGCAAGCTTAATATTTCAGCGCTTCTATTGAAATATATTCATGTTTTTTTATACGTAGGGAATCCAATCAAGTGAACAGTTTAAGTTTGAAAGATAAAATAACCAAGTTCGGATGAAACAATAATGATACCTATGTATATAAAAGTATCACTGCATTAAAAGCAACATTTTTTTTATCATATACACCATAGTTTCCCAAACTTATCTGAACCATGGCCCCCTTTTCAGACACAAAATTACACACGGCCCCTTTGGAAATTTCCTTCATGGCCCCAGTTTTTGCTTCCCAAGGCTCCATTACTCCTCCTAGGATATACACGCTGCTCCCACCTGGCTCCTTGCTACTTCCCAGGTCATCGCAGTGTCATGTAGATCAACTACATCATAATAAAGGTGTTCATCACCGGCCATTCAAGATGACGGAATCTTTCAGGTTTGGATAGGGCGTTTGGACGTTCATGATTATCATACGCGACAAATTGTGTTTTTCCAGTTCATTATGCATGCGAGACAATTTGCGGTAGCTAAACACGATGCACTCCTCAATATATTATTTTTTTCGTTCCAGCAACTCCATAATAGGTTTGAAAAATTGATAGATAGCGCATGATTTACGTATTTTTTTAGCACGGTTAAATGAAATACCGAAATTTTACGACTTTATGGCATTTTACAAACTTTATCTAAGGCGAACAATCCAATATGTTCATACGAATTTTGAAATAAGGATAATTTAAGTTGTTCAATGTCGCGCAGGACTAGACATAGAAGTTCTAGGAGTTAAATTTGACGATTTTCAATAAAATTTGTCCGATGACGATACTGTAGACAAGTAATTTCCTGAAATTTTTGGTTGGAGTTGTGCTAAAACAGATGCCAGCGTTGCTCTGCAACAACGTTTGGAGTTGGTACATTTAAGATTAATGTCGAATTTGATGACGATGAAATTATCCATTCACAGGCGTCGTCAATGTCAGAACTACCAAAATATTTATCAACAAACGCATTTGATGTTCGCAGCTTGAGTAATTAATTACGTGCATTATTTTAGCGCAAAGCTTGTTCTCGCTGACAACACCTTCGCAAATTTATTTATATGACACATTCATCAAATGGACCGCGTGCATTGCTCTGATTTCACGATCTTGAAAGATAAATTCAGTCATTAACTTTGGATTGTCTTTCGTTACAGAGAATTTTAAGTAGGGTAATAAAACATAACTTATGGTAGAGCTAAATTCACCATACTATTTTTCAGTTTCGATACCATGCAATCAATATACAGGCGGATCTCTACTTTCACACATTATTTTTTCATGGAAATGTGTGCGACAGTTGAATGTTTGAAAGTAGAGGGAAGTAAAAATCACACCAAACATTTTCCTGTAAGATTTTAATTTATCAAAAAATACTTATATATTTCAAATAAAAGTTATGTAGTTGTATTTTATTCTTTTCTTCATAAAGAGTTTTGTAACATGCAGTGATTTTAGGGATCGCCCTACGCACTTGAGATATGCTTTCTCCATTGCGATCTCATTCTTCCATAATATGCAAATAAAAATCGAAAAGCTTCGTTTATACTTTTTATTGTTAAAGTCTTGATGTTTTTTTTTTGGTTCTTCTTCCTCAATTTAATTTTGTATTTCATCCTCGTACTCCTGTTGGTCGATTAGATATTCATTTGTTAAGGGTTCCGAGTGTGATTCAATAATCTCACTAAAATCTTCACTGTTAACATCTAAGTTTAGTTCAAATGCATTTGAGAGTGCGACAGGGAGCGGAGGAGAGAATAACAACTGCATGGAAACAAAACATTTTCGCCAAAAAATCTAAGTATGACTAAGTCTGCCTGTAGTTCTGACTTGAAAAAAATAATTCATTCAATGGTAAGGCTAATATCGCAACATACATATATGTAATAGATATTCGTAGAACTAAATCATTGCCAATTCAAATATTATTATTGTTAGGTTTTATAAATTTAATGGCAATGCATTTTTTTTTGAAAATAATTATCATTCATTATTTAAGAAAAAAATTTAGCAGAGGTTTCTTCCTCTTCTTTTTAACCCTAATAAAGGTTTTTTTCACTATTTTAAAATTGGAATTCGTTGATTGAAATTGGACCTGTTTAGAAATTGAATACATATGTATATCAATATCGGTTGTTCTATAGCAAAGAAATAATTGGATCGCCATTCCATAAGGCAGTATCGGAATTTAATATTAAATATCGGAATTTGAAAAAGTCTATATCTTATTCATAATACGGTGATTCTCATAAATATCTTAAACAAATTATGGTGTTTTTTTTTTAAATATTAACATTTTATAAACAGTAGGAATATCGGGATGTCGGTTTGATCATATTTATATACTTAGTCCTGTTAGTATTAAAAATACATCCAGTGATACTTTCGATGGTTTCGGCGGTAACTTTGTGGAAGTTCATTTTAATATAAACTAACTGTGAGACGTGTTGAATGAGCATTTACTTAAGTAAACTTTACGATAGTAAGTCTGAATATGTCTCTGAAAGATGCGAAACACGTGTCACAGTTAGTAGCACAATACGTGGAATAATGAAAGTTATTTTAAATTTTTTATTACATCCAGTGATATTTATTTTTAGTATGTATTGAAAATATTTATTGATTATCACAATAAAATAAATGTATTATGTAGATAGTTAACGAGAAAAAGCATTGTTTCAAATTATAAGTTATGATGGGATAAGGATAATTATAATTGAAAAATATATTATCCCTACGATGGTATTTTTGAGAACGTAAAATAACTGTACAATGTTGTGAAACAAATGAAAATGACCATCTCACGGTGAAAGTATAGTGTTTTCGGCAAGCATGTCATTTAAAAAAATAAGCATTATATTTGGGGACAGTAATAAAGGTAGTGGGGACCACCTGATCAGATGCTGGACGGTGGCGGGTGCTCTGTAATCTGAACCGGGCGAATAAAGGCTAGGCCGCTGCAGAAAGCAAGGTATTTATTAGCGTGATCGTACGAAAAGCGCATTTTTAAATTTAAAAAGCTTAGTGTGAAATTAATTGTACATTTGACACATAAAAAAATCTGTTCATTTAAAGCCATGTACGCTTACCGTGAAATCTCCGCAAGGAAAGATAATATTGTAAACTGTTAAGTATTACGAGATTTTTTTTTTCAATATTAGACTATACGAAATTACGCAACGGTAAGAAAGACTACTTATATATTCGATCCGAAATTTTTACTTTGTTATTACCTTGAATAACCAATGTTAGAACAGTGCTATTTATCAGTGGAAAAAAACAGTTGTATATATTTCATAATTGAAGACGAGTCCATTGAAATTGTAATTTAAAGATGAAAATATAGAATTTTTTTAGTTCAAAAAAAAATATACGATAGAAATATAGCTATAACGAAAGCATTAGCCGAAATGGCTGTTAACTATCTATTATATATATTTTTTGTAAACCTAAAATCAGAAAAACAGGTTAGATATTTATAATGTAGTTAGACCAAGTAAATGTCAAATAAATCAATCGGTTATGGTTTATAAAAATACAAAAGTTTTTTCTTGGATTCTCAATCATTTCGATCGATTTATTTTTGATATTTGGTTTGAATTGATATATAGAATAAAATCAGAAGTGTTTTTGTGACACTTCGGAAAAAAAACCCCGATATAGATCAAGCGACATTAGCACTCGGGACTCGGGACTAAACCAAGTACGTCTACGCATCTGCCATCGGGGTCGATAGGTTTGCTCGCTTTATGTGTGTAATTAATAATACACGTTTATTATTTTGCGATCTACTAATACTTCCAAATAACAATCTATTAACATGTAATACAAACTATGGTTGAGGATATAACGTTACGGTAAAAGGAGTTAATGAAAAGTTCATTCTTATTTAGATAATTAATGAAAACAATAAAATAATTTATTCGCTCTACTTCGAAAGTTTCCGTCTAAGCTTGCACTCTGATCTTCATATACCTACCCCCCCAATCCTTTTTCATTCTCATTATGGGTGTCCGAAATTGAGTTGTTGCGGGATTTTTTTTATTTTTGTGTCCGCGCATTTTTTCGTTTTCTTCCGTTTCTTGCGCGACGTTTTGTTTTTGTTGCCCGTGCGCACCTTGCGGTCTGGTAGAGCCGTGCGCGGTCGCGAGTGCGAGCGAGACGCACACGTGGGTGTTAATAAGTTGTTTGTTTACGTTCACGTCGTTGATCTTCTTTCTCTGTCTTCTTTTTGTATTTTATTTTAGCCAAATGTGAGGCGAGCCGACCAGCCGCGGCTTTTAACACGTCGACACCCGCCAATGGAGACATTCGATTAATTTGTTGCGAATGCTACGAGAATTATAGTTTTAATTTACTAATTATAAAGTGCATCATTATCTTTTAGTTCCGAGACATATCAGCTCTTATTAATCTTTGTACATTCATAATCAATTGACTTGGAATTTTGCCAATGCTAAGATTTATAAGCTAGTAAGAGTTTCGTATTTATTCCGAGTATTTGATGCAAGGTGCGAATTTTGTGACATCGCTCTTAAAGGGGGCATAACTAATCCTTCTATATTCGTGTTTATCGCCTATCAACTTATCTGTATACTGTCGCATTCAATTTTAGTCAAGAATATAATTTTAATGTATTTAAAAAAAGTATACACAAAAACAAATAATTATGTTAAAACACGTATTATTGAACCATTAAAAGTTAAAAGAATTGGACGAGTCTTCTTCTTTAATTATGACGTTGGAGTATCAAAACTATACGTTGTAATGATGATGGCTCTTGTAATGGTTAAATGGTGCATTGACCTCCCATTTATATTCAAGCAACAGGAATTGTCAAAATATATAGCCCATTTAAAATATATTGTGTATCCCCATACAAATGTTACACGAAACGATGGTTTACACATGCTTGGCAATAATTATAACACGTTTGTCGGAAGTCAACCGATGACGCTTATAATCAAAGATGAAACAGAAAACAAAAAAAAGGTTTTTTTGGTGTCGCGCTTGTATTTACCACGCCACACGCAAAATTTGTATGGAGAAGTTTTGTTCATTAGGCGCTGAGATCTCCATAGAAAATATTTCCAAATAACGAGCGTTGCCAAATGCATGTACCAATTTGCACTAGCTTGTAACGTAAAGTAAAGGTCCTTCCTAGTTCAGCCCCAAAACGGATGAAGGATGGCTGTCTTGCATACATAGGCTTTTTTTGCACGACCTGATGCTTTTGTTATCGGCCGCCACTTATATCAATTATAAGTGGTTAACATTGAATGAACAATTATTAAACTGACACATGAAGATATTTTTAACATAGCTTCGGTAAAAACTTTTGTTTTTAATAGTGTTATATTTACACTATTATTCCAAATGACAGATACATCGATTTAATGATAATATTAAGAACTGCTAAAATAAAGACAAAAATCATGAGGGTCAGGCCATTATTAAAATATTTTTTGTAAATTAAATTTGGGATAAATCAACCGGATGTGACTGTGTTGAACTCCACTAGAGGTGCTTAATTAAAGTCCCATTCGGTTCGGTCGCTTATAGGTAAAAGAGTCGGGTGGTCTGCTCGCGTATCGCCATTTGGGCCACGGTTCGGTTCAGATTCGGACGTGGTATATACCAATCTGCCGAATCGACATACTTTTGTGTATTTCATAAACCCACAATATGAAGTCAACCGAAAGTGCTGTGGGAACAGATTTGATCGACTAACTAACTATCCATAATTTGAAATCCTTCAAATACAACTTTTGCGAGGAACGTTTTCGATTGAATTTACATGCAAATTGTACCAGGGTTTACTTTCGTTATCTGTTTATGAAATAAATAAATTGTTGTTTTTTTAGGTAAGTATATTTAAAAATTATAAACGGGAGGTGATAGTCTAGCTGTGAATGCGTTATTTGTTAGAATATGTATTTCTAAGGCATAATTTAAAAAAATATATATTATGCTTACAAGTACACACATATACATATACAATTATAAGTTATACATATATTTCCGCTCCCACCTATCCAACCACTAAAACTAGTGATTAGCTAATCGCTCTCGCTTTTTGGGATTCAACATAACATCCATTCCTTGGAGTTGGATAGAAAAATCGACTGAAATAATCTGCACGTACGGGAACTCGAACCCGTGAGGTCTGCCACGGAAGCCAGCGACTTGACCGCTGCACCCGGCATATCATTATATAAAAAAAATGAATTGATTGAATTTGGTAGTTTTGCATGAGTTTTGTTTCTAACGACCCGGGTTTAGCATTTCGGCATCATCAGGCTTATCAACTTAACGGATGTAATTCCATCAAGCACCTTTTAATTATATAAGAATGGTTTGTGCAGCAATACACAAAAAAAATGTGATTTGTGTCTGATTTATGTACTGTCAATACAGATTACGTTTATATATTGATTCTTCATTGTAAAATCGTCTCAATAAATTTGTTAAAAGAAATCCAACATCAAACTTGCATGGATGATATCATAAAATATTATTTCGATAACAATGGCGTTTAATGCGAATAAATACAATGCAAATACAAAATATTGTCATTTGGGTCGCGTGTTTTATTTTTTATGGTTTGGGTGGTCCGAAAAAAAATGATGACGGTCTCTTCAAATCGAACCTTACCAAAAAGAGGCAAGGGTGCATACTTTATAAGCCCGATAGATGTCCATTGAATTGGACTGGTGACACTCCATTAATTAATTGGATACCCTTCATGTTTGGGTTTGGAGTTAATGAGGTAGGAAGCTAATATTAACATAATTAACGATATGGCTATTTAATTTGATACGATTTATGTGTTGGTATTTTTTTGCTGAGACGTTGAATATACTGATACGACTAAAAGATTTAATTATAATTCAAATTTAATCGAAGAATGTTAAGATTATTGAACCACTGAGAGTACGAATAATAAACAATTTACAGAAATTAAATTATACATTTATTAAAAGCAAATTGATATTCATTCAGAAAACATGTTTACTTTCAATTGTTTAATTCAGGGCTGTGAAATCGGAGTCGGAGCTGTGGAGTCGTGGTATTTCGGCCGGAGTCGGGGTCGCGAAAACTTTTTGATATGTTTGAAATTTTTATTTATGTATATATCATGTAAAATTTGGCTATTGGCCGGATTGGTTCGTTGAAACATTGATAATGAATTGAATACATATAAATTGGAAATGTAGGGAAAAAACGTGGAAAAATAAACTTTTGAAACGTGTTTTGGTCAATGTTGGGGTTGGAGTCGGTGACATGTTTTTTTTAACGATTCCTGGCTTAATTTATCAGAAAAAATATTTGATGAATCAATGCCGTTGGTATGGGAAAAAAAATAAATCGATTTTTCCGACGAAATATATATTTAAGACCGATAAAAGCTGAAGGGATCCGGAGTCATATTTGGGTTATGGGCCTAGCGGCGGCGATATGCCATGGTTCCTAAACACTAATTGGGTCGTTAAAATGAACGTTTAATTCTAAACATTTTCTGAATTTTTCCTGTCTTAATTGAACAATTATTGTGAGTATGACAAAAGTCTCAAAGCAAAAGGCGTCGATTCGCGTTCACGGTGGCTTAAAATATATTATAAAGAATGCGGCGCGTATAGGTAATGAAAATTGACTGGGCTTTTTTATCGTCCTCGTAAAAGCAAAAAGACTTCATTTTAATTTAAGGCTTAATCATGAACGTATGCCAAAAACACGCAAGGAGTTATCTCTAAACGCGCATTTAACATTCCGATGAAATACTTGGGCAATTTTTTACCAACAACAATTTCGAAGGGAGCGAAAAAAAACAATCTTTGTAGACAGGTATTTTAATTTATTTCAATCTGTAATAGTATTTTAATTGGAAAACACTTTTTAAGATTACAAGATGCTCTAATTCCAATCATTTGAGAATATATTTTAATTACTTATTGGAAATGGACAAACAGCTTAGGTCGAAACGTAATGCATTTACAAATGCAGGGTTATGTCTCAACATAAAACATTCAATAGGAGAAAAAAAATAATTATACAATAAGTTAGTAACTGAGCATGTCTACCTCTTTAAGGTCTAGGCAATGCATTGATCTGCCGAACAGCCCTTGTAAACGGTGACTCATATTACCGACGTGAAGTCTATGTGGGATTGATTAATAAAATAATTGATTAGCTCAAATGTTTATGATATGAGTAAATAATCTCAATATTTTTTTGAACTGACAAATAATATAAGAAGGAGAAATATATTTTTAGATGCATTTCATAAATAGCAGCTTACGAATATTTGAAATTTCGTAATTTTTAATTGTATTTTGGCTTAGTTTCTGAATATTTCATTAATTGATACCGGAGTCAAGTGATACAGTAGACGTTGTCAACTAGTCTAGTTGGTATTAATTAAATTTAGTCATGCTAGTTTGGTAAGGATAGATTCAATTAGAAAATTTTATCGCTAAGTTATTCCATGACAAATTAACTGTGCAAAACATTATATTTATAATGGTGATGTTTTTGTCGAAAGGGTTTTAAAATAATAGTTGTATCCCATATTGAATTTCAGAGTTCAATCAAAGATAACAAAACACAATATCGTTGAAAAAAAGTTGATGAAGGATGATTTATACGTAAATAAATATTTGTTCATTTTCTAAAAAAATAATTTGAACACGTGAAATCCTTTCATTCGGAACACGAAGAATGCAAAACAAATGCAATATAAACAGGCATCAGAAACAAGGAGGAGGTAAGAGGTAACCCATCAAACAGACTGATATTTTTCGGCATCAATTATGCGATGGCGATAATAACACGTTCCACGCCGCGCCGCTCCATCCAGGCCAGTCGTTCATCATCAACTCGTTGGAAACCTCTTCCCGGCGCTCTTTCTGTCTGCCTGGTAGCCGCCAAGTCCTTTTACATACCGCTCCCGCAATATTTTACGGAGGAAAATTTTATGGCCCGTGTGAATGATTTTTTCTTCATTAAAATGCGACCGTAAATCGATTGAGCTCGACAGCGAAAATTGTTTCATACTGCGGTTACACTGGTTAAAATTGAATCAGCTTTAAACGAAGAAAAATAAAATAATCTTCAAATATTTTTTCAAAGACGGCAGATAGAATACAATTTTCAACTCAATAATAAGTGATTTTTACCCTAGGAAGTTAATTCTACTACTGATGTAAAATCCAATTAGATAAAAAATAAAATATTATACTTGTTTTATAGCGATTCGGTAATTTGTGAAGAATGGAAGCAAGCTTATCAATAGTACAAAATTTTAAGCGTAGACTTCTTGAATAAAAATGCAAGTTTATAATAATTGAATGTTTATTTTGATTCGATTAGCTCGATGACATATCCAATAATCAATGAGACAAAGATCATTTTTTGTAAGTCTCAAGTTAATAAGGCAAAAATCAAGCCACATAAGTTATCTAAGGACGATACAATGTACATAGGTCATCACAATTGAAAAGCTTTTTCCTGTTATTTTATATTAATGTATTACCTAAATGAAATCTAACCTTCTTAGTTAAGTAGTCGAATATGTCACAAGTGTTCCATACTAATCACAAAATGACTGACCAATTGATTTTCAATTTATGCAATCTAAATATATAACGGAAACTATATTGTAAAGGGCTTTGTTAGAAATGAAGAAAAGTGTAGTACCTAAGTATTTTTTTTTACATTTTGTATACATTGCCTGGTTTTATTTGATTTTTTTGTCATTCATTTAATATTTTAAATAAAAACGAATTACAAAATTAGACAGGAAGTGATTTCGATAGTTTTTGTTTTATGAATAAAAAAATGATACACATATATGCAGTATATACTTTTATCTCTCCAAAAAAGATATGTTTAGTGACTGATTAAAAACAGGTGTCATAAAAAATGTCTGCCGAATTGAACTGCATACAGAGTATACATGTACATATGCTTCACATTATAAACGAACATGGATTAAAAATAAATGTAAAAAAATCTTTTATATCGAGATATTTTGAGATTTTGCGAAAGTTTATTATTTATATATGAAATATTATGTTAGGGTATTTTATGTCGACAATGATTAAGCATACTATATTACACACCCGCTGCTCGATAAGTAAACCAACAGTTATGATGTAGTACTGTATGGCTTATGTTTCTTTATAATTTTACGGATAGATATGAACACGTACAGTGACACAAAACTACATATAAGTGAGACAGTCCACTCGAAAAACCTTTCTCCCATGAAAACCACACTGTAAAGTGATGTAATTAGGATTTATAAGTAACGATATTGGCAGACGGGCCACTTAGTATTCTGCGCAAACGGTCGGCGAATCGGCCTTATAATTAAAGCCTTCGACATCATCAGCGCGGCGGCTGCACTGATGTGGTGATACAGAGGCCTGTGGGTCGCTGATGCTCTCATCGACCGCCACTATTTACCTCCCGACAATCAAATATAATTTTAATTACTCCCCAAATATATTCCTATGCTTGATATTTGACATCGAACTGTTTTTTTTTTCAATTACGTGTATATTTGACTATAGTAAAGCTTTTTATTTTTAAATACACCCGAACCACTTTTTTCACGGTTTCAATGTAACACGGTTTTTAAAAAAGGACGGATTTTGATTTTAACTGATTTTCTTTAAAATTGATTATTCTAGTAAAATTATCTACTGAAAAATAGCAGTAAAGGGGCACGTTTATTATCAAGAAGGGACACTGAATGAATATATTTCTCGATGCTAAATTTATTTTAAATTGAAAACTATGTAAATTTATTACTTGTTTGTCTTTTTAAAATATTTGTATGTAGAAATTATAATAAAAACATTTGATTTTAAGCAATGGAACCTGTCTATAATGCCATTTTTTATATGGGCACCAGTGGCGACTGGTGACAGAGTATTAGGGAGTACAAAAAAATTAAATTGTTTTTGCAAGTTTTTTCCTATTTATTGGATTTTAAAACACTTCTATAACTTGGACTTTCAATTCAGATGTTCGTAATACCAACGGAGTGCCAGTCTTATGAATTTTTGGCTGCCCGTAGTACGGAAAAATAGTTGAATCTTTTTTTGTACTCCCTAATACTCTGTCGCCAGCCGCCACTGACGGGCACCTTAACTTTTTTACACGGTTTTTTGCATGTTAGTCTTTGGAATGTATTTCGTGCAAACAGGGGATCAGATATACTTTATTTTTATCTCAGAATAGTGCAATTAAAAGCTTTGTTATCTATGCATATTTATTAATCAACTTTTATAATGATATAATTATATTTTTGTTTTTAAGATATTGGTTTTATAAACATAAAAATATCTATTAGCTGCTCCGGAACGGTAAATTTTTAATTTTTATAATTTTTAAGCAAAGCTGAGCATCGTGTTGTAGTGAATGTACTGTTTTAAAGCGAGCTTGCTAACTTCAACGGATCATTTGTGATGGTAACTACTTTCTCTCTTTGACCACCCTGAGCTTTTAACGGTTCAATGTAAAAGCTAACTCAATTGAACAACCAAGCTATAAGATATTTTTTTATAGAATAGCGTATATTTAAAGTCGGTAGATACAGCCGTTCCAATTATGTATTAAGTTATATGTGGATTTATTATTGAATGATATCATATTTAATCGTGAAATTGTTTTGAAGTTGAACTTCGTTTGTAAAAAATATTGTTAGACGTTTGTTTTAAGCTTTTTTACATTAAAAGAAATGTGAATAATCCTTTTTTATATTTATTTTTAATTATTTTTTATTTAAGACCCTCATTGCTGTTTCTTTGTACGATTTATTTTAGTATGATCAACGATTCACAATTGTATCTAAAAATATCGATTAAAATATTATAGATTTCAAATAAATTGAGAATTAAAAAAGATTAGATTGAGATGAAATATTTATTCCGCATGTAAACTAAATGTAGAATATTATTTTGAGCTTCAAAATATATTCTAAGAGTGAAAAGAGAACACCCATATAATCACGATGTCGTACAACCAGGGCTGTGGAGTCGGAGTCGGAGTCGTCGCGGCGTTTTGGCCGGAGTCGGAAATTTTGAAAAGTTTGAACTTTTTATTTTTGCATTTAATATGTCAAATTTGGCTTTTGGCCGCATTGATAGGGTCGATATTTAATTGAATACTCATAAATAGGAAATTTAGGGAAAAAAGTGACGATATTAACCTTTTTTTAATCGGAGTCGGAGTCGTGGTTTTGGTAAATGCTGGAGTCGGAGTCAGAGTCGGACTTTTTTTTACCGACTTCACAGCCCTGCGTACAACAGTAAGAATAGTATGCTTAAAATTCGTGTTTATCTTTTTCGAGTCCATATATGGCTTTATTTTTTATTTTGGATTATGGTAGGAAGAGTTAAAAAGAGTAAAGATGTAATAATTTATGGTAATCAAAAACCCACAACATGTTTAATCAATCCAGGTATAAATATAGATCCCCGAACGTAAAACATAAAGAGCCAATTCGATCACAAGTAATGAGTAGTAAATTATTTTAATGAAAAAAATGGGATAGTTTATTTTCCACCCACATGTACATGGCTTGAAGAAAGTTAATCATTCTGAAAAAAGGCTACTTATGTAAACGTTGAAAATGATTAATAAGTTGAATATATAGATCACATCTACTAACTTGAACTTTTTTACTTCATTAAATTAGAACATTAGTATTTAGTCAAATTATTACTATGTCTAGCACGAGAACTATTTAAGTTTGCAATGCAAGTTTTTTGCAATTATTTCTACCTACGTGTATTCCGTGCGAGGCCAAAATGGTCTCGCACCGTCTAAAATAATCATTTCATCATGTGTGCCTTTGATGAATGTTTAATTAATGTATTTTTTATTTGACTTTTTAAAAACTATTTTTATCATTGATATTTAAAATTCTTTAAAAATACAGAAACAAATGGTTAAGTGCCCAGTAGGTATGATATTTTAATGGTTCTTTCCTCAATGTGTTTCTTGTGATTGCAAATCTGATGCTTTGACTGAATACATGACTTTCACGTTAAGGCTTGTTACTGTATTTTATTCTCAAATTTTGATACGATTAAGCTTTAGTTTAACGTATTTGTAATTTATCTTCAATTAGAAAGACAACATAAAGTTGCAGTTTGGATTTTATAACTTTAAAAAAGTTAATCGAATCGAAAAAAAAATGTTGACATGATGTGATTTTGTGTCTAGAAAAACATCAGAGCAAGAATATACTTTATGTGAGAAAAGTTGAAATAATTACTTCGGCCCAAAATGCAAAAGATGGATCTGCAAAGATAATTTATCTAAAAGGCGATCTTGATTAAAGTCTTTGGCGGTGATGTATTGCTTCATTACTTTTTAGGTGTTTCGATTTTCCCATTCAGCCGACGCTAAATACGTCATGGGACAGGTGCATATTAACAGTTCTTTAATCTGAGTATTATTTTATTATATTTAACTCTCAAATTTTGAGAAAAGTCATGACGGCGTGAATAGTTACAATCAAATATAAGCCGTATTAACGCATTTCCTCAAGTGATAAAATTCAAAAAAACATATTGATTACACTTAATTTACCCGCGATGTTTTTATAAGAATTAATTTGTATTAACAAGAAAGATTTTTTCGATCATATCTTCAATAAAAATATTATAATTAAAGCGTTTGTAATAAAATCTACTGCAGATAATGTATATTTATGTATTTTATCTGGCACAATATTGCTTAATCTAATATATCTTAAATCATTTATTAATAGTAATGTGAAGCTTTTTATTTATTTCTTAAGTTGTGTTTATATACTATGTATTTCACTGTATTCACTGCTTAAATTTAATAAGCAATACATTACTATCTTATATTCTCCAATCATAGATTATTCATTTTATAAAACTATAAACGTCTTAGCACAGAAAAAATAACACAATGGACAACAATGACTTTTTGAAAAATTCTGAATCTCATAGTAAATAATAAAATTGTTCGCCCTTATAAGATAAGTTCTAATTGTGCAATGAATTAAATAAAAAAAATATTTTCATAAAGATGCTTGTCTTAAAAAATATAAACATTTTTTGTGCTTACAACACACTAGATTTTTTAAGATCAGGACCAGTATAGCCCATCGCGAGCATTATCAACTGTGGAATAAGTACAAAAATGTGTTATTATGTTTGATATAATGCCTTATGTTTAATATAAGTGAACTTTGGTTGTGATTAGAGACTCCAATTCGAGTATCGAGTACTCGATACTCGAGTATACTCGTCCATTTTTCAAGTACTCGATAATCGAGTATTTTTTTAAATACTCGAGTAATACTCGTTTAAGTAATAATCGTCGAGAGTTTTTTCTACTACGGGAATTACAAAACAAAACTTCGAACCAATCAAAAATTTGAGAGGTTTAATTCTCTGTTATTGTTGAAATATAAGTAGCATAAATTGAAATAAATGTATTTATGAAATTAAATAAGTTTTTTATTTATTTATCATCTATTTATATACACAAATTTGAATTAATAATATATATTTTGGTACATCAGAAACTACTCGAGTATACTCGAGTACTCGAGTATTTTTAAGATTTACTACTCGATACTCGAGTAGTTGAGATGTCGAGTAATTGGAGTCCCTAGTTGTGATATGTTCGTGTTGTATTTTTTGAGGGTAAGTAATTGTTTTTTGTAGTTTTGATTTTATTTATAGAACTGTCACGATACAAATATGCTAAAAGAGCTAAGAAATTTTAAAATTATGATTCCTCAAAATATTATTTCATCTTTTAGTATTTTATCATACAGGCATATCGTAAATGTTAAAATATTTATGTTATACATTATTTATTCCTGTTAAATAAAAGCTTTTATTATTCGTAGTAAGTAATGGTAAAAGCAAACGCTGTTATCATTCATTTATAATACAAAATTAATTATTTTGCCATGAAAATCGTAAAAGCAATTGTTATTCAAAGGGAGAATAACACTTTGTCACCGTGTGCCATAACATAAGGGTCGCCGACTCAATTATACCGACTACCCAATAAGGTTAATTTACCAACCATAGATGGGAAAGATTGTGGTAAATTGCTTTCACTCTCATTTTTCATCGGTATTCAACAATATTGAAAAAATAAAAGATGAAAAATATATTTTTTTATTTGTTTTCGCGGGCTATTGTTTGTGATCCTTGAAATTTATTCATTGTTGAAAATGAAAAAAAATATTTCTGACATATTGTTGACAGTTTTTTATTATGAAATAACATGTAAAAAACAATTAAAAATAATTGCACATTTTTTGTACTTATTCCACATTCGATTTATTCAAATAATGTTCAGTTTAGTGGTCGGTGGATAATGCTCGCGATGAGCAAAACCAGTCCTGATCTTAATAAATCTAATATGGAATAATTACAAAAAAAAGTTATTATTTTTACTATAACGCCATTTTACCAAGTATTGACAGTGAACACATTTAAAGTGGTTGTTAACACTTCACTTAAGCATTTCGAGTAATATAAGTTTAAATAAATTATGAAAATACAGCATGAACAAATAGGAAATTATTATATTAGGAATGAGGACCTTTAAATTTTTAACACATTGAATATTACACCTTTTATTTTATTTGAAGTTGTTTCAATGTGCATTTTACCAGTTGAGAAAACAATGTGTTTTATTTGTTTAAAAATGATTTATATATTATTATAAGAGCCTTTCCTGATAATATAACATACAGTATAAAAATAATTGAAAATGTAAACGATTACAGGTCATCCTTATCAAAGAATATTTCTTTTTACTACTCAAGGAAAATATATATAATCATCCGCATAACTTAGTTATTTATTGACTACGAAAATTAATAATGGCTGCTTGCCGCTACCTATTTTGAAATACCTAAATGCTACCTAGGTGTTATGTTAGGGCTTCACATTTGGCAATATTTATTTTGGTTCCAGAAATCTGAACGTAAAACGACTACCAATAGAGTGGGAAGTATAGTCCTTATTACCTCAAAAGGTATGCGGGAAGAATGATTGAATTGAGAGAAGGTTTTTGCCAAGAAAACGATCTGAAATTCTGAAAAGATGGTGAAGATAAATATCATAATAATTATAAAGTTTTTTCAGAGCTGCGATCGTATACTATTTTTTACATCATCAAGACATTTGATAGAAGCTAAGAGAAAATAGCTAGCTACACATAATTTGACAGCGGCTTAAAAAGGCGTTAAAGGTATTGTATGTGATACTTTCGATAATTCCGGCGGTAACTTTGTGGAAGTTTATTTTAATATAAAATTATTTCACGTATTGTGCTACTAACTGTGACACGTGTTTCGCATCTTTCAGAGGCATCTTCGGACTTAATATCGCAAAGTTTGCTTAAGTAATGAAGCAAGATTCCTTCTAATATTTTAAAATGATAAAATAGAGTTGGGATGGGATTTTTTCTTTTTACGGGAAGCAAGGAAGAAGGGGGGGGGGGGGTTATAGAATCGAATTTTCTTTTGTTTCGTCTTTATGTGCAAACCAGTACATCTAGGGACGCGTGTCTGTTTTTAAATTCAGGTTGGACATTTTCCCCCTGCCCCCTACCTCTCAAAAGAACGCCCATTTTTTTCACAGTAGTGGAAACCCAACTACCTACCCTCGTTTCACCACGCCTTCCACGCATTACTTGAAATTGTTATTTTTTTATCTTTTAACCTCACTTTTATATACAGTTTAAAAATTATATGTTTGTTAAATAGCTGAATTTGTTGTTCAACCCTGTTAAAGAGGGAGCGATTGTTCATATGCACCTTCATATTTATTTTGCCGGCAAAATTTTCGGCAATAGTAACAGATGGCAGATGAGACAGTGGTCGTCTGCCCAATAAATTAATGTTTTGCCATTTTACGGGCCATTTTTAGGGTGCGCCTAAATTGATTATGGTTTACCACCAACACACTTCTGTCAAAATTTATCGAACAACATTTTTTTTTGAATTCAATCCCAAATATATATGTATTAAAACAATATCCAACATATTTTCGATGCTTCGGCGGTAACTTTGTGGAAATTCATTTTAATATAAAATAACTTCGACATCATCTTCGGACTTACTATCGCAAAGTTTGCTTACGTTATGAAGCAAGATAGATTCTAACATTTTAAAATTATGAAATTACAAAATGGAGTTTGGGTTTTTTCCCTTTCAAGGGAAGCAAAGAGGGGGGGTTATATAAACAAATAATTTTACTACTAATGACGTTAAAATTACAAACTATTAAAATAATGAGCTGCAATAAATCAGATAGGTTTGTGTTTAAACTAATTAATTGGAAATAATCTAAGCAGGAGCGAGCAACCTGTCATTTTAAGAATATTTTTTAATAGTACTTCTTTTTTGCTAAGAGTTTTATTTATTTCTAAAAAAGTCGGTTTACGGACGATAGTTTAACGTGACAACGTCATAAGAAAACATTGATGAAATGATTGCATACTTTTATGAATAAAATGGAATCATTTTTATTGAATTATCATTATTTTGTATGGATACGAAGAAGGAGTGAGGGTACTGTAGGTGTATAAGTGTAGGTACTGTAGGTGTATAAGTTGTGTGCTGCCGCTGTCTCTTTTCTACTCAGACGCATCTACCAATCGAGTGGAAGAGAGATAGATGCGGCACAATCCGAACGGTAGGCCGATCGTGCCTCTCTATCGCTTATCCGCGCTCTCGCTCGCACGCTTGCCTTCGGCGTAACGCGACAAAAGGGACAATGAGTCATGTTTTTTCGTGCGTGCAGCGGGCGTTCATCGATTTATAAGACGTTGTCACGTCAAAATCCTAAACTATTCATCATTAAACCCTTTTTATTTACTCGGTGGAGTATTTCTAAATTACTACTAGAGGCGAAACACGTGTCACAGTTAATAGCACAATACGTGGAATAATCAAAGTTATTTTAGATTTTATATTAATATCCAACATCTTTGGAAATATCACAACATTAAATATACGGTGAAACTAATTTGAATTCGCGTGTTTAAGAACATAAACATTACGATGGCTGCTGAGTATTTTTTACTATTTTTGATTAATTTATTTCATTCACGAGTCTCTTATGCTATGTACGTGTTGCCTGGTGCTTCAGTCCGGCGTGAATCATTGCCTCTTCATGCAGTTTCTTTCACTAAACTTGGTCCTCTGCGTTATATGCCAATTTCTGACCTCCAGCACTGACTCTCCTTTAAACAATATTATATCTAACTTTTTTAATTTCCGATATTGGCCATCAGTCTCATACATGTATATTTTCCGCTGTGCGTTATGATTAGATTAATAATCGAAAATAGCTGTTCAAAAATAAGAGAATCTCCGTGGCACAGTGGTAAACGTTGTTGGCTTGCGTGCTAGACCACCCGGGTTCGATTCCCGGTACGAGCAGATTTTTTCAGTCGATAAATCGATTCGGCTCGTAGGATGGTTGTTTGTGCTGCTGAAAATCCCTTCCCACCTTTCATATCCCAAAAAAAGCGGCGCATAGTGAGAGCGATTAGCTAATCACTAGTCCTGTCCGAGTCCACGTATCCTTTCAATCCCTACTCTCTTGAAAAAAGAGAGTTTGAGCAACTGCATTTAAGGTTGAGATAAACTCCGTGAGGAGTCCAAATGAGCCCAAAAAGTTGGAAACGGACATGGCTTAAAAAAAATAATCAATTGGGATGAAATCAGAATCAGTACAATTATCAAATGGGATCGAAAATTATCATTAGTAAAAATGTTTATTTATTATTTGCTCACTTTCAGGGTGTTCGCTGTCAATACTTGGTGGAATGGCATTATAATAAAAATGTCTTATTAATTTTTATCAATTTGCTTAAAAAAACGATAAATACGGAGCGCCTCGTCAAATGGACACAATTTTATCTAATCAGCAAGCTTATTAAAAAAAGATAATTGCCAATCTATTGATCATTGACTATAAGTTTAATTTATTTAAAAGACATATCCGTCAAACGTTTCGTTTAAAATGCTATTGAATTACTTATCAATCAGAGTGACACGTTCTCTTAGAAAATTTGCACAAATATTTATATGTCCCGAGTAGAGATACTATTGTTTCTAAAAGATATTATATCTTAATCGATGTTGGAGTAAACAAGCCTGGGAAATAACCAACAGTGAGTGTACCTGAATTATATTCAGTGGCGTAACCGCATTATGGCACTTCTGTTAATTACCCTCTCCTTACTGCTTATAGATTACTTATTATTGCAGTATGTATTTCTCTCGATAAACGCGAAAGATTAGTTCTTAAAAACTGGGTTTAAGTTGTGTGTGATATTTTGAATTTTTGTTCAAAGACACAACATTACCATCCACTCAAATACACGTTGCAATTTGAAACGACGCGCATTCATAGGGTATAGCGATATTTTATTTATTTCTGTGATTGATCATAACCCACACCGAAAAAGAGAAATAGCGCGACTTAGTAAAAGCCGGTTTTCGTAAAAGCAAATCATTTTCAAATGCTCCAAATTGAGAGCGTCCATGATTGAAAAAAGATCATACGGAAATATTTTGTTTGCAAGCAGAATTTAAAGTAAATATGTGACTATCTAGTTCTCAACTGGCATTTTAATAGTCGCATTGAGTAGCAATCTGATAATCGTTTTTAAAAGTGCGGTACAGATAGTCACTAAATCGTAGGAAATTTCTCACGTTGAACGTATTTTTGAGCGGGATCGATTAATTGAGCGTGGGCTGTTTTCGTTGATCGCTCTCTGAGTTGCGTCTAATTGATAATGATTAATTTATTACCGTCAATTAAGAATAATACGGTTCGGTGTGCCTAAAAGCAGTGTAAGCATACAAGTTGACATGTTTATCAACAGCGAGTACTTCAGAAGAATCAATCGCGCTTTTATTGCGTGATAATAATCAGTAGCGTAACTACTATCACTATCATATTTGCAGGTTTATATGTCAATAAATACCAGTATCAGCTCATACATTTCGATGGACAGTGAAGAATTAAAAATTTCCGCTACCATTGTGGTATTTATGGACTATTTACTAATAGAGACTCGCAAAAGAAATCGTTTTGAATGAACTGATTGACATTATGTTGCTTAGCTTGTCTAAGAATGTGACTGTTAGTTAGCTATTCATTTTATGAACGCTTCCAAGGACTGGAGAGGCAAAGTAAACACCAAAATCAAAAACATTTAAAATTCGCCAATCTTTTGACAAATCAATCCACGACAATGTCCCATCGAGAATTTCAATTCGTTGAAACAGTAAAAGAATCGAAAATTGTTTTATCAGCTTCTCAGGACTGTTAGAGAAATTTATCATACACATCTTCTTATTGAACTGATGCTTTTTTAAACTGAATTTCAGCCAGAGCAGTCAATATAGAATGTTGATAATAGAGAATTTTTTGCTTACTTATGCCTTCCTTTACTACTAACATCTAAACCATAATTATATAGAACAAAATTGTTCCATCGTTATTGATGTACGGAAATTTATCAAAAATGAATTAAACTTAATATTCCATGTATTGTGTTACACGAGGTAATACGTGTTTTGCCAATTTGAGTAGTACCTTCAGTCTGAAGTTACCGCCGAATCAATCGAAAGCTGTTAGTATGTTTGTTACGTAAAAAATGCTGATACTATTAGCATAAAAATAAAACAAGTCACAACTTTTTTGATGCACAAAATTAGTTTCAGCAGTTGAAAACATCAACTCACGTAGCGAAACCAGTGTTAATACTTTTGTTTTCTTTAACAAATTTAATGTCGTTTAACCTAAATTAGTTGCCTAATGTAGTAAATAATATTAAATTCAAGTGATTGCTATAATACTACGTCTCGCGGTAACGAGGTAACTGTAAAATTCCAATGTTTGGTAAACAAAATTATATCGACATATTTTTAAATCAAAACATATTTGTATCGTATTCATTAGTTATATATTGATAGTTAATATAATCAGGTACATTTAGTGATAAGATGTCAATTGTGTCAGCGATAATTATTTGTCCGTAAAAATTATTTTAATTCTAGATGAATAATGGTTCGTCTTTATACTATCAATATATGTACCTATTTTAGATCAGAAAATGAAATAAAATAAAAAAAATCCGTGAGCAGCTGCCGATAAATTGTATCTGAACTAAATTTCAAACCTCCAGTCGGCATTCAAAATAAAACAGGTATAGTCAACTAACCCATTCATATAAAAAAAGAGTTTCATAAATTGATTTTTTATCGATTTTTATTTAAGAGGCATGGATTTCTACAATCCCTTTTTTTCCATCCGACTCTAAAAAATAAGCGTAGTGAGAGCAATTAGTTTACAACAAGTACTGTCTTGGCCCTATCATTACATCCTTACTCTCTTGGTAAAAAGCATTGCTACTTTTTGCATTGATATATAAATATTTCTTTATATTCATATACGCTACCGCTTTTGAGAGCATATTGATCTTATACCAACCTAAGTTTTTTGTTAATTACTACTTGTCACTGAACTTCTCTAAGCTTAAATTTATATTATCAAAGTGGAAAGGGACTTCGTATATAAAATGAATATTTTGAAATAATTAAAAAAATACAAATGTTGCGACTCCAGTTTGAGCATGCCACGGTTTTCGTTTCAGGGGGCGGGTAAATGTTTACAGCGCGGAGTGTGAATGAAACTAAACACATTGGCGGCTCAATTGCTATTCTCTTCTCTTCATCAATATTACTATGAATCTAAACTAATTAAATAGAGCTGGCCTTCATCTTGCCTAAAGCAATTCAATTATATACCAAAAAAGTTCAATTCATTTGGAATACAATTAAATCATACCGCTTCCAATAATCGAGTAAATTAGATTAGTATATACTAATTACTAAGAGTCACCTAAAACTATAAAGTAAATACATAATAATAAAGTGGAGACTGATCTTACGCATATACGTAAATAATAAATTTCAAAAAATCGGTTAAGGGTGGGGCACGTCGTTATAGGGTCCTTCCGACCAATTAATTATCGCACATGATAATATATCAGACGGCAGTTTGGGGATGCGGCACGCGCCGTCCACCGGAAGGAAGGGCGGGGGAAAGCGGCAAAGGGCAGTCAGGAGGGGCGGCGGCGGCGGGGGCGCCTCGCACCTCGTGCACTCTCAGTTCCCGGCCGACCTCCGTAGCGCGCGCACGCTAACGCGAATGCCCCCATTTGCAACGAAACATCGCTCGCGATACGCGTCTCTCCGACGCGCTCTGGTGATTTCGACTCCGTCCGCCCGAGCGTAGGGTCGATCCCTCTCGCCGATCTCTGAACGGAAGAGGCAGAAAAAAATCATCCGATCCTGACTCCGAAGAAGTGCAGTGCAGAGGCGCGGCAGGTGCGCCAGTTTCCTTCCCGGTAGAATTCAAATCCGACGTCGGAGACGGGAGTTTCAAAAACGCGGCGCGCGGAACGGACGATGACAGAAATAAAGCACGCCGGCGCCCGCCGTCGCGAGCGCGTCAGTGAGCAAACAGTCCGAGTGTAGATTTTTAAAATTAGAAATAGGCCGAGAGCGCGCAAGCCGTCGCGCGCCGCGACGGCAGCGGCGCTCGCTTTCCCCCCGCGGTACGATTTTCCCGCGCGCCGAGTTCGGCGCCACCGGTTTGGAAAATGAAGAGTGAAAACCGCGCCACCCCAGGATCCCGCTCCCCCGTACAGGCGGTACGAATCCGCGAGGCGGCCGCGGCGCCCTAGAGCGGTCCGCTGAGCATGCTGGCCGCGGGGCTCGGCTGGACGCTGTGGGCGGCGCTCTGGTGCTGCTGCGTCGCCTCCCGGCCCCTCCCCGACCCTGCGTTCCCGCCTCTCCGTCGGCCCCACCGACACGAACGCGCCGACCGACCGGCGGAATTCCGGCCGCCCTCCGGCGGAAGGCTGCAGGGCGGCGGAGCGGATTCCCCGGAAAGACACCGATGTTCGATTCCCGCGAAAGATCTGGTGGCCATGGCACCGAGAGCCCACGCCGTGATCGTGGCGAAGGTGCGCTCGATGAGTTCGGACCCGAGGGCCAACCTCTCCGTGACGTTCAAAGTGAACAGAGTGCTCAAGTCAGGGCGGAGTCTCACCCTGAAACCCGGAGCTGACGTCCGCCTGCAGGTGTCCCGAGGCGGGTGCTGGGGCACTCCGCGAACGGGAAACCTGTACTTGCTGCTGGTTGAGCGGGCGCCTTTGAAAGCACTGCAACTGCTGGCGCCGCCCGCCGCGCGATCTCCCGCCCTTGTCAAGGATATCAAGGCGGCGCTCAAATCCGCCACCGGTAAGTTACTGTAAATTACGGTTATACAGCATAAACACGTCCCTTCGATCGAGATGCTTTAATAGTTATTATTTTAGTCTCGGTAGGTATATCTTACACAGAATCAACATTTGAACATGTACTGACTTGATCTGCGAAAATGTTAATTTAGTGTTTATTTTGTCATAGTTTAATTACATCAAATTGCACCACTTATGTCAAAACACTACTGTACCTTTACACTTTATAGAACATTATTTTATTTAGCAATAATATATTAGAAAAGAAAACGTTTGATCGAGCTTTATTACTTTAATTTTAAAAGACAATTAACATTTAGCCTCTAACTGCATTTGGGAAATATTGTTTAAATTAGAAACAACAATGAATAAAAAATATATGAACTAACGTGATTGAAATTATGAATATATGGAAAAGAATGTGATATAATTATGTCAAATGGGTGTCTAGCAAATGTACCTTTAAGCGACAAAACAACACAAGCGTGACATGTGATTTCAACAATTTCAATATGTCATATTACACTGTTGAAGACCACACAAAGCGATTAAACATACCAACAGTGGTAAACCGGTAAAACAAAGTAGGGTAGGTGTCGTAACTTGGCAAGTATGTCCACTGTCCAGTGTCCGAGTCCACCAAGGAGAGAAGAGGGTCAAGTATAGCTTCGCCAGCCTGCAGAGCGGCGACTGCTACGACAACCCCTATATGGGAATCTTGTGAAAGCGTTAGGCGCCAGGACAAGCGAACCATTACGCGATAATCAAAGCCTATGATCGTTTTATACCACACATCAATAACATATCACCGCTTGGAAACGTTTTTTAAATCATCGATTTGAGCAATGCATTTTTATAAAGAGATGGCTGCAAAAACATGCAAGCTATTTGATTAAATAACCATTATAGAAAGAGCAAATTGTTTGTAAGTCCTAATAGAGAATGATTAAAAAGTAGCTCTAAGACTTTATCGGATGAAAATTGATCATTGAATTTCATTATTCAACAATAACATCTAACACACGAATTTGTAATAAAATATATTTTTTTAGCATATAAGACATATATTATAATATAAAAATGGCGAAACCCGTTACCTAGATTGTATCGTACAGTCATTTGGTTCTTTATTGAACAAACTTGAAGGCGCTTTGAGTGATTTTTTTAGATAACATTTTTTACAATACATTCTAATGAATTTAAGTTAACTTTAAAATTTGTGGAAAGCTTAGGATATTACAAAGATATTTCTTAACGCGGATAAGTATATACATCACACAGCAGATGACACCATGTACTAACTGTCAACACACTAAAAAGTTTATGTTATCAAACCAAAAAAAGGGTTTTTAAGCATATGGAATCTCGAGAACGATTTAAAATACATTAAAGTCTCAATAAAAGATTCATTGATTATTAATGGTGTGTAGTAATGTGTTAATGTATTTTTTGCAGCTATAGGTAGGTGTGTTTATTATTTGAGATTTTTGAGCATGTTGGATTTGAAGAGGATATCTGATATTTTTTTGGGTAAATTACAAAACAAAACAAAAATTAGTGAATGAATGGAGGTCAAAAAACTTGTAAATATGACAATATATATATATACTCCGATAAAGGAGCCCTACAACTTATACGGATTTTTACGGAATCATAAATTAAAAAAGTAAATAATTATAAAAATTATTGCAATCAAAATTTTTGTAAAAGCCGATGAAAAGTTTATTCATTGTGACATTTTGGTTACACACACGATTTTTATAAAGACTGTCATTAAAAAAAAACCTTAATCAATTTGAATTATTAAAGAATTTTGAAAAGAGTAATTGACATCGCTTTAATGATGTTCGTATTTGAAAATGCATATCTGATCTCTGAAACTTTTGAAATTAGAAGAACAAAAAAAGGCCAGCTTCCGGAGTTCTCATATCCAGTTAGACTATTCGATCATTATAATTATATACGAATACCGCTTCGTGTCGCCGCGGGCTCATTTCAAATATCGGCGTATCGGCTAAAAAAATGTGAAACAATGCGAATGCGGTTCACAAAAAAAGGCCCCAGCGGTTTTCCCGCTGAAGGACAATGGCGGCGAAAAACCACCGACCCGTCGCTACCAAATATGTCATGGCGGGACTTGCGCCTTGCCTCCTTTGGATTAAGCTCATTGTTCCCCCGCGCAATCCCCCTTGTGTACCATATCTGCGCACGCACTGCAACCACAGCCTCCGAAGATTGATTCTCGATCATTTCATATAATTTTATCTTACCTGGAGAAAGCACCCATGATTTGCAGTATAAACATATAAAGAGACATTTTAAAGAACACCCGATAAGAAGAAAAATACATACATGCACATTCTATACTTAAAGCCCTATAATTATTGTTAACGTCATGGATAAAAAGCATCACGTTCAACTCGAGAAAACATTGAGATCACCGAGAACAAATTTTTCTAAATTTTAATGTAGTTTGACATTAAGTTAATTAATTTGAGACTTTTTGAAGTGTGCATGTATATAACAAATGGTTCTATCGAACTTAATTTCTCTTAGACATTCCCACGTTTAATAATAATTAGAGCACCTGAATAGAAATGAATACGAATATACGAATTTCTGATAGTGTCAAATTTTATTATATAAAACTAAAACGAATCGTATGCGTTAGTGATACTAAAAGCGTTTTCACAGGCACGTCCAGTGATGTCAAATCATCTCATACGGATGCAAATACCATAGTATTCCAATATGTACTAATTTTCTGTTCGCTATGTCAATAATTATGCTATTTTTTCTCAGTGTATTTTATAGCATATTTCACTTTGATAAAAGCTTAAAAAATTGATACATGAATATGATATAGTTGAGAAATAATTATGTCGATTACAGGTGTTATTGAGTATTTCATCGCATGAATCATATAAGTATGACGTTACTGTAAAGATCCAACGAATGTTTATAGCATATAGATAAAATTGACTTTAGTGTAGTTGGTGTAAAATAATTAGTATAGCTCTTATTTTAGACCATTTGACATGTTAACCCATCGTTTACGGTGTGCACAAATTTGTGCGTAATTACTATGGTAATTGAAAACCTCCGTAAACAAAGCGTTAAGAATTTGTCCCAATACATGTTTTGTTATTTATATCAATTCCACACAATTCAGTAAAAAAAATCGATAATGGTACTGAATAAATAAAAAGAATAGTCTCTGCCCGACTTTTCATAACGGATTTGGCGTAGGTGCATTAATCTAGAAAACTGCATTCTTTCAATTATCAGCCGGCCGTCTCGAGATATTCTGCATTAGATCCTATAACTCTTGCATGGCGACGATAACACTACGACTATATTTATATCAAGTAGTTTAACATTCTATACGACGTCTTAAAAGCTCACAGCTTAATTTCTCCGAGAGTAATGACAACATGTTTAGTGCCAAAAAATGTATGTTTCAGCATAACATTCACGAAGACTTCAACGATAGACCAAGCAGGATAGTGAAATTGGGGTTCATAAAAAGTTTTTAAGATATTTTTTAAAGAAAATTTACTATTTGAACGTAATTATTTATCTGAAAAGGATAATTCAAGGCACAATTTTGACGCTAAAGCACCAAACGTTTCACAACTTGATAACATTAAAACCCAAATAAATAGAATTTATACTATTTGCCATAACGTAAATTTATTAAATATTCTAGATAAATTCGAAAAAAAGTACTTTTAGTTTTAATTACTCACGGATCCAGGAAAGAGTGTTTTTTGTATATTCTATTCTGTATTGATTGTCTAAAAATTTTTTTTTTTCATTGCTTCAAGCAATGTCATTTGGTGTGTGTTGTATTGTTTGAACTATGGATTTTTCAATTGAATTTTGTATTACACGAATACCGAATTCTACTTAACTATTCGATAACCTTAAAATGAATTATGACGACGCGTCGATATAATAGAGAAAATTAATTGGTTTATGGTTTTAAGACTTAAGAATATTTTTTATTTGCTATTCTCCAAAAGATCAAATTGGAAAAAGAGATCATTTCAAAACTTTTATGAGAAAAAACACGATAAATATAAAAACATCACTCGAAAAACACCGTTAGATATTTAAATTTATGGATATTATGCTGTGCTGCTAAAAAAAAATGATGTAGTTATCTCGAGACATTTAAAAAAAATTACTGGCGTCTAACTTATCACCAAAGATTAATTCATTACATGATAAATTATTTATTATCAGAATGTATTACAATTCACTGGATTCCTTTAATGACGGCTGATTAAAGAAATATTTGTTATCTCAGCCCATTGATGACAGAAATTTTACTGCTAACACATTGTTTATAAATATACATATATAGTTTACAATGAATAGATGCGTATCTCAGTTATCATTTTGATGACGTGTTAAAATATCATTTTTATCAAAAGCGTTTGCTTGTGTTTTTATTACTCAATTGACCTTCGAAAATACAGCTGATTCCAACTAGATTTTTAGGTTATTAAAGTTAAATATGTAATTAAGTAAAGGTGAAGTCCGGGTCTTTAGAGACAAAACTCATGGAGAGTAAAGAATTCAAACGATTTAAATTTATTATAGTTGGTTAAATAATGGAATTTCGATTTCCATATAAGCCTCCCTAAATAGCAAATAATAAATATTATTATTCTGATATTATAATCTTATATAAAACCGAAACGGCGTATGTATGTCTGTGGGTCTGTAATTCCCTTTTGCATTGTTGGTCATTAAGTTGCCATAAAAACGAATATGAAAGAAAATATGTTTGAATTTTTATCGGCGATGACATTTAGTCAAAATGTAATAAATTAGTCTTCTACTGAACTTTTCCCGGTTTTATTATTAATAATAATGTTTATTATTTACGTGAAGGTATTATTTGACATTTATTTGACAGCAAATTAGAATTTTTCCTTGAATTTAGACATTTTAATGGGCGAGAATGGGGCTGTCACCAAATTAAATAAAGTTAGTGATTTTATTTTAACTCTACTTTGGATGTTAGATTTTGTGATGTAATTATGTCGAATGATATAACATTACATAATTATTGGTCGCTTAGTCCGAGCGACGCCGGGTAGCAATAATAGTTAATAATAAACACAGATTAAGAGCTCTATGTTAACGGTTTTAATATAAAGAATATTTTACGTCCAGAAAAGCCATTTATATAGTTACTAAAAAAGAAGGCATGAAATGAAAAAAATAATATATTTATGATTGAATCTTTTTGGAACTGTATATATGTATGATGTTCATAAACTGACGATGTTAGTCATAGAAACAATAATAATTGAACTCAATTCATTCAATACATCGTAAAAGTACTTGTTTGAAAAATATGATACAAGCGTAGTTTTTGACCAACACAAAGATTCACGCATCGTTGTCGGTGGTATTGGGTGAATCCTGATGCATTTACAGTCCACAGTTGACAGTCAGCATCGATACACGTTCTTGTCGAATACACGTATTCACAACAGAGATTTGCAATGAACTAAATACCTCTTTAAGCGGGATGGTGGCCTGATAAAACTGGTTGAAACTTATAACGAAGGGTACAATATATTACTTCATATACGACGGACTAAGAGATCTGAAACATCAAAAGATCGTATAAAGTTCTAAGAATTTCAAAAGGAGAAACAAGTTGATATCAAAATCATATATTTCATCACCTTTGTTGTCTATATATAGATTAATACTAAAAATAATCATTCATATTAATGTTGGACACTTAATAAGATGAAATAAACTGATATTTTATATGATTGACAACCGTCAGGTATTTTGACCATAAACATTTAATTTGCTCTTTTATCAGCATTAATTTTGCCAATACTTTTGATATAAGAAATTGCAAATACTAAAACAATTTCTGAATACTCTCTCGAGTGTTGTAAACATTATTACTAGGCAAATGAAAAAATACAGTCTAATATTATTTGTATCGTAGTTATTCCATAATGATATTTCAATGATTCTTCTTTCGCGTTTTCATATAGTATCAAGTCAAATGTAAGTTATAACACTAATACCTTACTCCATCTAGGCTTCAAGGGCCAATTATTTGTTGACTACCTCAGACATTGAGTTACTTGTAAAATTGGCTATAAATACAAATAGTAATTTCGACTAGTTAAAAAGAATTATGAGTTAGATTTATAGTTTACCCAACGATCTATTGCCTGCAGAATTATGACGAGAATACATCAGAAAATCGTTATTGACCGAGAGTCATTCTTCTCAATGACCCCTCACAGGTAAAAAGACAAAGTAAGCTGACCACTTGAGCTGTAGCGATCACGCCCTCCGGTCATCAGCGATGGAAAGGGAATGCAACATAAATATAAACAGTAAGTTTGGAGACAAAGGAAACGGAAAGAACTTTGACGGCAACGCGCCTTAGAGCTTGAAGATTCATCAAATAGATGTCTAAAAAAAATAATCCAGCGAAAATCTTTGATAAATTATATAATGAAACATACAAATGATGTATTTATACGCCATTACATTGAAAGATAATCACTTAATATTCTAATGTATGTCGGTATTCATAGAATTGTTATGACCTAAAAATCAAATTGACTGCGATAATTATTCAAGTGGCAAATCGTTACAGCATCGAAACCTTACTTTGAAAAGGTTCTAACTGCTATTGACACTGTTTTGAGATATGAGCGTTTGAAGTTTCGATTGATTAAAATTCACTTGTAACAAAGAGCAAGTAAAAATGTTTCAAACTACTTATTTAAAGCATATTGTTTCACAACTCTTGCTGAGAAATAATGATCTTAAAGATCTAACGATGATAAACTCAGAACTTTGTCAAATAAATTTAGTAAAAAAAGTGTGCAGATGCAGTGCAACTCTGGAATTTTACTAACTCCGTTATTCAAGTAATTATAATTCTGAAATTCATATATGTACATATATGATAGAATGTGTTAAATACTAGACTTTCCGACGAAAAGGTCATTCATTTTAAGGCAAAAATGTAAATTAGAACCTTTTCCAAGTAAAGTAACGACATGTCAACGAAGCTGCTTCTAAGAATATGTCGATGGGGCTGACGCGTAATTTTCCAACAGCCGATTTGCGTAGAATCATCGCAAGTATGGGCGCGCTTTTCCGCAGGGTTTCGAGTGCCGCTCGGGCAGCGTGGCCGATCCACGGCGGGGCCTCATACAAAGTGAACCAAGAAGAAGCGATCGCGCGATCCATAACCTAATACAGGCGGTTTGAGTAAGGTCGCCTTATTTGAGTGACCTAACGCGCAATGCGCCGCGTACGAGTACTACCGTAGTACGCGAGACGGGCGCGTAATGCAGCTGGCATACGATATCAAGCTGCCGATAATCGGCATTCGTAACCGATTGGCAACTGCGATTCAATAGGTGTATTCCAATACATGATGCTATTGTAAATATATGCCTTGTGTAATTAAAATACCTTGACTGGTGTACGTTCAACATTGAACTCTTTTGTGAATTCTGGACGCCGACTGTGTTTTACAATAGTAATATATTTAAAATTATACAAAAAAAAATGTTTACTACGTTTACGGTGTACAACTGTTCCTCATAAATTAGAGTATCAATGTATTCAAACTCTGTCTGTTGACTATAATCAATCAATTTTTTCAGTCAATTTCGCCAGTTCAAGTTCATTCGTGCACTTAAAATGCCTGAAGATGCCGAAAGGCGAAACCTGGGTTGTTAGCGACAAAACTCGGGAAAAATTTAAAAAAAAATCAAACGATTTAAATTCCATCAAGTCAAAGTTAGAGTTCAGTCAAAATTCTAAATTTCATCAATCAATGTTATTTTGGTCGCCAAAACTTCTTTTGTGCATATGAACTCCATACGGAGTTAATCTCAAAATATTTTTTCTACGAGAGCTGCCTGTTACTCAATAGCTCAAAATCTCATTGTCAGAGAGAGAAGGGATTGAAAGGATAGGAGGATTCGGACAAGACAAGTGGTTAGCTAGTCACTTGTTACGACCCGCTTATAGGATCGACTGCTTGGGAGGGAATTTTTAGACAGCATAAACACTCATGCCTCCGGCCAAAAAGCCCCGACTCCACGACTCCGACTCAGACTCCGACTCCACAGCCCTGGTAACAATTATTTCATGGAAATAATGATTGAAATAGTGTTATAAAAATGGCAAGATTAGTTAACCGCTTACGTATCAGTTGAGCCCTTGAGAAGTGAAATGAGGCAAGTAGCAAAATGACAAAACTTTCGTATTAGTTCAGAGCATATTATTTCTGTGTGTTTTAAATAATCTCATTTAACTTGTAGGATACTTTAAGACCTGAAGAAGATGATCCTGTATCTAACTCATTTTACCTAAAAATGCCACTTGGCTCACTTCACCTCGTAAATGCTAATATAAGATATGCTTTGAAAAAATGACTTGTATTTGTCATTTAAAAATGACAACTAACGTATTCGATTGTTCATTAGAAGTTTTTAATCAAATCTTCATTGATCGATCAATCAATTGTTCATTGCCATGCTGTAATGAGCGAATCGTCGTTGCATGCCGACCGTCTTTTGCCTACCCATTGTACCGCAGGCTCAGGTATTATACTCTATAAACGTACGTTGCAGTTTTGAGTTTTATCTACACATATTGCGGATCGGTGTGCTGAGAAGTTTGCACTATACATAACTAACACAAACGGATAAAAAAACATATTATCTTTATGACTATCAAAACAAAGTTATAGACATCATAATAAAAGTGAAAAACGAACAAATGACACACTTTTAAATTATTTTCTATATCATATCAATACTCTGTAAGTAGAGCATAAAGAGAACATTATAAAAATTGCGTTTTAACTGACCATTTTCTTAAAAGCTCCTTTTACAATTGGACCGGTATAAGTCAAAGTAAATTGAATGAGTAAACTGGAACGAGAGAATTTCCAAAACTACAAATGCATTTGAACTTGATAACATTCTTATATTACAATACGGTGAGAAAAATAGCAATGTGTTTTAATTCTACAGAAATTATTTTATATATGTATTTGTTGACAGCTATTTCGGCTTACAACTTATTACTTACTACTTTCGTCAAAATTATTCAACAAATATGTAAAATAATATGTGTAGAATTAAAATAAATTGTAATTTTTCTCACCGTATTTTAATGGAGTTCTACCAAGTAAATGCCAACTTAATCAATTCTTATATTGCATTGATTTTTTTAAGGATGATCAAAAAAAGAATTCCCTCATGCTTTAATTTAAAATAAGTCTAAATTGGGATAGGAAACTGATGATGATAGATAGCTTGTATCCAATCGTATCGATTTCAACTACAAGTTCACATCTGGGAATAAGAACCCAGATTACCTCATAAGTATTAATCATGTACGTGGGCTACTTAAAAAAATGATAATAATATTTTAGCAGAGGCTTCTTAATGAATTATTGAAAATTATTTTACAAAATAAAGAAGAAAGGAAAGTTTGACAATGTAAATAGACTTCCATAAATATTTTCATCGCGCACGTGCACTATTATTCAATATATTGATATTCTAGTATAACCCAACTCGCCACCGATCTGGATCCTTCGCGATCCAGATGCTGAAAAGCCAGATTTATAAAAGATGAACGAATGTGGATTTTACCACCCACATATACATTGTTTTCTTTTAAACTAAGCTGTACACAGTTATAGCTTTAGTTGCATCATTATAAAACTCTCGTCCACTTTAACCAGCTTTTAAATAAATTATAAATGTTTCTAAGGATTGTATAAGGATGTTGACATTTATTTACATCATTAATTAACAGACGGTCCAAATCGCAAAATAAAAAGTAAGACCCAGTACCGCAAGCATGCAAGGAAATGTAAGAATACATAAAACATTATGACGTTATAATAAGAACCATCATAAAGGTTCGTTCACTACTGTTTAAGAAAGAATTTTGGAACAGCTTTTTACATACACATTTTTAAAAAATAAGTTTACTTTTATTAATCTTGATAACCATCTGCCCACTGACAAATATTAATTTAATCCATTACCAATAGAAGCTCGATCAATGTTGAGATAGAATTAAAGACAAATTTTACAAAGAAAAACTTTTTTTACCAATTACAATTAAGGATTTCGATTGGGGGTTCTTGATGGAATTTCAATATCAACTGACTCAAGTACATCCGTGCACTTGAAATGCCTGAAGATGCCGAAAGGCAAAACCCGGGTCGTTAGCGACAAAACTCATGGAAAAGTACAAAGTTCAAACAATTCAAATTTGATATTGAAATTCCATCAAGCACCCTCATTCGAAATACTTAACTTTAGATTATTAACATATTTTGTTCCTTTATTTTCATAAAAAATAAAACTTGGCTTTCAACATTAACAACCAATCACTTTTTTTAAATTATGTGCAATACCCATAGTTTTTCATCAGTTCAATTAAAATTGAAGAAAAACAATTGCAGTTTTCAAATACAATTGCATTTAAAATATGACGTATGAGCAATGATATTAAACGGCATCTACTTGGTCGCAGGGTCTCAGGATCGAGTCCCAAATGAAAACGTATACCACTGGGGCGAAACCCGGGTCGTTAGCGACAAAACTTATGGAAAAGTACAAAATTCAAAAAATTCAAAGTTGCTTTACAATATGTTCAATTGGCGGGTGTATTGTTTTGTGTCAGGTTGTATACTGTATGTCTTCCCATGCAAAAAAACACGGAATAATTGGCCAGCAAAGATTTCTTTCAAAATCCACAATCTGACCAAAAAATTAAAATACTACACTACTTTTATAAATCGTGATATTGAATTATACACCAATTCTAATATATAAATATTGCCATTCTAAAATGTATTTAGAATAGATATATGAATAGGCTTATGAATGCTTGTATTCTGCCTAAATTCTGATTCCATTCCTAGCCAAGAAATAAAATAAACAAATTTTGAAAATAAACTCAAATATATAATAATGAAGACAGTCGAACAATAATTCTATCTAACGTGAAGAAAAGAAGCATTTTGTGAACCTAAACAAAAATATATTATTTTGTAAACAAACGCTTGTGTTTTAATTCCTGTATGTATAAAATACGCGATCAAATGTTATATCATAATGTGTGTGCTCAGTACAAAAATAGCGTATAGTCTTTAATATTATCATAAATCTATCATTATTGTTAGAAGTATCGATGGAGCACGTTTATAGTAGTGCATAAAAGCATACAATTGCAGCGCGAGTACTAAAAGCGGCGCATATATGCATATTCGAAATTACTGCAAATTTAACGGCTAAGATTTCGATTAGCACACTCGCCTTATTAGCAGGCGACTGTATGTATCATCTGCGACTGGACATTGCATTCCGTAACGTTATGGTTCACAAAGAATATCAATGATTTTAATAGTTAACGGCCTACAGCGACGCTCAAATGTCAATCTATGCATTGCATAATCACATACATAGATAATTTAAACATATTGTGATACGTAATCAAATAAAGATGAGCACAATTTAATGCTAATGAGAAGATTTAATGCTTAAATTGATTATGACAGTATATTGAAGATAATATTCACGAATTAAAAGAAGCCAAATGAAAAACATACATTTTCTTTTGTATTTTAAAAATAATTAACCCTATGCATTCCTCAATAAATTATTTATTTCCTTCCACCAACTCTTCAATAGATTTGAGAAATTGATTGAAATCACAGGTTTTGCGTATTTATTAGCATTGTTAAACAAAATACCGAAAAATATACCACATTAAGACATGTTGCAAACTTTAATTAAGGCACACAATACAAAATTTATTGTTTATTAAATAAGGTTAATTAAAAATGAATAACAAATATTTTTCCAACCAAGTTGTACAATGTCGAGGAAGACTCGACATAGGAGTTCTAGTAGTTAAAACGACCTTATACTTGGATTCTTAATTGAGGCTATATCAAGTTTTTATAAGAAATCGTTTTAGGGACAAAAGAAGAGTTGAAGAATTGGAAGATGATAGGTAAGGTTAGGTCACTGCCGATATGAACTCATATTTGGATGGGCAAGAAGAAATTTTGCAATACAAACCTTTCATTTATGAAACTTTCTGTAGGTACTGGGATTCGAGCCTGTGAGCACTGTAACTAAAACCAACAACCACTCGGATAGTAGTCAAGCAACCAGCTTTTTTGACATATTATACATAGATCGGGAAAATTGGAAATGGTGGAAATACGTCTTAAAATTTATTAAAATATGCGATGGATTTTTCACATATAAATTTCTCTTTATAATAAATGAAATTGTAAATATTTAATTGAATGGCATTTGTTTAAATTATGAATGATTGTCAGTCGATTTAAATTTAATATACATACATATGATAGTGTAAAATGAACGTAAATAAATTTAAATGTACCATGTTTCATTAGTGTACCGTTTTTTTAGTAAATTTCACACTATCATGAAATTTATGTTTTTTTAAGTCTAGTTGTAAAAATAAGCACCAGTAGAACACTGCATATACATACAGAAACATACTTATGCTTGTGGTAACTCGATAGCCTTACTCTTTAACTAAATTTAAAGTGTTAGTCAAAACCAGCTTGAAAGCTTATCGGCCTAAAAATAAGAGTCGGTCATAATATAAATTTTCACTCGACAACACTGTCATAGAAAAAGCTTGAGGTTTTCTCTAAGAAGCGATGATTGTAGTATAATTCGATAGTAAAATCAATAATAAAACGACTATTATACTGAAAATTAGCACGTAGCAATATATTATAGAGTAATAAAGTTTTTTAATATAAGTACACAGATACAGTTGATCCACAAGTACTGTATGTGTAATATCATATTTTTATGGTAATTTTTGATTTTTTTTGCCTTTATATTATTTATTTGATTGTAAAAGAAAACTGACAGTTAAGTGCATAAAATAAAAAAAAATCAAATAGTATATATTTTTTGAACTAAAATAAAAATCATTTAGTATATTATCATTCATTGATTGAATTGGAAATTACTTGGTGGAATTCCCTTATAATACAATGAAAAAGTAGTATTTTATTTCAGTTCTACAAAAATTATAAGATATATGGATGATAGCCATATCAGCTAGTACGCCCTAGTTCTGACAAGGACGTCCGCCGAAATAGCTATCAACAAAAATACGTTGCTATTTTTTCACCGTGTTTTAAGCATTCACCTATAACTCGAGTTATTGAAAGTTATTCAAAAGTTATTTTAAAGCCGAGTACTATCCAAAGCTCACCAAATTGATGAATTGACAGGGCTTTAATACGCAGTAAATTAAAACCATGGAACAACCATTTAGTGAAAGAGATGATATTTGAAAATATATTTTACGATTATCGAAATACATTACGAAGAAATTTACGCATTTTATATACATATTAACTATAGAAATTCTGCATAGTAAACATGAAATCCATTGTAAAACCTCGTCAAAACATTCCAGACAAAAGCTTCGTCCGATTAAAGCTTGTTTCCAATATAAATTAGATTTCTTCTTACCTTAAACTAGAATGTAAAATAAAAAAAGATAAGACCCCAACCTCCCACTAACGTAGTCTCATAATTCTGCAACCACTGGTTTGTGTTTGTCTAAAGTATGCCATTTGAGAGAGGGACTCCCATTGGATTATAAAAAGCTGTTGTTACAAAATTTGGATTATCATTCATAACCCGGTCCGTGGTGCAGTAGCCAACGTCGTTGTGTCGCCCGGGCTTAATCCCGGTACGAACAGAATGTTCAGTCGTTAATCGATTCTGTTCGAAGGCAATGTGTGTAAGTGTTGTTAATAATCCCTTCCCAACTTTTCGATTGCAAAAAATGTCGCGATCAGCTAACTATTGGTTCTCGTATTCTTTCACTCCCTACTCTCTTCGAAAAAGAGAGGTTGAGAAACTGTGTAACAAGTAATTAAAACAGCACAAAAAATATGTTGAGATAAACTCCGTGAAGAGTTCATATGGTTCAAGCTGGGAGCGGACATGGTTAACAAAAAACATTATTCCTAGTAGTAAAGTGCGAAAGCATTACGATACAAATAATTGCCTTTCTATAAATATGCTCGAGATAGAAACTCCAACTCGAGTATCGAATATTCAATATTCGAGATTCCTCGTCCATTTTCAAGTACAAGATACTCGAGTATTTTCGAAAATACTCGTAATTTATAAATAAAGATTTTCCCAAACTTTATTTATTAATTTGAAAAATATATACATAATGTTTTACCATGTTGAGTCTAACGCGTGGATTTTACTGTCAGGAAATATATTTTCTTCAAATATTTTTGCCGTTGATTATGCTATGAGAGAATTTCGTTTGCTTCGTGTCCTGATAACTTTTCTTATCAATGACAAGTTTATGTTGACGAGAGTCTGTGATGACAACATACAAAATAAAATATTGAAAAATTATCTAAGTAAAAAAATATTTCAATCAACAATTTCCTTGGATTGAACTCATTACCGGTATTTCCACATCTAATTATGGTGAACGGATATTAAGATTTATTTATTTATTAAATGCACTTATTTTTTGGAGTTTTACTTTGATAATGATAATTCATACTTAATTGATTTTTGATGTATTAGTTTGCATTGCTAAGAGGTCTTCAATATTTTATTTATAGTCTATTTTTCTTGTATTTTGCTTCAATTTATTTGCTTAGTTGTAATACCAGTTGTTTGTCATAGCTTGTATTTCTTACTTAACTTTTGTATAAATACTACTGTTTCATTGTATTCCTTATCAGTTGACAATTCTCGCCATGAGCGAAACCGGTCCTGATCTAATAAATTTTATGTGGAAAAAGTACTAAAAATGTTTTATTATTTTTTTATGATAATATATATTTTGGTGCATCTGAAATTTCTCGAGTATTCGAGTATTTAAAAAAATACTACTCGAGCCTCTAGTCGGAAATCGTACATCGACGTTTTCGAGAATGTGCGATTGTTACGATTTGGGACATAATGATACAGTGTGGCATGGCATTTTTGTCTCACACGTAGAAATCCCGTCATGCGATCGAATTCGAGTGCAAATAATATCTACATGTTTATTATGAAGTGGAATAATCGATTTGAAGCATCGCGAGCGCCGAGTCTGATGAACTTTTGATTGATATTCCAGCCGTGTGCCCGTATTTGGATTGATATTATTATTTCGCTGCGTCGACGACATATTCTTTGCCCATTACACAAACTGTAACCACAGATCCGCATCGCGCTATATTCGTTCGCAGAATCGTTCGAATATAAAGTGTGTGCGTTATAAAAAAGCTTCAGTAACCATCAAACGAGCATGTTCAACAATTTTGGCAAACAAATCACTTCTATCAAAATGAAGATTATATTAACTTAAACTTAAGATAAAATATCAGCTATTTTATAGTTGCATATATTTTATTATATTAAAAAATCAATTCATATATTTTTTTTATACTTATAACACAATTAGTTTATTAAGATCAGGGCCGGTTCAATTGAATATCAACCTTACCATTGCGGCCAATAGCCAAATTTGACATTTTATATGCAAAAATAAAAAGTTCCGACTCCGAGTACGACTCCGGCCAAAACGCCATGACGACTCTGAATCTACAGCACTGGTTTATTGACACTAAAAATATTTTTTTATTCAGTAGCTGTATTACTATCAAACATAAATTAAGTAAACTGTACCCTTAAATTGTATGTTTTAGCGTATATGTTTTATACACATCCAAATAATGACGCCGAGATTAAAGAATTGACTGCAAATATAAAATCATATTCATAAAATTAATTGTGATAAAAATCTGTCTTCAGATATGCAATCCAGATGTATAAATACGTAATTGTAAGTGCCTAACCTAAGTCTTACGAAGAAAAATAGCAAAGTAATTTATCGTGTTTCACAAGAATTATTAAGTACAGCTTATTGTCATTGATAATTAAAACTATATTTTGTGTACAATTACATAAATGCTTTTTTTTGTTGTTACTTCAGTTATTGTAAGCACATGCATACAGCTAATAGTAATCAGCCAGCTCCTGATGTGTTTCAATATTTACAGTCGTATAGGTCTACAATTGGTTTTCAGCGATATTCTGAATAAATATCATTAATATAGAATCGAATTAAATTAAGCAATGTCAACATCAACTAGTTTTAAAAGAGTTGTTTTTATTAAATTAAGAATTACAATCATTTTATTTATTTAATTTTTAAAGTGGTAAAGTGATTGTTTTGTAAAAACAGTTTCATAAACAATTGAAGTCGATAAATCATTAATAACTATGAATACGTAAAATTATTTGATTGGTTCGCCTCTGTACAGTGTACACTTACTAATGCATCCGTTAAAATGGATTCTTTAAAACACCACAATGCGATTCCAGCTTTGAAATGCAATTTTTAGTTTGCTCTACTCTCGCATATCTCTGCTAATATAACGTTTATTATCGAATGATAAAACTTAAGATTCCATATTTAAAATAATATCAGCCAAATAAATTACTTTTTTTTTAAATATATATATATTCAATATGTGTATTATTCAAAAATTATAGTAACTATTTAGGTAAATTATGGATATATGGTCACGGGACAGAATTTTTGTAAAGATTTATGAAAAATAAGCACATTAAACGATAAACACATAAACGATTTTTCTTGAAATTTTTCGTCTTTAATTTTTAAATTTATTATAATAGAAGATCCTAAAGAATACATCGCAGTAAGTATGAAATCGAGTTGTTTTAATTTACAGGAGCAAAAATGCAACCATAAATTACACAAATAATAATATTATACAGATAGAGACAGTCTATTATGAAGTTTATTATTCTTTTAAAATAAAAAGAATATTAAAAAACAAATTCTTCTTTCAGAACTCATACAATAATCAGTAATATTCTTCAGATTTAATCATTTTGATTCCACATTTTATAATAATCCACAAGAACTCAAAGAGTAAAGTCAAAACATAAAATTATAAGCCAGTATGTATAATTTTTTTGAGCTTAGCTAAGGAGGATTGAGATTCTGTCCCGTGACCATATTTTAATGAACATTATTTGTTATTTAATTTGTAACAAGCAGTTCTTATATAACGATTTCTTATGCTCATCATGAGCGAAACCGGTCCTTATCTAATAAATTTAATTTGAAATAAGTACTAAAAATGTTTTATTATTTTTATGATAATGCCAACCCACCAAGTATTGACAGTGAACACCTTACAAGTGAGAACGATTTTTGTTCATATACACTGCTATTTTAGTACATATGCTCCACAATAGGAGCGGGCATGTAACGTCAGTAATCTCCAATCCCCCTAGCTGTTTATTCAGGAATGGTATGCCGATAATTGGGAGAAAAGTATTTTTGTCAATGGCCGACGTAACAATGCGAGCTAAACATTTATGGAATTAATATTATGTATGAGCATTATTATGCAAACTGTATTAAAACATTTACATCCAACAATTTTAAGTGCTTATAATTTAATTTATCGCTACTAAAAGTTATATGATGTATAGTTTTATTCTTAATTATCTTGTGAGAAAAATGCAAATTACGGCCGTATTTGCTGCTTTTAACAGTCAAACAAAAATTCTCCGTGGTAATAATCTCCATTCTTAAGAACATTAAACGTTCATACTACAAGTATTTCATAACATTTTGAATAGTTTTTTAATTAGTTGGCCATTATTTTATTCTGCGTTGAAAACTACGTTAATTATTACGGTCTTTATTTAATTCAATACCACCAACATCTATTTTTAGAAAAATAAAATCCCTAGATTTATGTATAAGTAAATAAGCATGGCAATATTATTGAATCTAGAGATCATCCACGTCTTTTCTTTAGCTTTCATCGCCTGATCTGACGTCAAGTAGAAAGAATCGAATCGTGATCCAATAACTCAGTTTTAAATTTAAAAATAAAACATTGTCTCGAAAATAGCTTACACATCATAAATCATCCCACAATTTTCTATGATAGCATACATTTCAACGAAAATAAACAGTGTTTATTATTGTATACTATTAAAATGTACGACTCATGTATACGCATTCTCATTGATAAATGAAATGATCCACACTAAGCTTTCATGTTAATTCATGTAAAATAAAATATTTCGTAAATAAAATTGAGTTTGCCGTTGAACTTAATAATGTTTGGGATTTATTCAATATGATTAACTGTAATGTATAATAAATAAAGGAGCTACCGCGTACGTTTACGTGTAGAAAATTCACTTGTTCTTTATTCTTTTGTGTTATCTAAAACTATTATTTATATCTCTTTTTTTGATGATTTATTTAAAACTTTATTAGATAATATTGCATTGTACAATGTGTGTATTTTCCATTACACGAAACAAATTAAAAAGTTGTTCCAGCGAAATAGCTATCCACACAGTAGTAGATAATTATTCCGCAAATAACAATTTTGCAAGTTTTATACGTTTTTCTGCCCATTGAATTTTCATTTAATCTAAAATAATTCTTCTTGTATCGAGATATATTGTTTTGTGTTACGTATCATTAATAATATAATATTATTTATCTTTCATTAAATTTATATATATTCTCACAATCAACTGGAGGGTGTAGCATATTACAAGTTCATTTCTTCTTTCATTTGAAATAATTATTGGAAGCAGACCTAATTTAAATACGAAGTGTGAAGAGAGCATTTTGCATTTCAAACAGAGATCGTAAATCTTAGATGATTAGACCTTGACAATTATAGGGGTGTATGTAAGAGAATAATGCGTATAATTTGCATTGTCATTATAAGCATCACATTCTTAGTATAATTATTTCCAACACCACTATATCATGTCTACCGTATCGACTCTTATGGTATTAGTGAGGCATATGTATTGCAAAGGAATTCAGAAATGCTGTTAGTATTACCATTATACATCTGAGTACTCTATTATAACTATACATTTACGACCATTTATCATAATAAGTTCTCATTTAGTATCTAAAAGAATAAATAAAATTTTATGAGCTTAATAAACACGAAAAACTAGCCAATTTTGAGTCTAAATGAAAAGCTCGCGTAAACTCTTGAATTTTTCGACATCGATCTTCGGTCGAGTATAATTGAAATTTAACATTTGTATTTGAGATCCAGTATGTGTACGTTATTTTCAATCTCATTCAGTAACATCACAATTGGCTAAGTATTTGAAACCCTTTAGTGAATCTTTCATTGGTTTCAATAATTACTTTTTAAATCAAAATGAAGATCGGTTTACCAGAGCGTAACAAAATAAAATGTAAGATACAAATGTATCAAAGATATTTATTTTTTTATTTTTACAGATTTTCTGTCAATTATTGAGACTGAGTTATATAGTAAGTATCGGTTCATACCTAAAACCATCAAAATTAAATTAAATAATATTTTGTGGAAATACGAATGCATTTAGATAATAAATAATATGTCAATACAGAAAATTACACAAATTTATTGTTATACGTTTGGTGCATTACCATTTTATTTAGTTCAAAATATCCATTGATTAAATGGGGCATTAACTTAGTAGAACCCCATTAAAGGACGGGAAATAATGAATATAATAGCTCTGACAGGAGCGTAAACCTATATATTATTTAATTTATGTAGAACTAAAAAACATGGATTACACCGTGTCAAAATATTCGTCATGTAAAGTCATGACTTTTCGAATTGAACACGTTCTCAATAATGTACATACATATATGGCAACATCGGCATGTTTTTTCAGTCGCTCGTATAGATTTATTTATTCAGAGATTTAAAAAAATAAAAAAAAATAGACTAGGAACATATCTTTTTAATTCATACATTTTATCACACACGCAATTATTAAACAAGTTTACTATAGTTGAATTATAATAGAAAAGTCAACGTAGCATTTTTCTGAATTTATTATAAAGTATGCGAATGAGGTTGAACAACTCCCAGAGCTGTCTTCATATGAATAAATCATTTTGGGAAAGAGAATAAAAATACGCCAAAATTTTGCACATTACAAGTGTTGTTTTTAATTGACACAAGAAAGATACGTATTTGGAGCTCTACACTTTTTACGTTAAGATAACTTTTCTCAAAAGGCGTAAAAGTTTTCAAAGGTCAAGGCGTAAAGCATTTCATTAAATGATACTATTGAATATACTTATTATTAACTTGATTCCGACATTGTATTGTAAAAGTGAAAATCCTTATTCTCAATTTCGCATTAAAATCGTCAATTTTGCATTGTAAACATTTTCACACTTAAACTTTCCTACAGATAATTCTAAAATATGTATGTCGATATGTTCTTAACTATATATTCCACCCATCCGATCTTACAAACGACATGTAACGAAAGCGAATAGCTAATCACAAGTCTTGTCGTATTCATATCATTCTATCCCTACTCTCTTAGTAGAAATTACTTTGTAAAATTTAGAAGTTTAGGAGTTATAGAATTTATGAAAAATCTCTTATATCACACAATATAAATACAATTTGCGCTCATTGGAGTAATAGTTAATTGCTGATGTGGATTAGCTCATTAAAAATATTTATTCAATCTTTATTCGTTATCATATGAATATTGTATTAAAGTTTTGAAAAATCCTCACTCCGCAGGGCAGCATGTTTTTCCCTGCTTCGAATTGTTTTATTTGGTAAGCAAGCATTAAGTATGATCAACTCTGTCTGAATATTTACGGAAACGCACCGTTTATAAACAAAAAGTGCATTAGACGAAGATATGATAATTGATTGCATTTCCCTGGTCTAAAAGATGAAAGCTTTCAAAACATTGCGTGGCCATAAATCTCGCCCGTTCTAACATTGGAAACATGCAGCCGCCACACTCGGCCTTTGTGACCCACTGAATTTGCTATTTCCACTAGAAATCTCTCAAAAACCACGTCTGTAAATAAAAACTGAATTTCCGAAGAGGGAGGACAGGAAGTCGTTGTCTCAGCTACGATTTCATTTGGTTTTTTTTTCAAACGACTTTGTCCCCAATATCCATTCATTAAGTGGTCGAGTCCACGTTGGTGTAAATTTTCTATTATGCCTTCTATCTGTTTAACTTGTTGGGCGAAGCATGCGTGTATTTCTGGCCAGACTGAGAAAAAAAACATTTGTTTCGCAAATACCTAGTGATGTAAGCGAGACTGACAAATTGGCGGTTAAACGTAGTTTTACGCGAGTTATTAAAATGATAATTACCATTTTTTCACATATTTAAAAAAAATATATAATATGTACAACACAATCTCAAGCCAATCAGTTTAATATAAGACAAGGCCAAGTATACAGAATAAGAAATAAAACTACATATTATTCCATATTTGAAAATGATTAGTGACAAATAGTATTATTAGCTATCCTAGACATTCTAACTATTTCAAAGTCTAGATTTTAAAGTAGTATCTCTCAAAAATATCTTTTTTGTCTATTTGAAGCCGACCTGAAGACAAAGATTGGGTTTACGTCACTAAAATTACATGACTGACGCTTCTGTTTGCAAATTGTGTAAATTACATTGTGTATTGTACATACATACAAGAGGCACTGTTAAAAGCGATTGTTTCATGGTACAAAAGATACTTCGACGCAATTATTCGAGAGGCACTCTATTTTATACGTTCATTTTGTGAACGGGATTGAGAAAAAATGTTTCCAATCATTCATCGGAGCCATTAGGAATAAGAGTTTACTTTGGTTTCTCCTTTCAAAAGCTATTGAGAGTATGTTGGTATTTTTTCTCGCTTTTCTTGAAAAGTTTTAGCTGCATAAATTCTTTTTTCTCTGACAGGAAAACCGTTTAATGTTAAAATAAAAGAATATTTTTAGCCTGGCTCTAAAAAGAGGAAAATAATTTGGAATTGTCAAGTATTTATTTTTCACCAACATTACCTTCAATTAAAAAAAATATTTCCACTTTACCTAAGTGCTGTGCTGTTTAGAATAATCGGTTTGATATTTCATTAATTATTTAGTGATTATCAATTGTACTGTAAAACTTTTCCCTTTTGCCTTATTTTTTTAATCCATGTCCAACCCTAATGTGTAGCACATGAACTCTTCATGTAGGTATCTAAATAAACATTTTTTAACGACAACTGTTTGTTACTCAGCATTTCAACATCTCTTCAGTTCTTCTTGTTGCATAAATTAAAGATATAATAATTTTATTCATATTTTGTTTGATAACCTGTCATTCTTTGTCAAAATTGTTTTATATACATCACTTATAATTTGTCATATTCAACTTCATCTGTTTCGCTTTTTTGTATTTATTTTTCGTCAGTTAATAATTCACACAATTTTCTAAATCGGTCCTGATTTCTATGAAATATGTTGAACTAGTAAAAAACTGTGATTTATTAAAGAAATATATGATTTAGAGTATTTAGACCTTAAAAATATTTTATTGATTCTTCTTATCAACCTACATACATACTCACACATATATCGTCCGAGAAACTGTGTGTGATGAATCCAAATAACTGTTTTTCGAACGTTTTAGTAAGAAGCATAAGTAAATAGTAAAAAATCTGTGGTTTTATAAAGCAAATTGACGAAAGTGAAATTTTAAATTTAAATTTTCAAGCAGTTTGCAGCAGTTATAAATACTCTTCTCCATTAAAACTATGTTTTAGATACTAAGTCTTATAAATAAACAATGAAACTTCCACGTTGCTATGTTTATGACCCGAGAACATTATTTGTAGATTTTTTAACCAGGTGATTATATTCCTACTTTGATCTTCTATCAAGATGATGTTTTGTGTATGTAGATTTCGTTCTTATGGATTATATATTCACACGAAGACACAAAATAAGCTGAAAATTGCAAGAACAATTCAAAAAACTATACGTTCGGGTAGATAGATTCAAAATCAACTAAAACCTTAGAGTATAAATCATCATCGAATAGATAATGCTATTTAATATGAAAATGTTTTATATTCGATTATAAGTTGTTAATATCATAAAAATATGCATTATAATGTTGTTATTATGCGTTCATGTTTATAAAATAAATATAATACAATTCTATTTCCTTTAATTATGAAGAATTATGAAATAACACGATGAAAATATTGTACATGGTGTATTTTAGTTCTACCCTTTTTTTTGTTGAGTTATACAAAGTAAATACCAAGTCAATCAATAATTTATGAAATAAACATATTAAAATATAATATATTGTCGAAATTTTGTCGAACTTAATACTTCTGTTCACCACTTTTAAAGTGGTGACTCTCAATTCTCTGTGACATGCTTAATATGCTAATTAACAATACATATTTTTTTGTATCTATATTTTTTAGAAAACATTTCGAATATTTCTTGAATTGACATGCATAGAATATATTGAAAGCAGTTTAATGGAATGGCATCTGTTGAAACGACAGTGTCTCGGTTTTCTTACGTTTCCCCTAATCTGTATGAGGCGTTTCTGAAATAGATACGCTGCAAAAATACCTGGATTTGAGTGATTCATTTGGGACGAGAATATTCGGATTCAAACACTATCATTCGAATAAACTTAAGTTTGTCACGATACTATTCTAGTTTGATGACATCTACTAACACTAGTGGAAGCTATAACGCATTGCATTCTGTATCATTTTTGTCATACCACGGTTCCTATTATAAAACAGACAAACATCAACGGAATTGGGAAAAAATGAAAGGCAAATTAAATAATTTTTAGCAACTTTGTATTACATTTTTGAGAGTACTTTATAGGAAATATTTGCATGAGTTTGTATATACTTTTTATTATTTCAGTTCTAATGTTTTAGTTGTAAAAATAAAGTAAATGCTCGTTTCTCATTCAAAGAAATGGATAAATTAAATAGACGATTTCTATTTTATTTCATGAGAAAACCAATCGTGATGTTGAACAGTATTCATGTCAAAGTTTATCAAAATGACGATATTTCGTCAGTTAAAAAAAATAAATATTGGTAGAATATATCTTATATATAAAACCGAAACGGCGTATGTATGTCTGTGGGTCTGTAATTCCCTTTTTCATTGTTGGTCATTAAGTTGCCATAAAAACGAATATGAAAGAAAATATGTTTGAATTTTTATCGGCGATGACATTTAGTCAAAATGTAATAAATTAGTCTTCTACTGAACTTTTCCCGGCTTTTATTATTAATAATAATGTTTATTATTTACGTGAAGGTATTATTTGACATTTCTTTGACAGCAAATTAGATTTTTTCCTTGAATTTGGACATTTTAATGGGCGAGAATGGGGCTGTCAATATATGAAAGGGGCTGTAAAATGTCAATGCCAGTCTGAAATGTTAATTCCATTTTAATTGACCTAGACTTTTGAATTTTGAAAAAAGTTTTTTCAACTTGGCCCGTCTGAATTTACGCGCCGAGCTGAACATAACCCCAAACTGGTCCGAGCGAAGCCGGGCTCGAATACTAGTATAATATAAATCATCAATTTTAAATTCTTTAAGTTAGCAAAACCAGTCCTGATTGTTCCATAAAATTATCACGTGTTTTTACAATATTTCTGTGTTAAATTAAATGCATTTTTTTGTTGATAGGATTTGTATTGAAATATAAAAAAATAGATTACATATAAAATATATATATCCATGTGGAGTTTATAGTGTTATATTATACAATTATGGATTATGTGCGTGGGAGTGATAGCTGTAGTGTGTCAGTATACAATTAATAATATTATCAAATTAAGCGATTTTTAATTAAAATTTGCAAAAACTCGTTGAAAACATTAGTGTTTTACTAAAGATGTTGTAATTACTTTCCTTATCGTCAATTATGATCTTAGCTATTGTAAATAAAAGTTTCATTGTAAAATTTATCATGAGCTTTTTTTAGTTTATTCTATGTGCACTTAGTATCGATAAACGCTTTGTATGTTGAAGCCATATAATAGTATGTTTGTTATTTTTTTGCTTTACTAAAAATATAAAAAATCTAATTACACGTGTTGACAAAAAATACTTGTAGATATCGTGTTTTGAAACGCATTTGTTGAAAGTGTGAAAATTTTTACGACAAGCACATGTGAAACCATGTTGGAAGTTGTAGCGTAAAAGAGTATGACTATCTCTTGTGTATTACAGAGTATTAACAGCTGGGCTATAGTTTTATTTTGTTATAAACTATTGCAACATATTTGAATGTGGGTGAAGTTTGACATCGAAAATAACATTCAGTTTTTGTTAGTTATAATATTGCACAATCAGCAATCATCATTTACATAATAAAAACTTCCGATGAATACACAAAGCTTTTTGTTGGTTTTCTTTCCATTGAAAGTTGCATTGGATTATTCCATTTCTAACAACTCGCTCATCATTTCCAGCAATTTTATTTTCGTCTTCACGGGAAAATCGAAGTTTGCATCGTAGTAAATTTTTAAATACGTTTCAAGACTGCACTGCGTAGATAATTTTAATATTTTTTCTTGCCGTGTTGAGTGATATTTTTGTTTGATTGAGTTATTTGATTTTTTTCATATGCTATGGAAGAAACTGACATTTTGTTTGCAATATATTTATTCTGAAATAACGTTCAAATATCCGTAAACTATATACATATTTACGAGACCTGTGAACGAGGTGAATTTAGATTACGATGTTGTCTTCGGCCCGTGGGCTTTTGTTTGAGAGTGAAGAGTTCTATAAATTGATTTACATTCGAATGCATAGTTATTTTAAATTCCCTCTGATCCTATCCTTAAAATACGTCATAGCAAGAATGATTGGCTAATCACTAGTCCTGTTGGTATCACATTCGTTCATTTTTATAGACTCTTTCCTAAAAGAAAATGATTAACATGCTGTTATTACACTAACAAATATTTTTACGTTGGAAGCGGATACGGTTGTATAAAAATAGTAAAAACTAAATGGTTCTTGATTTTTTCATATGATTTAAATAGTCATTGTTTATTTAAGTTTTAAGCCCATAGTCAATAAAACACAATTCTTTAATAATGTTTTATCATTATATCAAGTTAAATAAATGCTATATGGAACGAAAATAGCACACAAATAAAAAAGACACGGGGGAATACTATAATTTATTTCAAGTAGTTATCATATTTGTTCAAAGAAGGGTAAAATCTTATATCTAAAACTGACATTAAAATTATTTATAGCCCGAGTCTCTAACTTAAATGACTTTAAAACACACAAGCGTTACAATGGTTATGCTGTTGGTGAAGAAGTTATTCCTCACCCTAACACTTCTTGTGTCGTCTTTAAATAATAAGGGATCTTGTAACAAATTAGTGAACTCAGTAGGGTCAAAGCTAAAAACGTGGCCCTCCAAAAATTACGGGCAGGTGTTTCGAACACATGTTTGCTTCCTGCGATTGTTGCTTTATCTCTCAAATACCGCATTATTATTACACTTAACTTTTTAAAAGGTGTTCGGTCTTTATTAAGCGTGCGCAAAATAAATTATAGTTAAAGGTTTTAACAGCTTGTAAAAGCTTCCACTTAGGTACGGATAGTTAATGTTATAATGCTTGGGATAAAGCCTTATTTAAATAAATATGTAATCTTAATATTTAATAATAACACACTTATCGTAACATTTACATCGATGCCTACCAAAATAAACAATTTTAATGTAAAGCGATCTAGTTGTGGAAAATCAATAGTTTCAAAAATATTTTCCAATAGTAAATAAAACTTTCTATTGATTTGGCGATAATTATGTGGAAACTTATTTTTATATAAAATAAAATTGATAACTTTGTTATTTCACGTTTTATATAACAAATGATGCTTTTAAAAAAATGTAAATTATGGACATTTAAATTTTATAGCAAAGAAACTATTGCTTTTGTATAATCCACATCATCATCAAGTATATAGCATAATTGAATGGTATTTATTTTATTTTATTTGTTAATCCATTTGCGCAGATGGTAAAAAATACCATAATAATTGCATTCGTTTGTAAATAGATACAGTAGAAATCCCAATCCTCCTGCATTCATCGTTTTCCCGCATTAACCGTTGTTTTTTTTTGTCTCGGCCTAACACCTTCCAGAGGAGAAATCCAGCGATAATTATTCTCTGATCTATCGTTTTAGTATTGTCTTTTCCTTCTTGATTAAAGTTCTTTGGCAAATAATTTTCATCCCGCTTAGTAAAATTGTAAAAAAATCTGTGCTGGAGTTTTTTCTCAAAAATATACATAAGTAAATGAGCTTAGAGCTTTCTCTCATTATGGACGATCAGTTAGGGCTACTACTGCAAAATATTTTTATACCAATTTGAAACTTATATTTGTATCTGTAACAGCAATGGCGCTGTTACAATTAAATAATTGTATATTAGTATTTTTGTTAGGTATTGATTCAATTTTTTTATTTTAAAGAGTGTTTGAAACCACTGTGAAAATTTAAGTGTTTATTGATATATTCATCGTAAGAAGATGATGGAGAGATTATTTTAAAATACAAAAAAAGATTTTTCCTGGAAAATGTGCGCATTTCTTCCGGGTCAAATGTATGAGCCATATGGCATTATAAATTATGAGCTTTTCTCACACGAAGAGTTCCGAGAAAAATCTTAGGTTTTTACGAGATAGGAAAATTTTGAATTACGTTGAGTTATAAATTCAGATGTTTATCAATGTTTTATAAACAGGTCGTTTGGTGGGTTTATAGCGGTATTCTGTCGGAATGTTTGCGCATTATGCGAATTTTTGCCAAAATCCGTTAACTTTTTGTTTTAGATAGTGCATTGTTTTGACGGCAACGCTTTCAAATCGGATCAAAAAAACAATAAAAGTCTGGCCGAGCTATTTACGATTCAAGAATGACAAAAGTTTCCAACATGAAATAAATACGCGAATCACTGTACTCATTTGTCACAAGCCACTAAACTTAACTGAATAATAAAAAAATGTTAACAGAATTGTCACTAGCTAAAATTAGTTGATGGCATTTAACATAAAAGCTGGGCCAGTGGTCGAGTTTTCAACGTCGTTGGCTTCGGTTGCGGCGCTTACGTGCTCGAATCCCAATTCGGAAAGTATCATAGATTTATTATTAAAATGATATTTGGATTGTTTCAAACGCATAAGATTTTCTCCTTCTTATTCTTTCATGAAAAAATAAAGCATAGCTAAAGGTGTTAGCTTACCACTATTTCTGCCATATCCACATCCTATTTCTCTTTTAACAATACAAAATAAGTTGAGCAACTGATTAACAGCTTATATTGAGATTAAGCTCTATAAGAACTTATCAATGCTTCTCATTGGCAGCAGAATAGTTAAGAAAAGCAATGATTATGTTATATTAATTGTTGTCTTCATAAAATAAATGAATACAGTTTACGTATCGTATGTGCTGAACATAATTAGCATGATTTTTTTTAGTTTTTGAAATCATAGTTGGAATGTTAATTATACTGCCACCATAAAATAGTGTGTGATCGATATTCGTAACTAATAGTTTAAATTACACAAAAATGTCTGACGATGTTTGGAGAAATTAATTGACACAAATTCAAATTAAGAAATTATCAAAAAATTACAAGTGAAGTTACAAGAAAAAATCTACGATAAAGATTTCACAATTACACAATCTGGATAGTATCCCGCCCATCGGATGAGAAAGAATAGTTGCTAACCCAATCCATATTATGACACTGAAAAAATTTACAATTTTTGGAAAATTACTGAAATTAAACATGTCGTGAAAATAGTGTTTTCACCCCCACAAGTTGTAAACATTTTCATTTTTTTTTGGCAAAATAAAAAATGTTTATAATGTCTACAGTGATGCTTGTCAGGCAAGTTTTTTGATGAATAACTCATAGTTGCCAGCCAAATAATTTATCGTGCGTACATACTATTCAAAATATTTAGATATCATTTTTTATCTGACAGCAATGGGTTTGTAATAGATATTAATTAGCGACACTTGTTGAGGCATAAAAAATAAAACTTATTTGAAATTGGAATTGAGTTTAACTTTGGGTATATTTGAAATTGGAACAGTTATTAACTTTGAACATCCTAAATGTTTTATTCTGGAAAGTTTTGCAAGTAAAATAGGATGAGATAATTTTATCATCTTATTTATTGTAATTTTGATGGATTGTGCCACGGGGCCCCAATAAATATCTAAACCTTATCTGCTCTCATACTGGAGCGTAACATGTTTTTTAAGCAATAAGTTACTAATCAATATCTTTCACCAGAGACAGTGAGGAAACAAGAATGAAAATTGGTGAATAATAGTAACGGATCCGCTTTTCTTCTACTTTCAGCATCTGAGGGGTTGGAGGGATGAAAATATCATAGAAATGTGTCATTTTTCCCTCGTTTGTTTAGGGATTAAAATATATCGATACTTGAATACATTTTAAAATAATGATATAAAAAACATCACTTTTTAGGTGAGGAGGTACTCATCACTTGATGGAAAGGTACATTATTAAAAAACCATACAATATATTTATGTACTTAGTCGACAATTAATTTATTAACAAGATAACCAGTTTCGCTCAGCGCGAGCATTATTAACTGTTAAAAATACTCGCAGTTGAGACTATGACAAAGGAGCACAATTTTTTTTCACATATTAAACATATAATTTTTATTTATTCAATAAAACAATAGTTGCCTTTCCATCGCTCGTGGAAAGTTCTAATGAAAAAGAAGTGACTATTTGAGCTGTGAGGAAGTGGCTCAAGTATTTATCTTATTGAGCCGCATGAAATGTTCCACTGGGCCGCAGGTTGTGCATCACTGCTATAAATCATTGTTTAAATGTGTACAACTTGACATCCTCAAAGCGCCATGCCCTACCAGTGATGAAAACAGTATACGGCTGTGGAAAATCGTAATTTGAAAACGGACCAAACGGTCGTAATTTTCAGTTAATATCAAATGCCTGAATTGAGTCAAAGGTGTTGGCTAAAACAATAATAGTAAGGCGACTTACGAGGCGACGCGACTGACGACCGATGACTCGCTCGGCGGGCGTAAACAGACCGTGAAAATGACCCGCCACCGTCGCTGCAATGTTGCTTTTGCTGTTGCCATACAACTGGCTATATTCCTCCTCGTGATTGATGTGCGATTCCCTGTTAAAAAAAAATATATATAAAAGAAATAATAAACACCTCGAAACGTTAATTTCATACCGTTACATAACCTCACACTAATATATAGCATTCCCACCTATCTCAACCGTTGTTTAACACGATTTCATCATTCATTATAAAAATAGATGTTTTAAATAAATTAGCACCAATATTGTTCTTATTACGATGAAAAAAATAAAAATGTATTTTATCACCGTATTATAATTGTATTCTGTCAAGTAAATGCCAATTCAATCAATAATATTGTTCTTCATATTGTACTTGTTTTCATTCGTAAGGATGTACAACGGTCGATGATTTCATTGATGTATTATAGCATATTTAATGAAAATAATAACACATTTTTAAGTTCATATTCCACGTGAGATTTATTAAGATCAGGACCGGTTTCGCTCACCGCGAGCGTTATCATCAGTTGAATAAGTACTATTAATGTGTAATTAGTTTTATTTTAATGCCATTACACAATGAATTGACAGTGAACACCTTATTGCATATTTCATAAGAATTTTGACGTCATTTATTGATTGCATTACGTTGGATATGATTCGATCAGTATTTTTTTAACCTTATCCATCGGAAGACTTTATTTCAAACGAAAACCTTCTTTCAAATTGGATTTTTGTATCAATAGATTCTATAGAAAGCTTAGTAGGAGAGAAATACAGTAATACGCTTAATCCGTATCATTTATCGGATAGTGAGTAAAAAAAAATGAACAAAAATATTTGGTAACGCAAAGTTATAATAGTATTCATTTTATTGAAACAATGTAGAATCAATTCTTTATTTCGCTACTACCATAGATCAAGTAAGAAGTAAGAAGTATCAGTAATGTAAAACTTCCATAATAAACTGTTTACAGATCTGTATTAATAAAAAATAGCAATGCTGTAACTCGAGTCGCTTTTATTATTTGTACTTTAATTACATTTTTTGGAAAAAATCAATCAAAACGGTTTCCATGAACACTCATTTACACACAATAAAAATGAAACATCACAAGTGTCTTTTTACCAGTAAGACTTAATTGAAGAGTTCACCATCCCGCCATAGGTCATATTTATTGGATTGAACTTTATTTATGTACTTTAAGTACTAAGGAGTGACGGAAAACGAATCAACGAACGGTGGCGGAATCGAATGCAGACCGCAAAACAAAGTCAACCAGAAAACTTCACTTTTCCGTTGTATTCATAATGGATGATTAAGTTTTTTCCCCAAATAAATGATAACGTCCTTTTTTAAATTTCAACCAAATTAATATCCAAACAACGAACGATTGTTTGATACTTTTGACCGTGTTAATTTTGTTTCAATAGGTTTAACGTAGTTAATATTTTTTATGTGTATTTGATAAATATGAAACCATTTATTATCATATAGTAACTCTGTATTTTTGTTTATCTTATCAGTTGATTACATGCATGAGACGAGCAAAAGCGGTCCTGATCTCAATAAATTCAATGTGCAATAAGTACCAAAAATGTTTTATTATTTTTATTATAATGCTTATCCATCAAGTATTGACGGTGAACATTTTAAACTTAAATTTGTATTTATTTTAATATTTTAACTATTTTCCTACCTTAAAAAACTCTAAGTTTATTTGAAACAAATATGTAATAAAAGAGTAAAGTTCCTGGTACGCTTTGTTGATATTTCAGGACAAAACATCAATAGCAAGATTGTAAAGCAATCGATATAAATATGCAAGATATCTTAATTATCATTTAACTATCTTATCTTAAATATTTATTTGACAATTTCTTTCGTAACGTGTTAACTAATATTTTAATCAAATTATGTACAATGATCTTTAAGCTTTATCTCTATTGAGTTGTCTAGGTACATGATGTGAAAGTTTCAAGCAATTTATTTATATTTATAACTGTCACTTTATAAATATAATTTGAACGTATAATTATTTGAATTAACCATCCACTTTAAAGTGCATGTAATTTGGATTACAGTTTCATGTTTTCGTGAAGCATTAATACGAAACAGTTGCATTATTTTTTCAAATAAAATCTTAAATAACATAGTTTGATTAACCATCTTGGGCGCTATTAAACAGAATTTAAATGTACTCATTATGCAAATTGCCTTTCCCACCAATTACTTTGCATTCATTTGAAAAACAAAAGGCTTCAATAAGACCATTGTTTCTTCCTGCCTCAAAATGTCAGAATCAAAAGCGCTAGACGGGCGCATGTCAAACTATTTCAATCTGAAAACAACGATCATGTGAAAAAAGGAAGCGGAAGAAACAATCATTCTAAAATGTGTTCATTTTATGATTTCAATTGTAACTTTAATGGTTAAATCTTCCGAATAATCTACATTTAGTCTTCTATTATTCAAAGTTATTTTTCTCATCTTTTCGATACCAAATTGATAAGGATTTTACATTCACATTAAACACAAAATAGAATAAATTTTTTTGTCGTTAATTTACTATTCTATAAATTTTATACTGAAAACTACTAAACTACTTAAATACCATAGAATGTGACTGAATTATCAAAAGGAAAGAAAATAGATTGCCGCTTGTTAGTTTAGTTTTCTAATACGTAGCTTATCCAACCATTTTCTTTGGAAAAGGGAAATGGTTAAATTGCGATTTTAACCATTCCTTTCATTATAATTATGAAGCGAACGTTTCTAAGGATGAAGCTTAGATATGGAAAGTGTATTTAAAAAATCTGGCATAGTAATAAATAGTATGAACAAATTAACATAGCTGGGGTTAAAATTAACTGTTTTTTTTTATTTCCCAAGATAGATAAGCCCTCGTTTTATGTATGGGCGCTATATCAAGTATTTGAAAACTTACTTCGTTATTATAACTAATCGACAGCAGTTATAAGTTCGCATACTATTGATAAGCGTGGACTGTTTTTCAAGCGTTCAAATGTTTGCGATCACGGGAATAATACAACAAAATGTCTCTTATTTTGCTTATGTAGTTATGTGGTTTTTCTACCATCAAATATATTAAATTTATAGCAATAAGGTGCTATTTTGCAAACAGGTGAATCGAGTTAAGTCAAGTTATCTGAAAATAGTATTTTGAACTTTGGAGGGCATTATGGAAAGTTGAAAAAGCTTGCAAGCGACCGCTTTAATCTACTGTGCCTGTGAGATTTTCTCGGCTGATAAGATGCTTTTTATTGTGACGTGGTCGCACTCCGTGACGTTATGTCGTAATTGTGGCTACTCTCATAATATTTTCTGACTGCCTGTTCAGACAACATACCTCCATAAACAATTATTGCTTGTATGCGCTTATATGCACTTATATGCACTATCCACTCATTATTTTATTATATTACATATTATAATTGAGCTTATCCCATAATATACAATGCAATGCATGCGGAAAAAAGCACTAAAAATATGCAAAGCGATTGTTAGAGACAAGATATCTTAACATTATATGCCATTCAACAGGGTTGAAATAATATACCATCGTTTCATACAGCGTTAATTCACAGCATTCAAAAAGCTCTTATATGTACATATATTAAATAGATTATATATAACCTTATATCAAAATGAAAGGAAAGTTTCGGTGGACAAGATGCAGTGCAGATACGGGATCAGTCAATTTGAGTATGATTTTTTCATTACTGTCCTTATTATTTTTGTGAAATCATTTTATTATTTATAATTTCCACTGATGTTGCTTGTTTTTCAGTATCAAATTTGAATCGTTTGAATTTTGAACGAGTTTTGTCGCTGACGACTCGGGTTTCGCATTAAGCTGACTGTCAGTTAGAGTTCATTCGTGAACTTGAAATGCCTGAAGATGCCAAAACGCGAAACCCAGGTCTTGAACGACAAAACTCACGGAAATTTGCAACATCCAAACGATTAAAGTTTGATTTTTTCTATCATTGTCGTCAATTTTAATAGTTTCAATTTACCGTATTTTTTTATTTTAATTGGTAATATTTTAATGAAGAAATTACAATTTTTAAACGAAATTTATTTTAAACGGTTAGTATCTAGCTCTTAGGTGTTTGTGTCATATTTCATTCTGACTAATAAATAATTAGTGTTTTAATGAAAATATTTCAAGAATTGAAATTAATAAATTGTCCGATTATCGTTTTCCTATTTGATATAAAAACGTCTTTTTGCGAGGTCGACTGTTAATCTAATCACCTTTTTTATAATTTTAAAAAACATTACTTGCTTGACAACCGAGAAAAATCGTATTGAACTATAATGCCCGATCACTTAATAATTGATTAGATAAAATACTTTTCCGGCATTAATTCAAGCTGGAAAAAAAAAATCTGGGTCATGGCTAAGTTTAGCCAATCATGAACGGTTATATTGATAATTATTTGGATATAAATTGTCATTATTTTTACCACAAAACGTTATATATCAATTTTTGAACATGAGATTTATTACGAAAAAAAGTAGCAGTACTATCTGTACATAATAAAAGCGCATGCGCATATTGCGTACTTAATTTATTTTACTAAACATCATTATGGAAAATTACTATCTGATTGATATAAGTATTACGTACGCCTTCGTCAGAACTAGTTCTGACGAAGGCGTTAGCCGAAATAGCTATCAACAAATATATAAAATAATTTATGTAGAATTAAAATACATTGTTATTTTTCTTTCCGTAGTATAATGGAGTTCTACCAAGTAAATGCCTACTCAATCAATTACTTCGCTAGTTTGAATATTTGAACAACGCATCCAAATGAAAGAAATAAATTACTTGGATACGGGAATCGTTGGTATGTTATAATACATACTATCTATAATTGAGGATTTTGACTGTAGGTGCTCGATGGATTTTCAATATCATTCATTCGTGACATAACAAATGGAATCTTTCAGAATTCAAACGATTTAAATATGACATTGTTTACTATTTCGGCCCCTTAAAAATAGAGAAATCTAACTCACTTTTCTCTACATTTCAGGAAAACCAAAAGACTGGTTACACCAGCAATTAATTTGACCTATTTTTTAACAGATGAAAATTGTCTTTTCATTATCTTTAAAAGCAATACTTTGGATTTCTGATTTATTTGTTAAATGAAAATAGTCATTTATTCTAATGCAGTAAAAACACAAACTGCGGCCCTCAATGACATTTCATGCGACCCACAATGACATAAACATAAACCATCTTTTATATTCAGAGCTTTTTACGGACGATGGAAGAAAAAAAATTCTATACATTAAAAATATCGATAATTTAATTAGTTTACCCGTGCGGCCCTCGAACTATTTGAGAATTGATAATCTAACCCTTCTCCCAAAATAGTTGGGCATCACAGTTCTAATGTGTTGTTTAAAGCTTTTGACTAGTTATGGACCAGAAAGTGATGTAAATGTGTTCGTATTGATATGTCTCTTTGACACATAATGTAACATATTATGTATCTAGTGGAAATAATTCAAAACCGGCAAAAAATGAGATACGTTTCTTTTATCCAAAGAAGCCGATTTATTAGTAAATAAGGAATTCATATTGTGGGCATACGTGTCGAAAAGATTTTTTTTAAATTTCATGCTAAAAATAAAATGCTTTCCCGCTGTGTGAAAAACTTATGTGATTCGTTATATTTATCTATCGAGTCAACAAGTGAGCGGCTTTAACGTCTAACGAATAACGACCGCAACAGCCACTGCGGAAGCGCACTAAACTTCGTATGGCCTGTATAGAAAGTTAGCCGTTTTTGATTCTACTCGTGAAATATATTCAGATAAGACCAATACATTCGTCGTTTATGCGTGCATCATAAACACATCGAATCTCAAAGTTTGTTTTGTTAACAAGTTTGGTCTTTTTATTTGAATGGTTCCGGCTGTAAATGTTTGAAGAAGAAATATTATATTTAAAAATAGAACACGGCTTATAGTTTGTTTTCTAAATTGTCGTCAATTAATTTATATCTACACTATTGATATGCTTTTAGGACCGGAGATTGTAATATAATGAATTTGATAACTCACTCGATTCGATTTTGAATGTGTTAATAAATTAATTATTTAATAAATTCAAAAATGGTTTATTGCTTTTTCGAATAATTGTAAACAGAAGACAGGGAGACACAAAATTACAGCTGAACATTTAATTTATTGGAATATAGAAAACGAGAACAAAAAGATAACCCTACTAAAATTTGAATAAGACAATAAATCGCGCAATATTTTACCTGTCATGGTTTCGGTCAAGTAAATAAAAATTGAGAGCATGTAAACTTATAATCTTCAGAGTTACAGTACTGTAAGCAGTAATATAAGTTATATATTTCACATGAACGTGAGTGAGTTTAGACGAGAACTACGTTTTATGTATTATAGTTGCTTTTTTCGGAACTCACTCGGTTGACTTTGCCAAGTAAAATTTTTCTCTTTTCTTTCTGCTAACCATATTTGTGATGATGTATTTACATTTTTTCACATTGCAAAAGCAGTAAACTTTTATTATACGTAAATATATAAATAAATCAATATTAAATTTATTCACGTTTGCACGATGCATTGAGAACATGTGTGCTGTTGCTGCACAGCGGTGTTCCAAAGTGGCGTTCGTGGTCTCCCCATGCCTGTCTGTCTCGCCGTCTAGCGCATAAGTCCGTCTCGCTTGGGCGGCGTGCAACGAAGAAAAATCACACGCTCGGCATTATCGCGACGTCGAAGAGCGGCGCGGCGCTAACACTTATTTAGATAACAGAGTGATGTGAGTGGAGCACTTTTTAGTGAGGAAACACATTTAACAGTGTACACCTTTGGAGTGTGTCTTCAACGCTCAGAACTCGCTGATTGACAACCAGATGGCTGCATTACTCAAACCCAAATAATTGTATTTCTTTTGGATGCATTAGAAAGCTACAGGCATCGCTTTAGTTCGAATGCAAGAAATGAAAGTAAATTTCGTAGACCTCGTAGACAACGCAGAAGACAGCAGAATGATATAAATTCAAACGTTAACATTTTAGATAACTAATTGCATATACTGTAGGATCCTCGGTTATTTTGTGGTATTTTATTTTAAATAACTTACTGACACATGTTTGTATTTGTCAATAATTTATCAAAAATACATGTCAGAACACATTTAAAGTATTTTTTCAATGGTTTAGGAACAAGTTTATCCACATATTTACGTACAAATATGATTTTTGGTTATTAATTATCTAAAATAACTAACTGAAGGTGCCATAGGATAAGAATGATATAATATACTTCATAAAACATTGTAAATATCATTTTGTTCTTAAATACACTGTAAAAAAACTTTCACATATTCTGTTAAACAAAATTAAGTATTTGAAGTGTTTATCCCCCTTCCATAAATTATGTATGTGAAAGTAGTTAGCATATTTATCCATTAAATTACGGCATTTTGATGAATACATAGATAAATATGTTAACTATGAAAGCTTTTAGAGCAACACGCAACCGCTGGGAGAGGATTTTGACCCAAAGGGTGAACAATTTACGAACAGTAACCTTTTTAAGTTTGATAGCACCAATTAAATGGTAATTTAAAAATATATTCATATATTTAAATAACCACAATGTGCAAGATTTTACGGATGCAATAAAATGAGATATCCACAATGGTACTGACACAAAACTTACTGAAATATATTATTTTCTCAATATGTATATATGTATATTATTTATTTCTTAATATTATGATTATAACAAAACATTGAGTGGGATTTAAATCTATGACAATTTATATAAAACGTTCATGCACAATATATCTTTTTAACGTTAGTGGTAAACTTCGACAATTTTATTCTTTCTATAAAGTCGTTTTTTCGTGTTATTGATTTTAAAATAAAGAAAAAGCCGCATTTATTATAAGCTAGTCAACCTCTAATTATAATAAATAAAAGCAAAACTATTTTTGACAATCGGTATTGAATTTGTCGGTTTCTGGATACAATATCCGTGACACGCAGGGAGGCTCAGTTTTTGTCGGGGATTGCTAGTGAAAAGATTTTTCTCGTTAGTATTTCTTTTTGATGCCTTATAAAGTGAATTTAATAATAATTACTTAATTGACATGTCTTTAATACCACATTTATAAGATTAAATACAGTTCAACTACAATTATTTTTTTCTGGAATGTAAGTTTTATATGGGAAAATCTATAGTAGTTTCGGAAAAATGAAAAATAAATATTATATAAATGGTAAAATTTGATTTCGAATAATACTCCCAGTATTATTACTGATGCTTAAAATAATTTAACGAAGTAGAATCTATGCTTGTGATACATTGAACTCTCAGTATAATAGTTGATTTTTATTAATTTTAATCATTTTTATATTAATATCTCGGCAGACCTTCCAGTATGAATATGATAAAAATGCAAAGATGGACCGTTGAACTTAAAAGATTTCCAGGTTATTGGACTAACCTAGTGCCCCTGTTTGGCGTTTTGCATGAGTTTATCGTGAATTTCGGGGAGGTACATCCTGAGGCCCGTTGTTAGGATCAAAAACCCATACATCACGCATGACCTGCCTCCACGCAATTCGATTTACCATAACGCTTTTGTTATGCCTTTGTTGTATCATGGTCTGACGTGTATTCTCATAGTCACCTCAAATAATGAGTTTGGCGAGACACATCATTTCACATGCTTTTTCGACTCACATTCAAAATTAATTCGTTAAATTTTAAATATATACAAAACGTATATCCTTAGCATTATTCAAATGACTATTTTATGCAAAAAATAATTACGAAATCGTTTGCTTCCTGTGCCATTTTATCACCATGATCTAGGCATTATCTTCTTCGGAAGGCTTCATTGATAAGTCAGATTTTTACACTAAAAAGATACATTGATTACTCAAAGGAACTATACAAAATAGAAAATACATTAAAATATTAAATTGGTTCAATCGAGAAAAAATGTTTTGTGCTAATCTTTTTATTTTAACATGTCTAGTTATAGTTCTAGGCAGAAAAACTAAATTGAGATTTTGTTTTGGAATTTGAAGAATTCTGTATCTTCAGATGAGAATTATATTAAATTTACTTAATATAAATGTGATTAATATCTTTTTTCCAATAATTAGCGTCTGTAAACCTTAAGAGTCATTATGAAAGCCTGTGTTTAACGACACCTCAGAATATTGGGAGTGATCGAATAATTGTTCAAGTGGTGAACTAACAAAAGAAAGGCTGCACCTAACACTATTCAAGACAAATATTACTGAGATCTAATACCGTAGAAAGAAGCTTTACACATTTTAAATGTTTTCTGGGAAAGTAGCTTTAATGGTTTGTATTCGCTGCCATGTTGATTTTCTGTTGATGTTTCATTATCTTAATTTGAATTTTCCACTCCTTCCAATCGGCCATGTGCAAAATAAAAGCATTTTTCAGTCGTTAAAATAAATAACGCCCAAGAAAGGTGGGTGTGTTGACAGTTGTGCAAAATACGTTATATCACGCAAGCGTTACAAAATTGAGTACGGATTTGTGAAATTCTTTAGCGTCGAATACATAAAATTTTTCCCCGTCTGGTGGATGGATAGACTCGCACGTGACTTATTCCAAAATACCTTGTCTGTGTTTCAGTTGCCAAGCGGGATAGAGTGCTAAATTTCGGCATTTCTTGGCTTTTTTCCCCAAAATATATTTGGAAGATACTAACGGAGTCCTCCATAAATGAGTCAGATGTGAATAATCAATATCATTTGTCAGCTGGCGTGTCGCGCGACTGACTGCACTCATTAAGAAACGTGCTTATGTTTTGTTTCGAACTTTATTTTTCACTACTCACGTTAAGTTAATACATGGTTTCAAAATAACCTTTATTATTTATGTCGACGGCTATACAACTTTTTAATATTAAATTGTATCTGAATACGTTATTTCAATTGTGTGACAACGATTGGATATAAGGATATCTTTTACGTCTCTCGCGAGTCAAACTCGTATACACTTTTACTATGTTATAACGTGTTACGTTATAACCATGATTAATCAACTTCATACTTCACACTATTTTATTTTTTTTAACACTTCTTAATAAAGAATAATTTTAAATAATGCGTGGCTTTGTCAGATTCCAATTTTAAATATTACTGCAAAGTTTATTTTAAACTATTTATATTTCAATATTATTATTTCAAAAATCATTCCATTCTTCTTTAAATAAATAAAACATATTTTTTACTACTTTTGTATATATTTTGTTAAGATCAAGATCTATTTCGTTCATCGCAAGCATCAGTCAAAATTCTTAAGATATAAATATAATACCTTTCCACCAACAATTTAGTAAAACCTCTAAATAGTAAATAAATCAGATTGCGATAATGCTTCAGATGTATTAATGATTTCTAGTTTTATATAAATATTACGAGAACGAAAGATATTTTTGGTAGTAACTGTCGAGAAAAGTTTTCTTCGAAACACGTGTAACTATTTGTTATACTATACTTAGAATAGCAAAGCTATAAACTTAATTTTATGACAAAGCACTTTTAAGGTGTTCACTGTCAATACTTGGTGGAAAGGCATTATAATAAAATTAATAATACATTGTTAGTACTTTTATTACATAAAATTTATTAGATCAGGACCGGTTTCGCTCATGGCGAGCATTTTCAACTGACAGTCTCAATCAGTTGACAATGCTCGCCATGAGCGAATCAGGTCCTGATCTAATAAATTTTATGTGGAAAAAGTACTAAAAATGTATTATTTTTTTTTTTTATTATGACAAAGGTTTTGATTAGATTGAAATTTGGTTGGCTCCACTACTATAAAATGAAAAAATTGCAAAGTAATTTGTTTTACAATAATTATTTTACATAATATTTAGTTGGTAGCTTTTTGGCTTACGCCTACGTCATAAATAATATAAAACTATAATTCCAACGGCGGATTAAGCCGAAATAGATATCAACTTTTTAAAACACTTAGCTATGTTTTTCTTTATTGTACAAGTAACCGCCGACTCCATCTAAAGTATTGACATATGTTCGCTATTAAATCGTTTATTGATTTTTTGTATGTTATATTTTTGTTGTATTCTTGATGCACTTATACCATTTATCCAGTGCTGTGGAGTCGATAAAAAAAAGTCCGACTCTGACTCCAGCATTTACCAAAACTACGACTCCGACTCCAACTAAAAAAAGGTTTATTTCGTTACCTTTTCTCCTAATTTTCATATTTATGTGTATTCAATTAAATATCAACCCTATCAATGCGGCCAAAAGCCAAATTTGACATATTAAATGCAAAAATAAAAAGTTCAAAATTTCCGACTCCGAGTACGACTCCGGCCAAAACGCTCGACGACTCCGACTCCGACTCCACAGCCCTGCATTTATCAGATGATATGTTTCATGTATTTTTCCGTGTTTTGTAAATCAAGCGCATACGCTACGCTAAGACAAGTTTTGAGAGAAAGTATAGGTGAAGTGAGTCGACTAAGGGGAAGAGAGAATGCTAGACAGACATCTAGAAATAGCCTCTAATATACGGATGCCACCTCCCAACAAATGATCGGCGAAGCTTCTGCTCGCTTTTTGTTTCTAAGCTTTCACACAAAAGTTGGCTGTTTCCCCTAAACAAATCATATTTACTGTACGTCTGCAGGCTAAATAAACACACACCATAAATCTTGTTTGATATGCTGATTTATCGTCATGCGATATGAATTATTTCAACGATTTTTTCATACAATCGTTTAGCCATGTGGAAATCAAAATATATTTTAGTATTTATTGGTTGCGCTTCAAAAAAATAAATGCAAACTTGATCGAATCATTAATTGTATCACTTTTAATGTGTTCACTGTCAATGCTTGGTGTAGTGGCAATGTATTAAAAAATAATAACCCATTTTTTGTACTTATTTCACATTAAATTTATTCATAAATTCATAAATCGTTATTCATACAGAAGCTAAGCAAGACTTATAAAGGTATGACAAATAATTCAATGAAAAATACAACAAAATAAGCATAATTAATATCAAATGGACTGAAGTTAAAATGTTTAAGACGTCTTAGCAATATAAGCTACTAAATTAAAAACCAATAAAGTAAAAGTGATCATCAACAGTATAAATTCCAACAAATAAATTTATATACTTTAAAAAATGGGGAATTTTAGTAAAAATTTTGATTCACATGCACAGTGGGAAAAAATTTTCTTCCAGTCCAACGGTTGTAAGGATTCTCTAAAATAATTTAACGAGACCTGTATTTTAAGATTTATCAGCAATTTAAAATGAATATTTAAATATCCAATTTTAACTATGCGTAACTTCACTCCTAACTCTGCCACCAATTAGGACTTTTTTTAATCATCTTAAGAACTTCGATTGACTCAATTTGACTGGTGGTAAGAATTGATTTCTCATACATACCGATGACAAATAAAATAACTTTGAATTGTATATTACTTTCCAAAATAATTTACCAAAATTAATTTCTTATAAATGGCCAAACAAATACGATGGAGTATCGGCTTAGTAAATCATGTTTGCTCATAATAAGAAACATAAGCTCGTAATCAATAATTAACCATTTTCATAGCAAGCTCAAAAAGTTGTCTGGTACGAATTAATATTATTTATAGATATTTAACAAACATACAGTTCTATTACTTAGCTTACAATTATAATGTACGCACTTGATAATGAGAAGAAAATATGCTTTTGTCTTCTTCTGTTTCATGGCGATAAAGCTTGATGAGCGTAGCCATCAAAAATGTCAGATTCGATTCTCAACTATACGAATTTAATCTCACCATTCATTTTCTTTTTGTTTAAGTTTTCACTAAGGCGTCTTTTGAATACTTTGAGCTTTGGTATTGCGATAAAAGCTTAAAATGTTATAAAGATCTTTTGTTCAAAATACATTTAATATTCTAATTTCAGTATTTTTTTAGACTTAATCAGCTAATTATAAAAAATAGAGATGATTATACCTAACCAGTATTGTCACAGTGCCACCTGTTAAAAGTTTTTAACACTCGTACTCACTTTCTCCCTCTTTCAAACCCACACTCATACATTGTGCCTGCGTTGATATATGTATATGTTACAGTGAAACTGTATTGTCAGTGAAAATGTATTCTTCTCCAAGTTGTCATTGAAATCAAATTTGACCGTCCTATCTTCAGCCCTATGTTTGTCTGTGTTTTGTCTTTGGTTCTCATTTTATGAAAGGGACTACTTGCTGATTTTGTTTCATTAAAGCAAACCAAAATTTTAGGGCGGCAAATCATCGACTTGGGCCAATAATTTCAATGATCGTGACCATTGAAATCATGTTGTCATACAAATCTATTACTTGATACATTTTCACTAAGAATACAGTTTCACTGTAACATATATATAGATATAATAAATCATGTCCAATAAATATTCAATTCTATACATGTGAGCAACTTTAATCAAAATGTATACAGTATTAAATTTGCATGATTTGAAAAATCTCGTGTTAATATATGAAACAAATCTAAATATATATTCGTCAATCAATTAAGATATATTTAGCATCAGAATCAGATGCTAAAGTCACCGATGAGTTAACAAAATAGAAGAGCCTGGAGAATTCATTCACTCAGTCAGATTGCTTTTTTGTGAATTCTTTCTTTATAGTCATCCAGTGAGTGAGTCAATGCATTTTCTATTTATTAAATCAGAGACCGTGATTTTACTTCCTCTCCTGACTAATTTAGACCAATGAGTAGTTGTCATCTCAGAATAGCATTAAAAATGTATTTACCTGATTTCGCAGTATATAATATTTAAATGAGTAATCTTGCGGTTAAATGACTAACGCATTTTGACAAGATTTCTTAGTTTTGAATTTTTAATAACGAGTGACTTTGTGTTTCTTTTTAAATAAACAACACTTTTTTGCCAATACGTTTTCTACAAAATGATAAATTAATCAAGGGAAAATATATGGTTTAAAGGTGAAGGTTTTGAATGAAATTATATCTGCATTGTGGTGTAGGCTAATTTGAACAAATTTGATTAATTGAAATGAATTTTATTGCAATTTAAATAATCTTTTCGTATCAAAGAAATGTGCTTAAGGTCAAAATATATCATACGTGAAAAGTTGTTTTTTCATTTTAAAATAATAAAAATTCATATCTCAAATAGGAATTCTACCAACTTCCAAGCATGCTTACATACCGAAAATGTGGAAATTTCGACATAGGTTATTTGTGGTGAATCTTATAATATCTTTTAACTAGTCAAACGATTAGATCTCTCAATGAAGTACGTTTATAACTGTTAAAAGAAGAATACTTTCATTTTAAATACACACTTCGTGTTTATATTGTGAATGATAAACTTTTCATTGCAATGAAATTGATCAATGGGCTTAGTAATTATTGTATATTGCCACTAAAAAAACATGCACACACTTCATTCAAAATTGAAGAAGTTTTTTTCGAATCTATAGAAGAATTAGTATAATATTATTAAGAAAACAATTGTTTTCAAAGGTTCATTGAAAATAGTCAAGCTTATTTTTATCGTATTTCGTTTATTTACAAAGCTCTTTATCGAAATCTAAATGATTTCAGCAGACATCAAATAATTTTAAGTTCAACCTCCATTTTAAAGCAGTCAAAATTTCCTCCATTACTAATTTAAAATTTACATCTAGACTTGTTGATTCTTTTTTCGATTTTAAGTTGCATATCGGTTTCAGTTTGTTACTTAATTTATCGAATGTATCTAAGTTATAAGTAGTATAATGGAACTATGGGTCAATATATCAATATAGAGATATAAATGTGACTCCATATTATAACAAAAGTATAAGAATTGTAGTTAAATATGAATGGTAACTAATTATGGAATAATTCTGTGTTATCCATACGATGGTGTCAGAGTGCCTACAAATAATATTCGATATAATCTTGTAGTTAAAAGTCTGAGAAGTGCGACGATGAGTCACTATGTTTAGTATCTCGAAACGTGGAGTGTGGAAGCTTTCACAACATATAAATAGATCGACACCACCTTGGTACTGTACTCATCGCTCTCTTCCTTGCGATAAAAGCAAAAATTAGATCGTGCATTTCAGTAACAGATGATCGGCTATCAGTTCTAGTATTTTTTATATGTATTAGTAAAGATGTCTAATAATTGTAACAGTAATATAAATACTTTAAGTATATCTATACCTTAGCAATAATTTAATGAGTTAGGAACGCAATAAATGTGTTGTTTAATTAACTATACAGAACACACGAATAAAACTAACAAAAATACAAATTTCTACATGAACTATGTGTAGTGAAATAGTTTTAAACGACTCCTAAGCTTAAATTTAAGAAATGAACCACAAAAATGGATCCGCTGATATGTTTTTTGTTTATGATATGCCATTCGATAAGCTAGTAACAGACAAATGTCTATGTGTTAAAGTTTAAGTGAATTTAAATGTAAACTAGTTTATCTAAACCCTTATAAAACTTCTTTTATTCTCTTCTGAAAACTTGTTAATTTGTGTTGATTACCCATCTAATTATGGATGTTAATACTGAGTAATTCACTGAAAAATAAAGAATAAATAACGAACTATACAAGCTTGCAGATTGCTTTCATTTATTTGTATCGTACAATTCTAATAAGAAGCATTTTAAAATATAAGTTGTATGAAGAGAAGAGGTGAAAATCTAAAACCTAGACAATGAGGCCAGGAAATAACTAGTAACTTTAGAATCGCAGAGAAATTGGGTGAGAAGAAATGACCTAGACATTCATAGCATTGGACACAAACCTCTAAATTAAATTAATACGTAACAGTCCAATAGGGGGCTAAAATCTTCAACTGAAATACTGAAATAAACGTCCCCATTATGATCGATTTTGTCCCTATTTTAGAATTAAATAACATCGTCATTTCATCATTCTTGCTTAAGCTGATAAAACTTAACTGAACTTAACTTTTCAAAGAAATAATTAATAGAAAAGGATTCGAAGAAGGCCAATATTTTTTTGCTCATGGCTATTTTCAAAATGTATAAAGTTTTAATAATTTCACCGCACAGAATGATCTGCGTTCAGCTAATATTTGCTCGCTTTACAACCGTTACCGAAAAAACCAGCTCAAACATATGGAAAGTCTAGCCGATGTGGTAAATAAAACGTCCCATTATGCTGTGTTTATTTACAAAACTATAAAAGACTTTTATTCCAGTATTTCCATCACGTAGATTTCTAAATTATTCATGACATAAAAATATTCTATTAACCAAGAACATGACTGATTTCAATTTGAATATATTAATAAAATCCCTTTTTTAATGTCTTATGGTAAAATTGTTCTCAAATTTTATATGAAAACGTCTTTAATTCTATAATATAATGAATACAGAATATAAAAAACGATCCCATATGCGAATCGTGTATGCTTTTGTTTTACTTGGCTATGATGTCCAGGGTTCAAATACTCGAACGGAAATATGCATATAATATTGAAGGTGCTTGGGGGATTACAGTATCAAATTTAAATCGTTTGATTTCCTGATATGCCGAAAGGCGAAACCCAGGTCGTTTGCGGAAAAAAGACTCGTTTAAAATTCTAACGTTATTTGTTATTACAAATTTTATTGAAAACCTGAATTAGAGCGACCAATAAGGTATAAAAAAGTACTTTTCTCACTCCATTCATATTTCTTGACCGTCTACAGATAGAAGAGGATGTGTAATGCCTTAAAAATGGTTTCGGCTCAATAATAATTATTGAGATATTCCACTGGATGATCAAATTTATATTTCATACTGAGAAGAGATATGTTTTTATTAGTAATACTTGTAGGTATAAAATACAAATATCAAGTAAAAGTAATAATCTTTTTTTCCAAATCATTATATAGCTGATTATTTTTTTTAAATGAACTTTTATTATAATACATATTTTCTTCTTCTTTTTTCTTTTTCTTTCTCTTTCTCTTCTCTTTTTAAAGTGAATATGCAGATAAAACGTATTAAATATATCTTATTTCATCTGTGAAATAAGTTATTACTCTAATTTAATGTTAAAATTTGATTGCAGTCAATCAAATTCGAATTGGTTTGGATAAAATATCGTTGCTTAGATTGCTACGTATTCGTCGTTTGATCTTTTTCGCCACTCTTCTAATTTCTGCTACGAATAATAAATAATAAAGTACTTGAAGTAATGGCCTGTGATCGGGTAAGAGATGTTGATTTACTAGATATCGTTTCTAGCACAAAATTTTAGTTTAATGTGTTGGTGATTCAGTACTACGAAGTGTGTTATTGGGAGCACATTATATTTGTAAAACACATGTCACCACCTGTTTCGAATGTATACATTCCGCGTAAGAACTTGGCAACAAACAATTGAAGTGAAAATATATATCGATGACAAAAACCACATCAAATCGTTATTGACTCATCCATATTGCAGTATGATATGTCTTTCAACAACACAATGGCGTGTTTTATCAGTATCTAGAGTAAATTTTAAATATAAATGTATATTCATAACAGAAAAGACATAGTTAATAAAACAATCTCAATTTATTACAATGATAATAAATAGTTCATTAAAAGTACATTATTTATTTTTTATATAGATCTAAATAAAATGAAGAAATATCCACAATTATCAGAAGCTTTCAAAGTATTTAATCTTATTTTTACTCAACATATATATTCAGGAGATAATATTACTTTGCTACACTGTATTGTGACGTCTCATGTGGTCATAAACGCTTCGATTTTCGCTTCCTCGCCAAGCTCTTTTTACCCTTCAAAAACCAACCAACATCCCATAGCTCAACCAAGTACATCCTATGGATGATCATGATTCCAGAGCGACACAAGTAATCCATCCTATTAGTGGAAGTGAAGACTTCCCCTTGGCTTCCGAATTTTATTGAAATGTTGAGTTCCAAAAATTAAGAACGATGTATTTAATACGATGAAAAAATAACAATGTATTTTAATTCAACAGAAATTATGTCATATATTTGTTGAGAGCTATGTCGGCTCACGCCATCGTCAGAACTATAGTTCTAAAGAAGACGTAAGCCGAAATAGCTATCAACAAATATATAACATAATTTCTATTGAATTAAAATACATTGTTATTTTTTTTCACCGTATAATAATGGAGTTCTACCAAGTAAATGCCAATTCAATCATTACGATGTATTTAATTTTTGCTGATTATCGACCACTTCTCTTGACTAAAAATATGCTTATAAAAAAATATGCAGTTTCACATAGTTACTATGCATACCGATTTACAAAGTTCCAAAATGAAACCATTATTTATTTAAATCCAATCATTTCGTTGATTTAAGACCGCGCATGTATTTCACACAGTCCTAACCGCAGCAAAAGCTTAGAGCTTAAAGTTCAGGCCTATTTTAATTAGACAGGCGACGGAGGTAGTGTTTTAGTTTCCGCCAAACGATATAAAACACAACACTTATGGCAATAGCCGCTCTATTGCTTTTTTATAGTCATTCGGGTTCAAAGTTACCGCCCACGAGACATCACAAAAGACTCGCGAGTAGTTTGGCCCATTCGGCATTTATGTAAATTAAGGAATTTCAACAATTTCGCCACATAAAAAATAAAGGGTAACGGTGCAGTGGCTTTCTGCTGCAGTCTTTTAGCGACCGCCAAAAATGCATAGCAATGGGTGGATTCAAATACCCTAGTCCGATTTTGATTAGATTTATTTTTTTAATTTGTTGGGAAACATACAAACTCAAATTATCAACAAAAATCACTTCATTATTTAACAGATCAAATATTCGATAACAGATAATATATGTGGAATTATTCATGATGTGAAATAATTAAAAAATAATAACACATTTTTTTTGTACTTATTACACAATACGATTAATTATGACCAGGACCGGTTTCACTTATCGCCAATCCACCAAGTATTGACAGAGAAAACCTTAGGAAGTGATGTGAAATAATATTTTGACATACTTGAGCTTTTGAAGAGATTCTATTTTAAATATACTTGTTACCAATAAATTTTATGTTCTTCTTATATTATATTTCTTTTATTTTCAATCATTAAGTATAAATTTTAGATACATGGCATTATTATTATGCGTATACCAAAATATATCATAGTCATAGTGTCAAATTAACGATACACATTTTATATTAAAAAATATATTACATGAAGCCAAACTACCTTGGTTCCACCATATTGTATTGTACACTTCGCCATCGTAAATAAATAATTTAGGTCGCGCGGGAGACCAAAGGAAGATTCGTCCACTTTTACTTGGGCTTGTATGGACTTGACGAGGAAAACGAGTTGCGACCAATAAATATTCTATGGCAAGGCGCTTGCAGGTTCCCACATTCAAATATAGGGTGACTGCATTTTGAACCTCATTTGAATACGTGTTGTCTGCGCGTCAATTTATTTTATTTGCCATTTTTATTTTTTTCTCTGCTCTGCTTCGGCGAGATATTTTTATGTTGCAACATTTTTTTAATGATGCAAACTTGAAATTTATTACTAAATGATAAGAAAACGAAACGGTTAATTAATTTCTCGCTATGTTACAAACTGTTAAACATAAAAATGAACATGAGGTAAGTTTTGATTTTTGAAAATATATCTCTCATAATTGAGGATTTCGAATGAAGGTGCTTGATTAAATTTCAATATCAAATTTGAATCGTTTGAATTTTGTTTATTTCCATGATCCACCTTTCGGCACTGTCAGATCAATTTTATTCGTGCACTTGAAATTTCTGAAGACGCCGAATGTTGAAATTCGGATCGCTAGCGACAAAACTAATAAAAATGTACAAAATTCAAATTTTATTAATTCCTCAATTATATTTAAGCAGTTTTCTTGAACCAATAGAACAATTATTAAACTAATTAATTTATTTATTAAGGAGGTTTAATACCATAGTGCATGTAACCAAGTCTTGATGAATTTCTTCGCAGAAGCTTCTGGCAAGATTTGAATAACGTGGTTACGCAGTGAAATACACCCTTTAAAAAGATATTAAAACCGTGGCGGGTGACGGTGGGCACAACGTAGAGTAATCCAGGGAATTTTAATAACTGACAATAAAAATGTATTTATTTATCAAAAAACCAACAGGGGCGTCAAACGTATCAATTTTTCCCGGATGTGTCCTGGAGGCTTGCAATTAAATCACTAACACCGTTCAATGCAAAACTCTTCGCGCTGGGCAAGTTGGTTTTAAGGCCGGACTGTACTTGTGGGCACGCCCACCGGACGCTAATCACATCATATGGGACTGCCCCCAAATGAATTCCGAACGAGCAGAACTGTTTGCTGTGGTCCGTCCTCACACGGGCCCAATAGGCCACGCTGACTTGATTGCAACTAAGGCTAACTTCATTGCATTTGAAAAATTTGCAAATTTATTCGGGCATCGACATAATCTCGATTCTTCACTAGAGTCAATATACTCGTCTAACACGACGGGCTCTCAGTATACGGATTATACACAGGATACTCTGTATCAAAATGATTTCAGTGGCTGAGCTAGTCACTCCAATTTATTTTATTATTATTTTATATTTTAAAGCACTTTAGTGCATGGTTCAAAATCAGTCCCGTGCAGATCTGCTCGGGCCATGAATGTGAGGGGTAAATTCATTTTTCTAAGTCGATAGCATTGTGAAAGGCGGCCATGAAACATTGGCTGCATATACACAACGGGTGGTGGTGGGAAAAACCAACTTGTGGTTAGATTATCAGCATCTAACAACTGCAATGTTGAATGTATACCAATGAATAAATCAATCTTTTTTGTGATCACTTAAAAAAATTACAACATCAAGAATGATGTTATTTTGAATCTTATATGCGAAAAAATTTGCACTTAAAATAAAAATTACCACTAGGTTTACCAACGTCGATGGTGCTGCTTTTAATCAATTGAAATAATATCTTTTTGCGTCAAGATTTAATGTTGACTAAAATTTTTGCGATATAAAATACGCTCACGATAATTATTTGCAATCAAAATTTTACATCATTATTTTTTGTCAGGAGGTACATCAATTTTCAAAAATCATTGGCCGATAAATTCTTTGATTGCCGACACGCTTTATTATGATTGCTTTTGATAAGTGGCAAAGTTTAATCGAGTGTAGATGGATTTAGATCTTTGTGTCATTGAAGATTCGTAATTGATCTATCTATTTTCGAGGCAATAATCTATTCCTGGTAGTATTTAATGAGTACAGACTAATAAACCGAGTCCATTGGACATTTAAATTCCGATGCATTGTCATTGAGTTCGGCTACTTTGTATTCGTAACGCGATTTCATCAAATAGTAGATTCGCTCGCGCAAAATGCACTCAAAACAACTTTATAGACTGTCAGTTAATATTCTCAACGAAGCGAAATATAAGAATAATAGTACTTTGTTAATTTTTTAAAGCTCTTCCCATATAGTCAATCAATCAAATAACATTTATTTCCATTAAAATGTACAAACATCCTTATTTAACATATACATTGAGAAGACCTTTATTCCGGCTCCCTCGTAAATCGAGAAGGAGCCTCCTATCCGACACTCAGGAAGAGGGATTTTGGGGACGGAGTAGGAGAAACATGGTACTCTTTAAAACAAAACACGATCTCAAAGCGTTATATGGTTGCGGTAAGCATCCATTATTTAATTGTTTATAGTTTACACAGACGTTATACAACACACAAATATTACGATAGGCGAAGAAGATATCAGGAATTTTTACGCGAATTTAATTCTTAGGGAGAGGATTAGGCGCGTGCATTCTCAATGCAGTCCAATCTCTCACTGCTATATGAAAACAAACGGTTACTTTAGAAAGAAAAAACAATGGCCGTTTCAAAAATCGTTAACACATGCGCCCGCTGATAAGGGATGATTTATCGCCTTATGAACTTTTTTATGAAGCACATGCATTGTCGGGCGTCAAGAGATAAGAGAAATTGAAATAACTCTACATTGCATCGCTATAGATTGCAATATAGATTATTATAAGAATGAATTTATTTCCTGATATCGACTGACTCATTGACTGAGGTGAACAATAGATCGTTCGAGAGAGTTCTGATGACCTACCACATAAGGCGGTGTCAACATGTACCCAGCGATAAATATGTAATGTTTATTAACATAACTCATTACATAATCTCTTTTAAGGTGTTATATGTCATTTTTTTAATTTAATTAAATAAAACACATTTCTTTGTACCACTTTCACGGATATTATAAAAAGATCAGGATTATATCCGTAAAACATATCACTGTTTACTTATTGTCTTAGAATTGTACACTTTTCCAAGTGATTCAATCGAAATGATTTTCTCGTTGATGTTGTAATATTCATTTTTTATGTTTTTCGTTATTTATTCAAAAAAAAAACTGCTTTAAATGTTCTTATATTTCGCAACGTATTTTTTAACAGATATATTTTTCATAATCTATAAAATATGAATAATAATTTTTTTGTGTTGTTTTAAGGTTTATTTGAGCTTTGAATAAGACAGCGATTTTAAAACGTATTGAAATATTTTTGTATCCAATTCTCCTATTGATATGTCTTCTTTTATCCTGAGGCTATGGCCACAGTCACGAGCGTAAATTTTGTCGTAGCGAAGTTGAAACGCAGTGTCATAACGTAAATAATTTGTACGCTGAAGCAAGCGCTGTTAAATTTCAAACTGATTTGACTTTGGCGTTTACGCTGCGCTTCGATTTCTCAGACGGCGCCATCGTTAAAGGCATTGCGGCAACCTTTGATTATGAAGCATGTCTCGCCCTTCTACGCCAAAATTTACGAATGTCACTGTGTCCATAGCCTAAGAGGCCGATATATTGTATCACTTACAGTGAAAATTAAAACGACCTACATATATTACAATAACACATCGTTTTACATTTTTAAATAGCACAATTTATGTGCTATTATTTATGAATCATAAAAAACGTGCGGTAGAAGATAGGTATTTTGTATCCTCATAAAAATAGTTGTGACTCGTTCAAAATATATCACCTGTATTTTTATTTCTGGGCCGTAAAATAATGAAGAAACCAGTAAGAGACCCAAGGTGTGAAAACGTATACCCGAACAGTGTCACCGCTGTCTAATGATGCGACGCTTTATCGTAAAGATTTTAATAAAAAAAATTGGCAAACGCTCAATTGTCCTAATAGCGCGAAGAACACGCTGGTTTGGATATTACGTTCATGTCTGATATTGGTCACCTTGGAGCATTATAGTAATAATTTACTACTTATACTCACGGTGAGTCTTGCGAAAACAATTTTCCGCTAGACTCATGAAACACTTTCAACGTGCATAATTATATCGTCTATTTCAGTATTGTACGATATTGAATTAGTATCACTGGTAATGAGCGCTGTCTATCCACTGCGAACTTCGTGAAAGACTCACCAGACTCTATGAAACTCTATTTCAACAGTATCACGCCATCTTGCAGCGGGGTAATGTTTGAAACTAAGTTCATTTTTTCTTTGAAGCAAAGTAAAGAATATATATTGATTGAGTAGGCATTTACTTGGTAGAACTCCATTATAATACGGAAAGAAAAATAACAATGTATTTTAATTCTACATAAATTATTTTTAAATATTTGTTGATAGCTATTTCGGCTTACGCCTTCGTCAGAACTATGTTTAAAACGTGTATTAGGGATAGCTTATATACCCTTTGCTAGACAGGGTGCCTCCTACATAATCTCTTTCTGTTGAAACCATACCGACGTCACATGAAAGAATTTAAATAGGTTTGATTTATTGGTCTTAAGTAATGGTGGGAAACAATAATTTGAGTATTTTTTGGGGTCGTGTGAAAGCACTTAAAATCTGCAATTTCTAAGTGCATCTATTTTAAATTGTTTTAGGTTTATTGTTTGTTAATGGTTTTAACAGAGGTGAGCTATTAATTGTGATTTGATCGTTAAGAATTTCATTGGACTGATTATACCTATTAATTTCAAGCTGTTCCAATGCATTCAGTTTGAGGCCCTTATTGCAGGAATGTAAACGAATCGGGACCGAATTCGGATTATGTGCTAATTCTATAAGGTGATTTGCATATTGTGAATCAGTTTTTCCATTGTTAAAGGATCTAACATGCTCGTTAGCTCGAATTGAAATTTTTCTACCGGTCTGTCCTACATATACTAAATCACATGTACCGCAAGTCATCTTATATATACCGCTTCTATCAAGTTTATTAATCCTGTCTTTACTATTTTTAAGATGTGTACCTAAGTTATTATTAACTTTAAATGCTACATTTACTGAATTTTTTAATCTCGTGGTGAATTTTTTCACTAATACTCCCTAAGTAGTTAATTGATTTAAAGAAGCGGTTTTCTTGTATTAAGTTAGGGTAAATAAGTTTTCTAGCTAGTTTTAAACGTTTTTTATATAGTAAGTTTGTTATCACCTTTTTCTCATAGCCATTATTACGCGCAATTTGTTCTATAGTATGTAATTCGTTATAATAATCTATCTGATTCATCGGTACAGCCAGTAATCTGTGTATCATTGCATTGTATGCAGATAGTTTAATTTGCCAAGGGTGAAGTGATTTGGAATGAATAGTAGTATCACAGAAGGTTGGTTTTCTAAAGATTTTAAATTTATGTTGATTTTCTATTCTAGTGATGGTTAAATCTAGAAAGTTAATGCAGTGGTCTACCTCTATCTCTAGTGTAAATTTAATTTTTTCGTGTATCAAGTTAGCCTTGTTTAGAAATATATCTAACTGCCTATCCGTGCCTTGCCAACAAATTATAATATCATCTACATAGCGGTAGTAATACACGATATTTTTGTTATCTATTTCTAAAATTTTGTGTTCTAAATTATCCATAAAAATTTCAGCGAGCAATGGGCTTAGCGGCGATCCCATCGGTAATCCGTCGTTTTGTTGATAGTATACCGAGTTAAATAAAAAATAATTAGTCTCGGTGCACACTTGTATGAGAGAGTAAAGCTCTTCAGATTCGAAAGGATTTAGTTTTGATTTTTCTAATAAATCGTGGATTATTTCAAGACATTCTTTTACGGGAATGTTCGTAAATAGGCTCGTAACGTCTAGTGAGATTAATTTACTGTTCGTGGGCAGTTTTACGTCTTTGATTTTAGCTATTAGATCTAAAGAGTTTTCTAAGCTATGTTTTGGCTTAAATTTGGTTTTGTCTTTAAATATGTTATTCATACAAAATGCTAATCTGGCTGTTGGAGTATTCGTAAAGGATACCACCGGTCTAATAGGAATGTCAGTCTTATGAATTTTGGGTTGTCCGTAAAGCAACGGTGTAGTCGGATTCATGAGATTGACGTACCTCTTCATAGATTCAGTGGGAAAAACGATGTTACACTCCTTTACAATATTTTTGATTTTAGTCGCTAGTTTCGTCGTTGGGTCCTTTTTTAATTTTGTAAAATCTGCTGGTTTTAGAAAATCGTTTACCTTATCTATGTAGTCGTTTTTGTTTAAAATAACTATAGAGTTACCCTTGTCCGCTTTAGTAATGATCAAATTGTTAGTATTTATTTTAAGTTTAATATTTTTAAGCGTGGTAAATTCTTTATTACGAGGTTTAAGTTTCGTTGAGTCTAATGAATCCGATATTAATTTGGCTGTAGTGTGTTTTAGTAATTTGTTGTTATCAACTTTTGACAATGCCAATTCGGTATCTACTGCCAGTGATTCTAGTTGTTTGGGTGACGGGTGTTCGGGGATTTGATATTTAAAACCTTTATCTAGCAAATTGGTCTCCTCATCAGAGAATTTAACTGAGGACAGATTAATAGTTTTTTGGTAAAACTTAAGATGTTTCTTAACTTAAGAAGAATATATACATAACTTAAGAAGAATATATACATACAAAAAAGTATAGAGAGGTAACGATAGTGAAAAAGTCATTTGGCATGGTATCAAAAAAACTTTCATTTAATAAATGCAGCACTTATTAATTCTAAAGTCAGTGTAGGGTAGTAAAAACTATCGTTCGCTAATTTGTCTATAATATTATTTTTTATATTAAATAACGTAATTATTTTTCACATTTAAATCCGATGTATAAATAAATATCTTCTGCTTGTGTCACAAGGTGTGGAAAGTTTGTCGACTGCTTGAAAAGGGCAAATAAAAACTATTGATGTTCCAGCGATTTCAAATGAAAATAATAGCCATTTTTAAGGTGTTCACTTTGAATACTTGGGGGATTAGCATGATATTAAAAAAATAATAACACACTTTTTGTAGCTATTTGACATTAGATTTATTAGGATCTTGTTTTCGCTCATCGAGAATATTATCAACGTAATATCATCGCATCGTGCATCAGTTGATAATGCTTGCGATGATCGAAGCCGGCCATGATCCAACTAAATGTAATATTGAATAAGAACAAAAAAAATCTGTTATTTTTTTAAGTACATATTATCTTAAATTATTTTTTCGTAGCTTAAGATTCAGGCTACATACATTCTTATTTTTGAAATAAGCACTACGTATTGAACACAAAACTTCATATTGCTGAGATGGGAATCGTAAATAAAGACAAGTCTGATTTTATAAATTGAATAAAGAAACCATAATAATTCTCGACAATAAATAATTCTGTATTAGGAATCATTTGAAACCCTTAACCGACCTCCTTACAGGGCATGGAATCGATCAAATAATAAATAAACGGTTTTTTTGCCGACGTGACGTCAACGAAGCTTTTGGCCCACAGGCAACAAGTTGGTCACAAATCACGAACCATTTCTTCAGAATCATTTCAATTCTAGTCGTGGCCAAAGTTCCGCCATTTTTTTTCAGACTATACACTGGAAGAAGTTACTAAAGTATAATGAAAAAAACAGTCATGTGCGTGTGTACAAAAACATAAACTTAAAAATCAATTGGTTATACGTTTTCATTTGGGACTCGATCCTGAGACCCTGGAACCAAGTAGATGCCGTTTAATATCATTGCTCATACGTCATATTTTAAATGCAATTGTATTTGAGAATGCAATTGTTTTTCTTTAATTTTAATTGAACTGATGAAAAACTATGGGTATTGCATGTAATTTTAAAAGAGTAATTGGTTGTTAATGCTGAAAGGCAAGTTTTATTTTTTATGAAAATAAAGGAAAAGAATATGATAAGAATCTAAAGTTACTTAAATTTTTACTGTTTCGATCATAATGTGACAACCTTTTATTTAATACAATAGTGTTGCAAGGATTTTCATTGTGCAAATTTTAAGTTTTTGTATTATCGTTTGTAGAATCGTTTGAATTTAGTACTTTTAGTACACATAAATTCATGAACTCAAAATAATCAAATTATTAATTTAATCCGACTTCGGTAAATATCCGCCGTTTAAAATTGGTAAGCATTTTCTTGTAAAGAGCTTCCTATTAATTTTTAACGATGTCACATTTAAAAGTTTTTGAAAATGTAATTTATCTGTGAAATTAATTATCCATTTGATTGAACTTTAGATTAATATCCAGATAACCTTGAATAAATTTAAAGCTTGAGTATGTTACTTTAATTCATATATATTATATTAACGATCTTAACTATTTACATCATGTCAGCTCGAGATTATCCGTGCATTTGGAATGACTGAAGATGGCGAAAGGTGAATCCCTGGTCGGGAAATGTGAAAAATTCAAACGATTCAAATTTGATATTGAAATTTCATTGTCACCTTCAATAGAATCCAAATCATTCGTACAATATTAATATTTAAAAATGATAGTATTGTATTAATATAATTTGTGCCGATATTACTTATCGATAACCCTGTATAACAGTGTGTCAATTTTATTTGTATTGTGTGCATTATTTTACCTTTTTATGGAGAATCTCATTTTGTTTTTGTTTTATTCAAACGCATCGTTTTTACGCTATTGTCCTGTTAGTCCGTTATTACGCAGTAAGTAGCTGGCGAATATTATTAAGACTACAAATAAAATGACCATACATTTGAAACAATTTTATTTTACAATGAATAAATCGATTTTTTTGTCATAACAAGAAAAATCTTGAATTATTGTTTTGTTGAAACATATCTCTTTTAAGGTCGAAGATTCACTGCATGTTTTGGCCAAATCTTGCCAAAGAAGTATGCAAGTGACTGAGTCAATTGTAAGTGCCTGTAATAGAGGTAAAAATATACAATTTGCCTGTGAATTAATTTTTATCTTATTTTTTGAAGGCAATGTCTGTAGTGAAAATTATTTTTCTATCAGCACACATGTGATTCACCGATCAGTGCGCAAGCTTCTATTCTTGATTGATTTCCCAAGAAACTCTAAGATTAGGGAAGCAGTTAGTTACGTGAGTGATCATGGAGTGTCTCAGCCTAGCTTTCCACTCTCCAGCTGGCGGGGTTCCAGCATCATGGATGACCATCGGGTTAATTAACCTTAAGCTGTACTCATCGGCATTGAAGGATATGTACATTTTAAAAAATTATAAAACGTCTTTTGTACTTATTACAAAATTAATTTATGAAGATTTACACTGGATTTTCTCATCGCAAGCATTTTTTACTGATAAGAATATACATACAATACAGAGTTATGGATACAAAACAAAGACTCACAACTAAACAAAGACTAACAACTAAACAAATACTAACAACTAAACAAAGACTAACAACTAAACAAAGACTAACAACTAAACAAAGACTAACTAACTAAAAAAAATGGTAACAGAAATATGAAAATAGTTTATAGAAATTGTCATAATGACTATAGTAAAAATGTTTGCGACGTCGTGAAAAGAACCCTTCTCAATTACAATCACATTAAATAACAATTAAGTAAGAACGGATATTTACATGTCATGGAAGGAAGCAAAGTAATTGGCGGTTGACGACAGGGAATCTTACAGAGAAGAAATATGTTCAAATATAATAAAAAGATATAGCGCTTCATTTGTAATGGTGTGCCCGAAAAATATTGCAGTTTATTATACTACATATTACAAGTGTATACAAAATCAATGTAAAAATTTGTGTTTGTAAGTAGTTTTGTGACAGCGTATAAACATATTAAGTATCTAGGGTAGTGTATTATATTTCTGTTACTTTATTGCATACTATACGACGTTTTTGAGAAAAGTTAAAACCGGTCGTCAATCAGCCTGTGTAATAAGGCGTCACCCTTGTACGGGTAGTAAACGAGATGCGTACGCGAGGCTGCGTATGGCTTGGACCTACAACAGTTACGGGAGACACGAGACAAAGCGGCGTTTACGTTTATGGTACAACCACATGCCCAGAAAACGCACACGAGCCGCTAAGCGAAGGCGCAGGTTGCAAATAATACGACCAAACTAAAGGATTCAAGTCAGATGACTCGCTAGCAAAAAGCGGAATGCGTAACCTGTACAATGTCCAAGGTAAAATGCGAGACAGAAAATTTAGAAGGACGATGCAAGATTCAAGTGATTTTCGATTTCTTATTGATGTGAAATTACTGTAGGGCTGTGGAGTTGGTAAAAAAAATAACGACTACGACTTCAACATTGACCAAAAATACAACTCCGACTCCGGCTAAAAAAGGTTTAATTTTGTCACGTTTTTTTTCTTACTATCATATTTTTGTGTATTCAATTATATATCAACCAACCAATCCTGCCAATAGCCAAATTTTACATATTATATTTAAAAATAAAAAGTTCAATCTTTTGAAAATTTCCGACTTCGACTTCGACACCGACCAAAACGCCACGACAACTACGACCAAAAAACCCCGACTCCACAGCCCTGGAAATTAGTATCATTCAAACAAAATACAAAATTTAATAATTAACTTCGATGTTCCACGTATTTTGTAACAAATGGTTACACATAATTCGCCTCTGCGAAATAATTTTAGTATTATATAAATTGGTATCGTGTACACCTAAACCTTTTTTTGTGCGGTAGATGCGTTCCGCGGAAAATCGCATAAAAAAGCTATGACTTAAAATGGAAGCGAAACATGTACAAGGTTACATTGTAATAAAAAATTTAACTTTTAAGTGCAACACAAATTGCAATGGATTTAATAACACGCCTAGCGCGATTTATTCAAGCCGTGACTAAGTAGTGTACGCACCAGGCGCGTACGCTGCAGTGGACGAATTAAGCAGCATCGAAAGATCACGTTAAAATCGAAAGACTACTTTTAAAGGTAACCCTACGATTGTTATTCTGAAGATGCTTTTTAAAAAGGCAAAACACGTCTCGCTATTTGTGACATATTGTCTATTACAAAATACGTGGAATAACAAAGTTTTCGCTTCAATGAACATTCCAAAAACGTCGAAAGTATTATTTATATAATTAATTTTAAAGCAACAGCATTGAAGTGACGCGAAGTTTTATTATTTTTTAAATACGGTTTATTATATTCGACGTAAATATTGAAGCTTTCATATTTTTTAGTTTAAAAATCTATGGCTTAGTGACATGTCTGTTGCTAGATCCTGTTGTCCGGGAAATCAATTCATTGCCAAAATAAAGAGTGTATTTTTTTTAATTTTACCATACATTTATTCCCCTAATGAAATGGTTTTGTTGTATTAAAATAATAATGGGATATGGAAAATGATCATATTAGATTAGTTGAGCATAATTACGATGAGCGAAACCAATCATGATCAATATTTAATTATTAGAACAAAAACTCTCTCCTCGGTGTATGTAATTAAATTAAAACATTTTTTATCGTGGCCAATATTTACTCGCTCAGAGAAAGTAGTTTGAGGAAATATAAAACAGTTTGAGTAATGTATTATCTACGTTTTTTCGATTAAATATTTAGGAGAGAGAAATAAAAAGAATATTTAAATTTAAATTTTAATTGTGGTCATAATTTATACCATCAATGATTGACAGAACTTTCTATTATGCTTGGTATTGTTTCTATAAAGCAAATATACATACTTTAATTTAGTATTTTGACCGAAGGTGATTGATAGAATTTTAATATCAAATTTGAATCGTTTGAATTATTAAATTTTCAATTAGTTTTATCGCTAAAGACACGGGATTTTATTTTTCAATTAAATTTCATTCGTGCACTTACAATACCTGTAGATGCAACAGTAATTAATACTATCAATAAGGCAAAAATTAAGTAAACAGTTGTTTTGATGCAATATGACCGAATTTTATATGTGTGTGTGTTTAATATTTATTCAATTATAATAGTATTTGAAAATCCCAGTACGAGTGACGAATCAATTTTAAGAGTATGCGTGCGAAATACTGACAAATATTATAATGCATCACGCATGACACAATACTTTAAGCTTCTATATATTGTTATGACCCGCAATTCAAATACTTATTTGCATAATATCTTTAAATCAGTCATTTCACGTACTTGAAACATAGATATGTACCAAATTTGATACCTTATGAGAATTTTAAATGGAACATTTATGTTTCTAATACTGGTTGTTAAGTCAGCTTGAAAGTTCAACCGAATACAAAATGCGCAATGCTGTTACTACACGTATACATAAAACATGCGAGATTTATTGTTTTCAAATCAAGTACGAATTCAACATTCATTGTCATGTTTTTGCGTTCTAATCGTTTGAAATGTATGCATTTTTTATGTTTAAAAATATGTATGCTATTACAAATGAAAAAATAGTAGTTTTATTTTATTGACATATGTTTAATAGCCACATCGTGTAATAGATAAGTAAACGATAATATTGACACAGTTTGTAAAGACAAAAGTCAGTCTGAAGATGTTTCTCAAACAGACGAAACACGGGTCACTGTTTGTAACACAATAGGTTGAATAAAAAAAAATGTTTTATTTAATTTTCCCAGAAAGTTACCGTTGAATACATCGAAAGAAGGATTGAAGTTTAGAAGTAGTTCTGACGAGGGAGTAAGTCGAAATAGCTATCAACTATATATTTTATAATTTTAAGGAACTAAAATACATTGATAATCTTTCACTGTATTATAATGGAGTTCTTACAAGTTAATGTCAATTCAATCAATGAGACACAAAATTCTTGATCAGGAAAAATATTTTTCTCATTTTTCAACTTATCCGTTTATTAATGATTCTAAATTTATAAAATTCAATTTAAAAAACCATTATGGTTATTATTTAGTCCGTTAATTTGTAAGCTAAATCATCTTTCAATCTATACACATTTCAGTAAATAAAAATCATCGCAGATTTTAATAATCGTAACGCTATTTTTTTGCACGCTTTTATTCATTATCAATTGAGTGATAAGAAAACAATAAAAAATGTAAATATATCTGCATTGCGTAAGTCTCAATTGGTCGTAATAAGTGCACCGTGTCCCGGAGCTGTCGATAATTATAATGTCTTACGGCATTAGCCCAAAAATGAACGAGGTTGGGTGAAAATTTTATCGGCAAAAATGCGCTTCTGGCCATTCATTATTGGGATATGCTCTCAATTATGAAACTATGCAAACCACTTACTAAAAACATTATTAAAAAGGTTGTTGTTCTAACTAATCTGATAAAACTGTAAAAAAAGTCTAAAAGCTACAAAAAAATTATTTATGTTGTTATTTAAAAATTATCTAAATATATATACAAAGAAAATATATTGTACGAAAGGCTTTCTGCAATATCAAAGTACCTAAGCCCAATAATGTTTATTAAGAACCATTCGACTTTAGTTTTTTTGATTAATTTGAACATCCTTGACGGCATGGGATATTGCGGAAAGTCACCAAAATTCACTTCTTGGTCTTGGTCTTGGCAATATTACCAGTCAAAGTATTCCGCATCTTTCATGGTTCCTGTGAAATGAACAAACATTATCGTGTCGATATATATCTATTCAACTGAATGAGGTTAAACACATTCCCATCTTTCATATTTCTTGTAAATACTGTATGTATTACTACTGCATATAATAATATTAAGATCAGAACCCGTTTTGCTCACCGCAAGCATTTTCAACAGGTCTTAAATTTTTCAACAACTTTAACTTTCAACTCAAGATTTTTGCATTTCATCAGTTGAAATTACTCGCAATGAGCCAAACCAGTTCTGATCAGTACTATTTTGTATGCGAAAGTACAGTCAGCCCTTCTACAGCACCTTCTCTTTTAAAGCATTTTTTTCAAGCATTTGCTGCATTCTTCATGAAAATTATGTTTCGTAAATATGTAATACGATACATAAATATGTGCAATCGAAGAATATTTATCAGTAGCTGTACGTCCCGTTACTTCTGATAAAGTAAGTCATAAATAAATCTCTATCTTGGTGCTTTAAGAAGGTTGATTGTAGTACAAAAAAAAATGTATATTTTTTGACGTGACAACGTCTTATAAATCGATGAACGCCCGCTGCACGCACGAAAAAACATGACTCATTGTCCCGTTTGTCGCTTTACGCCGAAGGCAAGCGTGCGAGCGAGAGCGCGGATAATCGATAGAGAGGCACGATCGGCCTACCGTTCGGATTGTGCCGCATCTATCTCTCTTCCACTCGATTGGTCGATGCGTCTGAGTAGAAAAGAGACAGCGGCAGCACACAACTTATACACCTACAGTACCTACACGTGATCTGTTTACAACTGTTTATAAAGTGAAGTGAAATGTTAATGTGGTTTTCATTGTTTATATTACAACAACAATTGCGGCAATAAAGGTAATTAATTCTTGCATATTAAAAATCTGATTAACGTATAACAAATATACTTTAAATAAACAATAAATTATTTAGATTTCATTTCACTCCTTCGTATCCATACAAAATAATGATAATTCAATAAAAATGATTCCATTTTATTCATAAAAGTATGCAATCATTTCATCAATGTTTTCTTATGACGTTGTCACGTTAAACTATCGTCCGTAAACCGACTTTACAGACAACCATTTTTTTTCAGTAAAGCTTTTTCTCAAATAAGTTACAGTTTACACCTTAAAAATGATTTAATTTTTATATTGCACAATAGATACGCGTAGGTTAGATATCAATAAATAGGCAGGTGTATCGGGTCTTTATATTGTTATGCATATAATATATTTGACACAAAACAAAGTAAACAGTTGCATGTAGAGAGAGGCGAGCGGCAAAATCGCTCGCATTCTTCGGTAGCCCATCTTATGCATATTGGTTGAGGCATTCCCTACTTTACAGGACACGGCCCGCCCGCGGCACTCGGTCGCCACGAAACTTGCTACCAATAACTTGCCATTTGTAATATGCGGTTGGAAATTAAATCAGGGCTGTGGAGTCGGTAAAAAAACATCACTCCGACCCCAGCATTTGCCAAAAACACGACTCCGACTCCTACATTGACTAAAAACACGACTCCGGCTAACAAGGCTAAATTTCATTTTCTACCTTTCCTATTTATGTGTATTCACTTAAATCAACCCACCAATCCGAACAATAGCCAAATTTTACATATTATATGCAAAAATAAAAAGTTAAAACTTTACAACTGAGGAAAGTTTCAATATACCAACATAAGCATTATTTATTTATTTCAGAATCATTAAAGAGTACGATTTTTTCTTGTCACTATCAGTCACAAAATGGATTATTACAAAGTAAGAAGTCGAGAATTATTACAACTTCAGAAGCTCAACTTTCAAGAAGCTTTAATCAACAAAAAAAAACATTTTAAGACTATCACTTTTAAGTTGTTGTTCCTTGTCAATACTACTGATGTTCAATTGATAATGCTCGCTATGAATTAAACCAATTCTGATCTAATAAATTGTATGTACTAAATTTTTTTATTAATATAAGACTATTTTTGTTCACTAAGTGGGCCTTCTCAGGCTATTTTTTGACATAATAATTTGATCACTTTCAAGATGACCATTATTAACTATAATAACGCTGTATTGTTGTATTTCTTATCAGTTGATATGGTACGCGATGAGCGAAACCGGTCTCGATCTTAATAAATATACATACGTACTAAAAATTTGTTATTATTTTTATTACAATCGAGTCAAGTTAAAATGAGTCGACTTTTTACAAAAACTAAATTTTGTTATAAAATTTCACATATTTTTCATTGAGAGAATATAGCACCTCATAATCACATTATTCTACAATATATTGAGTAAAACTTTTATAATATACCCAGGATATTTTTTCATAACCGACCCATTAATATTAGATTAACAGCATCTAAAATTAACTGAACTACACATTGGTAAAAGAATGTTTTGAATTATCTTAGTGGAATATTTTATGCGTGTGGACCTGGCTCGAAACCAGTCGCGATATCATCCAAAGTGAAACATACACACCGCCAAAAGAATTCACATCCCCGCCTACCTATAAATTATCGATCGCTGAACGAATTATCTGTATATTCTATTTACCAGCAAAATAGCACATGCTTTTTCACCGTATTGTAATGCAGGCACACTATTAATACATTTTTTAATAATAAATGGTTTAATTATTTTTTTAATTATTATTATTTGTAAGATTGTATCCACCACCATATATTTCAGTGTTTCCCGAAGTGTGGTCCGTATACCCCTCGGGGGACACGAAGAGTTGGGTGGGTGTTCGCGCCACACCGTCTTTTCATCTTTCTTTATTGATTAGAATGAACTCTATTCAAATTTTATTAATAACGAATTTAACTTTATGCTGGTTAATGTCTTCTCAGTGACCCTCTATACCAGTGGTTCTCACGTGAAATTTGGCTGTGGCCGCATCAGGAACATCAGCGATCCTAGGGAAATGTCTGGTGGCCGCACCAAATTTTTGTGTTGAGTTCTTTTTGCCAAAAAGACCTCAACATGTCTGTGTTGAGTTTTTGCTAACTAGCAATTCTTGATGCACAATGAAATGCATACAAAATATTTTATTTTCAGTGTCTATGTTCACAAATTAACATGTAAAATCCCATTTTTATTCAATATCAATATTAACTATGAATCTGTTGGTGGCCGCAGCAAAATCCTCTGGTGGCCGCACATGAGAACCACTGCTCTATACCTATAGCACGGGTTCCCAATCCATGGGACGCGACCCCCTAGGGGTTTTCCCCGAGGGTTTTCTGTGGGGTCGCCAACTCGTACATTCAACTAAAAAAATATTCACTTTAATACATTTTCGTTTTTTTTTTTTAATAACTGTTTAATAACTAAAAAATGCCTTTTTCGATTGCCATGGGGATCGCGGGTCAAACGCATTTTATAAAAAGGGGTCGCCACCCGAAAAAGGTTGGGAACTTATGCTCTATAGGTGACAACAAAAAAGAAGCTGACCTTTTAAACTGTAGCGATTGCGACCTCCTGTCAGCAGATGGGAAAGGAATATAACTTGAATATAAAAACTTAACTTTGAGACAAAGGAGACGGGAAGAACTTTGACGCTAACTCGCCTAAGAAGCTGAAACTACATCAAAGAAATATTTCAAAAGATGTACTAAAAAGGAAAAAATAATAGTATATGTTTATTGTATTGTAAGTATATTCAGGTACATATATATAAAGAGGTACAGTGAAATCCCGATTCTACGTTTTTAATGGGACCGTAAAAAACAAACGATTAATGCGGGAAAGCTTCAAATGTTTTTTTCTACAAATCGATTTGATGGGTTCGAATGTGCTTCCAATAAATATTCAACAAAAACGGTTAATCGGGATAATATTTGTGACGGGATCATAATTTTTAGACAATAAATCGAAGAAATCGATAAATCGGGGAACGTTTAATGCGGGATTTTTTAACATTGCTCTTATGGGTGTTTCGCCGGGACTATACAAAATGAACTAACCACGAGGGAACGTAAAATCGAGGTTCCACTGTACACTGATGTTGAAAGTTTGGGAAACACTGATCTATTTGATTCCTTGCAACGTAGTATGTAGGAAATTATGCCACTAATTGCTATTTCGAATACCCATAATTTGTGCTTAATTTTCGAGAGCAGCTTTAATTTCATTTAAAAACGCCAGCTGTTATAAAGAAACTATTTATCCGCTATGGTAATTGTCAAATTATATGGACATGTACACAGGCAAAGATGTCTCACATTCTTCTTCGCCTCTTCCGTGGAATGCATTAATAATTTATCCTAGGCAAATCCGGTTGCGAATACGCACCTGGAACTCGAAGTTGTGTCACTTGTAATGCGCTTCTATCAACAATTTTTTATTCAACACTAATATTATTCAACGTTGAATGTACATGTAATTAATTTTTAAATTAATAAATAAATTAAAGTCGATATAAAGTTAAGCAACTTAAAAGAAAAATCTTTAGTAAAGTGAGTCCTAAATTTGACAATTATTACATAATATATAACAAAACATTTTACTTATTCCACAGAGAATGGCATAAAAAACACAATATATTTTTCATGTAGAAATTATAAGAGATAAAAAACATCAAGTTCACCACTGAAATTGTCTACCACAGTGCATTGTCCAACCGAATAGCCCTTGTGACTGGTGACTCAAATGACCTACTCGAATATTTCTGATAAAAAATTGGCTTCGTAAGAAAAACTGGGAGCATCTTAGTTTATAGTCTTGAATATATGTATATGACTACAGAATCAGTTTCGCACATCGCGAGCATTATCAACTGTGTGATTGATCAATTAATAATGTCTGCTATGAGTTACAAAACGTACATTTTTACATATAAGTAAACTTTTTTTTAGCAGCAGCTTACAGGGAATTCTTTAATGAAATATTTTAAATAGCATAATGTTTACACACTGTTTATTTATCACTATATTTGATATAAGAATTTCAAATCGATTCACTAAATTGCTTTGAAGTGTTATTGAAAACATCTATATCGCGCTGGCCAGGCGAGAGAAAAGAAAATGGGATAATCAAAATAAAAACAGATATATTTTGGAAACGTCCAATTAAAAATAATGTGACAATAATGTAACTGAAAAAGCTTTTTTATCCGTTGTCTGCATTTTTAGCAATCAAGAGATCACAATATGTGATTAATCAAAATAATTGTATTTTTTTAAATGACTACTTGTCTCAGATTCCGGATTTAATTTTCATAAGTGACTAACTTTTAATTTTCCGATGCAAGTCTGATCAGTTGTATTAAGCGTGATATGGCAAGTTTATTTAATTAATATGAAATTCAATCTTGATATTAAAAGAATGTTTACTGCTGTGGTAATTAATATGTAGCAGTGATAATTGTCTTTAATTAGATGATTTTAACCAATATCAATTGAACTATAATTTGCTAAACAAAGGACCACTAATAGCTTGAAAAGCTTATAAGTAATGGTATTACGTAATGAATCAACCCCTGAATGCCTTGAATTTCGAGACATATGTAAATATGTATCAATTCTTTACTGGCATATATATATAAGAAAGTTGAACTAAAGTTTTCAAATTTTGCCCCCAAACTGAAAAAAGTTCAAATAATATTCCCGCTCATAGATACTTAGTATTTCATTTCATATCAATAGTATATAATATAAAAAATCATTGTTATCGATTCATTAATTAAATTGTAATTAAACTATTTATATTGCTGTTGATTATTTCTTCGTCAATATCAATGAACGATACAAATAGTTATTGCTTTTTCCATAATATTTGTCATTAACATATATTCTGTTTAATTGAAATTTCGCTGATCGCAAATACGCGATGTTTCTTTATTATAGTGTTAGTTATTTAAGATATAACTTTGATAAATAAACGGTGTCGAATAGATTCTATTATATTGGCTATGGATCTCTCACAAATTCTTTGAAGATTAGTCGAAGATTTATTGTCGAAACGGCAGGATTTAAAAGATTTTTTTTCTTCCGAGACAATGTATCAGAGCGGCCGGTGTGACTCAGTGAGAACTGAGTGGACACCAAAACAAAAATAAGCCGACGATCAAAAATCTCACATGTGTCACACGCGAAGAAGCATCAAGCACCCGTTGGTGATAATTCTTTTTAAAAAGTTCCCGAGAAAACCGAATGTCTCGCGACTTGAATAATTATTATCATTGTAAGCTCATAGGACAGGGTTGCCAAAAGCAATTTAAATATCGTCGCTGTACTCACACAAAAAAACACGCATTCTTTGAATTAATTTATAATCGAATTCTTTTAGCACAGTTTTACGCTTCAACTATACAAGATTTAAATAAATCATTAATCTTTATTGGTGTGATGATAAGATACAATATTTTCCATAGTTTATTTTTTGTTATTTATGTCGCTTATGAGCGTAGACATATTTTATATATATTATGTTAAGTAACTCGCAACGTATACTATTTTTTTAGCATTGTCTCATGTCACAATAAGTTTGTCCTCTTCTGCATAATCTCTTTCTTCTATATGAGTTTGGTAATCATCATCTCTGTTTTGTTCACGTTGAGATGGTCAAGACTATAGATCTTCCGGTTTTGTAATAAATAATCAGGTCTACTGATCAAATTCTACACTTTAAAGTCGTCATTAAAGGTCTTACAAGATCATTATAAAAGTGAGTAAAGATCAAAAAGAGTAGAGAATTACAGCCGTTTAAAATACATATCATTTCAATAAAAGTTACTGTCTTTTGTCGATAGATAAAAAAACAAAATTGTCAAATTACTATACAAATCAAATATTAAGATATTCATATGATTTTTATTGAAATACAAGTAATTTTACGGTGAATAATTCTAAGGTGAAACGCACTACTCTAACATAAAATAAATGTTATCTTTAGCAACTTTAAAATTCGATTAGCAAAATAATCTTAGTGAAATTTGTAAAAGAATAAAATTATTGAAATAGTACAATTAAAAGTACATTTTTACTCTGGAGGCTTTAATGAATGTTTTAACATTACTAAAAAAGTATCGAATGCGAATTTAATGTTAAATATTTCAGGCGATTTTTTCATCGTTTATTGCTTCTGTTTTTTTTTTAATTTGGCAGATCTTAGACGTGCATTCTTTTTTAAAAATAAAATGTGGTCACTCGGCTAAAGATACCCCCAGACGACATTGAACTATATAATTTTAAATTCTCAAATAGTCTCCGCCCGCCAGTGCAATAATTTTGAAACGTGCGAGCGTAAACAAAAAAATGCACAGACCACTGGATAGTTGAAAAATTCCGCCAGATTTATTATCGGTAAAATTGCGCGAATGTCCCACATTATGAGAAGTCACGGCGGTATTTTTGGCGCACTTTTTCATTTGAATACGAGCGGCTGAAGTTGTAACCGGTGATAAATTAAGCCGACTGTATTGGCAGCCGAGCAGTGTGCGATTCTGTGTGGTTCGTCAGAGCCGCGTCGCGTCGCCCGCCTGTCTGCGATACCGCTTCGCACTCGCACAGACTATCGGGCATTTAACACAACTTACGATCCACCGCCATTGGACATTATTATAATCATGCATACTTACATCTTGATATAAATCTCACACTATTTTAATGCATTAACAGTTTCTAATAGACCTGCGAAGTAGTTTAATAACCTATTAACTTCCGACGATTTATTTAAATGATTTAAATTTACATTTCTACGTACAATGAGCTTTATAAATGAGCAAAAAACATCAATACATATACATAATGATGACACACTATGTGAGTATACAACTTATTTGACTCGGATATCAGTTGAAATGATCATTTGATTCATGTTGTAATCACCAAAATCAAAAAACCAACTGTTTTTTTGATATACACGAATATCTCGCAAACCGTTTATTTTGGATCAGGAATTAAAGGAAAACTTAATAAAGATAAAGATTGTCGTTTAAGTTTGATGTTTATATCGTGACTTCTTCGACTGCCTTTTTAATGTGACTCTTGGTCGATGGGCTAGTTTACACATCATAAAAAATCTGTAAAATAACAAGAAGTGTGCAGAAAAGTAATAAATCTCAATGACAACAATTCTGTAACTAAGGTCCGTCACTTAACCCAAACGCACCAGACGGGTCTTGCTGTAAATTAAATACAACGTGTGTAGGAAGATAAACAGCGCACCTGTAAATTTCTTTGCTAAGAAAGCAACTACGGCTGTATGCTTCATAAAGTAACAATAACATTATCATTTTTAATATTGTTTTTTTGTTACAATTGTTAATGTAATTGTATTACAAAAATAGTTTTTATTTCTCCTCACATGTTTGACTAAATTTAAAGTCATGTAGAATAATGTTGCGACGGGAATATTTCCGAATATTAAAATTTCCCATGTTCTTGAAAACCACTTAGTTAAATGAGATAATTGCATCATATAATAATATTTGATGGTTATCTTATGGAATGCTATTTCAGCTTCTCTGGCTCAGACAAAAAACATAATCATACTTGCCTATATTATTATATGCAAATAACATGCCTTGGGATTAACATTATCAGTACATGCTACCTGCATTCCGCAACAGCCTTCGTGACTTACTTGATCTCGTATCGGTAGCAGTTTGTTAGAATTAGAAGTGTTGTTCTTCACATAACTATCATCATTCCTGAACGAAGAGATTTCGAAAGAACATGAGAACTACCGAATTCGTAAATACCTTAAAGCTTTTGTCCGTGATTAGGTGTGTCTGTATCAAATTTAAAAGTTTTAAAATTCATTGTCTGATATGCCAAAAAGCAAACTAATAATAGAGTCTATTGAATGTTATAATATTGTAAGTATTAGAAACAATGCTTGCATAGTATAACAAATTCAAATGACAACAGACAACTGTATCATTTCTATCAAGGTAATCATTCAAATCTTTCTTCATAAATAAAGATACAATATTAAATACCTACAGTAAAAATCTTTAATGTTTTTAAAGGGATTGATAAATATAATGTTCATGAAAGAAAGATTTAAATGTTTGTTTGCATTGCAAGTTATGTATATCTTTTCTGTAGATCTCAAAGCTTAGTCTTGATCCCATTATTGCTTTTAAAATATATTGTAAGGTTTTCAATACGAACATGTTTGAACTGGTGAAATAAGGAATATATACAACGTCAGAATTACAACATAAAAAATCAGCGGCGAACGAAATAAGTCCGAGAGCCGAATGACCACAAATTATAAATTATTGATATGATATTAATCACGGGATAACTATAGAAATCACTTGGTTTAAGAACTTATAGAATCATTCCTAAAAAATGAGATAACTTGTATTACAGTTTTTAATCGTGGTTTGCGATTGTACTTCTCTAAAGGAACGTACAAATGTTCATTTGTTATTAATTAAGCTTCGCCATGTCTTAATTATCTAAAAAAAAAAACAAAAAGTACACGTAAACCTTTAACTTTCATATAAAAATAAGTTTTTAGAATAAAACTATTTAGCATTAGGTACAGTTAATTGTAGCAAGGGTGCCACATATATTTAAATCACGCGACACAAATTGAATGATAATTTGAGAACAACTCTAACAGGAAAAATATCGCAAACTTAAATGTGGGAAATCTCAACTGACAATTTTTTTTTTATTGATATAAAATTATAAAGCTCTCGCCACTATAGCACAGAAGCTAAGACGAAGAAAGGGAAAGAATCTTGAACTCTACATTATCGACAGAATATCTAAATGTATTTAAGTTAACTTAGAGCCTGTTTACGGCTATTAATTTGATTGATGTAAACACGTGAGAGCGGCAATATGAACGGATGGAGTTTACCTATCATAAAGAAAAAGGAGCATCGCGACGTGTGGCGTCGATAAGGCCGCGACGTCCAACTAGTCACTGGCCATCGGACCACTATAATATTCTCTAATAATAAGTTCAGAGTTCAACAACCTCCATCGTTAAATTATGTAAAATTTCGTCACACACACGCCATAGAAAATATATGAGTAGTGAAATATGTCGTGAATTTCAGACATTGCACACGTGTACCAATTAAAATAATTAAGGATATTATTATAATATATCAGAATATGCACGCGTCAGGTCCGTGGTCAAATTTCAACTCCGTTGGCTGCAGAACGCTTGGGCTTGAATTCCAGTTCGAGCAGTTTCATTTTTCATTCAAATTCATATTGATTCGCGTTGGGCAAAAATTCCTCCCAAATCTATCAGACCCTAACAACGAGACTAGGAAGTTTTCGTAAAGAAAATCTGTTGAGATTAACTCTTTTAGTATGTGAAAACACAGTGACTAGTTTTGTTGGATCGCTATCAAGTAGATTCCGATTCAATTAATACAATTATCATGAAAAAATAGATCGAGTTAGAAACCTCAGACATTTGTAAAATTATGATGAATAATGAATAATAAGGTCACCAGGAAATTTTATTGAAATCGAATAAATTGCTACTTTACATCAAAAGTGGTATCCTTGATTGTAAATTCCAGTGTCGTCAATATTGAATGTGTTTTGCCCCGTAACGTGATTTGTGTGAATAAAAGTGCATTCCAAATACACAAAATGAGAAAATAATGTAAACAAAATATTATTCTTGAAATGAAAATAAAAAGCAAGATTCTTTGAGTTTTTTTTTAACACATATACATGTATATTATATTAAAGTCTTAATGAGTATTTTGGGTCATACGTGTATGGGATACATTTAATATAAACCTAATTCTTTTAATATATATTAAGTATTGGGATAAAACAGGGAGTTAGCGCTATTTTTTCTATCTTTAAAACTCCTAAAACTCTTATATCGAGTCTAGCCCACATTGTGAAACTTGGTTGGATAATTAATTTTTATTGATTTTAAATTACTCTTATTTTAAAAACCATTTTTATTGGATTGTTTGCCTTAGGTATAGTTTTTACATGCCAATAAATATGCAAACTCTGTGATATCGATCAATTTCTCAAATCTATTCAGGATTTGCTGGAAGGAAAAATAATACTATATTGAAGAGTGCACAGGTAATATTCATAGTAATTCATGATATTGATAGAAGAGAAAAATGCTAAAAAATATAAACGAATGAAAATTTAAAATGTGATTTAAATACGTCGTATCCGATAGATGCGTACATAGATGATTTTTTTAGATTAACAAATGTGTCAGATCATCTGGTAATTAACGAATAGTGTCCATTTGTCCATATGGGGAGCAAAATTACACTGCACCGATAATAAATATTAATAATATAATATAAATTACTTCATGTTACTAATTGATTACAATTGTATGTACTCGATACTTGGCTTAAAATATCATTTATTATGTAATAAGCAGGAATAAAAATACTGAAGATGTTTTCGATGCTGTGCTCTGTCTCGTATAATAAAGCAATCAATTATATTTAAAATTTCGGTGTTGATTGAGCTGTGGTTATCATTAAAACATCAGTTTTATTTGATCTGAGAGCTCCACAGTAAAAGTCGGAAACTCGTGCGATGATTTCGTCAGATAATTCAAACAAGTAAATTTATTACGATTTAGGGGATTTATACAATAAAAGAGTTTTAGAATATAAACATTTTAATATACTGATACAAATTTAATAAACATAACAAATGGTTTCTTTTACGAGCTTAGTTTTTACGATACAAATCAATCTATGTTATTATATAAATGTGTTCAAATATTCATTTGTTTTTTTTTGTTCGAAATTTAAAATTTGTTTTAAAGTGACGTGTTTAATACTATAATTAAACCAAACATTTATTATACATATAAAGTAGTGTTAATTTATCCATTTGTTCCGTGTTAAAAAGCTACTAATCTTCAAAACATTTTGGTTTCATTTGAAGTATAATACATAGCCGTTCGGCAAAGTAAAACTATAGTTTATATATTTTTTAAACTTTAATAATGTTTAATCTGTGTTTATTTTTTACCAGTGGCAACATACTATAAGTAGTGTGTCCCCAACTGTTCATTGGAGACCGTTTTAGACCAACCGAATGGATGTTTTGACTGTGAGACATAAAGATGAAGAAAGGGGGGTATCAGAAAAGCTCAACCAAATATTATGCGGGGCAGTAAAACCTTCGTATCACATCAATATCAGATAGTTATAGATAACAATATATATTGTAGATTTTTGTCTATTTAGGGAATGGTTTCTAAAAATATTGTTGTGTAAAAACATGATTTTCAACTACATTAGTAAACGAAAACTTATGATTAGATTTAAATAACAAATATATTAGAAATCCTTTTTGCGGAATATGCTAATATGTTACATGTTAACACGAGATTATAAGCTATTTTCAAATTTCGAATAAATAAATCAACGTCTTCGCCATTTAATCTGTGATACTGTGACAGGAAATAGAGCGTACAAAGTTGATGAGCTTAAAGTTTAAATATTATAGTATAAGTTTGATCACAGCACCACGGCTACATCCGTGACGGACCTCACGCGTTCAAGTCGATGTACAAGCAACATTTTTTTTAGTCGTTTATCAATTTTGTTCGAAGGCATGGGGGTTTGTGTTGCCTAAGAATTCTTCCCATCCGATCCTATAAACAGGGCGTCGCGAGAGCGACTAGCTAACTATTAGTCATATCTTTTCTATCCATACTATCATCAAACTAAATAGAAGTTGAACAATTGAGCTCTTCCATGAAGCGAGGTGAGCAATCGAATAAAAAGCAGTTCTCTTAGAAACCTTATTTTGAATTAAAATCTATTAGGAATCCGTATGCTACACGCAATAAAGAAAAAATAACAAAACATTGTTTGTTGTTATCCCTCAATTAAATTGAATAAGTTGAAAATGGTCGCTATGACCGAAACTGGCCCTAGAATAATTAGATTTTTTATGTATATAATGCTTTTCCACTAAGTATTTATTTATAGTGAACACCTTACAAGTGGAGACTATAGTAAACCAATAAAATATTAATTTTGTGGATGCATGTCGATATGTTCATCCAACAGACTCCTGTCCTTCATTTCCAATATTGTAAGAAGCAGGAAGTCAACATTAGAGAGTTCCAAGGTTTGATAAAATATTTAAAATTGAGAAATAGTTAGTAGTGAATTAGGAGATTTTGCTATCCCTGACCCAACGAAGAAAAGACGGTGTACTAACTAACTGTGAGACGAGAACCGACTGCCGAGGAAAGAAAAATACACCTCTTGGCAAAGTTCCATCGAGCCGGTGCGCTCACTTGATGAATCACCCGGTACTAGTCGGGACACTTCGCACACATTTTATTCAGCTATCTATGCTTTCGTTTATTGTATCGATAAAAAATAAAAACTTCGCACTAGTCGTTTGCTTTGAAATAATTTCGCGCTACAACTGGCGCTAATGTCCTGCATCGGGCCGTCGTTGGTTTCAGAAGTGCCACAAGGGAAATGGGAATTTTAACAACAAAAAATGTAAAGAACCGCAGTAGGTCCAGGTCTGGCCTACATTGCTGATTTTAAACATAAAACGATATGAAATAAATTGTTGCAAAATATTTAAAAAATTGATAGGTATTTCGGGTTACATTTGTATGTGTGTCGGTGTATGTCACGCCACTTTGCTCTTTTCCTATTTAAAAAAATTCGGGTTACATAAAAAATATTGTCATTTTTTAATAAGTTAGGTCAATTTATACTTCGATACAGAATGGCAATTAAATAGCTGAAAACTTAAAAAAAAACGCGTAACAAATTCTTAAATCAAATACATGGTTCAACTGTTTTTTCACGACCGATATTTTTGCAAATAAAACACATTTAAATTTGTTTTAATAAGCCACATACTGTATATCACGGTTAGGGCCGGTTTCAATTATCGCGAAAAAAAATCAACGGTTATAGGTTCTGATCGTGGCATTAAATATTTTTGGAATCAATAAAAAAATGTTTCAACACAGAGAATTGACAGTAAACAGCTGAAAACGATCTTATAAATTTGTACAAAAATTCACATCTGCTTCCATCGTGCAATATCCTTATAATTTTATAATATTTTGAGACATAGATATTTTCGTCAGTCACACGGTTAAAAATTATTTCACAACTTTAATTTATTCCCAATTGCTATTCACAGAAACTTGAACTTTTGAATATAAAAATGTGTTCTCATAAGCAGATGAGCCCGTAAACGACATTTGATTTCCAGAATGTACGTGATTTATTTTCTTAATTCAATATTAGTATTTTTTATGATTTCCAAGAACCTTGTCTATATAAACGCTTTGTAGAGCATCAACCTTCGGAAAATATGCGATACGGTTGAACAATATTAAATTATATAAAATTACTTAGCGTAAATCAAATCAGTTTGCTCGTTCTAAGAAAACAAACGAAATATTATAATATCTAAAATTCAATGCTTCATATCCCTATCTATTTCCAAATAAGCGTAAAAAAATAAGGACACCAATATTAAAGTGTAAACAACAATTCCCAAAAGAACATATCTTAATTGAATATCTATAAATTCCAATCGATATCCGAAAAACTCTTATATTGCCGAAAATCATCGATTCAGAATTTATTCAGGTAGTTTTCTTTCGAATTGATTACAACCCTTCCGCTCTGAAATATTTTTAATGCCAACTCATTTCAGCCAATCCGTAATAAAAATAATAAAACATTTTTAGTACTTATTTTATTATTATATAATGCCATTCCACCAAGTATTGACAGTGACCATCTTAAAATTGATCAATCCGTAATGTTTCTGTTGAATCTTTGAACGATTCTTTAGTTTAAGCTCGAATTTTCCAACAGATTCCCATTGGTTCAATGGAAAGGTTTGATGTTGGTTCACAATTTTTATACCAAGCTATTTTTTTGGACTTGTACTAAACATAATTTGTCGGCGCTTATTCAAGCATTAAACAAGGAAATATTGTGAAATTTTGATTTTTGCAACTCAGGATATAATTTCATAAAAAATAAATGCATTTGTTAATTCATCCAAAAAATCTGTCAATAAGTCAATCTTGACAGTTGGCCAAGAGCAGTGATTCACATTGTCATTGTAGCTCACAGACTCAAAACTATGTTTCCACGAATCATTTTCAATATTGGCGAGTGAGAAGCTAACAATTATTTATTTTGAACTTCGCCAACTTCGAGTAAAGTTCTCAAAATATGTAAGTACCGTAAAACGGGGTGAATAGAGACTGGCAGGTGAATAGAGTAAAACACAAGGATTGAATTTTAGCACAACTTTACTAAGTATCCAAAGTATTTTTTACTATATATATATATAATTCTTTACAATGACTTACTATCTCTATAGTACGAATACTATCTCTCGAGTGACAAAACCAAAACAACTAAATGATTGACCAAAATTGAAACAAAAGTGTTTAAGTTCGATGCCTGTGCATCCTTACTTTTTGTCCCTTATAAACATATCTTTTATTGTACGAAAATTAAAATCAATCATGTTTTTTTGGTTAGTAAGTACCGTAAAACGGAATGAATAGAGGTCCATATATTCATATCATTACAATCGGTTTTTTTGTCTCTATTCACCTACCAAGTCTTGATTTACCTTCTCTCGTCTCTATTCTCCCCGATTCAATGTGAATAGAGACATCAAACAAAATTAGCTGTGTCTTAATAACGATAGTGAATATTTGAAAAATATTGTCATGAATGTGTAGTAGAACCATAGAAACAAGTTTCAAGCCATTCATATTTGAATTATGTGGCGCAGGTATGAAGATAGATAGTCGTGAAGGGTAAAAAGAGTCTCTTTTCACCCCGTTTTACGGTATGCGGTATATTATACTTATAACCGAATTAAAAAGTTTTTATAAGAAAACTTAGAGTAAAGTAACTATGTAATACGACATATTATCCTTGGGCAATAATGGTTGAAATATACGAATAACCATCAGACAAAACCTTCTGAATATTGGCCTGGTGCGCAATGGCATTTGGGCAATTCTAGTAGAGTAAAATTATGTGACCCAGATAGCGTCAAGTGAAGATTTATTCCCTTCTTTTCGAGTAACATTGACCTAGCATGCCTTTGTGGAGTTTTCTTAATGGGGTTATTAACTCTGTCAGGGCTGAATTTATCACGAAAAAATGCTAAAATCTTTTGATGTTCTAAACCTAAAAACCTACAGTATATTAGAAAATACAAAAAGAAATATCACCGAGGAAATCCTTGATTCCTAATAGAATACACACTGATGAATAAACGTCGTTTTATAAAATACTAGCCGGTACCCTGAAAGCGTTGCAATGCCACTCAAAGAAAGAAAGTGTTTGTGTTTATTGAAGTGCTTTCGAATGCACAATATTTTAGGTAAACAATTTCGATTTAATTTCACTAACATTGATCGGTATCGATGAAATTTGCCGTTCTACGTTTGCTGTTTGTCTTTTGATGATTGTCTATGGTACGACATACGCGCCATCTACTGAAATTTAATTGTACTATGCCTATAACCTTTGCGCAAGTGCAACAATAAGTTGTCAAAATGAACTGCATGGCAACGCATAAAATTTGAAAAAACATTGATTTTTATATAAAAGACCTACTGTCAGTTGATTTTACTATTCATATAACCTTCGCGCAATTGCAAGCAATAATTTAACAAAGTTTTACCGCAATCGGATTAACGGTATGGCCACGCATAAAATACGAACAAAAAAAACATTGATTTTTATATATAAAGATTAAACTAGTGTACCTGCTACAAGTCATTAAAACTTCCCGAACCTCCATTTTTGAATGTATCATATTAGAATCACTTATTGTATAATAAAAATGTATTCAATTGAAAATGATCGTGAAATCATACTAACTATATGTGTTTTTTTTCTATTTCAGTAAGCAGACCACCCGGGGTAGTAGGGATGAAAAACGTAACTGCGCACACCGGAGAAAATGTATCACTCAATTGCAAATTAAGAGGGCGGCCGCCGCCGAAAATCGCGTGGTTCAAAGATAAAAAACCACTCAGCCTGCCATCTCTACGGATACAGCCGCATACAAAAAGGTACACTATAATTTTGATTTTCTTCTTGATCATTTGTGTTTCGGCTTAAACTGCATTCTATGTGTGGTGAATTGAGCTTTAATGAAATAATCCTTCAATATCAAATTTGAGCCGTGTGAATTTTGTTCTTTTCTTTGCAACTACTCGGCTTTCTATTTCGGAATCTTCAGTTCCAGTGCCCTTGCGAACTTTAACTGATAAATACTTTAAATAATTTGTAGAACTTTTGTATACGAATAAAAAGTAGGTCACTAAGTTAAGTTATCCATATGAATTAACGAATGTTTTGATGTCAATGAGTTTCAATGAATTATGCAAGTAATTGTGTGGGTAAATTAAAATTATCAGGAAAACCCGGGTCGATGTATGTAGTATCGTAAATACTAATGACCGACCTATTACTACTGAGTTGATTGAAATCTTTGAATAAACCCGGGTCGTTAGCGACAAACCTCATAGAAAAAGTACGAAATTCAAGCGATTCCAATTTTCTATTGAAATTCCATCTACCACCTTGAGTCGAAATCCTTAGTTAATTCTTCAATACCATAGATGCAAGCCACCAAAGTAAACTGTATTTAATGTAGGATTTAGACTGAATGTGCTTGAAGAAATTTCAGTAACAAATTTAAATCATTTGAATTTTACGGTACTGGTAGTTTTACTTCCTCATTGAGTTATTTGATAAACTTATCTTTGATAAAAAGTGTTGATAAGCGATAATTTTGTAACCTTTCTTAATAACCCTATAACTCTTGATATAACTGTTGTTTTCTATAAAAATACTTATGTAAGTATCAATAAGTGAAATTTGATAGGTTACATATTAAATGAATAAACAAGTATCAATCAACACATATTTTTATGAAAACATGTATTATATTTGAAACGACAGTAATCGACATATTATGTTTTTTGAGTATCCAGTGTAATAGATACCCTTTTACAAGCCGGTGCCAATTTTTTTGGTCGTGTCGCCAATAGTCTTGTGGCGCTATCTATTATAAATATTATGAGACATAAAAAGTGTCGTTAGTGTTTACTGACCTCGTCAAAAGTATGAGATTTAATTTTCGCGGGAAATGCACTCGAACGATAGAGCGCGCCAAAAACAAGCCATGCCAAAAATCGCAATGGCGCCAACGTTTTACAAGCAGTGTTTTTTGCTTTAGGCAAGTTATCAGATTTTGGATAGTAAAATAAGATGTCCACTTCTATAAAAAGCATGTAGGGTCTTATCTCAAAGTAAGCTTTTCTACGAGAACTGATTGATGCTTGACCTTGGATATAGGCTTATGACAAGACTAGTGGGTGCGCTAATCACTTTTAGGATCGGATGGGTTGGAGGGGATTTTAAATATCGGAATTGGTTCTATAATGTCTCAAAATTAAGTTCGAATTTCAAAAAATACTTCATAAAAATATATTATTGAAAGTCAACCAAACAAAGATTTTTCGAATTGGTTCGTTTTTTTATATGATTTCGAATAGTGTTCTTTTTTCAAAGATGTAAAACAAATAGAAATACATTTATTATATAACTATCACCTTCTAACGTTACACTCATTCAATGTCTAAAATTACATAATACAAAAAAGCACCAGTGCTATTATTAATTTGATCGTCATAAGACATAAAACATCGCCTTTTCTATAATACCAAGAAAATTGACACATCAATAAATACACGTTTAAAATTCAACCAACAAAAAGAGTTTATAATTTATTTGTTTTAATTTTCTAAACAAATAAAGCAATTACAAAGGAATCAGTGGTACAGAAAAAATATTCATATTATGAGTCACGGTTCGTAGAGACAATCGTAATATTAAAGCACCAACTAATGAAGATGAACTATTTTACGTCTTGGAAGACAAATAATCTGGGGTACATTTTATTAAAATTGATATTGATTCTTCTTAGATTATTTTTATTTGTTTTTTTTCGATTTCTGTCAGTCATTCTGTATGTCTCAATTTTATCCAAACAGATATAGTATAGTATCTAAAAGCATCCAATTATTCTTACGTATTCATTAAGCATATCTACATATCATTAATCTGAATATATTTTCATGTCAAATAAACTGCAGAATAGAATGATTATTGTTTTTTTTATATCGTTTTGATAGAATTTTTACTCATACCCTAAAACGATTCATTTTTTTACACCAATATTCGAATTTTTGACTGCGAGCGCGAAAAAGAGAAAACAGCTTTGTTAACTCGGTTACAGGAACGATATAAACAATAATTGTGTTTTTTTTCAATTACACCATTATCTTTATGTTGGAATACAAATTGAACGGTCAAATTTTGTAATTTTTGCTGTTTTAATGTACTTCAACAATTAAAATAAACGTTACTTTGTGTGCGAGTAATATTTTCATCGTTGAAAATCTCCCTGAAGTAAAATAGATCATCTTACCTGGAGAGTATTATATTCTCTCTCGCGAATATTATTTGTCTTTGGTTCTGAGATCGGATCCACACAGAGCTATCTGACTATAAAGTATATAAATTTAAATTGAGGATCGTTCGATCATTGTAAAATGTTCCAACTTCACGAACATCTGCTTAGTGTTGCCTATCGTAAACTCAGAAGTTCCCAACCGAACCATGGTTGGAATAGAGACGATACACATTTAGAAATGTTCATTATGAATGGCTTCAGCATATTTTCGCTTCTATTATAGACCACATGACGGTAAAAAGATAGTCGTGTGTAATACATTTTGATTCTAGAATTTTCACAAGTCTTTACATTGAATAGAAAATGTTACAACAAACGATTCCTGGTATTATAAAATTAGAACGAAATTATTTAAGACGTAGATTTCATTCGATAACGCTTTCCTAACATCAATTTATTGAAGCTGACAGTTACGTTGTACAGTGATTCTTGAATGATGCATAAGGATTTAAATTATAAATGAATTTAGAAATGATGTAAATAAGCAATGTTCGCCGAGGCAGACTTTCTGCTTTTTTTTATTTAATTAATTACTTAAAGTTATTTTATTGCCACAATGATAACAGAAACATATTAAAGTACAACGAAACATTTACAGTTTTTCAACTACGACCGATGAATTTTATATTAAGTAAAGCGATTAAAATTCAACTCTTAGTACGTATTCACTTTTGAATCTTAATTTAAATACACTGCTTTGAATCAACCATGCTTAAAGTGACTCGAGTTGGAAAAATTGATGCAAAATAATTTATTCACACCATAGAACACAGAATGACAGAACATGTCAAATAGTTTTATCGTACTTTATTCACTTCACTACGATACAGTTATAATATAAACTATGAAGGATATTTTATTGCAAATGATCATAACATTTCAACTGTCAGTAGTCAGTACTATGATACTAGAAATCAATAATAATCATATTTACATAACCGTAAAGCATTTTGGGATATGTTGTGCTATAAAGTTAATATTCATATACGACATATTTAAATATTTAGTGAGATATACACCGTTTACTCGATTTACGCGGTACTTTTTTGCGTGGTTTCACTGAAAAGCGTTCAACCAAAATGTTTTTTTTAATATGCTAAAAATAGCATATGGCTGTTAGAATATTTTTATAGTAATTTAAAGCATATTTTTTGACATGATAAGAAATTAAAACAATCGCATTCAATACTACATACTGATTATAGAAGACAAAGTCATTTCATCAATAAATGAATAGTTGTATCATGTTATTAATTTTAAATAGATAGAGCACATTTTATTGTACTACTTGTTAAAATTGTTTCTTAAAAATACGAAACACGTGTAGCTAGTAGTTAATCAGTACGTGTAGTAATAAGGTTATCGATTTAATTTTATATTAAAATGAACTTCCACAAAGTTATCGCCGAATACGCGGAAAGTATCTTTATTGATATCTTCGTTTCCCGTCAACTATCTCGTATGTGGATGGAAACACAATAGGTTATAATCGATAAAAACTGCTAAAAAAATCATTCAGTTATCAATTTTGTTTTATTAACACATTGACTACGGGAATCATAACACATAGAAAAACTACGCGTATTCCGCGTTCCCCGTAGCCAATGTATTACAATGAACTGCCACAAAATTACCGCCGAATCCACCGAAAGTATCACTGTTGGGTGTCAACTGTATTTTTGTGCTACTTTCACACATATTTTGTAAAAAATAAAGCCGGTTTCACTCAACGCGAGGGTTTTGAAATAATTTCATAAATAGATACGTAGCTATTTATATAAAATTGATAAAAACAATACAAGGCATAAATTATGCTTTATTTATTTAAATACTAATCATTATTAGGTATGTATTTATTAAAGATTGTTTTGTATTATGTAACCTGAATGAAGTTTAATAGTAGGGACATCAAAAATAAAATAAGCAAATAATGTGTCCCGCGGGAATGTTTTCCACGGGAAGTGGATAATTAATATGAAAAATGACTGCATCTGACCGCGGTGTGGTGTTTTGGTATTGCATAAACTGGATCTAGGGCGAGTGACATAAATGGGTTAGCGCCACAGATTCTCAATATATTCCATAATATACGCAATCGTGCTACAATATTTGTCAATACTTTTTCACAACTATTATAGACACTTGTGTACGATCTAAGTAACTGAACTGATTAAATAGATTATCGTTTTAAAAATATTAAATTATAGCATGCAAATACCTAAATAGTCTACTAATTCAAGGTTATTTATAAACACAAAACGAAACTAGTTTTAATATAAAGTATTGGGAATGCATTGAGGGTTACGAACTATTTTTGTAAACTTATTATTAACACTTTTTTATCATGTCCGCTCCCAGCTTGGAGCATATGGACTACATACGGAGTTTATCTCAACATTTTATTTTCTACGAGAACTGCTTATTACTCAGTTGCTCAACCTTTTTTTTTTCGAAAATAGTAGGGATTGAACGGATACGAGGACTAGGAAAGGACTAGTGGTTAGCTAATCGCTCTCGTTAAGTGTCCCGCTTTTTGAAATCGGAAAGGTGAGAAGGGATTTTTAATGACACAAACACCCATTGCATCGATTTATTGACTATGAAAAAATATGCTCGTACCGGGAATCGAATCCGGACAGTCTGACACGGAAGCCAACGATGTTATTATATATACGGTTAGTTAAATTCTTCTCCGAAATGTTACATTGTTTTTCTGGAGGTTTGAACATAAAATTTCTTAATGTGTAATCCAGTGGTGGAAAATGTACGTCGTCCTGGATGCTTAAGTGTGGCCACTAAATAGAATCTATTTTTATTATATTCGATGCAGACTTTTGTGTGAAGTGGCTTTGCCATATATTACTACATATAAATGAATGCAGCTTTACGATGTGATAAGGTTTCCTCGTTATATCCTATGAATACTTTTCAAGTCTTTTAATTCGTTCTTAAAACACTTTTTATCACAACGTGTAAACAAGAAGCCAAATACCCAATTAAAAAGAAAAACAAAAAATTTTGAATATGGAATAGTTATTTTTCTATCTTGATCATCAGTGAAATAGCCACCTAAAGTTTTCACAAAATAAATATGAAATATTTGCTATAAACAAAACCTTCTTTTTATGACTCATTTATTTGGTGCGATAGGCTAGATTTTGAGTAAATTTTATTCAGTAGAATTCCGATTCCACTTTAATATAAATATAAAAAATTCAAAGCGTGCAATTTTCCAAACAAATTCAACAAAATAAACGCATATAATACACTTCACTTAGATTATATGTGTGTATTATAGTTTTTCGTCGTACAGTATACATATAAAACTTATTCATATTATTAGCAGACGGATGCCTTCACTATTTATTAAAATTTTGTTTAATATTTTTTCACATATAACAGAAAGCTATAAAATAATTCTTTCTCGCGGGGGGCCAGGAGTCTCAATTTGAGAACGTCTGGGTATTTTTAATATCTTGCGAAGTGATGTGAGTCTATAATATGTGGGCAAATCCAAACGATCCTCGTTGGCTCTGTCGAGTGCCAGAACCCACCTTGTCGAAGTCGCTTGACAAGTCCCACTAATGACCAACTAACTATTCGGGAAGATGATCAATCAGGGCGTGACGACTTCCTGTCGATGCTTTTCAATTCAGTTCTAATTTCCATCCACCGGTCGAGGATCTAGGCTAGGAGTATCCCTTGGGCGTGTAGTTCAGACATATGTGTAGCAACATACAATTGTGTCAATAATTAAGAAAATCAATGTATTAATTTACCCTTTAAAAATTACGTCATTAAAATTAAATGAAAGCTTTAAAGCGGGAACCGTGTCATTGCCTATAAGTCCTTGTATCAAAAAATTAAGATTCGTTAACTATGGTTACATAGATTACACTGCTTACTATTTTCAAATAAATTTGAGAAAATAACAGACTACTGGCTGCCCAGTATTGCCCATAAAGGATCACCGTCGAACTGAGGACTGTTACCTTTCATTCATATAAAAAAAACTAGTATTGCTACCCGGCGTCGCTCGGACTAAGCGACCAATAATTATTTAATGTTATATCATTCGACATAATTATATCACAAAATCTAACATCCAAAATAGAGTTAAAATAAAATCACATACTTTATTTAATTTGATGACAGCCCCATTCTCGCCCATTAAAATGTCCAAATTCAAGGAAAAAATGTAATTTGCTGTCAAAGAAATGTCAAATAATACCTTCACGTAAATAATAAACATTATTATTAATAATAAAAGCCGGGAAAAGTTCAGTAGAAGACTAATTTATTACATTTTGACTAAATGTCTTCGCCGTTAAAAATTCAAACATATTTTCTTTCATATTCGTTTTTATGGCAACTTGCAACAACAATGCAAAAGGGAATTACAGACATACATACATACATAAGCCGTTTCGGTTTAATATATAAGATTATAAATAAAATCACGGGGGAAATCAGTTGTATTGTGACCCTAAGTTACCGAATGTGACACCTGTGGTGTTGTCATAACAACGGAAACTATGGAGAAGTCGCATAGAAACCAAAAATAAAAAATACGTAAATGTCGCAAAAATTTTAATACGATCAAAACGAAATGTTATTCATGTTTTTCGACTGTAATGTTTGAGCGGAAAATTAGATATCATTTGAATTTGAAAAAAAAACTCCTAAATAAACAACAATTAAACCAAAAAATATGCGTGAAATATTTTAAGAAAATATGTTCCCACTTTTTAATATAAAATGCATAAGTAACGCTATTAAATAGAAAATAATTTTATGTTCAAATGAAGGATTTTTTCGTTTTAATTTATTTCTAGTAAAACAGAGAACTAACAAAAACTAATTTATCGATGTTGGCAATCTTCCTAAAGTTATTCATCAACGTTACTTAAATCTATTACGAGTGGCGACATTGTTCCTAAATGATTACACATCTGAATCATATTATACATTATGTCTGTTATTTTTTACCGCCAATTCTTAGCGATGAAAAAATATTACAATAAATTTTTATATACTCCAAGAAAATACAGTAAATCAGTATTTGTCATTTTGCAGGACAGTCATTTGTGAGAGCGGTTTCTAAGATGTGTTGTGAATATAAAAGAAGTCTGGATGCAATTATTGTTATTCATTTTCATGGATCGAACATGATTTTTTTTACAACTTTTTATGTTTTTATTTATCATAAATGAAACGGAAAAAATTTTGATAGCGATTTCACCGTTGTTTGAAATGTGATCAAATTAATGAATTAAATACTTTTTTTCTGACACCATTTGAGTTTAACCTCTTCGGGCTCCGGGTATTACCTATGATACTCACGGTTATTATAAAATAACAGCCCGGTTGTAGAATTGAACGTACCTAAACCAAAGATATCATATAATGAAGGTTTTACCAACTGAATATATCCGAAAAATTTCTTGTCAGTATAGAAGTCACTGTTGTTGAAAGAAGTTGGTCCTCTTTAGCATTTAAAATGCTTCGACACATACAATAATAATACAAAAATATTTGTCTCTACATCATACATTATTATTTAATTTATTGCTTCAATAAGAATTACTTTAACATATTTTCTATAATACAGCATTAAAAAAATTGTTTTGGTACGTTCAATTCAACAGCCGGGATGATATTTAATAAAAATCTTCAGTATCATAGGTGATACCCGGGCCCGAAGAGTTTATGATAAAACGTCATATTTTATTGCAATAGAACACTTTTTTTAATGGCGACAAATATCTTACTTTGATGCTAGTATTTAAAAAAAGTAAAGTATTTAAACAAACTTAAAAATAATTTCACGCATACATTTATTTTGTATCAGATATATCAAAGTAGCTGCAATAATCCACAGTTATTGCGTATTTTTTAAATGTTTGTTACAGCGATGACGTCAAATGGCTACAATGTGTATTTCCTTGGATGCACGTAAAAGGATAACGTTTTCTGGAAATGTTAAGAAAACGTGTTTTGTTCAAAAGTGGTCATCGAATATAACGTGCTATAAATATATGATAATACAATAATAAACCTTAGCCATTCTTAATGAAAATCAAAAAAAAAGTACAGTTCGTACCGCAAGGTTTATAGGTTGATACCATTGATTGAAAACATTTTGCATTGCTGAATATTATTGACACAGATTATTAGCATCCAAAACGGCGTACTGCTTTTTTTCCGAATCAACTAGACACCATTGTTTAAATACCACTTAAAATCTTTATAGTTAAAATATAAACAAACATTTGTCGGTTGCCAGGCATGCACAAAGAAATTACCGATTATTTGTTGATATGCGATAAAATTTTCTAATATTTTATCGCATATTTTTTTCAAGTCTTGCTCTAGCTCTATATACTATCAGTTTAAGTTTTTAAGAGTAAATCAAATAAGTAGAAAATAAAAACACTATTACAAATAATAATGTCTCAATATTGAAACAACTACACTGGCCTTCCAAAGAAGAAGGCCGTAGCTAGCGAAATATATGAAATTCAGTTATGAATGCCATTTGCTAAATATTTTTTAAGGTTATATAATATATGCTGCTCATTTTTAAAGCAGTATAATAACTAACATACTCTTTGTGAAAAAATGGACATCTGCTAAAAGTATAAGAATTTCTTAGCAAAAAGGAGCAACATTAGTTTTCTTAACAAAGATGCAGTCAATGCAACCACTGTTTACAAAGAAATTAGATAATTTTCGCATCAACCGCCATTTTATAAATTTCTTAATACTAAAATTCAAAGACACATTATGTCGTTTTTCTCAAAACTTTGTCAAAGTAACTTATTGCCTTCTTGCTTTGAAAAGTACAGCTGTGGCAACTATATGGATTAAATGCTTTATTTTTTCTTTAAAGTCAAAAAAGTTTGGCGTAAAGCATTTAAAAAATAGACGTATGTTCGGTGATATTTTCCAATTTGGTTCAACAACTAAAGAAAATGTTTTTCCACAGCAGGCGGGTCGCAGAGCTGGTGATAAATAACGCCCAGCCTCAAGACTCAGGTGTGTACGAATGCCAAGTCACTGAAGAAGGCAGACAAAGAGCCAACCCTAAGTCTTCCAAAGCAACGCTTACGGTGGAAGAAGATCCTCCAAATGATTACAGTAAGTCACTACTCTATAAAATCTTGAATATAAATAAAGTTATGGAAGTCAAATTTCGAGATATTGTTGAAAATTTTTGTTTGCCATTTTTCAAGAAAACAAAATTTATTGACTGATTATCAATACTATGTCAAGCAATGGTGTTTTCTTTGTCTCTACTTTTTCACAATAATTATCTTCGACATATTATTTCAATATTAAATTCAATATATTATATCATGTTCTAGTAATGCACTGGTCCTGATCATTAAAAAAATATGTCGAATTAGTAACAGAAAATATTTTTTGTACTTAATCCACAATCAATTAATTAAGATCAGGAACGGTTTCGTTCATTGCGAGCATTTTCAACTGATAAGAATATATATACATGCACAGAGTTACTTATACAAAATTAAGCAAGATTAATAAAGGTGTAGCAAACAATTGGTAACTGAAATACGAAAATAATTTAATTAATTGGATAGTGAAACAAAATATGCTTAAGTATAAAAAGGTTTTATTATTTTTTTATTCAATGCCTTTCCACCAAGTATTGGCAGTAAATACCTTAAAAGATGATTATTAAATTACGTTTTTGATTGTACGTAAAGTAAATATATTTTTTAATTTTCTTTTTCAGAACCATGTCCTCTGTCAGACCCTAATTCATTTTGTCTGAATGGTGGAACATGTCTTTTCATTGAATTACTCAGGGAACTTGCGTGCAAGTAAGTATTATTGAAATTATTTTTGCTATGAAAAATAGTTACCACATCTCGATGAATATATTCAAGCATTCAAAGCTCTTCATTAAAGTAAACCAATGCACTTTAATCATCATAATATTATCACTGCATAATGGAATCATTGAATGCTTGTTCATGTATTTTAAGCCCCAAATATTACTACATACCACAATAATTTTAGCCTAGTTTTCAACCCTTCTTCAACAATTTGATATTACATACTTTATGGTTGTGGCTATCGGCTTGTACATCATGTGATGATCATGTATAACTTTTGTAATAATTTACTGTGTGATTTAAGATTCTTATCGCCAATTTAAGAAATGAAATATAATATATCATATCATATTTTTCAATATATTAATTGTAAGGCCTTATGCTAGAAGTGCCTATGTCAAATATATCAATTGTTCAGTATAGGCAATTGTTTGTAACTAAAAAGACTTTCACAATGTGTTTTTGAATGTTTATTGAAATTTATGGTTTCTATGTAGTCTAGTACATCGGTGATTTTTGCTCTGTAACTGCCTAAGTCAGCGTTGTCCAACATGCGGCCCAATTTAATATTTTCTGCAAATTTACAAATGGAGTTGATCGACCTCCAATCAAACATCGAGTTAAAAGGCATGTTTGAAGGAAATAAACATGAGTTTTATCAGAAATATATCGTCGAGGATAAATTTCCAAAATTAAAAAAGCTGGCAATGTACATTACAGCTGCATTTGGAACCACATATCGCTGCGAGTCGTTCTTTTCAATATTGAAAATAGTAAAAACGAAATGTTGCAACAGGCTGGCCGATGAAAACTTGATCAATCAACTGCGATGTGCATCGAATAAATTACCAGTCGATTTAAAAAAATAACAAGTAGTATAAAAAAACCAGTGTCACATTAAGTAAATAAAATGTTTTGATAAGTTTTTTGGTTGTTTTTAAATAAAAAAAGTGTCATTGTAATTATTAATTAATAAATTGTTTGTTTTGTTTTTTTATGCGGCTCACTGTTTAGCGGTAATATTTTATTTGGCCCACCAAACTATTTCTGTTGGACAACGCTGGCCTAAGTGAACATAGACACTTTTTACACTAATTAATATCAATTTTTCATCATTTATGTGAACATAGACATTTCTTGGTGAAAAGTATGCTTTAACATTATTTTGACATACTACTAAGTTGTCCTTATATTTCATTTATTTTAAATCGAATGACATGGATTTCTAGCATTTAGTATTTCAAAGTATTTTCTGATTCTTAAGTCTAAATGGCCAAAATCTGACATAGGCATTTCTCGCATTAAGGTCAAGAACTATTCTATGTGGATAACGTTATGTCATTTCTTTACAGAATAGCTTATATTTAAAATTTTAAATAGTCTCCTAAAAACATTGCTTTATCTATTACAGTTGTCCAGAGGGCTACAGTGGACATCGATGCGGAATCAAGAATGTTTCAAATCGTACCAGTATGTATCATCCCTTCACCTGCACAATGGGACTTAAATTGTCTTACTACTGTTAAATATTTATGAATTCATTGTGGTTGAAAAAAAACTACAAGTTATGATTATTTATTTGGTGTAAAATATTGTCTCATAGATTGATATTTTCTTTACACCGATGAGTGGTATAAAGAAAAGCTAAGAACGTTTAGATGAAAGTTGTGAGCGATAGCGAACTGTACCGAAGTTAATAAATAATCTGTGAAGTGACATTTGAACAAACTACAATGGACAATTATTTATAAAAAGTTTAATAGACTCAGATGAGAAAAAATTGTGGCTTTAAGCATTCAAAATCTAATACACACGCGGATATGTGTGGTGTTAGTCATTTTGCAGTTTTGCAAATGAGAAATTAAATAATAAATCTGAAAAGTTATGTCAACAACAAAGTTTATCCGTTAGAAAGATACAAGAAAAATCTCTTTCATGTTAAAATTTGTTTTTGTCAACTTAAATAACTTGTGACCAGTATAATTATTAACAAAAGGGAAGCTTTTTTGCTTCCTGCAACTGCTAATGAACAGTATTAACATTTTTTACAAAGCTAACTGAAGATATTTCAGTTTCGTATAAATGTATTTGTATCCTCATGTAAGAATGTAAGATATGTAATTATATTGGGTGAAGACTAAAACCCCATTACTTTTAAACAACAACCCAAATATGTAGATTTTATACAACGGGACCGATAGTTTCATTTTTCTTTGTTTTTATTGCAGTCATATTAATATTTCTGTACAAAATCTTATAATTTCATTGTTATACACTATTTATGTCTAATTAAAATATTATTTATTTATGCCAATGTTATAAGAAATGAAAAATCTCATAAATTATAAAAAAAACTCACAGCAAATAAGCTCTCATCAAGCGGGTAAATTCCACTGTATATTTTATGTTTTATTTTGTATGCGAACATCTACAATAAAAACATGAGTGTCAAATGAAACTGAATTATGAAAAGAAATGGTTTTTATTTTATTTTACCGAAATGTACATAATCCTTGATTCTACAAAACCAAAAATAGTTTCATCCGAGGATGAACAATGATCAACAATCGGCTTCGGTGAATTTCATTTTCAAGAATCTATGGTGGGTACTCATTTTCCATATAACAAAAAAAAAATGCTTTGTTTACAGTATGTGTTTTTGTCAACAACTCACCGTGCACAAAATGTTTTGTATTAATCTTTTCTACTAAACATTACTGATTTCACTTAACTCTTTGAGTTGAAAGTTGATTGAATTAAAATATTTAATTTCTAGAAAGGTTATAGAAATTTTTATTCATTAGTAAAATCTAGGTAAACAGTTATTTTACATAATAGTAGAAATGATTTTATTGTAATGTGATTGTAATTTAGCCGCAGCTTACCCTTTGTTGTGAGATTATCTTTGTATAATTATGGGACATGGTATGTTTTTAGTTTCATTAGATTGATTTGCAAAATAATGAAAAGTATATAGAAACAATAAGATTTTCATTGTGAGAAGTATTATTGTGAGACCAAATAAAATGTATCTATCGACGGTCATCGAATGTATAATTGGGTGTTGATGTAAATTTAATATGATATAATTATCTCCAAATACACCCGATCCTCTTTTTGCACGGGGGATATGTTCCAAAGACTACCGTGTATTAAATGATAAAGTGCCCATACAAACATGGTAGATAGGTTCCATTACTTAAAATCAACTAAATAATTTTTTTTAACCGCTAACAAAGAGGATGGGGTGTATTAATTTATGTATTTATCGCACGCAGCATTTACTAACATTAAATGTATTTTGAAATCATTTTGTGGTGTGGTGTAGTATTTAGTGGTTATTTTATGTATGCAACATTAATAATATTAATAAATTTATGAGACACAAACGACATCAAAATAATGTTGCTTCTAACAAAAATTCCAAATAACTCTATGGGAAGCTATTCAAAATAATGGTCCAAAATATCTATTATATATAAACATACCAACTGACTGACATGAAAATTACACAACTTGTAGGTATGCTTTATACTGGTGTATGCTACCATTATAAGTAAAGAGACATTTAAAAACAAAACAGATATTCTGAGCAGAAAAACATAAACTACGATACATTTGATGGATTCGGCAGTAACTTTGTACAAAAATTGAATTGATATCTTTGTTTATTTCACGTATTGTGTAACATATACTGAGACATATTTCGCCTCTTTAAGAAGCACGTGTCCCCTTTTTTACACAATACATGGAATAAACATAGCTATCAATGCACTACGAGTTCAGCATTTTAAATTTTTTACATCAATAACTGACAACATGAATAATTGGGTGGGTGAGAGACAACGTTCATTTATAACTCATAGAAAATGGGCTGGAGAATATGTCAGTAATGAACTGTGCAGTAATGAATGTTTAACTATCACAACACTAGATGTCATTTCAAAAAGACACACAGATCCCAGATGAGTGAGCATTTCACACCGTAAATGAACAAGCTTTGGGTGAGACTAGTGGTGTGTTAGTAAATAATTGAACTAAGTAATACCCAAAATGGATGGATGGATGGTGGCCTCTAAGAATTTTAGTTTAGTGTATTTTCTGACTTATAATAATTATTATGATTCTAAGGTGTCAAAAAGTGTTTTTTTTATATAAATAATAAAATGTACATTTATATGTTATATTTAGTAAAAAAAATGTTTTCGATTCTAGGTTAATGTAATATGTCTCATAGCATCATAAAGTTATAATGTATTAAAGGTACATTTTTCAGCTGACATAAATAGAATGTGTCACTTTTTACAAATAATTGCTGGAACGTTATGTATGTGTAGTATTGAAGGACTCACTAGCTTAGTGATTGACAGTTAAAGAGAGAATTCGCAGACTGACCATAATAGTGTGGTACAATATTGTAAATCAGTCTCACTAATTAACTAATTCTTAAGATGTGGTCTCCTCACTAATCAAAATACTTATATTGATTCTTAAGAAAATATTCATAATCTTATTCTAATCTCTAATTTTTTTGCAGGTGAGGTCGATATTTCTTCCTAGTCTTGAGGTGCAACATGAAATTTCCAGTTGCAGCTTGGTGCTTATTGAAAAATACTCATAGTTATTCAAAAAAGAAGAAAAGGAAATTACGAGAGAAATCATCATTATTTATTATTCATTAGATCTTGTATTTTATCAAAATATTGTGTTTGCTGTCAATATAATCGATATGTGTATTTATGTTTCTTGTACCAAGATAATCAGTAATTATTGTATAGTATTTATTTATGTCCGCAGCTGGGCTATATAGAAGTTGTTGAGTAAATAGTATACTGGAGTAAAATGGAATACCTCCTATAGGAAGACATCAAACAGTTCATGAGGAACTTAACTATTTTTACGGTGGTCATTCAAAATAGTATGTATTTTGTAATATTCCGTCCACTTGAAAAAAAATTGTTTCTCATGAAAAATTTTCTTTTAGAATGACAATAGGTTTTCTACAGTCAATACTTTTTAATGAAATTGTGTAGTAAATAAATTTTATCATGAATTTTTTGGCTACGATAAAACCGCATATTAGTACGAGGTAAAATTACCTTGTCCATGTTCTCATTCCTATCACATGTGTAGATATTGTTTATTGTCAAAATTTATCTTATATTCGGCTATGATATTTTTTTTAATTTAACAAAATCTTTAATTGTATGCAAGTGAATAAAATAAATATTCATTATGTTTAATGGATATAATATTAAATAATGAATGTGATTGAGAGCATTTTGATACGAGGACTATAAAAGAATCTCTTCTGAGATTGAGAGATTTTTTCAAAGATTTAATCGGGAATAAATTAATAATAAATACTGTTCGATACGAAAAAACAAGGGGAAAATTTACCCTGAGTTCTGAAAAAACTGACAACCTGGTATTACACTTTGCGTTACCGACTCGGTGTAAAGTTTGTTTTTATGCAAGAGTAGTGATGACAATGTATTCATCTCACCTAACACTGTCTGTTATGGATAGTGTTTGTCACTGAACAATATTCAATGAAATACAATATGCTTACATAAACCTCAATAGCTTTCTATTTAAAAATTACAAGCCTGTACTCAAAGAAAAACAGAGTACAGAGTGAAAAATTTTATAAAAAAGAACGCTTGTAATATTATCAAAACACAAAGCATTTTTGTGTATAACTTTGATATTCAATTTAGGCTCGTCCAAAGCTTAGTGAATATTTTTACCTCTCTACTTCTTACTGTCATTATACAGACATGTACTGAACACTGCACTCTAAGGCCGTTGATTTGAAAGGTTGGCCCGCATGGAAACATTCATACATTCATTTTTTAATCAAATGCCGCTGCCTTAGCCGAGAAATGAGTCAAGTGAATTATCGTCTTTCTTGGATGTGTAGTCAAGTATTCAAATAATTAAATGGAAATATTCATTTATTGATATATTTTCGGATATTTTCATCCCACCGTATTTTTTATATCTGATCCAGAAAACAGGACTCAGAGAATTGCAATCAGCTATGGATGCTTTCCTTACCTCATTCTTCTCTCCTTACCCTCTCTTTATAGAGAGGTTGAGCGACTGAGTAATAACCAGATTTTCTGTAATGGTCCCTAAACCTGCTTTAATATTTATAATCGACTTGCGTGATCTGGATATTAGCAACATAAAGTAAATTTAAAAATTTCAGCTTAATTTTTATAAATCTGTGCAGAAAATAACAAAACAAGATTGTTTATTTGACTCACTAGCCTGATTGTCAGCATACAGTGAAGAATTTTACCTAGAAAATGTATAATAAGTTCTGTAAACGGAATAAAAACTTTCTAAATTCAGAACACTTAGATTATTTCATAATAACATTGATTAATAATTATTATCAAGTACAAATAAGTTTATACCTTTAGGTTTTCACAGTTTAATAAGCAATGTTAATTTATACAGTGCCCAATGATGGTCAATAATTATTATGACTCAGATTCTGTGATCCAGTTGTTGCTTAGTGTATGATGTAATTTGATCTCGCGGAAAAATATTGAAAGTATAGCAATTTCTTGGTTATTTGTTACAATGTGTTTATTTTAAGACTTATTTATATCAAGTAACCCCAAGAATCAGCTTAGTTTTCAAAATGGCAGACTGCTAAGGTATAAATTTTGCTATAAGATTGTCCTCACCGACTCTCATCTTGAATTTTGGCTCCATCTATAAATAAACTATAACTTAAAATATTATATCTTTACATCTAGATTCCAGAATATAAATCAAAGTTATTTCAATCATTTAGCTTATTGATTTCCATCCCATAATTCTTTTGTGAAAAAAAGCTTAATTAAACACAAAGTTGTATTAAGCTTACTTTAAGTTTTGGGCGATACATAAATAAAAATTATTATTGATTGTGAATATAAATGCATCATTCCTCAGAAACTGTAGCAGTACAATTAATAACGGTTGATGGTCTAAAAAAATGGTTAATTCATAATAATTAGTATTATAAAATTTGTCAATAATGTAAAAAATTATAATTTATTGAATTTAAGGTTTGTAATCTTTTCCTTGCCCATATTATGATTTTAAAATAATGCAGTATAATGATTGAAAATATATTTAATTTTCAGTACCTATACTATAACTTTTTCTCTATGTCAACCTAGAATGAACAGTTATAAAAATAGGAAAAACCACTACTTTTTTAAAAATTTTGCCATGAGACTCCAATTTGTGTATTGTGGGCTGGGCAGGAAATGGTTAAATCTACTGAATACTTTTATGTTTTTCCTAATTTAAATGGAATTCTACCAAGTGAAAACTAGTAAAATGAATAGAGTTTTGAATTAGTGAATATATACCATAAATTTACATAACAACAAATTACTTAGATGATGCTTGAGGTCTGAAATGACCTATGAAAAATTTCCATAGCTTTCAAAGATATAATTTGATGGTGATATTATTTAATTATTTATGGAATAAAATTATTCAGTGAAAGTTAAGTAAACTTTTAGAGATGATATTATTATACTTAAATGAAAATTGCTTATATTACATAGAATAAAATCATGCTGTCATGACAATGCTGGAATGTAATACATAGTAAGGTAAATGTACCAGTCGTTGACCTTTTGAGAATAAAATGGCCCAAAATAATAAATGCAGATGTGGGATTGCTGTAAATTGTAAAGTTAAGACAATTTAAGGCATCTGTGGTCGGAATGAGCCACTAAAACATCACCATATAGCCAATGGAGTGCCAGGGTGGCCATTTGAAAACAACACCTAGTGAGGAAAGTGTAGTATTTCAAATTTGAGTGATCAATCTAGAAACGGTGTGTACCTTGTTCCTGAACCACCCATTGCTAGTTGATTCAACCAAGAGTGGTGTGACAGAAAGGCCTGAGGCAACTCTGACAGAAAGGTCACTATAAAGCCCCCTGTTTAGACATGGTCAAATACTAGATTTTTCAATTTGTGAGATGGTCAACTACTGAATCAAAAACATGATTTCAAATAATTTAACACAACTTTTTTTCAACAGGCCCTTTCGTAATTTTTGTTACATAATATTAATTAAGACATATGATCCAATATGAGTATACATGCTTTGCCTTCATTCGGTACAATGCTAAACCTTAATCGTTATTTTTGCTGAAATTTTCTCTTAAGCGGTCAGCTACTGGTACATTTACACAGTTAAAAACTATTAAAACAATTTGCCAATGTAAATTATTTAGATTGATGAAAAAATTGAAAATTATTTACCATTTCAAGCCACATATACCATGATATGCATATTTATTAAACTGCTAGAAATGGAATGACGATAATTTGATTAATATCTAAGATTACCATAATAGAAAATTACAATACGCCTTGCTTGACGTTATCCGATTGCATAAATAAACAATTATATATTTAATATTAATCAAGTAAAGGATAACCACAATTTCAATAGAATCATAGCTGTTAAATCTTAAGATGTAATTAGTATTGCTGAACAGAAGATAAGGACGAGTAACTAGGTGACAGTGATGTTTGTGTGCCTAAATTATAAAATTGTCTGTTATATTAGTTTTGAGTACAGTTCTGTTAAGTTTGTTTTACAGAATTACAATATTTAACATAAAGATGTTTAAAACAATGTTTAACATAGGATTGTATCTGGCATTTAAAAGCAATCCAATAAACTAATTTACTAACTGTTGTGTGGCTATTTTGAAAGGCTTTATGAATATAACATACACGTAAATTATTCATGAACATTGGGATCTATCAATGAGTTTCTCATTTCAAGGGGAAGAAACAATAAGCATAGCAAACATAAAAACATAATATTATATTAATTGTTTATCTAATATATTAAACTTATCAAATGTGTAAGATCATAAAACCGATTGGCAAAATTTTCCGTATGCGTTAACCACCGGCACACTTATGTATTAATGGAAGCTTGATCACAGAATTGGTGCAATGTTATTATATATTCTATTCAAAATTTAGACAAGTAAAACTAAATATAATGAATGATTTTTATATAATTATGATGTGTAACATTGCAATTATTGTAGGAAAATATTCTGAAAAAATAAAAAGTATTCCGTAGAAAAATGATTGATATTGATTTTACTGCCTACATCCTATTAGAGTTTTGAAAAAATGAAAATTTAGAAATGATAGAATGCAATTTCATTTTATTATATATGTAAATTGAAAATTCCTAGATAACAGCAGTATGATTTGAAGTGTATATTACTATTAATAAAGGTACATCATTTTTGGTAATATTTTTTAGCTTGGATTCCTATTTAAAAAAAAATGTAATGAAGTTAAATTATAATTTTTATGGAAAATGCTCATCATATGCTTCAAGCTCCTAATATTATACAACATTAAATTAAAACCAACATTAAAAATTCATTTCAAATGTATTTCAATTTATGGAATACTTGACACCTTTCTTCAATATTAAAAAAAACTCAATTAGACTTATACAACGGAGAGTAGTGAATGAGTTTCATTGCCGCTCAAGTATTTTTTGGAGTTTGGTTCTCAGGAAATATGATCAGCTAAAATTTACATTCACAAATAATAATTATATATATATAGACTGACACAGAGAAGCGGATGGTTATTTCATATTTATTTTAAAAATAAGAATATAAGAAAATATTCAATTGAATTGCATACATGTGACTTAATGAATGGTGCTTCTTGCAAATTCCAATGCTGAATATTTTGAACTGTAAACATATGATTTGTCCAATAATTTTTTATAGCGGAGTCAATATTAGCTACTATGTAATAAAAATATTTATAGAGAGAAGATAAGAATATTATCTATGTCATTGAACACTAACTGTCTTTTGAACAAATTTGGGAGAATAATATGCTAACATTAACCAGTAAATGTCTTTGTTAAGCTATTTAAAGATTTTCAACTGGTGTTCTATTGTTTTCAGCACAGATTCAAGAGAAATGGCAAGCCATGCAATAATCTTATACCAAATTAACACAATAATTAATTTCTGAGGTACTTTAATAATTATTAATCATAGATTTGAAGTAAAATATACAGTATTTATAGTATAAACCATAACCAATTCCGCTAGAAACCGTATTAAATTCACAACATGATAATGAACAATTATTTTTGTTGAATGCCATTAATTGTTGGTGGTGAATTTTCTTTTTGTCGGTTTATAAGAAATCTTTTCATCAGTAGTCATAATAAAGACAGCCAAAAGTGACAATCGAATTGGGTATATTTTTTACACAAACAGAGTTGGTAACATCAATTTTTTAAAGTAATCTCATGGTAGTATCACAGAAAATATTTTATTATTCTGAATATTATTCAACAGCACTATTAAAATAGCATACTTTTTATTTTGCCTAAATATATTACAGTCACTCAGCACAACTCAACATTACATATTTCTCTTATTTATCTATAGTTGTCTAATCAAAATTAAATAAGCAAAACACTGAATAATGCTTTTTTCTCTCAATGTACTTATAATACTCCGTTGCTATATATATTATTAATCACAATAAAATATACGTGTATCATCAACGTGCAGTGGATGTTTCTCCATCTCCATTACATGTTGTCACTTGTGTATGAGCATGTTATATAGAAGAGCAAACGCCAGCATGCCCTTGTAACGTGTACCTACTTTAATATTTATACTACACATAAGTCAGCCATACAATTACAATAGCTTACTTTTTTTGTATATGATGTACAACATTTAAATATTCACAAAGTTTCTGAAATTATGAAGTTTAATTGACATTTTATTTATTATCACTCTCATCACTTTGTGTATATTTTTATTATTCAAATACCCAAGCAGTACTTACTGTTTTTCCAATCTATACATGTTTAAATTTAAAAAATTGTATTTTCTTTATAATTTGATCAATGGAGACTGTTGAATTTCTCTGCCTATTATATTTTGATCATTGAAGAGTCTCATGTCACTTTTATTTTACCTCTGTATAGTGTTACAAGTATAGATTAGCTAAGGTGCAGAGACTTCACATTAGTAATAAGAGATCGAAAAAGCTTTTGCCCTACTCATCTGTGACGCTTTTGTATATTTATAAATTGATTGAATGTTAATGTTAGCAAAATGTACAGTATTATTTTGTAAAATATTTATGAATTTAAATAAAAAAAAACAATGAATGATAAATACAATGACTTATTTCATAAATCATTTTATGGTGTTAACTGCCAATTTTCAATGGGAAAGCATCATATCTAAATGAATAAATTAGATTCATTTCATACTTAACAATCAAAAATTTATGCCACTTTACTAAATTAACAAATTCACTGCAGCAAACGCACCTGGCGCGTGCGCTACTAGAACTTTCACAGCTTGCATATATCGCGCTAGGAGATTTATCCCATCCATTGCCGAGTATAGATAGTTCGCACTTTCAGCCCTCTTCAAAGAAATAGTCACCAACTTGGTCGGTATCTATGTGCACTTTGGAACATCATAAATTTGCAGTATTTATATATTATTCAGCAGAGAACATTTTAAAAGATGGCATCTGCATTTTAGCACTGAAAAGAAATAATATACCAATACGATCAATTGATTGTCAGCCTAAAGGCATTATTTAATGACCATTAGCTTATATCGAAGCGGAAAGGATCCAAAACATTATCACCATTACCTGCATGAGTTCCATCTGCAGGGAGGTCTGAATAGAGAACCTAATCTTTTCTCTCCAATCAGTTTCTAATAAACTGTTAAAAACACAGATGTTACAAGTGTCCTCCAATTTGAATTTACGATTAGTCACTGATGATTGACTTTAAATATAAGAGATTTGTAACACGGCATATGTTATATGGAAAAAATAAACCATACTTCATTATCTACTAAATATTGAAGTGGACATGTCACATGAGCGCTATTATAAACCCTCAATATTATGTAAGAACACCTCATTCCTCCAGTTGTGATAAGTAAATAAACAATTGTTTAGTATGTGCTATAAATCATTTATTCAGGTAAACATTATCAATTGTATGTAATATGAAATTATAAAAAGTCGACTAAGAAAGAGAATAAGGTAAGGCAATTTGTTAAATAATTTAAAAAAAAATTCAGTTTAGTTTAGAATATTACCAAAATTTGGTTCAACATTAACAATAATTGTATCTGAATTTATATTGATTCATGTAGGAAGCTCTTACATAATAAAAGGAAGCAGACATACAATATGTCATAATAATATCATTATTGAACTTATTAGAGGTGTTTATAAATAAAATACTATAAAAAGGATTAAAACTAGCATTATTTTAAAGAATAAGTCAGTATAGTTACAACATTAATTAAGATAATAATAACATATACACAGTAATCCTTTGTTATCAGTCTTCAGCACAAAAAAGTGCAAACTGCCCTTTAGAACATGTTTTACTTTTTCCCTACACGGTACAGATAGTAAACTCCAGTTCAGTTAACCCTTTGGTTGCCGAAATGATTTAATCGGCTTTTGCCTCCTAGCCAGAATTGCCCAATACGATACGTAAAATAGTAAAAGTATGAAACATACTTTGACCAGAATTACATTGTATTGCTTCAAAAGTAGACAACATTTTTTAAATATTTATATTTTTAAACAAGTATGTATTATCAATATTTAGAATTGATGAACTTTGATAAAGTAATATTAATTTGGTCCAAATGTTAACCTAAATGACCAGCAGTACAAAGGTAATTTATGTTCAAAGGGTGTCGCATTGTGACAACGTAGTATTCTAATTTTACCAACAGAAAATCTTTCGACGGTTTCAAATCAATCGTAAAAAATATAGAAACTCATTGCAAAAACAATTAATTAATATAACAAATAAAGTACATGATTTATCATATGTATAAAATAAATATTAAAAATCGTAAAAGAATATGATGGTGAATGAGTCTCCATATTATTTTTGGATGAGAATATATTTTAGGTGAAATAATATGATAAAATAAAATAACTCAAAAATATCTAAATTAGTATATTTTTGCACTACCTTTGAATGAATGAAAACCTGCAAAAAATCACGACAGGAACAAAATAACTGTCGAAAAAATGGCACACACTGTATAAATATTATAGAACACATTTTACCAAACTATTTTTTATGTCAGAATCGAGGGAATTCTAACTCATCAAAAAAAGTCTCGGCAACCAAAAGGTTCATAAAGTAAAAATATGAAAGTATCTAGCTAAACAAGAATTATATGAATTGGTTTAGAATTATTCAAATTCACCACCTTACATAAACCATTACAAGAAACTCAAGTATTAACCCTTTGAGTGGTGAGTTGATTTGGATTAAATTAGGTTTTTTTCTAAAAATTTAATAAAATATTAATAGCAGACAAAAAAATTTAAAACATTTTTTTTTTTGTTATCTGTAAATCTAAGAAGAATATTAACACTTATCTAAGGAGTTTATATTTCTTCCGCAATTTTAAAATGCAAATTCTAAAAAATATTCAAATAATTCAATATTACTTTCAAATAACTAGATAATTATCATTTACATATTAAGCGTTTACATCCAATTTGGGTCTGGATCTTTATTGGATTCATCTGTCAACATGTGGTTCTCTATTGACGGTAATTCCAGGAAGCGTGTCGAGCCGAAATGGATTTTTACACTCAATAATATATAGCCAAAAATTTCTTACCAGATATTAACCATTTTATAAAACTCTTGCTTATTTCAAACATATAATAAAAATAATGTGACTACCAAAAATCACTGATTGGCACCTATAGTCTCAAAATATAAAAAAAATAATAACATTTCAATAAATAATAAGAGAATGGCAATAGATAATAGATGACAACATACTACTGCCGTACCGGTACGGCGATACTAATCAAAGGGTTAAACATCTACAAATAATCAAGAATACCGCTTCTTTTTTCTAAAACGGTTGGAACTAGAATTATCGTATTGAAGAATTTATTTTTAAAAAGAGTATTAAATGTATATCTTTTCTAAGCCAGTATATTTAGATAAACTAAAATAAGTTTTAAAATGTTTCTGGTGATGGCACCAACCAATTCCTATAATTCTGGTAAAACTAAATACTTTTCATATTAGTAAATGACAGTTAAATCAATATGGTAAATGTATTATTTTTTTTTTTTGATATGAAATTTGTACTTGGTCACTGTGACAATGTCATACTGAGTTGGTGAGAAATGTTTTGCAGATCGACACTCAATTACCACAGGAATCAAATAAATCACCAAAAAGTCTTTACCGTCTCAATGAAACAAGAAAGATGTGTTTTGAAAAAAATAGCTTTGAGATCTACTTTTGCGATATAACCACAAAATAATTAGGCATAAATTCCAGCTATCTCTTTAGAGGCCATTTTTGTTGACAGACTGTTGATTAAAATTCGATTAGAAGATATTACAGTTCCCGGTGATTAATCATTTTTAGTATATTAATTACAATAGAGCAGTACACCTTGATGTTCAATATTAGTATAAAAATTCAAGTGCACCTCGTGGGGATAGCAAGGATTGCCGTGCAAAAAAATAATAATACAGTTAATCAAGTTTAAAATTCACAACCGTTTCCATTTTGTGTAGACTAGTAGAAAAGGATTTAAGTTTCACATTTTGTGAATTAGGTATGACAATAGGTTTGGCATTGGACCACTTCTCTGGAACTTGACAATCATCGACAACGTGCATGAAAATGTCAAATGCGCACCGGCAATCCAAGAGCGGTAGATATGATACTGTGGCTGCAATTTGGAGCATAACTTCACGGATTTCTTGTTGTATCTTTTTTAATTCTTTGTTGCCAGTTAATTCTTTATTTTCAGCGGTCAGTGCGGCATCACCTTCTTCATATTCTAAATTGAAGTCCCAGGATTCCATTATTTCTTTCGACTGCACATTTGTTATGATTAAAGACATCATTAATACCTTTTTATTTATGAGCCAATCTAAAATAAACAAACACAAAAAAAATTATTAGATATATCATTCTGGGAAGACAATGTGTTATGATTTGTGTTAGACCCCCGCAACAACATTGAGCCTTTGATAGGAAATAGATATTCACAACAAATATTTTTTATGATTATAATTCACTTCTCTACAACCTCACCTAACCGCTGCAGTTAATTAAGCTTTAGCCCATATTGTCGTATCAATCAGCATGATTTTCTTTTAAATATAATTTTTTTAGCTAAAATTCTGCTTCAAATACAAATATAGCACAAAAATTAAAACACATCCATATAATGAAGTTCAGAATTAGTGCAAAGAAATTGTATTTAATTTTTTTTAATATAATGCCGTTCAACAAATATTCAGTTAAATATTAAAAATTATGTAGTAAAAATAAGGAATGAAAGAAGGACTGCTAAAATGCCCAACAATTTTAAATACTGGATTTCAATAAGCACAAATCAAGCAGATCTATTTCAATGATGAAAGGTACCCCCATTGAAAACAATAATATAAAATGTCATAAAAATTGAAAGACATTTCTTCAATGATCAATTCTTAGCGATTAGTTGATAATGGTCCCTCGCTAAGTAATACAATTTTAGAATACACACAGAAGTTAGAATATTCAGTATCTCGATATAGATTCAGCAAAATTTTTATTAAAAACAAAGAATTACACACCTTCACTTTGTGAAAGAATACGATCTATGAAGGTTTTAATTTCCGGGTCTTCAGAGATTAAAAGCCTGATACCATATTGCTGCTGAGCTACGAATGACTCAGGTGGATAAAGTCCTCGCTGGAAAAGTATTGAATTAACACCGAAACCTGAAATAATTAATAAAATAAAGAAACAAATACATGTACAACAAAATACCAGAAGGCCATTAAAAAATTTGAAATATAATATGTAATCTAGACAGCGAAACATTAAGATGTTAAGACCACTGCAGTTTGTTTAGATTAAAAACGGCAAAAAAACGACTTTCGTAATTTAAATACTGTCCTAGGTAAATAAATTTTGAAAGTTTTTAGAAATCCGGAAACTTACGAAGGTATTCACAAATTATAAGAGCTGATCCCCGCAAAGTCACCGCATTTTTGGTTTGTTGTTGAGTTTCGCACATAGTGATTCTTTACTTTAAAACTTATTAAATCTTTGTGTCAAGACAAAAATGACGGTTTGGTTGGAATCGAATGTTAATCGGTATATATTATCTTGTCTATGGTGTAAATAAGTCTATGACCTGTGTGAAAGAAGGCTAGTCTCTGGTCAAATATCCACAATAATCAACGAAATAGACCATAAGAAAAAAAACTTTTTGCACAAATGGTGTAATTATACCCTTCAATTTATTACAAAAATAACAAATATTATATTGTCTTGTTTTGAACCAAGCCCTTTCACTGTTAATATCGTTGTTATAGAGTGGCTGAAAAGCGAAAACAATTATGTTGATCGTCAGGTTTTTGTAATATATCCGTTACGCCCGTCTTGATGACGTCTAATGCCTGTGGTTATTATGTTTTACTTTGCTAAATTTGTTATATCAATATACCGTCAAATTTACGGTTCCGTGACAGGTCGGCACTAGTCAAGTCGGCACATGGCACGTCGACACATGTCAAGTCGGCAAATGACGGGTTGACACATAGACAATTCGACACCTAGACATCTTGACAAAAAGAATATTTCCTTTTTGTAATACAATGATAAAATGTATTTGAACTCTACAAAAATAAAATATTGTTAATGGCTATTTCATAATAATGCTTGAATTGTGACAAATTGATATTATGTTTTTCTGGAAATGAAAGCAAAAATGGATTTTTATTGAGTAGTAATGAACGTACATTCGTTTTACATCAAGATGATATTAGTAAAATGGCATTAGCGATCTGTAATGATCTGAGTATTGATGTTGGATTAATGTTTGTTTGCTCACTAAAAATGTCATTGGATTGATGATATCTATTAATTTCTAATTGTTCTAATTATACTATGCCACCATTAATACCATATTATTTCAATATAAAATTAGGATGTTAGAATAGATAAAAAGATGTATTATCGACTTTTTCTGTACAAGTATATATAATTAACTTAATGTATGTTTTAACATAGTTCTGTCGAGGGCGTAGGCTGAATTATATATACTAATATAATTTTTGTCCTTTGATAAATACTACTAAAGATGGTCCAATCTAAAAAACTTTGAAATGGTTGCTATTATTTTGACCATAGATACGTTAATCCAAAATTACCGCCTTGTCAGTGTTCCAATTATATGATTTATATTTAGACTTGTTGGAAAATTATAAATAATTAATAATTCAATAGTTACTTTCCGTTCGGTTGGGCGAGGTTCGTTCGATCTAACACTTATAATTATTATTACAATAATAATAAAAATTAAAAATAATTAACAATCGTAATTCTATACTGGGATTGTAATAACGACATGATTTTTCATAATCTAGCATGCAATTTTAAGTAATTATGTGTTTTCTTTCATAAAACACCCCTTTCGTGCAGTATTTTGACGGAGATCGAATAAAAATAGGAGTGGTTTGTCAAGATGTCTAGGTGCCGAATTGTCTATGTGTCAACCCGTCATTTGCCGACTTGACTTGTGCCGATCGGTCTGGTCACCCAAATTTACAGCCTTTACCTAATTTTTCATATTTAATTAATTAATTTTTTAAATTTGTCGATTTTTTGTGCGACAATTCATATTGAATTATACTTGATCCAACTGTTTAAATCAAGAATATCATTATGTTCTGTTTTCAAACGTAAAATCATGATGAATGGATTACTTTTTGTAAAAAAAATATCTTTTTTTACCTCAGAAGTCATTGGCTAGTGTAACCCTGTGTTTTAGGTAAGCGACGCGAACCGGCAAGAGAATTTAGGCGAATCCAGTAAATTTAAAACGTAGTTGATCAAAGGTCTTATGTGCCATCGCTCGGCCAGACGCAATTAACGATCTGGTGAGCTTGGACCGTTTCATATTTTCAAGCGATTCGCGGGCGCCATGAGTGCGCACTTGAGGCGACTTGCGACATATGCCGTCCTGACCGGATCGCTTCGCTTACATATGACACCTGCATGGGCGAGGACCGTTTGATATTTTAAAACTCTGCCGCTTTCAAAGCCGCGCCGGATCGCCTCGCCCAGATTCGCCCAGCTAAGACGACCCGTAAGCAATCATATCCCTAGGTTCACGGTGATTTTTATATATTCAAACTTTTTAGGGTTGTGGATATGTGGTATTAAAAATAAAAAATATAAATTTTATTTTATTGCTATTTTTTCACAGTTGCAGTCAAACTTTCGACTTCAATGAGTATTGTCTTTCGAGAATTTTGTTTATATTTCTTTGTTTGATGAGAGCTCATTTTTTTTCTTTTACGACCTTTGCGGCTTTTGGTAAGGTATTTTCCTCTTAGTTTTTCTATGTCGTTGATTCTTATTTCAGTTTATATTTGCGAGGCATTTTTACGAGACGCGTGAGAAGTCACAATTTAAAAAAATAGCAGCATTTTTAGAAAAAATAAATAAGTAGGTATTGTAAATGCAAATTGTTTGAGCCTCACAGACGCAAATAGTTATTTTCAATTTTTTTTCAACCAATAATAAAATATTGATATATGTATTCATTCATTAATTACATTGTTGGCAACTTAATAAAAAAAATGAATAAAACAAATTGTATTTTGTTAATACTATAAATTTATTATGGAACCTGAATTAACTATATCATTATATTCTCCCATTAAATCCATAAAAATGAGAAAGCTGGGATTGTTCGATTGAATACTTGTCGAATCATTTATTACAGACGCTATGTAGTCACATTTAGTCTGAATTAGTACTTTTGAAAACTGCAACATTTGCGAAATCTCAGATTCAGAAAAATTGTTTGAGTATATTTTTGAGTCCCAAATATTTTTTTCATTACTTATAAGAATGAACAATAGTCGTAATAAATTATAGTTATATCCGGTATGAGTGATATATAAATTTCTATGAATCGCATGCTTCATTATATACTGATATTTTTCTTTAGTAATGATTAGATTTTTATGGTTTTTTATATCCTCACATATATTAGAAAACAAAACGTTCACATAAGTTAATTTGTTAAAAGGTAAACAGAAGCCATATTCAGTGTACAACTTAAGATTACAGTGTTCGCCATAAGATATAAATATTTGATTATATTTGGCAGCTGGTGTCAATGTTTTTAATCTAAAATAAAGATCATGTATCTCAAGAGAATTAGGATCAGCAGAATTCTTATTTTTCAGCGACTGACTGCATGATTTAAAAGTTAATTTTGCATCAGTTTTTGCATTTGAAGAGTGATTGAACATATCCAAATAAGGTATTAAACCTAACGACGGAGAATCTTTCATGTTATTAGAAAATGAATAGTGGGAATTGGAAGTTGATAATTCTGAATTGAGACAATTCTGAATTATATGTGGATCAAGATAAACACATCTACTATTAACAACGAAATATGACCATTCATACACATCTAGTGTAAATTTTGATATTAAATCAGATATATTAAGATCATTTTCTATTTTCTCAAGTGAACAATTAATTAAAATATTTTTGAAATGGTTAAATGACTCACAGACATTGGCTTTTTGATTTTTAACAATATCACCAACACTATCATCAAAATATTTTGATTCATTATCTGAGCAAAAATATGGCATCTGAAAGTTACAAGGTAATGTATGAATGTAATCTGACCAGAATGTATATTGACAGTCATTTATTTTTAAGTAAGCTATATAAAATGATAGAATATCCTGACAGGTTAACATTTTTGCTGAGTACTTCTGATAAGAGAACAATTTTATGAAATTTATATCACTTTGAAGTGTGTACATGTTTAATATTAAATTAAAAGGTATTTCTAGTAAAACGTCTCCAGCAGCTATATTCTCCATTGCTCTCACACCGCGACCAGTTTGTGCAAAATTTCCAAGGGTTATTTTTTTGCATTTTTGAAATCCGTTTGCTTTTATCCATCTGTTCAGTGATATTATTTCGGAATTTTGTTCTAATGAGTAGGTAGAAACATGGGATAGTTTGTGTCTCTGTTTTTGCAGTCTACTTCGGCGGCCCATTATGATTTTTGGGAGCTAGTTTGTTAATTTTGTCTTGATCTTTTACTTTACTCCTAAAAAAAGTGAACAAATCTCAATTGTTGATGCAATATATTATGTATAAGTTATACCGCATCCATGAAATTCCATATCTGCCACAAGCGAGAATTGAGCAGTCCGACTGTTGAAAAGGTTATTTTGATAGATATCAAATTCAGCGTACTTTATAATTTTTGGATATAATACTAGTGCACACTTGCAAGTTCGCTGATTCCACAATACTGATAATTTGACTGATTGGCGAATGAAACCATGGACTTGTACTACTTTTTAATTTGGGGTTAGTTTCACGTAACGACAAATTTCACGGATTTGATAACATATAAAATAAAAGAAATAATTGGTAACTCTATTTTACACTATCTTGTCCAGATATAATCAAATGCCTTTACATTTTTTTAAATTATTGAAATTACGACATAGTTAAATCAATGTTGTTTGAGGTATATATATAAAACATATATAATATATTATCTTCTCAAATCAATAAGATTTTCACCTACCAAATTTGCATGTGAACATAATCGGCATGTTTATAATGTAGAGCATAGATAACTATGATGTAGAGCTGTCAAAAAGCTGTCGGCAGGAGTCAATTATGGTCATAGACAACATACCAGTAAGTGCAGTACAAACGTGCGAAACTGATCAAGTAGGTAGTAGTCTATGGAAATATTATGTTGATCGGATGAATTTGAGAACTAATAATTTCAATAGTCACATTGCTTCACATGTGTTTAGACAGATTCATACCTTTGATATATTCAACGATTTCAGAAAATTAAGAAGAATCTTATACATAGCTATTTATATTACGAATCGTAAATATTAAATTCAATACAAAAATATCAAGTTATTTTAATAGAGAAAATAATGATTTCTTCTCACAAACTACATAATTAGTTCATAAATAAAAATATCTTTATTTTTGAAATATCACAACAGAGAGATCTTATCTGCATGTAGATTTTTTTCATAAGAGTTTTGATCTGAAGATTTGACTGCCATATTTTCAAATTGTTTTGAATCTTCTCTCCTCAATTGTGCTTCTAGGAATTTCAGTATTCCCTTGAATGCATTCTCGTCACTAACTATTTCAGTCAATGCTTTACTCTTTCCTTAAAGCTACAAATTTAATTCATTTAGTTTTTCTTCTATGTCACAGAGAAAAGCAAGATCCCGCATTCATTTATAATTTTCCAATTGAGGATATCAATTATTTATAGATTCCATAATTTTTTTATTTCAGGCAAAATATCCAAAAATATTTTAAAAAACTTAGCACGGCTTAGCCACCTTACGTCAGTGTGTAAAAGACGTTTCCCGAAATCAGATTCACATTCTTCTCGTAATCCTCTGAATCTGCGTCTTTGCAAACTGCTTCCACAAAAGAATTAACTATTTTGAATGCGAAATTCATTACACCATCTGATTTTAATATTTTTGAGCATGAGCTGATGAATAATGCAATGGTTGATGGTAAAATTTGGAATATCATCGAGTTATAAATCGTTTTTGATTTCCAACCATAGAAGAAACCATAGCACCATCAGTCGTTATCGATACCAGTTTATGTATTGGGAATTCTGTTTTCGTAATAACAGACTTAAACGAATTATAAATATTTTATCTTCACTTTTCGTCTGTCCCTTCGTGGGTAAAATTGTTAGCAGTTCTTCTGCTACAGACATATCTAGCAAACAAATTCGAATGCATATACAAAGCTGGGCTCTAACAATAAAATCTGTTGATTCATCGAATTGTTAGGATAGGAACCTACATTCATTGATATTATTTTTCAGAATCTCTTCTAATTTTTACTCATCGCTTCTGTTCTGCGCATAACGGTGTTTCTCGGCATCGACATTTCTTTAATTGAAGCAATCATTTCAGATGTATTGTTTAAGTTTTGAAATAATAATTCTCCAGCTTTAATTAAACTCTCCTTCCATATTTCACCGTCTTCAATGGACTTTTTGTGTTTTAATAAAATTTCAGCTACATTGATGAGGCCATTGTGACTGTTTTTGATGTCGTACTTAATTTTGCAAGTAAAAAATGTTGCATATTTATTTGGGTCAATTGCTGTACTTGTGCCATCCGTAACTCAGTGACAAGAGGATTATTCTTAGCATATTGTTTATGAACTGTTCTAAAGTGTATTTCAACATTTCTCCTTTTTGGGAGTGCTACTTGTGCCATCCGTAACTCAGTGACAAGAGGATTATTCTTGGCATATTGTTTATGAACTGTTCTAAAGTGTATTTCAACATTTCTCATTTTTGGGAGTGCTACGGTTAAAAAACAAACAATGCAAACGCATTTATCCTTTTTCAATGTGAAAAACAATTCTTGTTTCTCTATGAAATATGATTTCAAAATATCAAGCAGTGAACGCTAAGTTTAGTTTTAGACAAAATATTGCTAAAGCGACATTTGCGATAGTAAGTCCGAAGATGCATCTGAAAGAGCCGAAACACGTGTCATAATTTTTAGCACAATACGTGGAATAACAAAAACTATTGTAAATGTTATATTAAAATTAACTTCCACAAATTTACCGCTGAATCCATCGAAATTATTACATTTTTATTATTATTATTAAATTTGTCAGTAAAGACTCACGGATAGGGATTCCAATCCCGGGATCCCGGATCCCGAAATCCCGGGATCCCGCTGTTTTTAAGTACCTGATGAGTCCCGGGATTAGAAAACACAATCCCGAAATTTCGGGATTAACTGATTTATCAAGCACGATCGAATTATTTAAACATATTTTGTGGAACGTGTCACACAAACGCGTATGTTGCATCAGATTACTCCCACCAGTCCCATCTCTAGGACCAGATGTCTGTAATCGCGTTTCGCAAAGATTTATTAATTTCTCTACAAAAACATGTTGAAAAACGAAGCCGAACAGATTTAACTGATACACTAAAATATTTATTTAATCCTTCATCATTCAATGACAACAAAACAACTCGTAAAACTATAAAAGAAACTATTCAAAAACTTATTGAAAGATTAAATGAAGAAGAAGATCAAGATATGATCGAAATATCAGAGCCACTAGAAAAGTCATCAATCGAAATTACTTCAATGCAGTCATCCCACCCAATTGAACAAGAAACAATGAAACAACAGTTACAGGATGAAATCGCAATAAACTTGATGAAATGCGAACCAAAAATTCAAAATTGCACAAGGCTTATGTCCGTTATAAACCAAGAGATGATGTTATTTGATAATGGAGGCTCACGTGGTCATCAATTAGATCTAGGCTAAATGATGAAACGCTTGATGCTTTGTTATTACTACGTGCGTTTTTTTCAAAATATTTTTTATCAATTAATTTTGTCACTTTTTTATTTATATTATTTTCCATTTTAACCCTAAAGTTTAACCCCTATTTAAGTCTAAAATTATACGTACATTATACATTGAACAATAAACAAATGTCAAAATAAATTGTATTATTCATTTTAAGCTATTTTTATCGATAAAATAACATAGCTAATATTAAATAAATAAGAAAAATATCCCAGATCCCGGGACTGATCCCGGGATCCCGGGACTATCTTATTGCAATCCCGAAATCCCGGGATCAAAATTTTGGCCCGGGATTGGAATCCCTACTCACGGACGACTGACGTATTAGGATAAATTGCCAGCTTCTAAAACATCTTTCCTAATAAATATTTTTCCAACGCTGGCTACTCCACTCACAGCTGATAGTTAGCGCATAGAATAGATAAGAGTTATCGTTTGGTTATTTGCATCATGTGGATGTCATTTATTAAATTGAATAACACTATGGTTTTATAAATAAAATGGCTTTACGTTTGCTGACATATGGCCTGGGGAATGTGATGTATTCCAACAAGATTGCCTTTACGTGTATCGTACGTCACCGATCACAGTTTGCACAAATTGGAAAAAGAATCCTATTTATTCGCCATCCAACATCATTATTGAGCAACTTTAGGGTAAGTTTAATCTTTAAAGCGAATGGTTGAAATCATTGAATGACATATCCAGCTTGTTTCACCCCACTTTGTTTGTATACAAACAAACATTCTGTATTTATTGGATGATTCTTAAATTAGACCCCAAACTTCTTTATTAATCTGTATCTATGAAATATGACAGTTATTTGTTCTATTTTAGGTAATTTCAACTACATCAAACGATGCATCAAAAGATAGTAATCTGGGCAAACCAAAATTTGGTAATGGTATTTTGGCAGCCGTTTTAGCCAGACGAACGAAAATCTCTCACATCCCTCCAGGTAAAACATACTGCACATAAAAGTATTAGGTTAAGGTTCAACACATTCATACCAAGGAAATGATCGCCAACAAGTTTACTTAATGGGATAACATTTTCTTAAGAAACTATCTCACGAGTTCCTAAAATCTTTTGGTTTAGGTTATTTTTCTTAGGTACGTTTTTGAATAGGTACCTCTATTATTTTTGACACTTAAATCTATTTCTTGATAAAGTAGGTAATATGTTGAATTCTAAAATGAAACGATTAAAAATATTATCGCCCTTATTTTGTCAAAAAAGGTTATGTTGAAAATATTGTGTTCCATTTTTTTATGCTGAAACATTCATTCATGAAATTAAAGCTCTCTTTAAATTTGAAACATGATGTCTTTAAAAATATGCTGAAATGTATGAATCAAGAATTGATTTGAAGAAGTAAAATAAACTAGATTTCCATTATTCTATGACAATACTTTTAGGATATTAGGTTTTAAGAAATAAACAATCAATATTGTTTATGCAATTGATTAAGTAGGCATTTACTTGGTAGAACTCCATTATAATACGGTATGAAAAATAACAATGTATTTTAATTCTACATAAATTATTTTATATATTTGTTGATAGCTATTTCGGCTTACTCCCGCGTCAGAACTATGTTTTAAACGTGCATTAGAACAAGCTTATATACCTAGGCTAGACAGGGTACACTATACATCTTCTTCCCCGTTCCACCATCTTAATTTTATATGGAAAAAATAAGTTATTGATTTGGTGTATTCATGAAGTGAAAACTAATCTGGGTTTTTTTTACTAAGTGGGAATAAACGTAAAATTAGTAATGCATCAAGTGAATTTATTTTAAATTGCATTAGTGTTTATTAATGACTTAAGAAATGATGTGTTAATTGTTATCTGTTCATTAAGAATGTCATTGGATTGATTATACATATTAATTTCTAGCTGTTCCAATGCATTTAGCTTAAGGCCCTTATTACATGAATGTATACAAATCGAGACTGAATTTAGGTCATGTAATTCCTTTATGAGGTGGTTTGCATATTGCGATACAGTTTTTTTTATTATTAAAAGATCTAACATGTTCTTTTGCACGAATCGAAATATTACATCCTGTCTGACAGGCGTATATGAAATCACATGTACCGCAGGACATCTTATATATACCGCTTCTATCAAGCTTATTAATACTATCTTTACTATTTTTAAGGTGTGTGCCTAAATTATTATTATCTTTAAATGCCACATTTACTGAATCTTTAATATCATGGTGAATTTTTTCACTAATACTCCCTAAGTAGTTAGGTTTTCTTGTATTAAGTTAAGGAAAATAAGTTTTCTAGCTTGTTTTTTATATAATAAGTTGGTTATCACTTAGCCCGCTTAGCCCATTCCTCGCTGAAATTTTATGGATAATTTAGAATCAAAAATTTTAGAAATAGACAAAAATATCGTGTATTACTACCGCTATGTAGACGATATTTTGATTTATTGGAAAAGCACGGATAAGCAGTTAGATAAATTTCTAAATAAGGCTAACTCTATACACAAGAAAATTAAATTTACACCAGAGATAGAGGTAGACCACTACTTTAATTTTCTGGACTTAATCATCACTAGAGTAGAGAATAGACATACATTTAAAATTTTCAGAAAACCAAACTTCTGTGACACTACAATTCACCCCAAATCGCTCCATTCATGGAACCATAAGCTTTCAGCATACAATTCTATGATACATAGATTGCTATCTATACCTATGAGTCAGATAGATTATATTAACGAACTACGCACTATAGAATGCATAGCGCTTAATAATGGCTACGAGATAACGGTGATAACCAACTTATTATATAAAAAACGACGGTGGAACAGGGAAGAAGATACCTGTACCCTGTCTAGCCTAAGTATATAAGCTTGTTCTAATGCACGTTTAAAACATAGTTCTGACGAGGGCGAAATTATTATCAACAAATATATAAAATAATTTATGTAGAATTAAAATACATTGTTATTTTTCTTACCGTATTGTTTATGCAACATCATTTTTTTCAAAACTAATATTTTAGACTGCTATATGGAATTTCGTGAATTGAAATGTAAAACATTTTTATCAAGCTTACATTGAGTGTGACAATAGCTTTTTGTAGTGATTGCTTGTTAAAAAATATGCAGATATAATAATGTGACTAAATTGATTTGTGAATTATGATTACTGCAACAAAAAGCTTATGATTCATTCAATAGGTTTAAATGCATCCCACCTGTTTTGTTTTTATGTGTATTAAATTAACTTACATTATTTGATATTAAATTTACATAATTTTGATCATTTAACTGTAGTACTCTTAATACATGACAATCAAACTTCATCATTCATTCATGAGAAGTTGACAAAGTGTAAAATACCAAAAATGTTCAAATGAACCGTTGGAATATTTGAAACCATTCTAAAAATTCTTAATCTGCCATTCAAAATTTAGGATTTAGTTTTTTCTAATTCTTATGTTGTAGAGATGTTATGCTCGTAAGACCTTAGATAGTTTTTATCCAATTTTTTGGAAAGTGAACTTGTTTTTTTTTTGGTAGCATGTTTATCCTTGAAGCTTTACTTAATCCACTGAGCCCTGATTGTCTTTGAAAATGTGTTTTGTATCTGTTGTGATTTCAGATGAACTTCTTTCTCAGAAATTTTAAAGCTATAAATAATATATTGGCTATGAAAAATTAATTTTGGTATCCAAATAACTTATTTTGGATGTTATGGCTCAATGGTTTAACATTGCCTTTGCTTTTGATGAATGCTATTATTTATTTTGTGTTTATGTATTAATCGTTTTTTTCTTTTACATGTTTTTTTTAAATTCATGGATGATTGCAGTGTCCCTCCTCATCTCACTCCATATTAGACAATTGACTTTTTTTTCCTAGTTGCTTTGTTTTCCTTTCCTTATTTGTATGTCCTTGTATCCTTATAAACTGTCCCTCATGAAGTTTCTCTCGCTTCATGTTAGGTATCCAAAAGAGAGACTGCTTTCATCCAGGTGCATCTGTTTTTTCTCATGAAGACGTCAATCTTGGAAAAGATGTTAAGTCTGTCACATCATCGGATATGCTGCGAGGAATGATGGCATACATCTGGCCGAAGGTACTTCATTATTTATTTCAAGAATCATTTTTTTATTTCAGATTGTGTAAAAAATTAGGGCACCTAATTATTTGGTCAGTTTCAAATTAGATGAATGGTCAGTAAATTTTAAATAAATGGTCAGTAATAAATACTTAAAACAGTCAGTAAACAATAATAAATGGTCAGTTGAAAATAATAAATGGTCAGATAAAATTTATAAATGGTGCATTTTTGCTCCTCTTAATTAAAACAACTCTGTCATACTTCATGTTTCAAAGTATTCTTTGGGATCTTTTATTATAATAATTCTAACAATCAAAGATGAAACATTTTAAAAGAAATCGTAAACCTTACACTTATTAAAATAATATTATCTGCTTTCAAATACCTGAACTTAAAAATTATTTTATTTAATATGCTTATATTTCATAGACCTTGTCTTAAATTTACCTCTTATGACCATATTTGATAAAATTCACAAGCTGTCAAACTAAAACTTACCATTTTTTTTATGGCTGACCATTTAATTTAAATACTAACCATTCTTAATAAATAGATATATTACTGACCGTTTCATTTAATAAGTGACCACATTCATACTGATACAATGACAACTGGCCGTTTATAATAATAACTGACCAAAACTTGATTTAGATACTGACCCATTAACACACTAATAATTTGTCGATGAAAACTAACCCATCTTGCCTTGCAGATATTGAATAATTATATCATTGTATTGCGTATTTTTTTTTTACTCTAGGATGATGAATTTATCAGATCTAGAGTGAAATTAGCTCTGTCATTGTTGGTTGGTGCAAAGCTGTTAAATGTATCGGTTCCATTCATTTTTAAATATGCTGTCGACGATATAAATTCTGCATTGACAATGAACGGGGAGACTCTAATGGGTATGGCAACAGTTCCTCAGGCATTAGGTACAGCAGGATTTAGTTTACTTGTGGGATGTAAGTATTTCTCAATATTCACGCTTTTTACGCAAACTTAAGTATAATATATAACCACATATTATGAATTTATTTCAATTAAGTATCTGAAATAATACTATGCTTTGAATAGTGTTGATTCAATATTGTGACCAACCAAAAAGACTGTATTTATTATAATAGAGTATTTGTTTTATAAGATGGAATAGCCAGAGCCGGTGCTGCAGGCTTCAATGAAATACGAAATGCTGTATTTGCGCATGTTGCTCAGCATTCAATACGAAAACTTGCCTGCAATGTCTTCACTCATTTACATTTTTTGGATTTGAACTTCCATTTATCTAAACAGACTGGGGCGCTGTCTAAGGTTGGTACGTCCATTATTTAACATATGTGTGTTAATATGCACGACTATTTATTAATCATAATTCATACAGTCGTTATTAATTTTATTTCATATTCTTAGTTCAATATTATTGACATGGTTTCTCAAGTAGGAGATTTTTCATGTTCCAGACTATAGACAGAGGATCGCGTGCCATCAATTTTGTTCTCACTGCAATGCTGTTTAATGTTGTGCCAACAATATTTGAATTGGCTCTGGTTTCTACTATTTTGGGAGCGAAAGGCGGACTAGCATTTGCAGGTAATCTTCATTATTTATAACTTATTTATTGATTTCAAATTTTCGCCCACTCAGTTTTGTTTGTGGTGTTTTTGGGCCAAAATAATTCAAGAACAAAAGAATGGTCTATCTGTTAGACTCTAAACCAGCGATACCTAACCTGCCTGTTCAGCTTTTATACCTTTTCAAACATCTGGTATTGTTTTTAGAACTGTCTGATTTGGCTAAAATTGATAAAAGTTTGTCTCAATAATTTTTGAGTAAACAAATGATGGTTTGGATACATTTGTCTACTTTAGCTACATTTATCTATATTTTTGTTTTAAACCTGTACACGTGAATATACCTATATATAAAAAGATAAAAAGACCTTTATTTTCACATCGTTATCTTATGCGGTATATTTACTATTAATATATTGGGGCCCACGCAGCATATCAAAAATTGCTATGTGGCCCTGAAGAAAAAAAGGTTGAGTATTGGTGCTCTAACTGTTGATGTTTAACTTAATGGTGTCAATTTATAAGAATTGTTACTCACAATGTTTATTTTTCATCCCAGGAGTGTCGTTCGGATGTGTTGGCGTATATACACTTTACACCCTTTCAGTAACCCAATGGAGAACGAAATTCCGAGTTCACATGAACCAAGCTGAAAATGAAGCGGGGAATAAAGCCATTGATTCATTAATCAATTTTGAAACTGTTAAGGTAAGAGGCTTATCTTAACTGACATTGCTCACAACTAAATAAATATATAATTATGTACATGTACCAGCATTAAATTTTTTTTTATTTTTTATTTCTGTGTAGTATTTTAACAATGAAAAATTTGAGCTACAGCGATATGATGAGAGCTTAAAGAAATATGAATCGGCTTCATTAAAAACGTCATCTAGTTTAGCAGTGCTAAATTTTGGACAAAATGCTATATTTAGTGTCGCATTGAGCACAATTATGGTCCTCGCCGCTAATCAAATTTTACAAGGTATGTACTATATATATATTTGACCTTTATCACCACCTTTGTTTTTTTTCATTGAATCATTGAATCATTCATACAAAAACAATTTTGAAATAATTATAAAAAAACTCTTTGGAACATGTTACTAGAATTTTACTGTGAAAACATATTTCATATGTTGCTTTAGGAAAGTAAGAATTTATCCATTTGAAAAATATCAAAACATCAAGTTTGTGTTTCATTTATTTTAATGTTCAGTAAACCCAGTCTATTGTTTCTATAACATTCCTTCGTGTTCCGCAAAAATTTGAAAAATTTGACACCAATAATTAATATCAAAATATGAATGTATACTTTTTCTAAAAATCTTGATCAACAGTCTGTATGGGTTTACTACTGTCATCAATTTTCATTATCAAATCAATGATTTTATAATGTGTAATTTTTTAGAAACTATTCATATAAACCACATTTGTTGTAATTCCACATTTATCATTTGACCCTAGTGATCTTATAAGTATTTTTTTACGAACCGCAGATAAAAACTGATCTTCTTTTCATAAGTTTTGTTTATATTTGTATATTTCTTTTTAGGTAATATGACTGTTGGTGATCTGGTTATGGTGAACGGACTCTTATTTCAGCTCTCCATCCCATTAGGATTTTTAGGCTCCGTTTATAGAGAAATTCGACAAGCTCTTATCGACATGCAAACAATGTTTACTCTTATGACAGTCAACAGTGCCATACAAGTATGGATGTTAATGAAATTATTTATTTTTCAACTGACATAAAATATATACAGTTTAACTGTAAAGTATACAATATTATTCTTTCAACACACTCATGATACCAATTATAGTTATACAGTATGTACGTGTTCAAATAGTTAACATGTGTGAAAAGTTATTATTCTGATGTTAATTCATGGCAAGATTTTCTTTTGTTCTGGCTTCATATAATTGATTTTTTTAAACTAACTAAAGTCACTATCCCTTTGAGTGGTTAAGTATTTCCATGATATATGGGAAATTTTAATATATCTAGTTTTTTTATGTGCAGTAATAGTCTGGGAAGAATAATATTAAAATTTGAATATAGATATTCATTGATTCCAGGAAGGGAATTTGAATTGATTTATTCCCAGATGCTATCATTTTTCCAATTTTTTTTTGATCATTTGAACTACTTCTGGCCATACTGCTCTCCAACAAGCATTTAATTTCTTAATTTGCTAATCCTATATATTTCACAATTGTGTATCACGTGTCACAAAATATGTTTGATTTTTTTTTTTAAATGTGATTTTTTCCTAACCGCGTAAAAGTGAAACCGCGTAAAATGGGTACCGCTTAAATCGAGGGATAAGTGTACTTGTTTTGTCATCATTTGGTATAATGCTAAACCTTAATCGTTATTTTTGTTGAAATTTTCTCTTAAACGGCCAGCCACTGGTACATTTACCTTATGTATGATTCTTTTTTTTTTGATACATTTATTTGAATCATATGAAAAAAGAATATTTAACCACAGCCAATCAGACGGGTCTGACGACAACCAATCAGAAACGAATTACACACACCAGCCTTTGTTTTATAAATAAGATAAAACCTCATTTAGGTGGTTGATTTTTTTGAATGCTAAGTGAACAATTAATTTAGGAGTAATGAAAGATGTTATTATTATGTCATTATGATGAATTTTTCACAGAATCGACCAAAAGCGCTGCCGTTAATGATATCCAACAATGATGCAAAAATAACATTCAAAAATGTTAATTTTGAATATGAACCGGGCAAACCAATATTTAAAAATTTAAACTTCACTATAACACCTGGAAAAAAGGTTGCATTCGTGGGAGGATCAGGTTCAGGGTATGTTCTTATGAATCTTGTTAATAGATACACTCACACAAAAACTTTTTTATCCATTTTTTAAAACCCCTCAAAAAAGCTGCATAAATCGAGAGATGGGTATAGTATATCCTGGTCTTTGACGAAAGTTACAAATGATAATACTTTGTATAAAATATGTTGGTGCTTTCAAATTCAATTTGTTAACAAATTCACTTTTGTAATATTTTGATATTCTTCCAGAAAAACTTCAATGGTTAGATTGCTATTCAGATTCTATGAACCGCAATCGGGAGATATTTATATTGGTAATCAGGATATTAAAGATATCGACATGGATAGCTTGAGGAAAAGCATTGCAATTGTACCGCAAGTAAGTAAATAAAAAATATTCTTGAAAGTGAATTTATGGTATCTAATATCACTAAAATGTCTTCTAAATATGCTTTAATTCTTTTAGGATTCCGTTTTGTTCCACGACACCATTTTACACAACCTCCATTATGGCGATCTAACTAAGCCAATTGAGGATGTGTATAAAGCCACGAAAATGGCGGAATTACACGAATCTATATCAAGATGGCCTCAGGGTTATAATACGCGGGTAGGGGAGAGAGGCTTGAAGTTGTCAGGTGGTGAAAAACAGCGAGTCGCTATTGCTCGGGCTATCTTAAAAAACTCGCCTATATTGATATTTGATGAGGCGACATCTAGTCTTGACTCTATTACAGAACACGTAAGGAAATTTATTTTTATAAAATTTGTGTCGCTAACGACTAATTTGAGACTATAATATGTGATACTTTATCTTTTTCTTAAAAAGATGTTAAAAGTTATCCGAATTTAACATTTTTTTCATTTATATCAATATGTCAATATATTTATTTTATGGGTTTTAATGGAAATAAAATAAGCATATTTTTTGCTTTCGTTCTGCATATGCAATTCAAAGTTTATAAAATCATAAAATATGTAAATAATCCAAAATACAAAGGCCAATTGCTAATATTTGAATTGGTATATCAACAATTTATTGTTAAGGTCTGCGACAAATCTATGCTTCTGCCAGATTTTGCACACATGTTTTGTCGTTCTGTTTCTATCAATTTTTGAATAACCTTCATTATATTTACTGATAAAATTTTTATTGCTATTCCAGAATATTTTGCAAGCCTTAAATAGAGCTACCGAAGGTAGGACATCCATTTGTATAGCACACCGACTCTCTACTGTAATGGACTCAGATGAAATATTTGTCTTAGAAAATGGATCTGTGAGTGAACATGGCACACACGTGTCATTGATTTCAAATAAAAACTCATTATATGCAAAATTATGGCATAGACAAAACCAAAGTGATAAGATTTCAAATAGTGTATAATAATACTATATAAGAGAATCATGATATATTTTACTGTTGTTATTTATATGAACAAATAAAGTTTATTTTTTAAATTATATCTTTTATTGAATGCATGCCCAGAATTTGTTCCAGTTATTGTGTGATAAAATGGTGAATGCTTTTCATTGCTTTCACTGTACAACCGTGATTGGAATATTATATTTTGTGACACAGTCGTCCGTATTTTAAGTGACTCACTTGCAGCTGGATCTTGTTAAACTCCTTCTGTTCCGATGCTTAATTTTACTCTATAGTTTGTTTTTCTCATTTTTCATCGTTCTAAAGGCTTTCTCATTTTTTTGGAGAATTTTATCTGATTATATGATGCAGATTGAGAAACAAAATGGCCAAAGAGAAAGAAAAATTTAAGAGTGTATGCCATGTTTTTTGCCTTGTACTATATAAATCTGATTTCTATTTTATATTGAAATTAGTATTCAACTAGAAAGTGCAGTAAGATTGTTTTAGTCCTTTAATATAACATCAAAAAAAATATCCCTAGAGCTTTGTTAATGAAAGTTTGCCTTGAAAACAAAAAAACTATATTTTTACTTTTGTTGGTATTATTTAAATGCCTTTAGTATTGGGTGATGTGGGTTTTTTTTAACACACGAAAATTAATCACTCAAAGGTGGTTGATTTACAAATAGCCAACATTTCTTTGGTGAGTAAAACATGAGGGAAGAATTCATAATATTATTTCTTATCAGTCCATCAAAAAGTCCCATCGTGCAGATGGTTTCACCCACTTCAGAGTAAGGTAACTTATCAGAGTATCAACAATTTTTTCATTAATGTCATATTATAGACAACAGGACAGAAAGATTGTTGTCCATTTAAAATTGCAACATGAGTTAATGTTGCTATCTTGTAGGAAATGGCGTATTGAGAAAAAAAAATGAAAATGTTTGAAAAATTGTTACACACACACATTCTTCAAAGATAGTTTGTTGTCCATGGACACTGATTTTTCTATCATCCGAATTCTTAAATAATTATAATTTGTTCAATTCAATCCAGTAAATGACCACTGACATAATAAAATACAACAAATTGTTATTTATAACTAAGTAAATAATATGACAATAAAGATATCGATTTTTTCCACTTAATTAATTTCAAAATTGAATCAATGTGACAAAGACTTCCTTTGTCCCAGCTCTTCTTTATTTAACAGTATCAACATAAAAAATCATAACATTGCTTCCATAGGTCTTGCATATTCACATGCCTAATGAAAAATAATTATTAGATAGCGTTTAATTGAATTATTTTACTGGTTGCATCATCTTCCTGTATTTTTATGGCATATAAGTTAATGAGAACAATTTAAAAGAATACCACTTTCAATAGTAAGCTTATATAGGTATGTATAGAAGAATATATAAATTTGTAATGACTTTTTCTATGGTATTGTCATTGTATTGATCAAGCTTTGTATCCCTGGTTACTGTTGCCATGGTAGTAAACACCAAGTGGAACGATTGTATTGTTTGCTGATCCACTCATATTAGGAAAATAAAGAGAAATTCATTTGTTAATGATGAATTTTACTTGTATTCGAAATGTCAGTTTTAAGTTTGATACCAGAAGAAAGGAAAAAATGTTTTCCCAGGTGGGATATTAGCGTTAATGTAACTGTTGCTTTATGCAATCAATATTGCAAAGTTAAGAGATTATAATTTATTGTTGTTTTCAAACTGTCCTAATATCTGCTTAGTTTTTAGCATTTTATTATTTATTAAGCTTTTTTGATATTTTTGTTGTACATTTTATAATATGGTTTGTGACAAACATGAGATAGCGAAAAGAATGTTTCACTAATTGTCAAATGATCAAGATGGTTTTTTTTAATACTAAGTTAAAATGTCGTTGAAAAAGTTCTTATTTCAATTACAGTACAGAAAGTGTTTACAGTTCTAACTCTTTAAAATTCCCATGTGCTCTGCGTAAAAGAAAAATTCTTCATCCATTACTCGGTTCATCGACAATGCTGACTTTGTCAAGCAGTAATAGTTACAAAGGAGGAGACAATACGATAACAAAGCGAGTTCTATCAGCAAAAGAACATCGACTAAAGAATTTAAAAAATCAATTAGCAGATGCACACTTTCATCTAAGTGTAAGTATAATATTAGCTTAAAAAATATACTTTCTAATTTTCAAATTAAATATAATTAAATATCATAATAAAATGAATCTTTATACAGGAACTGTCAAATGAAAACCGTCTTCTTCGAAGTTTACAGAAACGTCAAGACTCAGCTCTCCAGCGGTAAAAAACAATTCTTTTGTGTTTTATTCTTTTCAAAGCCGAATAATAGTTTTATAAAAAAATTTGCTTTCGAGCACAGTGTCGATTAATAAATGCCAACGGTTATTGTCCATTCCAGTTATGAAAATACCAATGGTGATATACCAAAACTAATCAATAGCCACACTGAAGAATTGCGATCATGGCAGGTGCGATACAAACATCTGAGAAGTCAGTTTCGAGAAATAAATCAGCGTCTTAAGGATAAGGATTTAGAGCTACAGCACATAAACAATGAACATAAACATCTTACAGCTTTGAGTAAAGATTTGTAAGTAGTGAAAATCTTAGAGTTAGTTTTTAAGCAGGAAATTAACGATAGCTTTATCAACTGAAAGAATGAACATTTTTGATTTGAATATACAGCAAACTACTAATAATCCAGGTGATGATGGGGATGAGAGACATGGTAAATTGAAAATCATTATTTAAAATATTTTAGTACAAAATAGATTTCTAATGCAGACTGTTATTTCAGAAGCCTGTTTGATATGCTGAAATTTCAGGAATCTTGGAGAGCGTGAAAAACTTAAAAATCAGGTTCAAAGTTTGACAGAAAAAGTGAATCAGCAAAATGAAACAATAAGTGGGCTGCAAAGGAGAATAACGTTGGAGGCTAAGAATTTTAAACACCAATTGAGCATAGAAAAAGCAAAGCACAGAGACACACAACACCAACTCAATGAAGCTCTTATTAATTCAGAAAGATTATCATCACTTGTTGAGGTAAATATGACGCTAAGATACATTTTTGCATGTGATTGAACCCAATACAATGGAAGGGTGATAAAAATCCTCAGTTATGAGTGCTAGATATAGGCATGTTCTGGTTGAAAAATATCAGTATCTGTTTTATCCAAATTGGAGATGCATAATTGCATATTGGTGATTGGCTTAAAAAATGTGCTGAATACTAATCATTTATAGAAAAAAATACGTTTAAGATTCCAGCCGGCAAAAGGCAAACGGAAAAGATTTCTTAAGCTACATATTATATTTTTCTCTTTATGAATAAAATATATTTTTAGTCCGGATATGTTAGACACATAGTAGTACCCTACCCCCTCTTCCCGGTCGTGTCAAAACTGAATGTATTGACAATATGCTCAGTATCTTGCTTCATGCCTTTCGCATTGAATTGCGTAACTAAATCTGAATTTGCCTTGCCTGAAGATTCCACCTTCTACGTAGTTTTTGATTAGGGAAAAGTAAGAAGGATTAAAAGAAGTTATAATGTTGCTTTAAATAAGACGATATATTTATAATGATTTTATGAGGGTTTTATTGAAATTTGTAGATGAAGGAAAAAATAATTGCATCAAATGTTCCTAAGAGAGTGCTTCCTAAACTTCTCCCTGACAGCCAAAATGTGATGAAAGCGCCGTTGGATGGTTTCAATATGAATATGTTGAAAAGTCAATTGAGTGGAATAGACTTGTCTGTCAAAGGAAGTTCCATTCCTGAGAGTCAGGTAAGAATTAACGTTTTTGAATGAGCCAAAAGGTAAATTGTCAGAGATCATTTTGTTTGCACAATATACACATATTATGATTGTAGTAAATAATTATTTGTTTGGTCAGTGGATGAGTGTCAATGTAGTTGTCTTACTCTCTTTTCGAAAAAGAGAGGTTGAAGAATTGAGTAATGAGCAGTTCTCGTAGAAAACTTCTGTTGAGATAAACTCCATTGGGAGTCCATATACTCTAAATTGAGAGCATACATGGTAGTAAAAATAATATTCATTTGACTGCCACATAGCTTTATTTTAAAAATTGTTTTAAAAGTGGGTGCAATCTTTATTTGTGTAGTTCTCCAATAATTGATTTGATATAATATAAGTCATATTCATGTTTCAATTTTCCCGAAAACGGGAGATAACTGCTTATATGAATCATTATTTCTGTGTATTTTTAGTGTCATTTATTTTACCCTTCACTGAAATCGCTTTTATTTATAGGCAACTTACTCCTCATCAAAATCAACCGGTAGTGCAAAATCAACATTCACTATTAATAGAAGATTCATGCAAAGCCACATTGATGAAGAATTGAACAATGATCATGTGAATACTATTCAAGATGGTTACATTAGTCGACGGCAATCAACTAAAACAGAAAATGAGTCATCTGCCGAATCGAATACATATGATAATGATTTGAATGACTACGGCTTAACAAAAGCAATCCGAGATGGAATGCCAGACATGAAAATATTTGAAAGCGATACAGACATTCCTAGAAGTTCAGATGAAGATGTCAAGGAGAGAGTGGACTCTATGAAGAGACAGCTGTCGAAACAAATGAGAAAGGCGAGCTCATCAGAAACATCATTGAATAGAAATCATTCATCTCGAGAAAAATCAATCTCTGACAATGATCATGAAACAGTTGAGGAATCAAAGAATAACGTCTTTGCTAACAATTCTGATTCAGAACAGATTGTAATACCCAAGAAACATGTACTGAGACGTAATTCGGTCCAAAATATTCAAGCTGACGATGAGATAAAGGAAATGGCAAATGATAAAGTTGACCATAGCAGCACAACAGAAATTGAAATGAGTTTGCGAAAACTTGACGAATTGAATGAAACTTGGGATGAGCTCGAACAAAATGCTGTGTCTCAAAACCAAGAAGCCGAAGCTATACTAGAAACGTATTGCAATGACGTTGCCCGCAAAGCAAATATTCCTAGAGAAAAATTTTCCATGACAGATCAGTACAAAAAACTTAATAGTGTACATGAAAATATTGATGAAACAACTGATCCTTCTAGCAATACAGCAGATCTTGCAAATGAATTGAACAATAATTCTAAGCCTATTCCTAGGAAAATATCTACAGAATTGAACGATGAGAAGAAGAAAAGGCTTCTTGCTGCTTTGAAAGCAATTGATAGAGGGGATGAAGATGGGCTCAATTTTGATATGCTAAGAAAATCAAAGATAAAATCTAAATCTTCTTTGAGTACATACGGGAAAAAATAAGTTTTGTTTATTCTAATTTACTATAGTTTTGATGTATACTAATTTACCTATTTTTTTTGATATAAAAAAAATGAAAACTAATAAAAAAATCCGCACAAAGTTGTCTCAGTTAAAGTTTAAAGGAATGAGCCATTAATAATTTGAGATTTAAAAAAAGTTTGATAAAATGTTTCCATGTGAATTTGTTTTATTTTAATTTTGGTGTAAATGTGCAATTTCCTCGTTTCAAATAAATCTGATTGCATTAAAAATATATTTCAAATGGGATACGGTGAATAAGAACATCTTTAATGTTTTAATTTGAACGTTGGAATAAAAAATGAATTATTAAATGATGTGTTTTTATTTGAGAATGTGTTGGGAACAGTCAATATTATCACCAACTTAACTTATAAGAAGTCTTCTTACTGTTGGAATAGATTGGTAATGAGTAAGATGCATGAAGTACAGTTTGAGACATATTGTTTTCTATATGAGAGAATCAGTCAAAGAGATGTGGTTATTCACAGAGCCGTAGCTAGAGACTGGCGAATAGGGCCATCACGGTGACAAGTCGCTGGCGCTGTAGGGGGCGCCAAATTGATGTCAGTAAGTGTAAAATCTACTCCTTGCCCTCATCGCCAGAGGTCCTCGCTACGGCCCTGGTTATACACGACTTAATGGAGGTAAATTTTTGAAGAAGCCAAGATCTGCATGGGGTTGTCCAATAATATGAACGTAGACAGGAATAGAAATAGAAAATATATGTAACATTAAACTCTTAAAATTTTTTGGACAAATAAATTTTAAATAAGTAAAGATATAGATTATGAATAACTGTCAAAAAAATTATCAATGAAATCTGCATTAAATGTCAAACATATAAATAAGACTATTGGATTAGGCAGTCAAGTAGGTATATAAAGATAACATCATCTGGAATGTAAGAAAATAGATTATATAGATTAAAGATATATGTTGAGCTGTCATTTTTCTATAATCATGGTCATACAGATTTGTATATATTTTTTCCTATTATTTTGCTATTCTTCTCCATATTCGGAGCACTGCCTGGTGTCTCCAAGATTCAATGCCCTCTATCCTTGTCTTTTTGCTTCCTCCAGAGTAATTGTCCCATTGCTCCACCGAAAACATTCTATTGATGATCATTAGCGGTCGTTGGTGGCGAAATCCATCCAATTGGTAAAAACAGACGGATTAAGGCTCATCACAGCTGGTGTGCAGATTAAACAAATTAGCCAATAAAAACCTGGCTCAAAATTTTTAGTCTTGTTAAGACTTTGGCTATTCTGTCTAGAATGATTTAGGAATAAGTGTTTCTTGTTAGAACTATTTCCAATCAGTACTTAGTTATGCATGTGATAAACAAAGAAAGTTAATAAAGAAGTGTTTCAAAATATTTGACATCAACTTGGATAAGGAGTTCGCAGATAGAAGCTTGGACTGGTACTGTACTCTGCAGCAGTGTGCGTCCGTGCGGGCGCGAGTTTTATTTCTTCAAATTTATTTCCTATGAGAAAGTGTTTCACTCAAAGAAAGAAATGCATAGCAGTAATGATTTATTCAATATAATAATATCTTATATATAAAACCGAAACGGCGTATGTTTGTGGGTCTGTAATTCCCTTTTGCATTGTTGGTCATTAAGTTGCCATAAAAACGAATATGAAAGAAAATATGATTGAATTTTTATCGGCGAAGACATTTAGTCAAAATGTAATAAATTAGTTTTCTACTGAACTTTTCCCGGCTTTTATTATTAATAATATTGTTCATTATTTACGTGAAGGTATTATTTGACATTTCTTTGACAGCAAATTAGATTTTTTCCTTGAATTTGGACATTTTAATGGGCGAGAATGGGGCTGTCATCAAATTAAATAAAGTTTGTGATTTTTTTTTAACTCTATTTTGGATGTTAGATTTTGTTATATAATTATGTCGAATGATATAACATTAAATAATTATTGGTCGCTTAGTCCGAGCGACGCCGGGTAGCAATACTAGTATAATATAAAATTTTGCTGTCAATATTAAAATATCGCTCCAATCAAAAATTTATTTTTATTTTTAATCAACCATAGCACACCCAGATATCTTATCCACGATCCGCCACTGTATATAATACATCGTAACCTAGCTTTGAAAAGGTTCTAATTGACATTTTTGTCTAAAATTTCCTTTTGGTCGAAAAAGCTTGTATTTTCTGCATGCTATCATATACATAAATTTCTGAATTATCTATGTTTGAATATCGGAGTTAGCAGAATTTCCGGAGTTGCACTGCATCTGCACACTTTTTTTTACTAAATTTATTTGACAAAGTTCTAAGATTATCATCATTATTTCTCAGTTAGTGTTGTGAAAAAATATCTAATTTGAAATATTTTTACTTGCTCATTGTTACAAGTGAATTTTAATCAATCGAAACTTCAAACGCTCATATCTCAAAACAGTGTCAAGAGCAGTTAGAACCTTTTCAGAGTAAGGTGTCGACATGTTATTTGTAAGATTGACATAAGATTATATTCAATTTTTGAAAGTAAATATCAACATATTATGATCATTGTTCTTAGGAATCTAAAATGAGTTTGATGTTTTATCTTATCACCTATCATTATCTAAAGATTGATACGAAAAGATAATATTGGAAATTTTAAATATTGCACTGACATTTCATATGTAAATCAACATTCATTGTGGTGAGTGAATAGTGACACATAATTTATACAATATATTCAGTATGGCTTCTCAGGCTGATAAAGGACTTTTGACCTCAGAGGATCTCAGAAATAATGTTGTTTTTCTACTTGAAATGAAATGTGTTGGATGTGCGGCTTATATGCAGCCTCCTATAGTGCAATGTAAGTTAGGTATGTTAAAAAGCATTTATTTTTATAATCAATATTTATGATATCGTTGCTATCATAGGTACATTATAATATAATTGAAAAACGATATTGTATTTTGGTACCATAAATCGGGGTGAATAGAGACAAAAACTTTAATTTATCATTGAGTTGTTCACGACTGATTCATTAATTATCATGGAGTTAATATCGTTTGACTTTGGCAATTAAAAATATTTGGCGCATTGGCATTAGCTGTAATGCCAAATATTGTTTTTTTTCATAAAAAACATGAATTGAACTTTAGCACAACTTTACTAAGTATCTAATGTATTTTTTACTATTATATTTACTTCTTTACAATGACTATAATTCTATCTAACGAATGACAAAACCAAACCAACTAAATGATTTGACAAAATTGAAACAAACGTGTTTAAGTTTAATGGTTGTGCATCTCTACTTTTTGACCCCTTATAAACTTCTCTTTTATTGCACGAAAATTAAAACCAATCATGTTTTTTTTGGATAATAAGTAATGAAAAGAGACTCGTATAGAATAGAGTTTCATATATTCATATCATTACAATCGGTTTTTTTGTCTCTATTCACCTGCCAAGTCTCGATTTACCTTCTCTCGTCTCTATTCACCCCGATTCAATGTGAATAGAGACATCGAACAAAATTGACTATGTTTTAATAACGATAGTGAATATTTGAAAAATATTGTCATGAATGTGTAGTAGGTCTATAGAAACAAGTTTCAAGCCATTCATATTTGAATTATGTGGCGCTGGTATGAAGATACATAGTCGTGAAGGGTAAAAAGTGTCTCTATTCACCCTGTTTTACGGTATCCTAAATATTATACACTATTTCTAAATTGTGGTAGAGACACTATTTATTTGCAAATGTTTTCCTAGACATGTTATCATCAATCAATATGTATTCTGGGAAAAGAAAATAAATTAATATATAATTGATATATTGATTGAGTAGGCATTTACTTGGTATAACTCCATTATAATACGGTAAGAAAAATAACAATGTATTTTAGTTCTATATAAAATAATTTATGTATAACTAAAATACATTGTTATTTTTCTTACCGTATTATAATTGATATACTTTTCGATTTTGTTTATTTCATCACAGGATTGAATTTTTTTGCATGAATCACAAGGCGATAGTCTTAATTGTATGATATCTATGTCAATAAAACAGACATGGCATCCATTTTTTATTATTTTATTATTTGTCAGTCCTGTAGTAGAGGAGTTGACACTGTTGGGCTTTTGGCTAATTGGTTGCTCTGTCATGGAATTTTCACATGGCACAGATTTTTCAATTGATTTATCAATTATTGTACAATTACGCGGAATTCATTTTTTTTAATATCTCCCCATCCATCTACTATCCGATCATAAAAACGAGATATTGATTAAGTAAGTAGTATAGTATTGGTTCTTACCTAGTTTTAATTTTTCTTTTCTTGCCTTAACAAATTGACAAATAGTTGACATACAAGTAACTCCTGTTTTTCAATGAATAATGAAAATGAAGGGAAAGTATAAAATGCATGTAAATTTTTTTACAGGACACAGTATATGCCTAACATGCGCGGAAAAGTCAACAAAATGTGCTCGGTGTGGGAAAGGTATTACAAGGAAGAGGAATATACACTTAGAAAGGATGGCTAGCACAGTGAAATATCCTTGCCATAATGCTGTAGGAGGATGTAAAAGTAAGTAATGGGCATGTATTGTAAAAACATCATGTTAAGGGGTGCAAAAATAACTAAAATATAATGCATACAGTGATATAAACAATGATTAATCAAATCTAAATACAATTATATGTGAAAGTAGTACAAAAAAAATGTGTCGATACTGATAGCAGCTAGTGTGGAAAAATATAATTTTGCATGGGGCAGCCTAGTGCAGTGATCGTCAAATTGTATATTTATAATTTTGCCTCCCAAATTTCCTTGTTGGACTACGAAAACAAATACGAATATCAATGTGATTTTTTGTGTTGCCTCAACTTAAAAATCTGTATGGCCTTTCGTCCTAACAGAAAAGTATTCAATTTTAGTTCGAATTGCTCTCAAAATGAAGGGATTGTTTTGTTCTACATACTTATGTGTTATGTGAATCAAAATTTTCCACTATGAAGGTGGTTAAAAGTAAATATAAAACAGACTCACCGATGTACATCTTGATAATTACATTCGCATGGAGTGACAGTGTACTTCATGGTGAACGTCATTTTTTTCAATAATTATTTATATTTTACTCACACTTATTTCAAGATATTAATTTGTTTGTAAATAAATAATTAAACTACGCATTTTATGATTTATTTAAAATCCGAAATTTATTCATAAAATTATGTATGGTACAATAAAGGAAGACGATGAAAAATAATATAAAGAAGGAATACATAAAAGTAGCTCACCAGACAATTTCAATTTCTGAAAGAAGGTCACATCCTTATTGAGCTTGGAAACCACTGGCCTAGTGTTTGGCGTCGTCTTTGTCGGAAAATAATTTATATCACTGATATTTATGTATCATAAAAAACATATAAATATTTTTGTAAATGCTATTTTTCAATGCAAGAAATGGTTGTTTTTTTCGCCATGTACATATTTATATAGGGAAAATGTGAAAAATTTTCATACTCTAAAAAGTCTATAACTTATTGATTACTGGTTAAGAATAATTATGCATCGTTGTCGAATTGATTAAAAATGGCCATTGAAATTGTAGGAAAAAAACGTCCACTATTTATTAATTTACTTAAATACTAAATATCTATAAATTTGATAACTTTTCCCCTGGTGTGATTCATGAGTTAGTAATAATTGGGCACTTAAGACATTATTAAGATTGGAATAGGTATTATCTTTAAGTATCTTATCGAATTTACGTCAGCTGAATTTTGAGCAAGATGTAAATATCAGTAATCGAAAATAAGAGAATAGAGTCGATAAGATCGTCAAACGCATAATAGTTCGGATAGCATTTTAATCAAGTGTGAGTATTTCATAATAAAAGAAGAAGGCACTGAAAATTTAGTTTTTTTTACTTCAACTGAAACTAAAATTTACCATAAACGTACCTGTTTAGCTTAAAGTACGAATGAAGATGGCAGCGTTAGAAATTATTGAGTATCAAGTATGTTTCATACGAAGTATATAATAAATTAGTAGCATGACTTTAGCGCACAACACAAATGCTCATTATAAACGTATACAGTATAGACGCGCATTTTTTTTTTCAGAAGTATAAATTTTGGATCGTTTGCATTTTGTACTTTTCCATGAGTTTTGTCGCTGACTACTCAGGCTTTGCCTTTCGATTTTTTGGATAGATAAAATCTGCGCAGTAATTACTGGGCGTTGTTTTGTGTGGCTACATTTTCAGCCGAATCGTCAATTTCAACTAAATATCATATAATTGTGTGTTATATTTTCAGGCATGTTGACATACATCGATCTCGAAAATCATGAACAAAGTTGCGACTGCCGAATGTTTTTTTGCCTATTGGGATTTCATTGTAAATGGTATGGCTGGAGAAATAATCTTTCAGCTCACGTCGCAGAAAGTCATTGTGGAGAAATAGTTATGACCAAGTCAACGAGTCTTCTCTACAAAAAGTTTAAATACGCTCATGGAGGTTTTACTCGCCTCATTAAAGCATTTGGTGAAGTGTTTTGGTATCACCACATTAAAAGCAACAACGCTGTTCACTGGGCCGTGCAATATATCGGGCCTGACATCAATGCAACCAAGTTTGCATTCGATTTCAAGATAATCGATCCAGGAGATAGTAGGAAATACGTCGGATTTAAAAATGTAAGTTGCTTGAGCAGCAGTGAAAATCCCGACGAAGAGTTCAAAAATTCTCGCTGCGTAAAGGTGCATCTTGATGTTGTAGATAATTTTACAAATTCGGAAGGTAATATTAAGTGCTTCATTGAAATAAAGAAATTTAAGGCAAAAAACGGTTGAATGATGAACAAAAAAGCTAAAGAATGACTCAAAAGATTGGCTAATTTGAACAGGAAATTCAATAAGTAATATTTTTAACGTATTTCTGCAAAAGTGATCCAACCTACAAAATGACCAAAGATGACTTACCAACCCATAGAAAAAGTTGTACTCTATATTCAAAATGAGCGACATTTATGTTAAAAGGTATAGTTCGCTACAAGTAAATATAACTCTAAACTAGATTCAAAGCTTTTTTTTTTCTTTTTTTTTAAATGTAGATTGTTACTCATTTCCCCAAATGGATCCATGTCCGGTTAATTGATGTTTTCCGTACTTTTTCATGCATTGCTGTCGTGTCACACTGTTGGCGTGAAACTTTTCTGATGCCTGGGATGAAACTCCAACGAATTTTCTAAATGAATCTTTTCTCAAATATTGAATTATCTCAGAATGATACATGTGTGGGTTGGATCTTATTTAAAAAACTACGTCCAATCAGTGATACTAGTTTATTTATATAATTATATACTGAAAAACTTATTTACATACTTTGTTTTTGTTTTTTCTTAAATAATTTAAAATATGTTTGTTTGTAATATAAGTTTGTACTGTAACACGGTAAACAAATAGCAGTCTATTTTAGTTATACAAACTGCTATTCTTTCACCGTGTGATAATGAAGTTATATCAAGTAAATGCCAATTTAATCAATGTAGTTTTTATTTTCTTTGCAAATATTCAAAAACTTGTGTTAAATAAGTTGTCTATCTCTGTAGATTTTTGTATCAAATTGCTGTATTAATTTTTTAAGTGGTGCTATAATAAAACAAAACGAGCAAAAAAATAATTGTACGTAAGGTAAATGTACTAGTAGTTGACCTTTTGAGAATAAAATGGCCCAAAATAAGAAATGCAGATGCAGGATTGCTCTAAATTGTAAAGTTCAGAGAAGTTAAAGCATCTGTGGTTGGAATGAGCCACTATCACCATATAGCCGATGGAGTGCCAGGGTAGCCATTTGAAAACAACACCTAGTGAAGAAAGTGTATTATTTCAAATTTATTAAGTGATCAATCTAGAAACAGTGTGTACCTTGTTCCTGAACCACCCATTGCTACTTGATTCAACCAACTGTGGTGTGACGGAAAGCCCTGAGGCAACTATGAAAGAAAGTTCACTATAAAGCCCCCTGATTAGATATGGTCAACTACTGGATTTTTCAATATGTGAAATGGTCAACTACTGAAACAGGAACATGGCTTTAAATAATTTCACACAACTTTTTTTAAGCAGGCTCTTTCGTATTTTTTGTTACATAATATTAATTAAGACATATGATCCAATATGAGTATACTTGCTTTGCCATCATTCGGTACAATGCTAAACCTTAATCGTTATTTTTGTTGAAATCTTCTCTTAAGCGGTCAGCTACTGGTACATTTAACTTCATGCTTTGAAAGTTGAGTATAAAAAATCGAACCGATAATCTTCTAAGATAATTATAGTAAGACATTGTAAGTGTTCACTATGATTTTTATAGATGCTGGAATTTTATAGATGAAGGGCTGATGGAAAGATAAAGATTTTTTAACTTTTCATTTGATTCATTTTTAGTTTTCCTCAATCGAACAATGAATGAATTTTAATGAATAGTAAAGCTGTATTTTGTTTCAAAGTTTAGCTATTTATAATTTGATACTGAAGAAAATTGTAAATATTGCTTAGAGTCGTAAAATATCAAATGTACATTTGAAATATTTAAACATGTCATAATACTCATAACAATATATTAACGTGGTTGTATGGGTTAAGAGAAAAGACGCGTTTTGCTGCAACTGAGAATGAACTGCAAAATAAGGATTCTCGAATTTGTTGAAATTTACTCTTGAAATGGTTTGTCAATTCAACCATAGATGGCAGTGCCAACCGCACTAATTCCGTCACCTTTTTTTTAACCCAATGTATCGGCTTAGGGAAGTTCAAATTATTATTGAAATAACGAAGGTATTAAATACTTATAAATGTTCCTTGTTTTTATTATATCTTGAATTGCATTTATATTTTTTCTAGTATGTTATGTAACGCTTCATTCATCATATTTATTATAATAATTATTAATATATTCAGTCTTTTTATTAAAAATGAAAAGCTTACTTATCATATTTGAATTTACCATGGTGTCAAAATTTATACAGAACAAACTTAATCTATTGTGTGTTATTATAAATATGTAGCGATTCTCAGTATTTTGTATACAAAAATATATTGTTTATTTATGTATTTTTAATAATCGAGTATTTCTTAAGAAATTAAATGATTTGGCGTGTTAACTGTCTATGTGGGAAGGAATTATATTTAAATAATGAAAGACAATTTTCCATACCACTTCCACAGTTGAAAATCAGTAGGAAATGGTCGCGATAAGTGGTCCTGGTACAAAAATAAAGTGTGTTTTTTTAGTTTTTATTTCAATTTTATTTATGTATATATCATAATTGATGTGATTAATTAATGTATGAGAAGAAAAGCAATAAAAAAACATTGTCAATTTTTTTTGAATTCGTTTTATTTCGTCGTCGAATATCAAGTAGGTATTATGCTTTTAAAGGAAATTTCAATTTTAAGAAAAAAAATATTAAATGTATACTATGTAAGTATTATATTATATAATATTTTCGGTTGTAGTGATATTGTTATTATAACCAAAGACCGTTTAAATATATGCTAAAAATCAAGATTCATTTATTCAGTACGTAAGACTTCGTTAGACAGTGAAAACTTTTGAAACTTAATTAAAAAGTTTTGATACATGGTTTAATATTCTTGTTTGACACGAGGCCCTAAATTACGAATATAAATTTGAGCAGGAATAAATAAGTCAAGCAAATTTAAATATCATACCATTCGTTAAAAAATTATCAGACGCCCGTGCTAGTTTATTTATATGATTTTTGATAGAATCCATATTATTACAATAATAAATTTAAAAAAAATATGTTGTTTTTTCTGACAAAACAAAACATAAATGGATTTTAGGAAGTGAAAACTAATGAGTAGCCAACACGGCTTCATTGGTCCATTTTTCAAAGTCATATTTGCTGTCAATGTGTGTGTAGTGTGGAGCATATGAATAACCAAATGGAGCATCTCAACAGAAAGCCATGTAGGTTTAAATGTATTACGTTGGAAAAAGTTAATACAAAAGTCTTTAAGGTAGAATTAACAGGAATTAAATTATCAAATACATTCGCGAATTTCGATGTAATTTCGTTAATCGAGTGATATTATTTATACAGATAGTATAGTCCGGGGGTTCTTAACCGCGTGCCCGCGAAGCCATTTTCGTGCGCCCGACAAAGAAATAATGAAAAATAAAATGTTAATTGCAAATCTCAAAAATATTAGCATATCTATCTTATTTTCTGAATAGGTTATTTTCCACTGTCAGTGAGTTAAAGGGAAATTTTAATTGAACAATCGAAATTCATTGATGTTTATCACATATAGCCGGTATTTGGGGTATAAATCTTGCATGATTAGTGCGGTTAATGAAGTGTCAATATTGTGCACTTGTTTTTATTCTTCATCCTTAAATCCTTTTATTAGTTATTAGTTAATCCAGGCATTAATAATAGCTGATTCCCTAGCGGAAATTCTTCAAGAAGACACGCCAAATATTGAAGAAGAAATTTTAGATTTTCAAAATGACATCATCTTAAAATAGAACGGACTGACGTTTGGAATTTAGCTGACCATAAAAAGTACCTAACCTCCTTCCACATATTTGTGTGAATCTTTGTTTTCTACCATGAAAATAATAAAATCAAAAACAAGATCTCGACTTACCAATGCCAACCTTGATAATTGTTTACGATTTAGAAATTTTGAAAAGTGAGCTAATGAAATGCTATGTCAAATATCGCACTAAATGTGAATAGTATTGATTTTGTTTGTAAATTTAAATAAATCCATAATCTTCCGATTTATAATAAATAGTTTAGTTATAATACAATGAATGTAACAAATTTAAAGCTGCCAAGGGAACAATACTTAAATAAATACAAAAATATGAACTACCTAAGTCTTGTTTTTTTTTAAAAATCCGGCATGTGCCCATTTCTTAAATCTCAAATGCGCCCGCCACGGCAATAAGGTTAAGAACCCCTGGTATAGTCCGTGATCGTGAGCGTCAAAAAGGTTACCTACTAGGCGACTCGATCAAAATGAAAAAAGAAAGATATTTTTTTATTATCAGTCACTATATAAATACATAAATCAATGAATATTCATCAACAGATAACTTTCAAGGTGTTCACTGTCAATACTTGGTATATAATAAAACATTTTTTTTATTTATTCCACAATACATTCAATTATTCAGTATGTACAAAAAATGTTGTAAGCTTGTTCGTAAATATAAACGATATTGTGGAATTTTCAAAAACTATAAAAAGTCTTTCTTCTAATTATTTTATTTTTCACATTCACACTAATATTTTTTGAATTGTTTGAATTTTGTACTTTTCCATGAGTTTTGTCGCTAACGACCCGGGTTTCGCCTTACGGCATCTTCAGGAACTTCAAGTGGATATAATTGAACTGACGCGTAGTTTGTATCGTTTATATACAAAAATAGAATCAGATCACTAAGTTAAATGGCTATTAAAATGTAAATTAGCGAAAATTGAATGTACACAAGTTTCAATGAATTAAGTGGGTATGTTATAATTATGGGGATTTTTCATATAATTTTGAGGATTTTTGAAAATATCTTTACTAATATTTTTATTGAAATGAAATTATTTAAAAATAATTTTAGACTATTCGCAAAGGATAGATAGTAAAGTCTCCAATAAAGCTTTTTATCAATTTTCATTTATCATATTACTGTCCATACTTTCTTTAAATTTGGCACCTTTCATGCACATTCAAAATCACCAGTCACCACTGTGTGTTCATTTTTATTTAAAAAAGTGGAACCATATTTCGTTTATGGCACTATTAAAAAATCAATTGTTCTTTTAGAATTTTAGATATATAATTTAACCACCCAACAATGCCACTACTAAAGTAAAAAATGCATGTAATTTATTTCATCTAATTACCGAAAGATAAGGTAACACGAGAGTACAACGATTTAAAATAATAGTAGCATTTATATTAAATGCCACAATAGTTATTATTGGAAGCATGATTTTATATTTACTCTTGATATTATTAAATATAATTGTTTTCGCTACAAACGTGCGTGCTTCATTGCGTTAAGAACTTGAAGGGTTTATCGCAACGGTGAAAACTTGCCCAAAATTGAAGGAATTGCTCAAACGGAAGACTTTGAGTTTGGGATTTTATGAACATTAATTTTGCAAATAAACAGGCATGATACTTTCAACTTTGCCGGAACTTGATGAAACGTGATACAACTTTCCATTTCGAAGTTAAAGCATTTCATAATATATTTAATGAGACGAGTGTATTTGAACTTATTCTATGTAATGAAAGAGTCATTTTTTATTTCATTAATCAAATTAATAAAGACTTCTAGTCCCACTTTTACAACAGAATACTATGCCTGGAACTTTTTTGAAACACTTTATTCATCTAGTGCCCGCTGCACCTTAACTTACTTTTTCGTCAGAAGACAATTTTAAATCAACAATATTTGGCGTGCCACTTTTATAAAAAGATATTTCGTTGCTTGAACTTTTACTTTTAACTAAATATTGGTTAATGTTTTTCCAAATTAATTTTTCATACAAAAAACCATATTTTAACACTGATTTATGAGTTTTTAAATAATTTGTTTTACGTCTCGATTATTCCCAATTCTGCTAAGATAACTGACATGGTTTGTATTGACACCGCCTTATGTGGTGGGTCATCAGAACTCTCTCGAACGATCTATTTTTCACCTCAGTCTATGAGTTTAAGTCGATATCAGGAAATAAATTCATTCTTATAATAATCTATATTGAAATCTATAGCGATGCAATGTAGAGTTATTTCAATTTCTCTTATCTATTGACGCCTGACAATGCATGTGCATCATAAAAAGTTCAAAAAGATAAATAATCCCTTATCGGCGGGCGCGTTAACGATTTTTGAAACGGCCATTGTTTTTTCTTTCTAAAGTAACCGTTTGTTTTCATACAGCAGTGAGAGATTGGACTGCATTGAGAATGCACGCGCCTAATCCTCTCCCTAAGAATTAAATTCGAGTCAAATTCCTGATATCTTCTTCGCTATCGTAATATTTGTGTGTTGTATAACGTCTGTGTAAATCCTAAACAATTAAATAATGGATGCTAACCGCCGCACCCACATAACGCTTTGAGATCGTCTTTTCTTTATAAGAGTACCATGTTTCTCCTACTCCGTCCCCAAAATCCCTCTTCTGAGTGTCGGATAGGAGGCTCCTTCTCGATTTACGAGGGAGCCGGAATAAAGGTCTTCTCAGTATCATTGTGTTTTTATGCAAAAATCTTTCATAACGGATATTTTGATTGCAACCAAGACAAAAAATGCTGTTTTCTTTGATCACAAAATATAGTACACTCCATTTTTTAAAAAAGTCTTTCTGTGATCGACGTTTTTATTTATCAAAAATTTATTTTATAATAATTATGTTTCCTGGAAAAACTTGTCAAGAGTTTGTTGTGTTTTAATCTTTTTTTTCTTCGTATAGAGTTTTGTTTAATGCAGTGCTTTTATGGATTCAAATATTGCATAATCACCAAAAAATCGAAAAAGAATGAATATTTAAAAATGTGCAAAATTGCGAATTGTGCGAAAGTAGAGGTCCGCCTGTATTTATGTTACAAATTACCGATAAAATGTCCCACCTTCACCTTTGTGACAATCTGAGTTTGAGACTCTGGATTCTAATAACATCGTGAATTAGTTGCAGTATTCTTCATCAACATCTTGATAACGGGAGACCAACATCGCAGGTGTGTCCTGGATGTCTCTCTCCACCTCTCGCTGTCCAAAATAGCCATCCTTCAGCCCAACTCAGCCGGAAAACAAAAACTATTCAAAATTCCACCCTGAAAATGAATCCGTGATCTTATTTTTCTTCTGAGTATTTTTAGGTTATTAAAACATCACGTTTTTTGCTGGCCTTTATCGTTCACACGGTTTACGTGACAGTACAGCCCGGGCTGCGATGAATTCTTCGTAAAAGCCGTGTGCTGAAATTGATACTTTTCGTCGAATTTTTACCATTCCTAACATATTTTTTTATATATCGACCTTTCTAAGCATAAAGGACGTGAGTGATAAAGCGCTACTTTTTAGGAAAGCAAAAAGAGTGAACAAATATTGTCCCAATTAGAACATCTTCATTTCTTAACCTTTTTATTCCATGAATTGTAGTTTTTTGAAGAACATCCGCAGTCTATGCTTTTTTAAGAACTTAACCTCATATGTAATTCAGAATCACTAAAATGTTACATTCGCCCTTTTGGCTTGGTATGGACAATATATATTTTTACTAACGTAAGAAAATAGTTTTGTTTTTAAATCATGCCTGCTTCCAATGTAGAGTATATGAACTCATAAAAGAATTCATCTTAACAGACGTTTTCTACGAGCACTGATTGTTATTCAGTTGGTATATAAAAGATGATACAAGTTTAGTCAAGTCAAGCGTATGATGAAAAGAGACAAAATAAAATAAAATAACAAAACTTCGAACCAATTAAAAATTTGAGACGTTTAATTCTCTATTTCAATATATCACTTTTAAGGTGTTCACTGTCAATACTTGGTGGAAAGGCATTATAATAAAAATAATAACACATTTTTTAGTACTTTTTCCACATCTGATTTATTTCATCAGGACCGGTTTCGCTCATGGCGAGCAGTTGATAATGCTCGCCATGAGCGAAACCGGTCCTGATGAAATAAATCAGATGTGGAAAAAGTACTAAAAAATGTGTTATTATTTTTATTTTTTCAATATAAATAAATCTATAAATGAAATGAAATATGCTTATTTATTTATTTATCATCTATTTATGTATGTATAAACTCATCACAAATCACTCACAAATTTTATACATAATTTGGTGAAACTATTCGAGTATTTTAAAGTTTTACTACTCGATGTCGAGTAATTAGTATCAACTCTTTTAAGTAAATATAATGTTTCTGGAAAAGTAGTTGTTGGAAATTTCATCGAACCGGGAGTAGGTTCTAATGAGCTGTCATACTCAGTTTGGCAGACGTAATTGTAAAACAAAACTAATTAATATTTATTTTGACAGAAAACTAAGCCAATGTCAACGTTGAGCTATATTCATAAAGATTGTGTGGGCATTGTGATATGGTAAGGATGAAAATAAATTAACTTTCAGAAACACTTACCGATATTTTATATGAAGCTTTCTTTTACTAATTTGCTGCCATATAATCCGGCATCAATTAATTAAGTCAATAGCACGAACAGATTTAATTAACAAACAAGTATAACATTACAGTATCGCCCCAATAAACTTGCGTTAATTATTTACTCATCCGCTTGTTTTATGTAATAATAATTACATTAACTTAACATATAAGTGATGAACATTTTAATAGCTGCTCCGAAGAGAAGAAAATCATTAATTGGAATGGATATCAGAAATTATTTACTTAATCTTAAGATTTGAAAGAATCCATAAAAATAATTAAGTATGATACAAATTAATCAGAAATCGCATTTGGTTCCACAGAATGCAAAACAACAGTTTTTTCCGACTCTTTTAAAAAAATTGGTGTCTGTAAAGTCGGTTTACGGACGATAGTTTAACGTGACAACGTCATAAGAAAACATTGATGAAATGATTGCATACTTTTATGAATAAAATGGAATCATTTTTATTGAATTATCATTATTTTGTATGGATACGATATTTTGTTTATTTGTTATACGTTAATGAGATTTTTAATATGCAAGAATTAATTACCTTTATTGCCGCAATTGTTGTTGTAATATAAACAATGAAAACCACATTAACATTTCACTTCACTTTATAAACAGTTGTAAACAGATCACGTGTAGGTACTGTAGGTGTATAATTTGTGTGCTGCCGCTGTCTCTTTTCTACTCAGACGCATCGACCAATCGAGTGGAAGAGAGATAGATGCGGCACAATCCGAACGGTAGGCCGATCGTGCCTCTCTATCGCTTATCCGCGCTCTCGCTCGCACGCTTGCCTTCGGCGTAACGCGACAAACGGGGCAATGAGTCATATTTTTTCATGCGTGCAGCGGGCGTTCATCGATTTATAAGACGTTGTCACGTCAAAAAAATGGAAGTAAAGTTGATTTTCTTTAAAGAAATGCGACATTTAGCGGTTCGACACAGCAAATGATATAAAGATGAGCTACCCACCTATACCCACAGTTTTGATGATATTAAAACTTATAACATGTCAAAACTGTCTAAAACTGCTTACTATATCGGACAAGTCACAAATAGTTTTAATGTACGAATAAATGAGAACGTACACTTTATTAAATGTAATCTGGGAATTTATAAACCATTGATACGGGTCGTCTTAGCTGGGCGAAGCTGGGCGAGGCGATCCGGCGCAGCTTTGAAAGCGGCAGAGTTTTAAAATATCAAACGGTCCTCGCCCATGCAAGTGACATATGTGGGCGAAGCGATCCGGTCAGGACGGCATATGTCGTAAGTCGACTCAAGTGCCTGAGGACTCATGGCGCCCGCGAATCGCTTGAAAATATCAAACGGTCCAAGCTCACCAGAGCGTTAATTGCGTCTGGCCGAGCGATGGCACATAAGACCTTTGATCAACTACGTTTTAAATTGACTGGATTCGCCTAAATTCGCTTGCCGGTTCGCGTCGCTTACCTAAGACACGGGGATAAGAATGATAACACAAATGGATATATTTGTCTCCAGGTTGTTTTTTTTTTGAATGTTTAAGATTAATCTCATATGCTTTAAAGTGGTCCGAAATATCAGACGACAAAGAAAAACTTTTCTAGTAGCAATATGTATGTCCATTACTGCTAAAAGCTCCGACACCAGACATACCGAGTCAAAGTGTCACATTTTTCACCTGTCTTTAAAACAGATAACGAGAGTGCGAACGAGGAGGGCGATATTTTATTAAGGCTTTTACGGAACGTTCAGGCCCTGCTCCGGTGATATCCAATTGAAATTTCCCTCGGATTAATTTTATGTAGAGCTTTCGTCATGTTTACTTTGCACAGACTACAGGGTGTAAACTTTTAAATGAAAAATAAATCGCTGAAAACGTTTTATAAATTCGTTTTGTTCGTGATACTCTTTTCTATCTATTTAGTATATGTGGACCAGATATTTATTTCTTTAAACATTTTTTTTTGTTATATTATAGTAGACATATTGTTATATTAGTGGTAGATATAACCACCAGAAGTTTTATGTTGACATAGTTAGTTGCCAGCATTCTAAAAAAAAAAATCGTTGATATGTAGTTCAATCAATTTTGTTTGAAGAAATAATATTACGTTGGAAAGAATCACTTCTTCAATTTTATTTTATTCAATATAATAAATCTATTTATGGAAATATACAACATTTTTTGTATTTATTTGACAGTAGATTCATTAAGATCAGGAGTTGCAACTGAAATTTAAATTTTCAACGGAAAATGGTCGCGATGAGTACAAAGTATTTAAAATGTTTTGATAATAATAATGAATAACGCTGATAATGTTTTTCCCGTTTATAATATGATTTTTAAGTAAAAGAAAGATTATTGGGCTTGTGAGATAAAAATAAATATGTAAATGAAAAACTAATATATTTACATATGTAAACGGTATTGGTAAAAATAATAACACAAAAGTAATATAGACGGCAGTGTATAAATAAATGATATATATATGAAATCTGTTTTTTCTGGAATATAATATGCGGACAAGTTAAAAAGTAACTAAAATGTTAATCGGTTTCACTTATGAGTAGGTGCATATTTTGCAACGCTTTGAAGCTTATAAACTAATGGATACTCTTATGGCGAATGTGTGTTTAAAGTAATCTGTCAAAGGCCTCGTTGACGTTCGGAGTGCTTTCACAGCAGCTTTCAAGTTTCCCTGATTTGGCTGACAGGCGCAAAACTGACCTTTGCGGCGGAGCATTCAAACAAATTACTTTCTTAAACTGCCGCAGTATAGATTTATATTCATTTTATAGAGTGGCCGCATGGCTTGATAATATTGTCGAGTATCACTGAACGCGGTGACCAAAAAGTTACCCTTTTTGATGTTGATTGAAGCGTCGCAAAATATATACAGCGGCGTAAACCCTATTCATTAAAAGTCCAAGAACGGAGGGCGGTGTATGGTCGGAAAAGAGACCAATATAAATGGTAATCACCGTGTAGTTAAGTCAAAGTACTTTCATCAGCACATATACACCCGCAGTGTACAAATACACACATGAAGGGGTGTGGTTAGGGCACCCACCTACGTGTGAAATCTTCGCTTTGAGCTTTGGGGCAAAGTTCAAGTGAAGTATTGGGTATTTCAAAATTGAATAATATTAACACTTCGTGCCATCCAGGATGGCTTAATTAACTATTGCGTAGAGGCTTCAACCAAAATGTTTGAAGTTATTCATAATTAGCACTTCTTAAATTAAAACCACACCAAATTAACGTCAACCAAACAATTTCATAAGCAAAAAATGCCGCGTTAATCATTAGTATTAATTGTTCAATAGTCGATTACTTCGCCAAGTAAATTAGCTTTATTGTTTATCATACATTTGACAATTAATTTTCCGTGTTGTTATTTATTTAAGAAAATTCAAATCGTGGCATTAAAGCAGACGCCAATGCGCCATGCATTTGACAAATGTAAATACATGTATTTATATATACACATACATGTAAATACATAATAAAATCACAAATTAATTAAAAACAAAATAAAAACATTGTAGTCATAAAAACAGAGAGGAAAAATTTTCAAAGCAGTCAACCGAGTGAGTTCCGACAAAATCAACTATAATACACAAAAAACAGTACTTGTTTGAACTTACTCACGTCCATGTGAAATATGTCGACATCCGAAGCAATTTCGTTAAAAATCACTAAAGCTTCTCCCAGTGGCATCCCCATTGGCAGACGAGTTCTACTCCTGGGAAGAACAAACAACTCATGTTCATGATTCATCAACAAATTATCAGGGAAATTCAATTGAACATTCTCAAGAATGGTGGAATTATCATTTTGGACGCGGATAAATCGAAAGAAATATGTGGCCAGGTACATTTCTCTTCGAGTATTTAAACTATTGAACGTGAGCAATGTAATCATTGACTGAATATACAAACCAAGCAAGTCAACAAGCTATAACCAATGATAGTTCTCCTTGTAAATCTTCTAAGGAAATTATAACATGTCTTTTATATTACAAATGAACCAACTAGTAGCGCCAATGGAAATTATTAATATACACAAATTTAGATGCAGTTTTCACGGCCATTTCTCATAACACAATAACTAATAATTGTTTTCATGTTCATGATTCCTCAAAAAAATTAATGTTATCAGTAATGCTATCCTTACAAGTGTGAAGTTTTCCATTTATTGTTTCAGTTAACAGGAAAATTGGTTTAGTACGGCAAGATTCATGTTCCGCGTATGAAACAATTCAATTTCGTCGCTTAGTCTAAAAACTCTTAAGCCCCGTAAATGTGCTCTAACTATAAATAAGCCCACGTACTTTCGCGTTGAGTATGATTGAGTTATTGTGAAAGCGAATGGTTAGCCTGCTTACCTGAGCGCGTATGTCAATATTGGTGTTTCAAACAACTTTGTCGGTTTAAGTAAACTTGAGACACTTAAGTTAACGTGTACATTCTTACTTAGCGCCGTTCCGGAAAACACTTGAGAAAGCATTCAAGAACAGCTTTCGGATAGCCTGTCTCAAAATGTTATACTTTCCAGCGAGGATCCCCAAAGTGGCCGGTCGAGATATTGTTTGATTGAAAGGTAAAAGGCAGCGTGTGGGTATATTGGCTACTTCGGCCCATAATTTAACATAATTATATTTCAAAATATCTATCTTAGTTTCCTGTAACCAAAAATCTTTTGTTTACAAAATTTATATTTTTATAGCACGATAGAAAAATTGCTCTCCATAAATTATATGACATATGGTTGATGGCTGTTTCAGCTTACGGCATCGTCAGGACTAACACAAATTTATAGCGAAATTAGCGTGAAATGCTTTTAATTTTGACATTAATAATTAAATAAAATATAATAAACGATAAAACATATATTCAAAAGACTTCAACCAAATACATGAATAAAAGCAGCACAGCTTGAAAATTCAAATTTTAAACAATAAGGAAAATAATAGTATAAAATACACTTTAGATTCAAATAAAATTTAAATATTATCAGAAATTCTTTTAAAGAATTCTAATTTACTAATATTAAGGGGATACACGCTTATAAAATATGTATTTTAAATATAAATTTCACAGGGAGAAATGTCCTTACTTTTTTTTAAAATTAATATTTATTGTTTCGATATAAAGAATCAATCAATTACAAATAAGATGAGATTGTAGTAGAAAATTTCTTTAAATGAGCAATTAACAATACTAAATAATCCCATATTGTGCGGTAGTGTCGGCGCGCTCATGTCGAGGTATCACTTTATCACCAATAATTTAAAACAAACAGTTTTTTGTAATCATGTCCACTCCTAATGTGGTGTTAATGGTACCTATTCTATATTTATATACCATATCGGTTCATTCGAGAAGAGTAATGATATACGGATTGCACTAAAAAAGTCAATTGACATGCTAATCACTTTCGAAACGATCCGTTTTATAGATTAGATATGAAATGACTGGCTTGAAATTTTAGACATCCATTCAAAAAAGAAGCCGTAAACCGATTGAAACGTCAATTTATTTAGCTGTCAGTACTTGAATTCGAGGTTACGAACGCTGAAACCAAAGACAATGAGCGTCGAGTAGAAAGAATAAATTCATATTCATTTATAAGATTATAATCAATCCATATTATGAAAAAATCATACGATGAAATTTGTCTGAAGATGCTTATTAAAGAGGAAAATGGGTGCCACAGCTAGTAACACAACCAGTTGAAAACCACAGTTATAATATATTCATTGCTGTTTACACAATGTAAATATGACAAATCATATTAAGTATTATAAGCAGGGCTGTGGAGTCAGTAAAAAAAAGATCAACTCCAACTCCAGCATTTATCAAAACTGTGACTCCGACTCCAACTCTGACATTGACCAAAAACACGACTCCGACTAAAAAAGTTGAATATTGTCACTTTTTTTGCCTAATTTTCCTGAAGGTGTGTATTCAATTAAATATCAACCCTACCAATCCGGCCAATAGCCAAATTTGACTTATTATATGCAATATTAAAAAGTTTCAACTTTTCAAAATTTCCGACTCCGAGTACGACTCCGGCCAAATCGCCGCGACGACTCTGACTCCGACTCCGCAGCCCTGGTTATAAGCATTACAAGTCCTTCTTAACCACTTCCCGGACGAATTTAATTAATTTATTGGTTTCTAGTCTTCAGTATTTTAGCTTTTAATAATACAAAAAAAATGAAAAAATATTTTTTTTGTTCAAAATGGTTGAAATATTAATCACGCGTATTTGTGTGAATGCCTGGAATTTTACTTCGTCTTTATAATCATGAAATTCGCTTGTATCGTCCGAAATCATAATTTTTTTTTCACGCATATCCGTATGATTGCCCAGGAAGTGGTTAATAATTTTACTACATCTTCACTGTAATCTTCACCAAATGCAAGCCTTTTTATTTATCACAAATAACTTTTCACCAAAAGTTTTCTTTGTTATAAAATAAAAGAGTATTTAAATTTTATAACAACACTGATTTGTAAGTAACAAGGATACGAAAAATGTGAAGCCAACATTTAAATAGATACTTTCGATGGAATCGGCGGTAACTTTGTGGAAGTTCATCTCCATATATATATAAATCTCGACACAAATCTTTGTCGCCAAACTCCTTTGAAACGGCTGGACCGATTATTATGAAATTTTGTATGTATATTTTTTAGATATGAGAAAAGGTTGTAAAGTATATTTCATACCGCTAAGTGAAGGATGTCTCTATCAAGACGTATTTTAATATTTCTGACATCTGTCATTATTTATTATTTTTGTTGTTAAATCACAGAGGGCGCGGGTGAAGTTTGACATTTCATACAGCGAATTAAATTTAAGCTTTGAAAAGCAGTCGCAAGAGGCGCTTTTCATAATCGTATGAAAATATATCACATCAAAGTTTATATATAAATATATCCAGCAAATAGTTTAATAGAAAGCAGTGCAAGAAGGCTACGCGAATCATTTTGATTCTCTTCAATAAAGCAAATGCCTTGCTGCCACGTGAATTTCATTCATTTCAATGTAATTAAAATACTTCATTTTGATTTTCGCACATTTATTTTCCATATTTCTTTAATAAAAAACTAAATTTAATTCAGCTAATACACATCTATTGATTCTGAGGCGGTACGAAGTTCGCCGGGTCAGCTAGTTTTAATATAAAATTAAAAATAACTTCGATTGTTCCACGTAGTGTGTTAATAATTTATAATTCTGATACCTCTGAAAGAGGCGAAACACGTGTCACAATTAGTAACACAATATGTGTAATAATCAGAGATTTTTAAAATTTTATATTATTAATTAAATAGTTCTTTAAGACCTTGTTTAAGTCGCAATAGTCTTAAGTCTTAATAACATATTAAATATTTAAAAAAAAATGGTTTTCTGTGTGTACAGTTTAGAAACAGTACAGCCTTATATAACTATAAACCAGTGATGCGCAACCTGTGGCCCAATATGACACATGTCGGTCCCTGTGGTCTAGTGGCAAGAGCTTTGTCCTGGCAATCGGGGGGCCCGGGTTCAATCCCCGGCAAGGTTAGATTTTTTCAATTGAAAAAAAAGATCTTGAGCTTGGTGTTATGTTATTTATCGTTGATTTTGTGCACAACTGATACATTATTTACCATCGAGTTAATCTCGTGTGACTTTCACAACTCAGAATATTTGGCGCATTGGCGCAAGCTGTAATGCCATTTTTTTTTTTTTTAAAAAATTTAAAAAATTTAAAAAATTAAAAAAAAAAAAAAAATATCAATTAAATTTTTTCTTCAGAACTTTTCACGGACGATGGAAGAACAATATACAATAGTAAATGCCCACTAAAAATAATAATAATTTTATCACTTTTACCTATGCAGCCCTCGAATAATGTGAACATTGATAAACTGGCCCTTCTTCCAAAAAGTTTGTGCATCCGAATATAAGATGAACTCTTTGTCGGAAAAACTATTTTTGAACATTATTAAAACAATAATGATGTATAAATTTAATATTCATTGCTAATGCAACTTGTTAAATTATACAAAACAACAAAAGTAAATTCAAATAAAAAAATGTCAAAAAGTCCTAAACTCTAATCAATAAAATATTAAATTTTCTAATAAAGGTACAAGAGTTAAAACAAACCCTTCAAATGATAACACCTTTTTGTATAAACCCACCGCTAGTCTTTTGACTCTCCAATTATATCTCACTTCATTTGCTTATGTAAGCTATCTAACAAAATGAAACGTTAAAAAAATAGTACCAAAAAACGGACCACCTTAATCAAGAACTTTCGATTTGAATAATTAACAGACCATTAGCATTTGATTAACTCCCATTCATGCATATTGAAGGGAAAAACATAAAAAAAGGAATTAAAGTTCAATCTATATTTAAAATCTTTACAGCGTTTTTATATATAATATATACACAAATGTATATGTTTATTTACTGAAAATATATGCTTTCTTTTGATCTTCAAATATTGATCTTTATCGTTTAATATTAAGGTGCATTTTTAATAAGATGTCATGCCAATTTTTGTGTGAATAATCGATCTAGATTTAAATTAATGGATGACCTCAGGATTATATTTGGATGGATTTAAATTAAGGGATGTTCTTAATCTGCTTTTTTCAAGAGAGAATACAAAATATTAAATACTACATACTATAGTAAATATGCGATGTTAACTAACAAGTATAAGCGAGTATGTTTCCCACCACCACCCGGTGTATATTATTAAAATTCATGGAATGTATCCCATTTTTTTTCAGTGCAGGCGTTACTATCAATTATATTGCATAATTACTTTGTTTTATTTCGCCTTATCACAATGGGTAGCTTGTAAGTTCAACTAGATTACTGACAAAAAATTAAGTTTTTAATAATTGTGCTAAATGGTAAAGTAAATTTAATCGGTCATGGATTTCACATTCAATAATTTGTTTAAATCATAAGAATAAACGTCATGTTTCCATAATTTACTACGCCATGTTTTTATTTTGGTCACATATTGACACGAAGATTTATAAAAAAGCTCCACCTCAATATTTTGACAGTTTATTTTTACGGTGTGTAATTATTTTCGAAGCACCCGTGTTAAACTTTTATTATGGGTCATATACAGGTGCCGTAACGAGCTTTAGTTAGGTTAGTGGTCAATAGTAGTCAGATATATCCCTTGAGTTACTAAAAGTAATACAATTAGGTCAGTAGATTTGGACAACGTTAAAGGGATTTATACGAATCTCTCTTTCTGGGGAAATTTTCATCTTGTTAGTAAAATATTATGGTACAAGGATTGTATTTATTTAATAAAACCTGTGGTCAGAGACTAAAAAAGACACATAACCAAAATCAAAGCTAGTACTTTGGACGATATCTCACGACTTTCCAAAAAATGCCAAAAATCAGAGAATATAATATGCCTACTGCTTTACTTAAAAGAATTAATATTAATGTTGATTTCATGGTATTGGTAAAAGCAAATGATTGATTAATTATCAATACATATGACTAATTAATTGCCGAAGCAGCAGCGATAGAGATACGACTGTGAATTGATACATTGTTTAGAAATATTGACAACTTAGTATTGCATCACTAGCATTAGAAATGGAATTTATCGCAAGACATTAAGGATTTGATGCACCAGATATCCATTCGCTTGATTTTCGAGTGATTTCACCGGTTGATTGGCAATCAGATGAGCGATGCTTCGGAGAACGGTTCATACAAATTGCAAATCGAATGTTCAAGAGATAAATTTAATAACATTAAGTTATCTCGAGGAAATGTTTGATAAGCAAGTTATTGCACATAATCCGGAATAATTGGAAAGACAAACTCTGCGGATATAATTGAACTCATGTCAAAATGGTTATAAATGTGTTAAATTAGTTTAAATGACATTTGGCAACAAGAATTACTTTTATTATATTTAATTACATACTATATTTCGATAAAAAGAAAGCGATTGATTATGTTCGTCAAGAACTATCAATTGTTTTCCAATGTGCTGTAATATATGTCGGTTCTGTAGCCAAATACTACAAAGTTTTGAGCATTTATCCTATGTAGATGATCTATCAGGTCACAGATATGAATCCTGAATAGATTTTATAATAAAGTTATAAAACAGGACGTAAGGCGACTGACGAAATTTTCAAAAGTGCAGTCTGTTTTTTATCGTTTATGAAATTATTTATTCCTTATTTTAGTTTAGAATTTGGATGAAAACTTTTAAAAAATGCAGACGTAAGTAAAATAGGTCAATGTTCGTTTATAAAATTACAGAATGATAGTGAAAAACTTTTAATGTATGTATGGTTTATTTCATTGCTAAAAAAACAATATTTTATCATCGTAGCCGTTCTTTGCAAATTCAATCTTGTTATGAATAAATTATTCAAATTTCTATCAAAGTGTATAAAAAGATTGGCTGTTTTATATACTTTTAATGACGTCAAACACTACGAAGTATTTTTTCTCAATCCAGAAGAATGAAAATGAGAGAAGAAAATAAACGGCCGGTGTCACCTGCAGAAGTTTCCAGACAAACTTTCTCGAAGATAATACAAAGTTTTTAAAATATGTATTCAGTGACAAGTTGAATCATCTGCTGCCAAAGAAAATGTACAGGCGGATACTATGAATTGGCTCGGCGTCGAGAAATTTACAGAATTTCTTTCATAAGAAGAATTATTATTGAAAGTTGTTGCAGGTAAGTCTGTTTAAATAAAATAATAATTATTTTATTAAACATTTTGAATTCGAAAATGCTTCTTCTGTCAGCATAACAATATTTGATAGTGGTATTTTGAATACTTATAAGAACATTTTGCAAATTTTCCATCGAACTAAATTTTTTATCTAAAAATTGATAACTTTATAAAAGCGTTTTTGGTGATAATAAAGCGCAAGCCAAAGTTTTACTACAGTGGAACCCCGATCTTACGTTCTCGCATTAACCGTTTTCCCGCGTTGTTCGTTCATTTTGTATAGTCCCGGCGAAACACCCATAAGAATAATGTTATATAATCCCGCCATAATCGTTCCCCGATTTATCGATTTCCTCGATTTATCGCCTTAAATTTATGGTCCCGTCACAAATTTTATCCCGATCGACCATTTTGTTGAATATTTCTTAGAAGCACATTCAACCCCATCCAATCGATTCGAGAAAAATCTGAGTCTGCATATAAATCGTTTGTTTTTTATGGTCCCCTGAAAAACGTAGAATAGGGGTGTCACTGTATTCAGTCGTTCAAACAATAATTGTCTTTCTACAGTAATTTATCGTCATACATCAAAACTGCAATCGAGTAACTAAAGATTTATATAGTAAAAATTAGAACAAGGAATTTAATCATTACATTTAAGAAATGGAAGTCAATGGAAATGGAATCATTGAAATATGATTTATGCTAAAATCATCAACCATATATTTGTCAACATTTTGAATGCAATATTGCATTCGAACTCAAATATGTATTCCAATTGAAAAATTTAGAGATTTTTTCGCAAATTAATTTATGATATATTGTGTTTTCGTGTGATAAAAATTCTTTTACGATTTTGAGTAAATATTTTTACATCATTTTAAGATGTGAAGTTGCTCCTACTTTATTTCTGAAACGATTAAGGGGCATGGTTTTTTGTAAGGGAAAAAACTATAAATCACAAATAAAGGGTGCTACGAATCACTACGTCGAATAAATCAGACGTGTAGTGAAATAGTATTGTAAAAAAATACCTAAATCCACTTTTAAACACCATTGTGTAATGAGTTATGTCAATTATATTACTTTTTGTATGAATTTAAATATTGTTTTTCTATTTTAATAAATATAACTTTTATAATAAGAAGCTACGGTATTGGGCAGTATTTTAAATAAAATGAAAGCAAATAAGTTTTGATTAACCTAAAATTTTAAATAACTTTGTTTATTCCAAGTATTGTGTGACGAATGCTGACACGTATTTCGCCTCTTTCAGAAGCATCACTAGACCTTATATCACACGGATATTATTTTATATGAAAATGAACTTTCACAAAATTATCGCCAAATTCATCGAAAGTATTTTAGTTTTGTAAAATCTTTTTGAAACTATAAATTTTCCACAACTAGATCGCATTACAAAAAAAGTGTTTAGTTTGGGAGACATCGTGCTAGAAACTTTACAGTAAGTGTGTTACCAAGCTATAATTAGTAATATCAGGTAAGGTCACATATTTAAAGAAAGTTTTATCCCAAGCCTTATAAAGTTATCTATCCGTTTATAATATAACCTAAGTGGAAGCTTTTACAAGCTGTTAAAACATTTGGATTTAATTTATTTTATTCACGCTTAATGAAGAGTATTTAAGTATCGGTTTTTATTATCAAGTTTATTTAATATTTTGACAAATACGATAAAAAATAACATATCCGACTCGTATCATAAGTTGCGTAAAAACTTGATCTTTAATTTAGAATTTAGTCAGAAGTCTTACTTGGTTGAACAACATTAAAAAAGCAGTGAAAGAATGATCACAGTAGCTTTATTTTTTTACAAAAAGTTTTATCGTTATTATTACCTACGGCTATCGTTATCAAGCAAAGAAAATTTAACAAATATGTGTGTTATTTATTTTTATATTGTACCGCAGAATATAATTTATTGAAGGAAAAGTTTGGGAGCTCGTTAGGCTTTTATAACTTTTATTATCCAAGAATATCACCGAGCGAATTTGCAAGCGCATCGTCTCAAAAACTTGTTTGCAGGTCTTAGTTTGCATTTTTAATCTGCATACTGTTGTTTCTTGTCGAGTCACGAAAAAAAAACACTAGGCAAAGGTGTAAAAGTTCCAAGGCTTTGTTCGGGCAGTTACTTTTATAATCGAGTAGAGTGGGTATACCGCTTTTCGCCAAGTGCCTTTGAAAAATCACTTTGTAAAAGTTAAATAGCCTTTAGGATTAACCTCTCAATTTATTGAACAGATTTTGTGGAGTTTACCATAATATCATAAATATGATAACGAAAATACTTTTGATCTTATATTGTTGTGCTATTTATTAATAAAAGCAATGAAGTGATTATTTATTTCAAAATTGCTTTACAAACTAGAATCTACTTAAAAATAATAAGGACTCAACTGAGACTCGATGAAAAAAGAATCATTGGTCGTGACTAGGGACTCCAATTACTCGACATCTCAACTACTCGAGTATCGAGTTGTAAAATTTTAAAATACTCGAGTACTCGAGTATACTCGAGTAGTTTCAGATGTGGCAAAATTTTATTAATTCAAATTTGTGTCTATAAATAGATGATACATAAATAAATAAGCATATTTTATTTCATCATTATACTAGTATTCGAACCCGGCTTCGCTCGGACCAGTTTGGGGTTATGTTCAGCTCGGCGCGTAAATTCAGACGGGCCAAGTTGAAACAACTTTTTTCAAAATTCAAAAGTCTAGGTCAATTAAAATGGAATTAAAATGAACATTTCAGACTGGCATTGACATTTCACAGCCCCTTTCATATATTGACAGCCCCATTCTCGCCCATTAAAATGTCCAAATTCAAGGAAAAAAACTAATTTGCTGTCAAAGAAATGTCAAATAATACCTTCACGTAAATAAAAACATTATTATACTAATAAAAGCCGGGAAAAGTTCAGTAGAAGACTAATTTATTAAATTTTGACTAAATGTCTTCGCCGATAAAAAAATCAAACATATTTTCTTTCATATTCGTTTTTATGGCAACTTAATGACCAACAATGCAAAAGGGAATTACAGACCCACAGACATACATACGCCGTTTCGGTTTTATATATGTACTACTCGATACTCGAGTAATTGGAGTCTCTACACACACATTGATAACGAAACAAATTTACCGTCGAAACTTTCGCGAGCGAAATCAATTCGTTTGTTTGAACTTGCAACAACAATGCAAAAGGGAATTACAGACATACATCCCCCGTTTCGGTTTTATATATAAGATTTATTTAAATTTATTAAACATATATTTCAAAAATAATAGAAAATTGAACGTCTCAAATTTAAATTTGGTCGAAATTTTAGTTTTTTAATTCCAGCAGTAGAAAAAACTCTCTGTTGCTGTGGATCTTGGCTTAAAAGTTAACAGTCAATTAAATTGTGCTATCTAGTTTTTCTGTCCGCTGCTTAAAACAAAATAAAATTTGGAATTAAATCTTCATTTATATATTACGAGTATTACTCGAGTTTTTTTCAAACTACTCGAGTATTGAGTACTTGAAAAATTGACTCGAGTATCGAGTACTCGATTCTCGAATTGGATTCTCTAGTCGTGACACATTTTAATGAATGAACACTATATTTATTTTTTTATAAAAAAAATGTGTGGTTAATAAAACTATGGAAAGATATGTAAAATTTTGTATTTCGTAGACTGCTCGTTATTTTATGTCGGGAATTGGCTATACTTGCCCAAAAAATCGACTGCTAAAAATGTGAAAAAAATAAGAAAAAATATACGAAATTTAAATCTCTATTTATACGATAGGGCGTTAACCGAAATAGCTATCAACAAAAATATATAAAATAATTTATGTAGAATTAAAAAACATTGTTATTTTTCTTACCGTATTATAATGGATTTCTACCAAGTAAATGCCTACTCAATCAATAACTTAAAATTCCCTCAAAAACCTAAATATTTTGTTATTGAGGATAACCTCAATAACATCCATGATCAAGCAACAACAAATAGCATTTTATAGTTTAAAACGAGACTTAACTTAAAACTAAACCATTAAAAAAGATGTAAGTCAATACTGTCTATTAACATTTCATTAAAATAAGATGCAATTAACAATGGAATAATTTTCATAATCTTAAAAAGGTGAGATCAGAAGCGACCTCTTCATTGATTTATAATTTAATATTAAAGGACTTTTAATGAGTCTCCTGAGATGCGTCTTTCATTTTTAATTGCTTTTATGCTTTACAAAAACGTTTCAAAAAGTTTCTGATATATTTCACCCAATCAAAAAAGGTGAAAGATAATTTAGAGAGAGAAATTCAATACTGTGCACATTCGAGAGGTGTAAAATTAAGAAGAAATTTCTTTAAATTTGCCGTCATAATTCTGTTATGCTTAAGATTTTTGCTCTTAAATTATTAATGTAGGAAAAGGTACTCGCTTACTCAATATTAACATCTCTTTACTAATTACTTATTACGGAGGTCGCTATCATGTACATTAAAAGATCAAAGAACATCCTTTGTTAAATATTCAGTGCTCAAGTTTAAACCGGCTGTGTATATGTTTGGCGGAAACATGTAAACCGCACAAAACGGAGGCTTTAGTTTCAAAAGTAAGAAAACCAACATAAATTATCAAATAGCTTAATGAAACAAATTTATATTACGGAAAGTTTATTGATATTTTCATAATTTCGATTCCCTGTACGCCATGTGTATGAATCTAACAATAATATATTCCTTAGACCAATAATTTTATCACGCCAAGGATTCGGTATATATTAATTGAAATTATGTTACGTGGCTACTGGTAGAATAAACAAAAGTTAATTTTCGCCATTATCAATTTACTTAACATCGGAAATCTAGGGTTTAAAGTTTAGCTCTGTAAGCATTCATCTGTAATTAAATTATAATTCGAAAACGAACAACAATATTACTGCGCAATGAAACATATTTGGGGTTTGTGATTGTTTTTTTATACCAAACATTGATTACTTGATAATTTAACATGATATTAGCTCAATTTGTCGTATGTCATTGCTTTATAATGACTATGATATTTTGAAATGCAGTCACGTAGTGCATGTGAAAAATAGGATTGAATATATTTTGTTACGGTCTATATTTTCTACTGAAACAAAAGAGCATTAAAAGCATCCAAAATTTTCTTTGTTGCACAATTTTATTGATATCAGAACATGCTGGACCTTATTTAAAGAAAATTATATACAGTTTATCCTATATTTGGTAAATTTTCATTGGAATCTTGTTTTCATATTGTCAAGCACCGGCGTTGGCATTGGATTAAATTCAACTGTGAAGAGACGGAACACGTAAGAAAACGATAAGTAAAACAACATACGCAACAAAAAAAAAAATGCGTTTCTCAGACACAAGCCAATGATAGATTTGCACTCACTGTTGGTGACTGCAAAATCCACCAAAATGCACCAACATATAAATAAATTCATCTATAATATGATTGATTACTTCCTGAAGGTTTTTAAAAAGTAGATAAACACATACTCCATTGTACAAGCTCTTCGTCAAATCGAGTGCTTATGAATAATCGACAAAAATAACTCCAATATATGAATTAGAATAACATGCTTTAATTGATAGAAACTCTTCTTGTTAGCATTAATAATTTTCCTCTCATTCCTTTTTACATTGTATTTATTTTGTTCAATTAATATGAAGTTGAAGCGGCGTATTTCAAAATATTTGTACAATTATTAGAGAAAAGGAACTGAATTTAATTGCTGTGATTTCTTATGAGATGAATTGTTTCTATATTCGTATGTTCCATATTTACCAGGCACTAATAACAGATATAGTAGTTAAACTGAATTGGTTTAAGTTAAGTTTTACTTCTGTTAAACGGAAAGATAAAGTGATGGAAAACGGAAAATGATTTGCCGTTCGAACGAGTACGAGTTCAAAATGATTGTACTACATTATTATATTCGAAACTAGCCAACACAGATGAAAGCGTCAGGTACAATGACTCGTAATATGATGCACATCCACTGCGGTAGGGCAGGCAGGCAGTGTTAGAGTATGCTCTCTGATATTCAGCGGGTCATTAGATAGAGAAAATCTCATGTGGCTTACACACATAGCACTTCGGGGCTGTCCGCAGAGCTTCCTGTAACAGAACGCTTCATATTATGCAAGAACAATCATATTTCAAAACGTACGATCGGGAGGCAGATAACTATATTGAATTTAAGGCATTTCACTTAACAAATCATTTTATTATGATGTGCTCAAAACGTTAGGGGCTTTCTGAAAGATAAACGTCCATTTAATATCAACGATATGGTTGTATAAAAAGACGAACACTTTATTATACCTCATTCGTCTGTGTGAATCTTTTCTTCAAATGCTCTGCCTTGGGAAAAGTGATAGCAGAGTGAAGATACAATATAAATATTACACAGACCACAATAATAACAAAATTGATAATTTTGTTATTATTGTGATCGTCTTACAAGGAAAGTTTAATTTTTCAAATCTTCAGACCGTTTGTTTCAAGTTTATATTAAAAATGAATCTCAAAATACGTGGCATTACCTTCGAATCCATCAAAACACAATATGATACAATTAAAGAACATTGTGTATAGGTTTTTTCCTTAACATTTGGCTTAGACAGCAGATGATTAAACTAATAACTATAACAAAATGAATAATTATGAGTAATTTATGTGTTGAGTTTAAAAAATTCTGACATTGTTGTTTTTAATTAAATAATCAATATTTCTTTGTTTCTATTAAGTAGCGTGTTGTACAGAAGTTTTTTTCGTAGTAATGAAATATTTAGAGTACCGCAAAAATCTACCTTCATATAAAATGTTGATAAAAAACATAGCAGCAATGAAAAGTGTAAAGGTGTCTTAAAAGACTTAAAAATGCTATTTTTTTTTTTGTTGGATATGTCGCAAGGCTACCGTTATACTATAAAAGAAAATTTCCCGACGACAAGTTCATATACTTAAGTGCAGAGCTGTATAAATTTTTGACGCTATCTGTCCATTTTTTAGCAAAACGTCTTACAGTGCTACAGTATTTACCTTTATGACTACGAGGGAGGAAAGTTTAGGGGTGCAAGTTGAGCGCTGAGGCCACATTCGTCGCCCCCCGGGACCGGCCTCGACAAAACTTTACTTCTTCGAGCACAAGTTTACCGCGAGGTTTCGCCGTAAGACCTCGATGGGTCTTCTGCCGTATAATGAAAGAGACAGACTGAAAAGGGTTGATAAGAGATTTTTTTCTCGCACGACCGCCAATTTATTGAAAATTCTCTTTGCTTCAAGAACACTTTCAACCCAAATAATGTAACGCAAAAACAAAGTATATGACAAAAAATAAACTTGAATTTTTTATATGTATAAGACGCGTATTTAATAATTATAAAATTATATTTTCTCTTGAAATGTATTATTGTTAGCTGCATTGTTAATTTGAGAAATATAAAATTAGAACTGATATATGTATGTTCTTTGTCAATTTGTTATATTACTTTGAAAAGGTTCTAACTGACATTTTGGCAAAAAAGATCTTTTGGTCAGAGTTTTTTTTTTTAACCGTAAAATTATTGAATTACGTAGTTCATCTGGACACTTTTTTTACTAAATTTATTTGATATAATTTTTAGGTTATTCATGTTCAGTTTGATCTCATATTATACACTAAGTTTTATCTAAAATGTCGCTAATGAGACAAAACAAAATGAAACAATATTTTATTTAATAAAAACGCGTTGAAATGATTGTAAATTTTTCACTAGAAAAAAGCATTCACATTGTTACGGTTTCAGCAAATTATGCCAAAATGGTTTCTCCAAGGATTTGTCGCTATGACAAAATTATAGGCAACAGAATATATTAAAATCCATTTTATTATGCAGAACCAAAGAGAGGAATGAACATTCATATTTATAAGTCAAAGGAAAGTCTGGAGCGCTTTGTATACAGTTTTATATAGCAAGACAAAATGATTTACATATCGATCCTTTTACCTGTTTAAAAAACAGGAGGGGCATATATACATATTTTCTTTGGAAAAAGTCCTGCAATATAAGATTTTATTTTCGCAACTTTTTATATTAAATACATACTATAAAAATGTATTCAATTTTAAAGGTCGCTTATGTTTTTATCATATGTTTTTATTATATATTTTGAAATAATCTTTTTTTTTTGTTGCATAGAATGATTTTTAAACACGTTTAGAATATGCTGGTAAAATGATTTTACGATATTTGAAGTCGTTGAAAAGTTATTGCAGTTAGACTACACTTGTTTCGACTGTTACTTGTCCTATCGGTCACATTTTTAAAAAAATATTTGGCATTACAGCTTACGCCAATGCGCCAAATATTCTTAATTGTGAAAGTCATACGAGATTAACTCGATGATAAGTAATCAATCAGTTGTGCACAAAATCAACGATAAATAACCCCCAGCCCAAGATCTCTTTCTTTTCAATTGAAAAAAATCTGACCTTGCCGGGAATTGAACCCGGGTCTCCAGATCGCTAGGACAAAGCTCTTGTCACTAGACCACAGGGACCGACAATTTTGATGCTTGTTACATGAGAACTTTCAATACACATGTAATTTCAATTCATAGAAAAAACCAAAATTTAAGCAAAAGCAAAGCAAGCAGCTTCAAAAGTCTTAAAACAGGAAGAAAAAAGAATTATCTATGGACCAGGATAGCAGATTAATGGGGAGTAAAGATTTCATAGTTTATGTCGTAGTTAAACTTTCAAACGCGATTTTCTCAAAACTGTGTTTTTCTAATTGACCTCCACGATATCTCAAGAACGGGTTAACCGATTGCTTTGAAGATTTAATGGTAGATTAAAAACATGTTTTGTCATCGTTTGAACTAGGATAGTGAAATTCCGAGCCGTTTTGTTTTTACGTAACCAAATAGTCGAAAAAAATCATGAAATTTGAACTTTTATTTTCAAAAACTTGTCAATTGTTCAATTTTATACATTTTCAAAAGATCCTGATTCAAACGATTTTTACAGTTTTATAGATTAAAACGCCGTTAGATTTTTTGATTTACAATAAGCCAATCAGCCAGTCGGATGGAGGCCGTTTACCACCTTTTTTCTACATGGGTGCGTTTGGAGTGGTGCACCAAACATTGTGATGAAGATTTTAGTCTGAAAATATTTTGACGTACTTTTAAAATTTCAATTAACATATGGTAAAATTTTCAAATTTCTGCGATTATAAGGTTCGTCAAAAAAAATCCCAAAAAAGCTAAAATACCTGACCATCACATGGGAGGACCCCCTTAAAACACATAATTTCAATTCTAACCATTCATATTGTATTTTAACCCATACAAGAGATTTTAAATATACATATGCAATTGAAAACATTGTGTGAGTATTGTATAAATAAAATGGAAATCTTTATGGAAAGCATCGGTGTGTTGTTGATTTTTCTTTATTTCCGCCACGCAGCCTAACTTGTGTATATAAAAGAAGTATACAAAAGTAAATGTCAGTATGCATTTATATCTTGCTCACTTTATTCATTTAACATGATTGTTGATGGTTTCGACAAGAGACTCCAATTCGAGTATCGAATACTCGTCCAAACAAAATTTAGAACCAATTTAAAATTTGAGACGTTTAATTCTCTATTATTGTTAAAATATATGTTGTATAATTTGAAATAAATGTATTAATGATATTAAATAGGTTTCTTTATTTATTTATCATCTATATACGCAAATTCAAATTAATAATATACATTTAGGTAAATCTGAAACTACTCGAGTATTTTAAAATTTTACCTCACGATACTCGAGTAGTGAGTATTTGGAGTCTCTAGTTTCGACTTCAGGTGCTCGTTGGAATTTTACTATCCAATTTAAAACGTTTAAATTTTGTAATCTTCCATGAGTTTTGTCGCTTACGACCCGAGTTTTCCCATTCGACGTTTTGAGGCACAAGAGCATAATGACTTGAACTGACAGTTATATTTCTATTAACAGTTTATATTGAATTTATATTTTTAATTTCCATTTGAATACAGCAAATTTATCGCAAGGAATTAATAATACTTTAATTAATAAACTAAAAATGATGATTTTCTTTTGCTTGATTAATACAAACATGAAGCAAGTTTGATGGATTTGGCGGAAACTCGTTTTTAATATGAATAACATTTTAAAATTGTCTAGTAAGAAAAAAATTATGTTTTCAGCTTTGACAATCATCTGAATAATTAAATCCCGAATACTTTGTGATTAGAATTGTCAATATATTCGTTTCTGTAATATATTATGTACCCTAATCCCAAAACAATAAAATTCTGTTTTGGAAAACGTGTTCCTAACTGAGGCATGTTTTGTTAAAACTGAAAGTTTTCCCTTTTCCTTTTTTCCGACTGTTGCTTCCGATTAAATCGGCAAATGAACCATAACGAGACGTTTGAAAGGCTTTTACCAGATTTATTCATGAGTTTATAATATTTATTCAGAAATAATGCCCGAAAAAGACTGGGGAAAGTTTCGCTTTCCGAAGATGCTATCTTTAAAAAGGAAGGTTTGTTACGGTTGTATTATTTTCATCATTTATTTAAATGAAAGAGTAGCTCAATAAACATACGAGTATGCTCGTACAAAGCTGAAGGCCTCTTCAGAAGCTTATTTGTGACACTGATATATATTAATGAGAAACGATGGTCAGTGATTATTTTTACAATTATTGAGTAATTGATGACACTAGCAAAAAAATTGTAAATAACTAAAATCGTAATAATAATTAATCGTAAATATACCTTGTCAAAGATTATGGTTTTTAGAATTTTTGTCACTTTTTAATTAAATGTTCCATATGAATGAGGCGTTTAAGATGAGATAATCTTGGAAAACTTAAAATATTAAGGAATCCGATGCCCCCACCCTTTTTACACATTAAGCGGTTAAAACGTAAAAAAAAGAGTCGAATGGAATATATTTCGAAATTGCATTCATTCAGTTTGCTTTGGCTCGGTAGACCTCTATTATAATAAAGTAAACATTCCACAATATATAAATAATATACTTGATAGCATAAATAGTGCAAAAATCATTCTGAAAAAAATCATCATTAAATAAAACGTTTTTAAATTTAGATTGAAATTTCAGTAGAAAAAGTTTGTAGGAATAAATTTTCTGCTCATAATAATGTGTTAATTGAATATTTATTACAGTTAAGTAAAATGCAACATGATTTGATTATCATGTTGCATTCTAATCTATCATCTGTTAAATTGGCAACATGAGAGATAGCAATAAAAGGTTTAACGCTTTATCCAATATTTTGCAGCTTATCATTGAATTAGATTGTAAAAAGTAGAGTTTGCGTGAAATTCAATCAGTTGACAGTTTTATTAAACCAATTACGCTTCACAAGACAGTCTTTTGCATCACATACAGTGAGGAAAATTGAAAATTACACTCCGAGCGGCAACTAGTGTCACATTTACGCATATGGGCATATCAGTTAGCACTTTTACGCCCGGACGGGCAATCGCTTTGTTCATGCTTTCAAAATTACAGACTTCCCACACTGCGAATCAGAATTTCAATTAGAAATCTTAATGGAGCCAATGATTAACTTAACTCACGGAGAGATTTATATTAGGTTACGTATGTAATTACCGTTTTCACATTATCAAGCGCATTTTATGCTGGGACGCGAAATTGAATCAGCAATGTCAAAGAGCTTTTAAGTGATTGCCTCATGAGCGAAAGCACTTATTGGTGTAGATATTATATCGGAAGGTTCAAGCAACATCATATTTGCTAAATGCTCTTGCCTTTATCTTGTAAACGAAAATTATTTTGACCTAAAAACGGAATGTTTTAATCACTTAGCAACATTTATAGACGAGAGAGTCGATACATCGTTATTGCTAACTACAAAATTTCGATACGGATGAATAATTTAATGATATTGCTTAGTGTTTCTAGAAAAGAAAATGTTTGTAGTTTCAACGATATACTATTTTTTTCGGTGTCAAATTATTAGTTTTCAATTAATGCTGGTCCTGTTGTGGTACAAATTGTTTTATTTGGATGCGGTGTTCACGGGTTCAAGTTTATAAATTAATTTATAAATCGGTTTTTCGATAAATTTTGTGGATTTGGTTTAAATTCCTTTCCATCAATCCAATACTTAAATAATTAGTACCGAGTGTTATTATCTGATTTCTAGTATATATCAAAGCTAAATCCTCCAATTAATACTCTCTCCTAAAATAAGAGGTTCAGCATCTGATAAGGTCCTTGAGGTTATTTGAAATACAATGACGAAAGAATGGATTTCACAGTTCCGAGTTCATTCATAGGATTTTTATACCTTGTACATAAATTGATCGATGTTTGGGTGGCTTTAACAGAAAAAATGCTATTAGTTTTTCATCTTGAGGAATGTTGCTGACAAATCTAATGACGTGGTGAAGGATCAAACCTTGTTATTAGAAATAGCACAGATTGATCAAATGATAATGTTTGTTCAGTGACACAATGTTGATTCAATTATTACAGATAAATTTATTGTCCGTTTTATTAAAAGAATAAAAATTTAATTTTTGATTTTTTTAAGAGATTTATATATCTTTCAGATATTTAGGCAAACGGCGTGATAATTTACAAACTGATAATTATCAAAATCATATAGCATACTAGTTTTAACAGCGATATTGATTTGATTTATGTAGGTGTTTGTTAAACACTACAATATTCGGTAGATATAAAAAATATTTCAATAGGGACGCTCAAAATATGTTACTTTGTCCTGCTGAGTAGATTATTCATTGTTTAGTGGCCAAATTTGAGTCAACCAGTTTGGTAAATAATCGGCCAACACCTACCTGTACGTCATCAAAATACAATATCTGGTGAAAACATTGCTGCTGTGTGTGAAAGTGTACAGGAAAACCCAAGGCAGCTTATTTCTCGTTGTTCACAAGAACTTGGCTTTTCTGCGACTTCAACTTGGCGAATTTTGAATCGGGCCTTATGTTTGCACCCGTATAAAATCCAACTAACCACGGAACTTCAAGTAAACGACCACAGACAACGCCTGATTGGGTTCTGGAGCAGTTGGAAGTTTACCCAAATTTGTCAAAAAAGTCAACTTTAGCGACATGACCCATTTTATAATGAATGGATATTGGCAGACATTTGATGCTATATTCCATATTTAATGCCGTAAAATATACTTACAAATGAAATTAAAATTTAGTCGAAATCTCACATACACAAACTACATTTCAAAACTAAGCGTCCTTATAAAAAGACCCTTTATTAGTATTTTGAAGAAAATCATGAAAATTCGCTGAAAATTGAATAAGTATTCATTTTGTAGAACTCGATAACACTATGGAATAATATCAGAGTATTCTGACTTACAAGAATATTAGGATAAATAATTATTTATGATAGTGACATGATACTGAAGCCGCTATTAATGACATCTTATAATTATTGCATAACTAAATACTGTGATAAATTTACCTTTTTTTAATCTTATATTTACTGTAAAAATTACGTATGAAATTTTCGATTCTGGGACTCGAGCCCTCGACCGCGCAACTGGGTAGGAAGATTGCCCATTTGGCTTCGGCTTGATATAAATAACAATACTGCAAATCACATTGCCTTCGCCAATGGAAATGATTGTTTGTTTTTGATTGGTAAATATTTCGATTGTGTCACTGTAACGCACACAATCAAATGCTAAATAAATTATGCTCAACACTTTAAACGTGTTTATACCCACAGGATATTGCATTGTCCCTCGCGAGTGCCGATATGCAATAAATATCCCGAGGCTATTTAAAACTTTCACAATGGTTATTTATTGATTTAATTAGAATAAATTATTCACAATTATTTAAATGAAATTATAAAAAAAAATACACTAGCATAATGTTGATTTTATAAGTTTCGTTATCATATTTGTCTATTTGATTTTTTATAAATGACTGTCAATACATAGTGATAAATATAATACCCACACCTAATATGAAACTCGTAATTACATAGAATGATTATTATTGGTCTTAGATAAGACAAGCTCTTGGCTCAACTAAATTCGTCGTTTTATTTAGAATAGCATTGGTGCAAGAAGATTTTAGACAATTTATGAGTAGAATAGCAAACTTGAATCAATTTTAATTCCATGTCGATCTGACTATTTTATAAAAATACGTATAGTCAAATTTAACAATAATAACAATTTTTTTGTACTTATTCCACTTTTGTTCAGTTGATAATGCGATGATCGAAACCGGTCCAGATCCTCGTCCATCTAATGTGGAATAAGTAAAAAAAGGTTGTTATTATTTTTTTTATATAATGTCAAGTATTGACAGTGAACACATTAAAAGTGACGTATAACTTAGTGATTTTTATATCATTCGAACATACTCACTTCATTGCAAAGGGCTTGAATCGTGACCATTCTTGAGGCCTAGATTATTAAGGTTTATGCTTGCAACGTATCTGAAGTTGTATACCAAGGTTTTTTTCAAAGCTTAAATATTAACGCTCATCGCGAGAGGGATATTCGAAACTGTGGGTTTTTGCCCTTAAATATATTAATTGACGAACGTAAAATACCAGGAAGTGAACACTTTTACCATAAATGAATTGTAATTACTCAGCAGTATTGACTGTCGTAATTGACAAATTTACAACAATGAAATGAGAGAAAAGTTTTTAATTATTCTTTTCCCTGTAAAGCAGATAAGTCTCATTCTAAAAAGATGTCATTTGTTTTAAGTAAGGATAATAAATTGAAAGACTTATTTGAAGTTAGGAAGATGTATGTACACATTTAAGCAAGTTGTCTCTGGTGCTTTTTTTGCAGGAATTAGTTAGCAAATTATTTCGTAGACGTTGCTGCAGCCCTGATACACTCGTATTGCTGGAAAACACAGTACAATAGAGACACGGCTTAAAATGTCACGGGGGAAGTCGCTATTTACACATTCGGGGACGTCGCTATCTCTTTTTCACAGGTCGCGGTGTAATGATGTTGTCTCTTTCCCGACGCCATTATAGCGGAATTTAGAATAATGTCCGGCGGTTTTGTTGCAGTAGTCGCAAAATTGGCGATAAATTTGCGAAGTAGTCGACCAAAGCGCGCTATTTTGCTCGCAAATATTGTGATTATGTAATAATAATAACGAAAAACTGACGCTAAATTATCATTGTTGCTATGCCGGGGTCAGTTTTACGCGCGGATTCAATGAAACATACAAATAAAGCTTAATCTTGCTATAAATAAATGTGTAATTCCACAAATAGATTTTCAGCAAACGGTAAAAGTTCCCGATTTTCCTAGAAATGTTTCTACAAGAGTATTTTTTATCAATAAAAAAATATTTAGCATTACAGCTAATGCCAATGCACCAAATATTTTCAATTGTGAAAGTCATTCGAGTTTAACTCGATGATAAATAATGAATCAGTCGTGAACAACTCAACATACACCCAATCCAAGATCTCTTTTTACAATTGAAAAAATCTGACCTTGCCGAGAATTGAACACGGGCCCACCTGATTGATAGGACAAAGCTCTTGCCACTTAACCACAGGGACCAGCATTATTATAGGATACTTTAAAAAATAAATATTGAAAATAATTGCTGCCCATATTCCAAGCCTGACGAAAATGATTTGACCTCCATAATCCTGGGAAAACTAGGAAAGTGGCGATAGTTAAAATTCTACATTTTATTAAGTAGGTCTAATCAACAGGCCAATTGCAGCCATTAGTGTTTAAGTGTCATTTTAAAATTTCGAATCACCGCTGTTAAGCTATTTATATTTAAAATAAGACAATGACTATTTATTTAATGCGTGAGTATCCTTTTAACAGGAATAAAAAATACCAGTGTATTGCATGAAAATTTATATATGTACTAGTATTCGAACCAGGCTTCGCTCAGACCAGTTTGGGGTTATGTTCACCTCGGCGCGTAAATTCAGACGGGCCAAGTTGAAACAACTTTTTTCAAAATTCAAAAGTCTAGGTCAATTAAAATGGAATTGAAATGAACATTTCACACTGGCATTGACATTTCACAGCCCCTTTCATATATTGACAGCCCCATTCTCGCCCATTAAAATGTCCAAATTCAAGGAAAAAATCTAATTTGCTGTCAAAGAAATGTCAAATAATACCTTCACGTAAATAAAAACATTATTATATTAATAAAAGCCATTCAAGGAAAAAATCTTATTTGCTGTCAAATAATACCTTCTTACATTTTGACTAAATGTCTTCGCCGATAAAAATTCAAAAATATTTTCTTTCATATTCGTTTCTATGGCAACTTAATGACCAACAATGCAACAGGGAATTACAGACCCACAGACATACATACACCGTTTCGGTTTTATATATAAGATATTTTGGTACATATGAAACTACTCAAGTACTTGAGTATTTTTAAAATGTACTACTCGATACTCGAGTAATTGGAGTCTCTACACACACATTGATAACGAAACAAATTTACCGTCGAAACTTTCGCGAGCGAAATCAATTTGATTGTTTGAACTTGCAACAACAATGCAGAAGGGAATTACAGACATACATACATACATACATACGCCGTTTCGGTTTTATATATAAGATGTTTATGTTACACTGAAACTGTTTCTCATTGAAAATATATTCTTCTCTAAGCTGTCATTGAAATTTAATTTGACCACCTTATTTTCAGCCCAATGTTTGTCTGTGTTTTTCTTTGGTTCTATTTTTATAAAAGGGACTATTTGCTGATTTTGTTTCATTGAAGCAAACCAAAATTTTAGGCCGGCAAATCATCGACTTGGGACAATAATTTCAATGATCGTGAGCAGTAAAATCATGTTGTCATACAAATCTATTACCTGATACATCTTCACTGAGAATACAGTTACACTGTAACATATATACCGAATCCATGTCCTCTCCTACTGTAAAACATATGGCATCGTAATGGAGGTATCTAAAAAACGTTTTTCAACGCGAACTGATTGTCATTCAACCTATATATCTTCAGTTTGAAGAGAGAAAGGATAAAAAAGACAGGACAATATCTAATATTTCTGTTGATATAAAGATCAATGTCATACCAACATTAACCGTGTATTTCATGACCATCCACTCCATCGGGATTTTTTTTCAGACGATTAAAACACCAATGCCATCGAACAGAATCGATATATCGACTGAAAAAATGCTGTTCGTACTGCGGCTCGAACGCGTGAAGTCCGGCACGGAAGGCAACAACGTTGCCCACTTTATCAGGGACCCATCAATGAAAATATTTTTAGTTAAAAGATTTCGAGTGAAGGTGCTTGATCGAATTTTAATATCAAATTTGAATCTTTTTAATTTTGTACTTTTCCATGAGTTTTGTCGCTTACGATCCGGGTTTTGCCTTTCGGCATCTTCAGGCACTTCGGGTCGTTAGCGACAAAACTCATGGAAAAGTACAAAATTCAAACAATTCAAATTCGAATAAATTGTTATTCAAATAATATTTTGAAATAAATAATATTTTTATTAGTAGTTAAATTTGTTTTTAATGATATAAGCACACATTAAAATTACCGCTCGATATTTGCGTAGATGTATGCGTAAGTGTTAAAATTTTTCGCGGTATTTTATAGCATGGTAAATTGTACCTTTATTTTAGTGGGCATTAAATATGTTTTAATAGGGGTTCGAAGTTATTTCATAGCATGTTATCAAAAATGCGAAATTCGGCACGTACGCGTGTCAGCTGCACGGCGGCGGACGGGTTACGCGCGGTTGCAATTGCAATTGCAATTCCGACTCATATTATTCGACGGGGCGATTCATTAATCTCTTTTTCTTTGGTGCATTTGTGCATGGTGCAGTTTGGTTCGTTGCACGAGACCTTTTTTGTTGCATTTTGCACATTACTTGCTAACGTGAGGCATGATTGTATCTACAGGCTGGTCTTACGTCGTTACGTTTGATATATATCATTAGTTAGGTAAAGTTTAATTTTGTTTTGCTGCACAGGTTCTTCGGATATTTTCTGCAACATCACTCATGATAATGGTAGTTCACTTATAAACAATTTAAAGCGCTATCAAATAAAAAATATGCCTTTAGAAATGCATTTCATATATGATTTTCACAAAAAAAAAAATCAGTGGTACCATTAAAACGTTTCAAATTGCTATAATTATACCTAGTTTTTTAATTAAGATAACTAAATTACGAACGAGACGTAAAATTAAAAGATATAAGTGACACGTAATACAAAATAATAAAACATTTTTAGTGCTTATTCCACATTAAATTTATTGGATCAGGACCGGTTTCGCTCATAGCGAGCATTATCAACTGACAGTGATAAGTTACACGTGTTTCGCCTCTTTCAGAGGCATCATCAGACTTAAAACCGCACGGTTGCTTTAGAAATATTTTTTTATTCACTCATATTCAGACAATACGGTGAACAATATTAATTATTTAATCCACAAAGTTACCGCCTATTCCAATAAAAGTATTCGAACGATATATTCTTTAGAACCGATGTGAAAGTTATTTGAAATAGACACACGTATATTATAATTTGACTAAAAAACTATTTACGCGAATAAAATTATACGATGGTGTATATACATATGTAAATATGCCAAATCACATTCTATTTAGAAAGTATTTTGTCAACATTCTACTTATTGGCATGCTTTTATGTACTATTTTAATCACAGTTAAATAGTTAAATATGATAAAAATAAAAAATGAAAGAGAATTCATGCGAAAAAAAAATCAACAATTATTACGCTGTTAACTAAAATATTTCGATAATGGAAAAAAGAATGGGTGGTACAAAAAACTTAGTCGGTTTATGAAGGTACACAAATACGTCACGGAGAATGGGCGTCCAAATTATAGCCCAATATTGATAGTACTAATTTCAAATAAATTGACCGAAATATTTTATAATAACATGTTACGATATTTTACTGTGTTAAATAAATATTGTAGAAGGTTTTGAAATATCTGATGTCGTAAACTTTCGTTAGTTGTTTTATCAGAAGTAGTGGCCACGCTGTCACAGCAGATTTGTACATGAAGCGAATTGGAAATATCATTGGGACATTATTTATTAAAACATCCTCTGAGACATATTTCTGCTTCTACTGCCTTTGAAAAGAGAACTATAATATTATAAGCGTATGTTACTTTGACGAAGTATTTATTCACAAAGATTTGGAGCTTATATTTTTTTTTATTTAATTTTTAATATCAACATATATTGTCGTTTCCATTGCAAAATTGTATACCTCCAAAATCTAAAATTTTCATGGAAGCATAAAAACTGTCTAAAATATCATAGCTTTACCGAAATGAAACACGTAAAGGCATTTTTTGCAGTGTTTTTAGTTAAAATAAGTCAAATATTTTGCAGATATACAGTCGAAGATATGTGGAAAAATTGTAAACTAATTAAAAATTATGGAATTTCAATATCAAATTTGTTTTGTCGCTAACGACCCGGGTTTCGTCTTTCGGCACCTTCAGGCATTTCAAGTGCACGGATGTACTTGATCTGACGTCCATGCAGTAGGGCTGCTAAATGAAAGCACTCGCCAACAACCATACCACGTTGAAAGCACCGGTTCTCACCGAAGTTAAGCAACATTGGGCGCGGATAGTACTTGGATGGGTGACCGCCTGGGAACACCGCGTGTGCCGTTGGCCTCCTGTATTTTTCCATTTTGAAGGAGCGTGCGATGAAGCACTCTGCGAGCTTCTCACTGAAAATTTAAGCCAGTTCGACGATGGGGGCGGCGAAAGAGTCGCACTTTTTGATTCGTTACATTTGGGTCAAAAATGTTACTGCACGGTGATATAATGAAATTTTTAAGAGCTAAATAAATATAACATATTTTATTGGCATGTGGTAGCCGGAGGAAATTTCAATAAAACAATTTATTCATAGGTTTTCCGAAAAAAAAATACTAAGTTTGTTTTTTTGTAAACAGATTGTGGACGACAATATTTTGTAAATGTAGTGCAAGTAAATATTTTCGTTGAGTTAGAGTAATCAATTGCTTATTTGTCTTCTCTTTTCTTTATTTTTTTCGCTACAGTATAAAGAGGAGTAGCTTTATTTTCAAATAAACGACGCGGAAGATTTGATTGCCGTTTAAAAATGTGAGCTGAGCGAATCGACAAAGAAAATAAGAGAGAATAATCGGAATAATAAATAAAAATAGAGATAACTTTCACTGTTCACAACCAATAAATCTTTAGAGAAATTCCTTCTTTGAATTGTGGCTTAAAGCTTTCCAACTTGAACGGCGGAGTAAAATATTTCATACAGTCGTAAGGGGTGACACCCCAAAAGCAACATTACGGAACATTTTTTCTACGGTTTTTTAAAACAAATGAATGCCTATTTGTTATCAATCATTTCATCAAAGTAAAAGTTGAATAAAAGCCTAATTAGAACTATACACGAACAATTGTCTATACTGAGCGTTAATTGGATATTTGATACACATAGTTATTTTATTTCTTCTTCAATTGTTTAATGATAATATTTTGTTATATTTATATAAGCGATATTGGATTGTATTCATATGATTAAGTTCATTTAAAGAAATTTGTGGTATTTTTTATGGATTCCTTCGTAAATTCTTTATATGTTGAATATTGAGTTTTTTACTAGTAGCCTGTACTCATTAAAAATACTTTTAGAGTAAGAATAGTTAAAAACAATAGCCAATGTTATATTTTTAATTTAAATTTAACAGACTACAGCTGATAACATTGTCGAGAAGGAATAAAATATTATTTTACTCACTGTCTTAAAAGAGAAATAACATTTAAAATGAAGGTGTGTTTTGTAGAGAATATAATAATGAAGCTTTTGTATAAATGATGACTAAGGTCAGAATGTTCTGATAAGACAAAGTCACCTTAAATGTTTCTCGTCCTTAGATAATTGATACATCAATCTAGTTATACAGTAGTGAAAGATGAACAAATTTAAGTATTCTAAAGATAGCTGAAATGGCAAAATAAATTAGTCCGGTAGGCATAAAAACAGTTTAAATGAAACAAGGCAGCAAAGAGTCGAAAGAGTTTAGGGAAACTTTCATGTAGCAATGTTTATGACAGTTGAAAAACTCAAATATTTTATGCATTAAATTTGGATAATTTACCGAAATAAGTACGTCTAATCTTCTCTCTAATTTTGCGTTGCTTTGTTCGCCAGCAATCTCTTGCACGCGCTTTGGAATCTGTATTCAAATGTGTGCGGTAAAGAATTCAGTCAAAATTGTATTTTTTTACGTGGTTTTATTAAGAACAAATACAGAATTTGTTTATGGATTAAAACTGTTATATACTTGGCAGCATACGATTTCCAATAAAGAGTTATGAAGAATTACACACTATATTAAGTGAAGATGTGATTGTGTTTTTCATTATTTTATAACGAAATGAACAGCTCCGTTTTTTACGCATACGTTAATTTTTTTTAACGTAGTGTATAGTGAAGATTGGGTTTGAACGTAATTGAAAGAAATAAACTATGAACTGATAAAAATATGATCATTTTGTTATTTTATACCGTTTAGTATTATTACCGTTTGTGTAGCTTTACGATTAGTTTTTTTTTATAACGCGGATAATATAGCATTTTATTTTTGCTTTTTTTTAGTATCAATACACACAATTCATATACGATCCTTTAAAAGATACGAGCATTACGATATTTAACAGAATAAGAATTTTAATTTGTATGTTTTGCTCTCAATGATAATTTTGTTTATCAAGATGATGTATGACTTTTAGTATTTAAATTTTTCCACCATTTAAAGCACCACCTTACTAAGAATTTTGTGAAAATTTCCTTATTAAGAGTTATTTTATCAAGAATTTAAAGTTAAAAGATGTTAATTTGTGTTAAGTATTTGATAATGATTGGCAAGTAAAATAATGGTATGAAAGAGTTATCGAAACGGAAAATGTCTTTTTCAAAGATGGCTGACATTCAAGAGTCTCGTGAATTATAAATGCAGGGTGAAAATGGAATTAAAGTTTCCGGGAAATCTTAAAGGAACTTTTTTGGGAAATATAATTTTCTTTAGAACGCTAAAAATTTGGTGACCTTTGTGAAGCTGGCGTATCATTCGAGGAGCAGAGGTGAAATCGCAAAATCCCCAAGAAATATAAGAGCAAGCGAGATAACTATTCGCCGGTGCAACAAGTGCGTAAGGGAGAGCGATCAATTCAAATGCTGGATGGTATTGAACACGCCCCGGCTTTAGGTTATTTATGACTTTAACATGTGAAATATTATTGGCAATACAAACAATAACACTTGGAGACTTTGGGACTCCAATAAAGAGAAAAGGTTCATCTTGGAACATTGTTTATCAAAAACAAACAATATTGGCTTCATAATCGGCTACATTATTTAATATTAATTTTATTCATTTTAATATCAAACAATAAAAAAATGATTGCCAAATAAAATCAGTAATCTTCCACAGAATCGTTTTAGCTTAAATCTTTGTCTGTAATACCTAGAGACTCAATTCTAGTATAGAATACTCGATTGTCGGGTACACTCGTCCATTTTCAACTACTCGACACTCGAGTATTTTCAAAAACACTCGAGTAATACTCGTAATTTATAAATGAAGATTTATTTCCAAATTTTATTTACTTATTTAGACAAAAAATATAAATGATGTTTAACCGTTGCGCTTAACTGAGTGTTACACGTGAATTTTACTATCAGGTCATATTATTTATCAGGTGGTTTTTCTACTGCGGGAATTATAAAAACAAAACTTCCAACCAATTAAAAATTTAAGACTTTTAATTCTCTATTATTTTTGAAATATATATTAATAAATTGTAGTAAACGTATTAATGAAATTAAATAAGCTTATTTATTTATATCCAAAAAAAATTACTAATAATATCTATAATATTTTGGTACATCTTGAACTACTCGAGTATACTCGAGTACTGGAGTATTTTACTACTCGATACTCGAGTAGTTGAGATGTTGAGTAATTGGAGTCTCTACTAATACCTAATAAGAACTGGACAGTCATTAATTTTCCTGCTAAATAAAAAGTATTGGCTAACAAGTCAATAGCTTCCTCAAACTTTATTAAATGAATATCAGGCAACAATTATTGAATAAGTTATGATGTATTTGAAATATTGAAGAAACATGATATTGGATGAAAGTTTTAAAATAAGACTGATATTATACCGATAGTCTTTTTTATGCATTTTCTTTCGAATACTATGTTAATGTTGAAGCTTTTGATGGGAAAACAAACAAGAATAACGCTGTGAAAATGTTTTCTGCTGTATGGAAAGTTTACGTAATGTAATACAATTGCGGTGCATTTCTATATGTTTCAAGACGCCAATTCATAAAGTTTTACACCTGACATGACACAAAATGAATGTTTAACAGGAGATATGAAGACTGAAACGTTATACAAAAAAACTTTTCGTTATGTTTCAAAATGTATACTATTATCAAATATACATTAAAATATTAACAAAATAATATAGCCCAACTGTAAACAAGATACGATTTAGAAACAATGTCACAATGTAAAAAAGAGTTGATTTTGAGCTAATTATTATCAAACACATGTTTCAAACGTCGTCAATCGGTATCTGTAAGCAATTATTTAAAATCTTTTCCCAAGACAACAGATTTTTAGTGAAATAACACTAAGGGTAAGATTTTGTCTATACTTTCCCTAGAAAATGATTCGACATGATAACTGAGAGCCCACTTCGCAGACTTCACAGATTTTATTGCGAAATTTAGAGTAGAGAAAAAATGAATATAGTTATAAATTTAAATTGTGTATATTACTGACAACTATTTTAAAAATAAATCACAGTGTGTAGTAATTGTTTGTAGAGAATTGCTTTTATTTCATTTTCTTTATAGATGTAGCAGTTTCGTATGGAAGAATATTTTCGATCGAAATGAAACCTTTTTTTATTATAAAAATAATAAAACAGAATGGCAACGTGCATCGCTTGCAAAGTATAATGTGAATATCGTGGTACATGCCTCTACTAATAATAGGTGAGGCTTTTCTGAAACTGACATCGATGGCCATTCCTTTTGCTTCATACCCCTTCACTCCGATTTTTCTTCAGACCTTTTTGAAATGTTGCCGACTAAACCATGCCCCATGCGAATGCGGCAGATATTTTATTTTATAAAAACAAGTAGTTAAACAAAGGAGTTTCAACATGTATTCAGTAAGAAAGTTATATTGTTAAATGATGTTTTCGTTCTAGGCATATTTTTAAGCGATGTCTTTTTCCAATGTATGTACATATACATATAAAAAACAATGTGTCATCTTTAATAAATAGTTTAGTCAGTTTTAATCTACCAATCTACTCTACTCTTCAATTGTCTGACTGTCATTAGATCATTTAGTGAATGTCATTTCTTTTCCTGTGCTCCATTTTCACAATAAGATCTGAGTTTGGTGAGATGGAGTGAACGTTTTTGACAATTAAAAGTGCCCGGCTAGTTTTGATAATAAAAGTAAGCGTTTCCAATAGATTACAATTGTCTTATACCAAAATAGCTCTCATTATAATAGAAATGATATATTGATTGAATTGGCATTTACTTGGTAGAACTCTATTATAATACGGTGAAAAAAATAGCAATGTATTTTAATTCTACAGAAATTATTTTATATATTTGTTAATAGCTATTTCGGCTTACGCCATCGTCAGAACTATATAAAAAATTAATAACTTATTATTACCATATGAAACTAAGATGGTGGAACAGAGAAGACGATGTATTGAGTTTCCGGTAAAGTGTATACAATGGCATATATAGAAAAGTAAATGCAGATTTAAACATAGTTCTGACGATGGCGTAAGCTGAAATAGCTATCGAAAATTATATAAAATATTTTCTGTAGAATGAAAATACATTGCAATTTTTTTCACCGTATTAGAAATGATATAACTAAGTGTAGTTAGTATTTTTGAAAAATTTTAATTTAAATTTGAAATTGTATCAAGCTCGCAAAGATAGTGAAATTGTTTGAACGATACTTATATGGATACCATAAATTTCCGATGGAATTGAATATACAATTTTTCATTACTTCATTAGATAATTTAAACTTGAAACCACATATATATATGTATGGTTATTGAGCTGTTACGTACGTATCATACACCCGTAGAGAGTAAATATGCAAACATGTGAAAGCTTAAAGAAGTATAAGAGAAGAATGTTTGTTCACTGTGAAGGTAAATTTTGCATACATCCGCTAGGTGCAGTGATCTCGCGCGCAGCCGAAAGCTCTGAGAAGGCTCTATTTACCTAACGTCCTGCCGGAACTAGTGTGTTTGACTAAGTTTTATGGAGCGAAAGTTGACATTTCACTGCTCGTTACCTCTGTTGAAATATTTAGTAACCAAATGCTACTGCTAGTGTGTTTATACTCATCAAACTTTAATTATATAGGTATGTTTTGTTTACACACGTCGTGTAATGATAATAATATGTCATGTTATTTGTAACTAAACTTGAATGTATTTATGCAGAGCTAAGTATCTTTGTTGTACAAATTTATGTTTTATACTTAAATTAAAAGCTTAAAAAAACAATAAACTCATTCTGAACACACATAATAATTACTGTTTTATACATTCAAAGAATTCAGCTGTAAACATCTTTATTATACTTCAAATAAATTTGGCGGTAGGTCTGCGACGTTGATTTTTAAATAATCGAAACACGTGTCACTTCTTCAAAAATATGTAAATATTAATGAAAAAGAAAAGGGGTCGAGGAAACTTGCACGTTTAGAGAATCTTTAGACCTTTTCTAACAACTATTTTTTATTTGTGATGTCTCCGACAGGATTGGTTTACCTAGTTACTAACTTAGCTTTGCTAACTAACAACTAGTTTTATAGTTTTAAATTGTCAAAAAAGGGTCCATTTTGTTCACAATGAATACAATGGATATTGAAGGAAAATTATCTTCAATGATCGTATTTTTTTTTATCCAATGTAAATTATTCTCAATTCATTTATTTGTAACAGATTTTTATAAAATCATGTCTGCTTGAAATGTGGAGTAGATGGACTTTAAGTGGAGTTGATCTCAACAGAATTTACTGCGAGAATTGCTTGTAGCTCAATTGCTCAACTTTTATTTTTCGAAGAGATAAATGATATATAAATATGACTGGGACATGACTAGTGATCAACTAATCACTATTAAAGAATAGGATGGATTTGGGAGGGAATTTGCAGCAGCATTCACTCTACCGCGGTCACGGTCCGTAGACGTGCACTCCAATTGTATGGTAGTGAATTGTACAGCCAAATAAAATTATATGAGATGAAATTTGCCTACAAAAATTTCACCTTTACAAAAATTATATTTAGTTTAATCTCGTTAAGCTCGAGAGAACGTTTCATATTTATACCCCAAAACATACGTATGCGTGGGTAAAATCTGAAAAAACGTTTCATGAAATGCCAGGTACGAAGGTGCTTCCATCAGAGTGTAAGGGAAATCCTCATACTTAAAAGCCCTACTTTGGATAAGTATTATACAGCTAGCTACAATTCGATCTAAACACATTGCAATATCGAGAGTGCAACATCGAATTCCGTCTAAGATTAATGGCAGTCGTTTCTGCGAGGCGCGCCCTGCCATCAGCCTCCGAGCGAGATGGATTTCTACCCTCTGGAGGAAAACTTCGATGCTACTTTATGTGAGTGTCTTTATACTTATCAGAGGGGCGTAAATTGAAAAATCTTGATCAAAAGTTGCACTTGAATTTCATATGTGTAGATATGAATTAAAATAAATACAACGCATTTATCTAAATACTTTTACCTTTCATGTTCAGAGATAACTTTTATAACGACAACACATATAAACTCCTGCAAATTGTAATTTGCCCATTTAATTACTTATCGAATTCATTGAACCACATTACAATCAGTTGAACATTCGATAATTAATCTAAATTAATAGTAACAGTTAAGCGATAAAAACTTCAGCCTTGCACTTGAAATTCTAGAAGATGCAGAAAGACTAAACCCGGGTCTTCAGCGAAGAACATCATGGAAACGTAAAAAAATCAAACGATACATATTTGATATTAAAATTCCATCGAGCACTTTTAGTCAAAATCTTCAATTTTATCAGCGATAACTTTGTTTATTTCACTAATTGTGTAGCAAACAGTGACACGTATTTCGCCCATTTAAGAAAAACATATGTCATTATTTGTTACACAATACGTGATATGAAAAATATTGTTTTTTAATTTTATAATAAATCAAATTCTTTAACATTATCGCCAATCGAAAGTATAGACCAGTGGTTCTCATGTAAAATTGTACGGTGGCCGCACCATATTTTTGTTTTGAGTCATTTGTGTTTGTGTTTTATCAAATAGACCTTAACGTTTCACAATATACTATTGGTATTAATTGGATCTGAAATATTAAATTTTCAGACTCTTTGTTGACAAATTAGCTTGCAAATCCACATTTTTTATATATCAAATGTACTATGATACTGCTGGTGGCCGCACATGAGAACCATTGGTATAGACGGTTTCGCTGATAGTGAACATTGCCAATTGATTCACTACACCACCATCTCATTGCAAGGATAAAATACCTCTCCATCCACAATTTACCGTTAACACATTAAAAGTAAAATGAACTACATATTCAAATCATATTTATTGGACAGAATATGAATTTATTCATTGATTTCATTTTATCACTCAATGAAAATCCTTAATCATAATATAATTGTAATGTCATAAAAGCGGTACTAAATTAATATAAGGTTTTTCATTAAGAATGTCAATGTATTGATTAAACCTATTAATTTCTAATACTTTCGATGGTTTCGGCGGTAACTTTGTGGAAGTTCATTATAATATAAAATTTTAAATAACTTTGATCCTTCCACGTATTGTGCTACTAGCTGTGGCACATGTTCCTTTGAAAGAGGCGAAACACGGGTCACAGTTAGTAGCACAATACGTGGAATAATCAAAGTTATTTAAAATGTTATACTATTAATTTCCAATTGTTTCAAAGCATTCAACTTTTATTTAACCTTAAACACAACGTGTTCTAATGGGTTCTACCAAGTTAATGAACATTCAATCAATAAATCTAGTCCATGTAAATTAAAAAAAAACAAAAAAATCCTAGCTACGCCACCATTTTGTATTTAATGTGTGATGTATTAGAATAAATTCTAACATTTGAAATAAATAAAAAAGGAAAGTTTATTTTTCCCGGAATAATATATTTAATCGAATACAGCGATCTGTCGTCTATGAAAATAGTACGACAACATTTTACCGTCTACATATATTTTTTAATATGGTAATATGAATTTATTTAAAAAATATTGATACTATAAATTTACTTCAAGGCTATCAAATATTGTTTATGCAGAGATGTAAGCGTGAAAGGAAACTTCAATTTAAAGAACCGTGGAATAGTATTACCAAAAAAGTTGTTTTTATTTTTACGATATACAATATATTGATATAATAAAAGTGTTGAAAAGAAAATATAAAAAATGATGATACAAAGAAGAAAATATATATATTGAGACGACCAGGGTTTCTTCCTCAATCTGACAGCAACAGACAGCATCCTTCCAAGGCGTTTGGATGACGGAACTTAGGGACAGGATGGGAAGAAAGGTATCTCTTGTAAAGATTTCAATCGGTATTTTCTTGACCGTACTCCATGCGAGAGTAGGCTAGTTTATTTTCTTCAAATTTTTAGATTACATTGTTTACAAAACACAGATAAAATTGCACTTACAACCACATTTAAAAGCGTAAGACCAAACGATTATATTGCGACTTCCTGCCTGTCCAGAGGCAGGAGGCGACACGTCTGTCGGCTTTGGATGAACGATCGCGACTCTCGCACTCGATTGGCCTTTGACAGGAATATTAATACCCCACGATTCTAGTGTGCAAAAGAGCTCAACCAATCGACACGAAGCGGTTGCGAATGAACTGAACGAGAGACATCGTTTCTAGAAGTCGGTTACAAGATTTTATAACATTTTGTGAATTTATTCGCGTTATAAAAATCGTTTAGGTCTTATTATCATTGATTGAGGTGATAATAAGATCGTTCGAGAGAGTCCTGATGACCTACAATATCAGGCGGTATCAATATATTCTTTGTCTATTTTTTTAATCGTGATATTCGAAAATAGGCAATTACAACATCAAATTTTGCATATCTTGAGAATATTAAAAAATACATTCTGTGAATTCACTGACAATTCAAGCTTAACAGCTGAAGCAACGAATAAATCAATATAATGCTTATACGATATGAAACATAATTCATTGAAATATTATTAAAGTGTGGCTAAGTGACAATTTCAAAAGTAATTTAAAAATAAGATTATTACAATGATCTAATCTAAGAGTAAAATAACATTGTACAAGAAGTCCTTGACTTACGACTGAAAAAATAGCATTCTTTTAAAATGTACATTTAATTGTATACGTTGAGACGACCTTGATTCGGCTCCCTCGTAAGTCGAGAAGGAGCCTCCTATCCGACACTCAGGAGAAGGATTTTGTGAACGGAGTAGGAGAAACATGGAACTCTTTAAAACAAAACACGATCTCAAAGCGTTATGTGGGTGCGGTTAGCACCCATTATTTAATCGTTAAGAATTTACACAGACGTTATACAACACACAAATATTACGATAGCGAAGAAGATATCAGGAATTTGAGTCGAATTTGATTCTTAGGAAGAGGATTAGGAGCTTGCAGGCTACTTCCAGCGCTTACCACAACTGTAAGACTTATCTGGCAAGCGTGTGCTCTCTCCCTGCTCTCAATTCTCTTACTGATCGTATGAAAAAAAAAGCGGTTACTTTAGGTAGCCAAAACAATGACCGTTACAAAAATCGTTAACACGTGCCCGCCGATAAGCGATTATTTATCGCCTATCGAACTGTGCATGCAATACCATGCACTCGGGCGTGAAAGAGCCAAGAGAAGTCCGCATACATTTTTCTTTTACAAATTTGAATAACTCTATATTGAATCGCTATAGATTTCAATATAGAGTATTATTAAAAATGAATTTATTTCCTGATATCGACTTAAACTCATTGACTGAGGTGAATAATAGATCGTTCGAGAGAGTTCTGATAACCTACCACATAAGGCGGTGTCAACGTATATATAATAAAAATAAACGCATTTTATTTATAAAGTTAATAATTAATTCATCGTGCCCATATTGATTAGTAAACGGAGATAGTGTAATAAAAAAGGAGTGCAATAGATTTAGAAATTGAACAGTATGAGAAGCCGAAGAAGTATAAACAAAACGAGTGCCTTAAAAGAATCAATATTGATATGTTACAACCATATTCCCAATCAAACAAAATAAGGAGGATGACGCAATTTTTTTATTTCAGAAGTAAAACAATATTGTAATCAGAAAAGAATTCTATTTGATAAACTTTTAATACTAGAGGATACACCACGATATAAACCACACATTAACAACGATGTCTTAAGGGGGTCAACCCATCTGATATTTTGAAACCATCTTTTTTTTTTTTTTTGCATAGAATGTTTCTTTAACACGTGTAGAATATGCTGGTGATTTTACAATATTTAAAGTCGATGGAAAGTTATTGCAGTTAGACTACACTTGTTTTGAGGCTTGTTACATGAGAAATTTCAATACTCATGTAATTTCAATTCATGAAACAAACCAAAATTTAAGCAAGAGCAAACCAAGCAGCTTCAAAAGACTTAAAACAGGAAGAAGAAAGAATTATCTATGGACCAAGCATATCAGATTGATGAGGAGTAAAGATTTCATAGTTTTTTCTCAAAACTGTGTTTTCCTAATTGGCCTCCACGATATCTCAAGAACGAGTTAACCGATTGCTTTGAAATTTTAATGATAAATTAAAAACATGTTTTTTCATCGTTTGAATTAGGATAGTGAAAAAATTCTCAGCCGTTTTGTTTATACGTAACCAAATAGTCGAAAAAAATCATGAAATTTGAACTTTTATTTTCAAAAACTTGTCATTGTTCAATTTTCCACATTATCAAAAGATCCTAATTCAAACGATTTTTACAGTTTTATAAATTAAAACGCCGTTAGATTTTTTCATCTCCGATAAGCTAATCAGCCGGTCGGATGGAGGCCGTTTACCACCTTTTTTTCGACATGGGTGAGTAGTGCACCACACATTTAGATGAATATTTTGACTTACTGTTAAAATGTCAATAAACATATGGTAAAATTCAAACTTCTACGTTAATAAGGTTCGTCAAAAACAAATTCCAAAAAAACCGGCCGTCACATGGGGTAGACCCCCTTAACCCCATAATGCCACTAGTATCTTGCAACCAATGGACTAGGAAGATCCCCGCCTTCCGTTCCCAAAAGCAGCGTTAATCGAGAGCGATTAGCTTACCACTAGACTTTGTATAATTTAAACACATATTCTCTTCTAAGAAAAAAAGGTTGAGCAACTGAGAAATTCGGAGTTCTTGTAGAAAAAACATTTGTTGAGATAAGCTCCGCTAGGAGCCCATATGTTCCAAGTTGTGAGCGGACACAGCTTATCTGCTTGAACACTTGCAAAAGCCATGGTTAGCTGAGCCATGAAAATAAATTAAATAAAAGTGAAAATGTTACGATGATTACGATGTATATTTTTCCGAGCATAAAATCATTAAGTACTACTATTTTTTCGATTCTAAGATAAGGTTAAATAATGGCAATTGTATGTGTTCGAGTCAGGTAACTCGAAGACTTGACAATATATTTTTTAGGATGAAAAATAGTATTGCCTGAAAATTACAAGCTATTTATATTCAATATCATTAAAAATTTATTAGTAAAAACCCAGATTAGCTTTCATTTCGATAAATACATCAAACCAATGTGTCACATTTAATAACTTGTTATTAACATATAAAACTAGGATGGTGAAACAGAGAAGAAGATGTATTGTGTTCTCTGTCTACAAAAATATATTAAGGATGAGTAAATGCAGACAGGTTATGACGATGGCGTAAGCCGAAATAGCTAACAACAAATATATGAAATAATTTCTGTAGAATTTAAATACATTGTTATTTTTTTCACCATATTATTAAAAATTGGTTATACTTAAAATGAAATATTATATAATATTAGGAACTAAGGGGAACAGTTGAGTATGACTGATAAAAAATCAAGAATCTGATAAAAGGCGGAGGCATTGAAAATAACACCTATACACAGCCGACGAACACACAGGAAGGATCACGCACGCCAAATATCGCGAATTCAGTTTGATCCGTACTCCTTGGCGCGATGTAAAGCTGTTTTTTTCACAAGCGTGCGGGGACTCCTTCGCTGCCGTCGCGTTATTAACTTTTTTATGACGACCTCCGCCCAAAAGCTTAGAACCTCCCTGCCCCCTCAAAACTAGAACCATCCCAAAATATTCTCACTTGATTCATCAGGAATTTTCTTTAGGCAGTGGCGGATAAAGGGTTATTGCGGTGAATATTGATCTGAAATATATTATATTGCTATACATAAAAGAGAAAACTCATATTATTATGGCGTTGAAAAACTCTACAACCTTTTTTATTGCTTTATATACTTAAGGAAGTGGTTAGAGTTTACGCATATAATATGGAATGCAAAATAAAAAATGATTTTTAAGTAGTTTTACACAAAAAAAATGTAAATATATGATATATGTGTATGTGATTTGAGGTAATTATAATTTGACTATGATAGTTGAAGTTCGATATGTTCGATAGGAAGTATTCTTGTCTAGGATTCTAAAAAAGCCGTTTTTTTATTGCATATTTTCAAAGTTCAAGCTTTTAAAAATATGTCCTATAAATTCTAATTATTGTTAGAGATATAGCTACTTTAGTGCCGTAGAATCTGGGCGGTTTTTAACTTTGCCGGAAACTTTAAACACGTTTTCTCGGTTTTTTTTTGGATTTTTTAAAAAATGGTTGCTATGATATCTCAAGTTCTACATAACCGATTTAGATGAAATATAAAATGAATTTTCTTTTTTCATTCCTATGGTATATATGTACTTTACTTTTTTTTCTATAGCACTTGCAAAAAAACCTACAATTTCAGCCTCTAGACCAGAATACTGCCTTAAATGTTATTGTCATATCTATGTGACAAAGTGTAATTAGTGGAAGCTTTGAATGCAAAAATCAATACAAATGTAAGTATATCAGATATAAAACAAAACTAGTTGGGCACAGACCGTAAATTTTTTCATAACGCGTAAAAAGATACTGAAAAATTTAAGATTTTTCAAATATAATAGCGATGTTAAAGTATATATTGAAATTTTTAGTAATGAGGTTAATTCATTTAAGTTGATTAGCTCAAGTTTCTTTGCGCTGGGATTACGATTCTCTTGGAAAGCACGTTAAATATAAATAAATAAAACATACATATGTTAAACATGTAAAAATAGTTAAATATCAAAGGTGCAGATTTATTTCAAAGGTAATTTTGCGGATTAATTACGTAAAAATAGTTTTATAAAGCAGCTATAAATAAGCATTTACTAAGGTTAAATAACTCCTATTGAAATTAACATAGTTCATTATGATTAATTACAGCGTAATTTAATTAACTAATAATTACCTACGCATAGTAAAACTTAATTACCTGCTTTTCTGCGTAATTATAAACTTTGCAGAGCAAGTCAAAGTTTGTTATGTATCAAGAATGTATCTTAGTGTTATATTCACCTCATTATTCCTCCAAACTATACAAAACAAGACTTGAGTAAACTAATGAATAACTTATTACTTACTGATAATAATGAAATTTTATTTTACACTTCGTTATCTTGCATGACCATTTTTTATCACACATCTTATATATAAAACCGAAACGGGGGATGTATGTCTGTAATTCCCTTTTGCATTGTTGTTGCAAGTTCAAACAAACGAATTGATTTCGCTCGCGAAAGTTTCGACGGTAAATTTGGTTCGTTATCAATGTGTGTGTAGAGACTACAATTACTCGAGTATCGAGTAGTACATATATAAAACCGAAACGGCGTATGTATGTCTGTGGGTCTGTAATTCCCTTTTGCATTGTTGGTCATTAAGTTGCCATAAAAACGAATATGAAAGAAAATATGTTTGATTTTTTTTATCGGCGAAGACATTTAGTCAAAATGTAATAAATTAGTCTTCTACTGAACTTTTCCCGGCTTTTATTAATATAATAATGTTTTTATTTACGTGAAGGTATTATTTGACATTTCTTTGACAGCAAATTAGATTTTTTCCTTGAATTTGGACATTTTAATGGGCGAGAATGGGGCTGTCAATATATGAAAGGGGCTGTGAAATGTCAATGCTAGTCTGAAATGTTCATTTTAATTCCATTTTAATTGACCTAGACTTTTGAATTTTGAAAAAAGTTGTTTCAACTTGGCCCGTCTGAATTTACGCGCCGAGCTGAACATAACCCCAAACTGGTCCGAGCGAAGCCGGGTTCAAATACTAGTAATGTATATTTTTCACATGAACATAATCCTAAAAATTATAAAAAACTTTCAGTCAGTAACCTCTAAAATTGTTCGATAATTATCTGGAAAAAATGGGAAAAACGTTTAATTAAAACAGTTAAAATATATCAACAGTGGTGTAGCAAAAGATTTTCACATTTTCGTCAGAAAAAAATGATAATCTGATATATACATACATACAATAGCTACACTTCTGGGAATCATAATAAGAAATACCTTTTCATTTCTAATATGCAACCCGGGGATACTCCCTATTCCTACGATGGCGTATATTTATATTGTATGCATTTTTCACAACTTGCAAGTCAACAGCATTTTATTCGTTTATATTATTCTGTATTATATGTGAATGAAATCAATGAAAATGTGGAATGAAAGCTTTGTTGAAAAAGACTTAGTCAAACTTAATGGAAATTAAAGAAAATTATAAACATTACAATCGTAAGCAGAGTAAGAAAGCATTGTCATCAAACTCTAAACCATTTTCGCTTAATCATTTGAGTGGAAGACGTTAACAATTTGTGATATATTAAAACCAATCTCGACTCTTACTTAACATTAATTATCGTGGCCAAGTCGTGAGAAAATCTCTCTGTGGTCTAGTGGCAAGAGCTTTGTCCTAGCGATACGGTGGGCCCGGTGTCAATTCCCGGGAAGGTCCGATTTTTTCAATTGAAAAAGAGACCTTGGGCTGGGTGTATGTAATTTATCGTTGAGTTGTTCTCGACTGATTCATTATTTATCATCGAGTAAATCTTTGACAATTAAAAATATTTGGCGCATTGGCACTAGCTGTAATGTCAAATATTTTTTTCTATAAATCTGTAAAAATAAAAATAAAATATCGCTTGAAAAAATTCACTCCACGCTACACAAAGTAAACGCGACAAAGTGAAAAATTATTCGCTTGCAGGTTAAGCGTTTGTATTTTTTTTTATCTAAGACGCAAACATTGTATGGGAGTGCTGAAAAATAATTATTACTGCGTTCTTGGCAATGCGTCTTCCGCTATAGTCTAAAATAGGTAACTGTCCTCAGGCAGGGTCCCGCCGATGGATGTTTACCGTAAAATTCAATACAGAAACGGCAACAACATTGTATGGTGGCGCCGCGAGACCGTCTCAAATTAATTTCCCTGGCGGAGCATGAATTTCTTAACCACTTGAAAGAAATGCAGCCTCACCCCCCTCGCCGACCCCCCTCCGTAGACCACCCTCCGCAGCCACGTGAAAAGTCTTTAAAGTTTTTTTACATTTTATTTTATTTTACGACAGTGACTCGCTATATAAGATAACTGGCAGCGTGTTCAAAAGTCTGCATGTACTCAATTTTCTATGATAAAGAACAGCTCTTAGAAAATGTCGTCTATAAAGTTAACAAATACATAAATTAAATTAATAACTTAGAAACAGTGACTGCCTAAAGATGTGGAGATTTTCAGCAATGAACCAGTGTATTTTTTCTCCCTTAATAATTTGTCCATTTAATATATCATAACAATTTTATCCTTTATTCCGTTCTCTCTATTTATTTATGATATATTAAATAAACATAACACATCTTAGAGTACTACTTCCACAAATATGTTCTGGTTAAGATTAGGACCGGTTTCGCTCATCACCTGCACGGACAACTGATTAAATTCAGTAGTACTGTAAAATGTGTTGAATTCCAATACTTAACAGTGATTAATTATGATATGTTCTGTTATTATGTTCTGAAACATCGCTCCAAATAAAACTAATGTGCCGCGGAAAAGCGGTCGCTAAGCACTGCGCTAGAGTACAAGCGGAATATTTCACCCACGATGTCAAAACGAAGTCTAGTTGACGTTTGATGAATGGGTGTTGAAATCTATTGACGTGACAACGTCTTATAAATCGATGAACGCCCGCTGCATGCACGAAAAAACATGACTCATTGTCCCGTTTGTTGCGTTACGCCGAAGGCAAGCGTGCGAGCGAGAGCGCGGATAAGCGATAGAGAGGCACGATCGGCCTACCGTTCGGATTGTGCCGCATCTATCTCTCTTCCACTCGATTGGTCGATGCGTTTGAGTAGAAAAGAGATAGCGGCAGCACACAACTTATACACCTACAGTACCTACACGTGATCTGTTTACAACTGTTTATAAAGTGAAGTGAAATGTTAATGTGGTTTTCATTGTTTATATTACAACAACAATTGCGGCAATAAAGGTAATTAATTCTTGCATATTAAAAATATGATTAACGCATAACAAATATACTTTAAATAAACAATAAATTATCAACAATTTCTTTCGCAGAACCGCCTAAAGTCACACCATGGCAGACCAACCTGACGAACCTGTGAATCTCACGGATCTGACACTATCGTCAAGGAGTAATGTACCCATGGAGGTGCAAGATGCTACCGCATCCACGTCTGCAACGCCATTCATAAATTTCATCAATGTTTTCTTATGACGTTGTCACGTTAAACTATCGTCCGTAAACCGACTTTACAGACAACCATTTTTTAGATTAAAAAAAAACTTAACCAATCATTGTTTTAAGTCAGAGGTTAAAAAAAATAGTGAATTGATATTTCATATTTACTGACTTCAACAGTTATGTAGATGTTTTTTTAGAGAGAATCAATCATGAGACTATAAAATGGTTCATAATTCTTCTCATGTAAAAAAATTATCCAAGTTTTTCTTTTATACATCTTAAAAGTGATTTATTATTGGTTAGAATTGCTTTTTCAAGCTACATTAATCTAATATGAACGCTGCACTTACTAAAACTTATTTTTTAAAAGTTTATTCGATTTTTGACTGATTGAAATAAATAATGCCCAGGCTTTCTATAAATAACTATTTATGGATGTACTTATAATATTTTTTATTGGTAAATTGAAAAGAATAATTTAAACGCAGTATGTTGGTAGATGTTAAGTAATTTGTATTATATATTTTCGTTAAGCTGTTTTATGACAGTGTCTAGACTCTAGACGGTCTTTAGATCACTTTTAAAAATTACCTAAGGGACCTTTTGGGGTTTGTATTAATATGTTGGAAAAAAAGGAAATTTATATAAGACGTTTTTATTTCCAGCCTTAATGACAGACAATTGAATGTTTTTTTCTCCAAATAGATGTCATGTAATAGCTTTTATATAATTATGTTTGAAAGATTTCTGACGTGGGTTAAATTCAAAAGGATAAAAATATTTTATAATAAACACGTGGGATGAATCATTTCTTTTATTGTAAAGACTTATAAAGGAGTCAGTTTTTGGCTCTGTACTCTTCAACAATATCAAAAATATTCGTAAAAGACCTCATCATGTATTTTCTTCTCGCCAAGAACATGCAACGTATGTATATCGTGAAAGCTTTGATAATTTTCAATTCATTACTTGTAAATATTGACACATTCAGTGTTTTAACTAATATTTATGTAATGTATAATTTTTACTTCAAATTAATATTTATATTTGCTAAGCAATGTTTTCATATATTTTCATTCAGAATCTTGAAAAAATATTTTTTAATTATTTTAAAATTTACATTAAAAGAAACACTATTGTTGACGCAAATAATTAAAAATAGTCTGCGTTCTCTTCTCTCCAATTATTGGAAACTACCGTTACAAGTTTGTAAAAAGAGTGAATTTGATTGAAAACATATTTTTTGAATATCTCATATCTATATATTTTGTCCAGCCTGGTCCGTGGCGCAGTGTCTACGTTGTTGATTTGCGTGCCGGACCGCTCGGGTTCGACTCCCAGTACGAGCGGATTTTTCCGTCGATAAATCTGTTCAAAGGCATGGTGTATGTGTTGTTGAAAATCCCTTCCCACATTTCCGATCCCAAAGAGCCACGCATAGTGACAGCGATTAGCTAATCACTAGTCCTGTCCTAATCCTCGTATCTTTTCCAACATTACTCTTTTCGAAAAAGAGTGGTTGAGCATCTGAGTAACAAGCAGTTCTCGTAGAAAAAACTAATGTTGAGATATACTCCGTGAGGAGTCCATATACTCCAAGCTGGGAGCGGACATGGTTAAAAAAAAAAACTATTTTGACTATTAATTATGCAAATTTGAATTTTGTACTTTTCCATGAATTTTGTCGCCAAATTCAAACAGTTCAAATTTGATATCGAAATTCCACTAAGCACCCTTAGTTGAAATCTTTAATTAATTATGCAGTTGATTTATATTATATAAGTATCTTTATTTATTGTAACAGTATTTAATATTTAAACTGGAATAATAAGAAATAAGTTGTATTATACAATAGATATTTCCATAAAACTTTAATAATAAACCTTAATTATTAAAATATAAACAATAATAATAAAAACGACAGTTTTCATACTAGTGTCTGGAATTTTAAAAGTAAAATAAACTTAATTCAAGTGTCAAATTCGAGAAAGAAATAAGAACGAAAAAAGAACAAGTATTTTAAGATTCAGCGTCGAAATAATTTATGAGTCACATGTACCTTTATCATAATACTGAAATATTACAATTGTCATCAGAGACATAAAATTATTGCAATAAAAATTAAATTTAAAATTAAGAATAACGGCAGACAAGAATATATGACAGGTGTTTATTCCTCGCAAGCACTTTTATCTTATACCTTAGTTTTTTACACAAGAAATTGTGAGAGCAAACTTTGCGATGAAGCAGAATACTATTAAAGCTTACGTAGTTCTTCAAAAGTTTTCTGAACTGCTTTCGTAGTTATAATCGCTAACTCGGCAGAAATAGTGTTCTTATGGAATTTTCCACCGTCGCGACGCCTTTTCAAAAGGGAAAGAAAAGCGCCGTTAACTTGCGATGTAAAAGAACTTTGAGTTATTCATACAAAAAAACGAATCTAACAATCCATACTAATTTTATTATTAAAATTATGACAGTCCATTTATGAGTATTTTAGTACTCTTGATATTGTACAATTTATACTTTTCACCGAAACTAATAAATCTTATATATAGAACCGAAACGGGGGATGTATGTCTGTAATTCCCTTTTGCATTGTTGTTGCAAGTTCAAACAAACGAATTGATTTCGCTCGCTAAAGTTTCGACGGTAAATTAGTTTCGTTATCAATGTGTGTGTAGAGACTCCAATTACTCGAGTATCGAGTAGTACATTTTACAAAATACTCGAGTACTCGAGTAGTTTCATATGAACCAAAATATCTTATATATAAAACCGAAACGGCGTATGTATGTCCGTGGGTCTGTAATTCCCTTTTGCATTGTTGGTCATTAAGTTGCTAGTTGTTTCAACTTGGCCCGTCTGAATTTACGCGCCGAGGTGAACATAACCCCAAACTGGTCCGAGCGAAGCCGGGTTCTAACACTAGTATCAATATAAAATGAATTGATAGCCTTGATTTGAACATATGCCTAAACTGTTTTTGACCATCGATAAACTAATAGCTTGGAAACTCTTCCTACGAAGATGTATGTATACAATTGAGATATTAAATTCGTTTGAATAATTTTTATTCTTTTTCAGCATATTCTGACAAGAGAGGGATTTGGAATGGTTTTTTCTAAATGGGAAGAGTTGCGGATATAGAATTTATTGGCTTTTCGGCCATCTTCGTAAAGATTCAATACATAAAGATTATATTAAACAAACGTTTATTTCAACTTTTAAATCTAGAGTGCAACTCCTCACTTAGATACTGTGTGCATATATACTAAAAAAATATACATGAAATACCACAACATCGTGCTCGTGGATTTTTGCCCGGCACTGATGTTTTTTTTTGTTTGTTTCCTACCTTTACTCTCCTGCTGAAACTATATGTGGAGTCCGCTAGGCGGGCTCCTAGTTTCCTGGCTATTTTTATTGCTAAGGTGGATACAGACTAAGTCTTTGTTTACCTTTTCCGCATGTAAGCTAGCTAAGTATTGACTTTCTAAAAGATTCTGTCAGCTGAAGGCTTTACGTGGGGAAAACACTTAAGAAAAACCCCTGGCTTCTTCCACGCTTGCCTCCACTGTTGAAGAAATTACTGTAGGAGAAAGGTGGGTGTAGCATTAGGTTTGAGATCGTTCTGACGAGGTTCTTAGAGGCCTTTAGTTTGTTTTTAAAATTTGATATTTTCACAGCTCGGAGAGTTGGAGCGAGGTGGGGACCGTGCTTCTAGCTTTCCATAAAGCTGGCACGGTGGAGGCGTAGGGTCTCTTTGATGTCTGAGCCTTTATACCACGAGCGGAGGTATCAGGTGCTGGCGTTCTTCCTCAAGCCTGTGATTATGCGTAGGTATTTATTTTCGACCCTCTGAAGGAGAAGAAGTTTGCTGTCGGGGATGTTTACAGACCATATGGGAGAGGCGTACAGCATGGTCGGCTTAGTTACCATGTTGTATAATGCCTTCTTATTAGCCATGCTGAGGTAGTTTATAGCGTTGAATATTGGGTACAACGCGCCAATTGCAACGTGGGCTTTCCGCCTGGCTTCTGCAATGTAATGTGTGCAGACCAGGTTTTTAATTTTATTTTAGTACTATCGGTTCTCGTATAACATGGTTAAATAGTTAACGTGTAACAAACATCCTTGGTGCACGAGGTTCGAAGTTCATATAAAAGCTCTGCTACAATTACTTTCTGTAAATTTTGATACATTTTTGACTAGCTTAATTTAAGAAAATGCTCATAAAAAAACTTTTATTTCAGCTGTTCAATCTAAAATGTAACTCCTTACTAAGATACTATGTACATACATATAAATGTCAAATATAAATCTAAACATGAATTAACACAACAGCGTTGACGTGGTGCTATGATATTTTTTTCACCCAGCACTAATGTTTTGTACATTTATCTTAGTACACTCTGTTCTTATATGCCACGGTTAAGCAGTTCCACCAAATCGTAGTGTAACGCAAATCCGTGCTCTACGAGGTTCGAAGTTAATGCAAAAGCTTTGCTACAATTACTTTCTGTAAATTTTGGTAAGTTCAAGTAACTTTTTGACTAGATTTTTCTTGTTAAAAGCGCGTTCTTACAACTTTCGATATCTTGAATATTCAATTAATTAATTAGAAAGAATATTACACATAAAAGATTTCTTACGGTTACTTGATCGAGTTACAAACATCGACCATGTTATATCGAAACCGTGATGTAGAAGAACCGAGTTATAAGAAGCCTAACTGCATATTATTATAGTTGTCATTACATCCAATGCAAATTTTAATCACCCTGTTGAACCAATTTTACAAGTAAAATTGAAAAAAATAATTGATAAACGTACATTGGACATACTAGAATAATTTTAAATTTGGAACGAAGTATTATTTTCATTTTTTTAAAGCGAGACGTAGATGCATGGTCTTGATTTTTGATTGATTGTTAACTTGGATCCAATTAAGTTATTCCAGAATATTGCAAGAAAATTATAAAAGGCAACGGTTTACTTGCAGACGATTGCCTTCGTAATATGAACAAACCATGACTTGCAGTATCTGGCCGGAAGGAAGCGTTTTCCTCATTTTTATGTGGGATTAAAATTGCATATTCTTATTCAAAACTCTGAAGGAAAATTATTCTTGCATCGGTTTTAATGTATCAAGTCAAATTTTTAATTAACGATATTTTTATAGCTACGAAATTTGAAATGGGTCATCTTAAAATAATACTGAAAAAAGACTCTTATAGATATTTGAACATTTAGTGGCAATTTACATTATTAATTTAAGTGAGTGTGTATTTGGAAATGTTTTGATGAAAACTGTTCACGAATATTTAACTCAATTTTTAAACTTTAGTTGCTTTAGCCAAACATGTTTGAAAAACATTTTTAAAATTAACAATTAAAAATACCTGATAATTATAATTTACTCACACGAGTCAGTGAAACACATACGCATAAAAAATCGCTAATTCATCTAGATCGCGTTAATTAATTAGTATTAAACTAAGAGATCTACTTTTATTCCTATATAAGCGATATAAACTAGTTACTACATGTCAGTTAAAGTTCATTCGTGTCCTTGAAATGTCTAAAAATGCCAAGAGTGAATTTCGGGTCGTTCGAGACAAAACTCATGGAAAAGAACAAAATTCAAACGATTAAATTAGGTATTGAAATTCCATAAAGCAACTTTATTCGAAGTCCTCAGTATATTGCATAATTACTGATATTATCATTTTGATTTTCTGTTATACAGAAGGTTTCCTTTATTTAGATTTTTGAGCCGATGGAAGCGATGAAAACGCTACAATAAAATGGAACTTAATAAAGTATTCTATAAATAATTCTTCCCTTTATATACTAACAGATAAATCTCAAAGAAACTTATCGTGAAAATTCTCTGCGCGAAAGGCGAAGCAAAGGCAATCCTTTGCAGCTAGCTTATAAAACAAAGACAGTTTATCTTTGTTATTTCTTTAAATTATTAAGCTCGGGTCGATGTACACTGTAGTGTGAAGACAAAGATTTTACCTGTACAATGCGCTTTTCTCGCTTCTCAAAGTATTGAAAGAATATGCCTTATCAATACTTGGCATCACAATAGCAAGTTATTGCAGTTTCCTTTTCAGAAACCCTCTCCTTTTGTTAGATGGTCATATAAATACATTGAAATTATAAAATTTTAAATAAAATTATGTCTAAATTGATAAAACGCTAAGCTGAAGATTTTCAGGAAAGTGTTTGATTTCAGTGAGCATATTACGTACAGTTATAATAAGATATCAAATTAAGTAGAGTTCTAAGATCATGCTCGCGATAAGCAAAACCTGTCATAATATCAATAAATTTAATGTGGAATAAGTACTAAAAATGTGTTATTATTTTTAATATACTGCCATTCCACCAAGTATTACCAGTGAATACCTTCAAAATCAGAGTAAGTAGAACATGTGATTTCATTTTTCCTATACTGTTCATAGTGAATTGAACGGAGATAAAACTACGTTAAGATTTTTTTCCATATTTCACCATTATTTAGTATATTAATTTTAAGCAATAAACTATGATATATTATTCTTTCTTATTTTACAAAATTCAAAATAAGTGAATTAATCGGAGAAAAATAGATTTTAACCACCAATATGTACTTAGCTGGATACTGACAACTTGTAAAATTGTATGGTAAATAAACATCAAAAACATTTTGGGAAAATCTAAATTAGCAAAAAGCTGGACTGCCTTGGTTGAAATTGAACAGAAGCATTAACATTAACTCTTTATAACTAATATTTCAGTATCAGAAATAAAAGATTCCCTGGATGTTTCATTATCTATTCATTTACGTGAATAGTTCATCAATACTATTGGAGAATGCGCAACGTTTTAGAACCTCTATAAAAAAAGTAACTGAGGACGTATGAGCGACATGTTTATTGGTCACACAATCTAAAAAATGGAAGGCAATATAAAGGTATTACTGATCAGTCACATTTTGTATGTGTAAAGTAATTGAAACATTTTTTGGTCCTCTCAACTGTCATATACATAACCAAGAAGGTTAATGTCAAATTTATTACTGATCAATAATTGGTGCAATTATTAGTATTATGCCAAATGTTTTAAATCCATATCGACTACCTACCAATGTCTTTAAATTTTCCCTCGAAAATATTACTCTACGTCACCTGCTTGTTACTCATCGATGAGAGCAGATATAGAAAGAATAAAAGGCTATAGTTTATAGAATTAGATGGTTGAGAAGAAATTTTTATACAAAACAATCAAAAATGTCTGGCAACAGAATCGAAAAATCGACTGGAGAAAAATGCTGGTCGTACTAGGTCTCGAGCCTGGTAGTCCACATAAACCAGCAACGTCGACCATTGTACCACTGACCTTACAATATATAGTGGAATTCTAAAATGATTGCGAGCTTTACATTTAGCTTACACGACAGGGCTGATTTAACTTTGCGATGAGTGACCATAAGTCATTCAAAAATCCTTTGGTTTGGTCAAAAATTATTTGGTTATCTACGTGCAATTCATTAAATACCTATTTTTTATATCATAAAAAATAAGGTAATTCATTAAATACACATATATGTGAAATTATCGTTAATATTTTATTTGATTTTGTTCCGTGAATAGATAAACACTTTTTGAGTATTTTTTTTGCTCAAAAATCATAAGCAAGATACAAAAACGTGTTTTTTGAATTTTACGAAATACAGACCAATTTTTTAAATTTGTTCATTCATTTGTGTGTTAAAAAAAATAGTTTTTAATGTGCCCCAGAAAAAAGGCAATACATTTTAAGTAACCCTTTTTATATATATCAGTGCATTTAAGCGGTACGCGGTCAAAAAGTTGTGCTTACTGTAAAATTAAATGCAGTAATATTTTCCAATTCTCATCTAGCACAAGTTGAACTATGGTAGTGGAGCTATACCTTACCGAAATAACCATTGCTCGTACACATAATTTATTCACCCAATAAAAGTGACTGCGCCGTTGTGGAGTTGCAAGTCTGCGGTGTTATTCAAAGCAACCAGAGACTCATCTGCGGATTCAATCCAGTTAAATGAATTTAACGATATGCTCCGAAACCTTTTTTAAATGCAACCAAGGTGACAATACAGCTTATAAAATATCCAATAGTCAACAAATAACAATATAAAATTAACAAAACAATTGCACTATAAAATGGCAATCGGAAAACGTACCACAAGTACACAAAACAAATCAATGTAATTTTTATAAATATTTGTTCTGTAAATTGAAAATAGCTTCGTTATTCTACTGCTAAAAACAGTGGATCAAAATTTATCCACTTTCAATGTGGTACGTATTATGTTCGTTTTCGAAACTGGTCCTGTCATGTGGAAATAGTAAGAAATTAACTTGAATATAGTACATTTCCACCAAGGTTTGTAAACACCTAACAAGTGATATTAACGGATGTTAGTAAACAAAGACTGACTCTTATTTACTCACAATAAGAAAAAAATGTTTTGTTAGTAATGTGAGAGTAATATTAAAGTGTACTTATTCCGTACCCTACATGTAGTTTTTCAGAATCGGATAAGTAGTTTAGGGAATGAGGTAATGGAGAGGAACGAAAACATCATACATGATTGTACCAAGAATACCATTCAGAGAATCGAATAATAATTTACTGTAACCTCCATTCATCGTTTTTAAAGACAGCGAAAAAAGCGACGATGATTATATTGTGTTTAAATTGAGTATTTCACATAAAAAACAAGTTTACTATGTTTCCATAAGTTTCCAATATTTCCACAGTGACAAAACCTTCAAACAAACCTTACGACAGGAATCGGATTAAAGTAAAATTAAACGATAATTGAATAGTTAAAGACATGTTTTAAGCTTCTAAAAATCATTTATCAGCAGAAAAAAAACAGTTGCAAATGAATTATTATTCAAATTCAGCGTTTGATGATTGAAAGCGTACCCAAGTTCTTCCTGAAGCTAAAAAGAGTCTTCATTTTTAAGTAAAAAAATAAAGTCTACAGATGAATCTATCTATATATACCATGATTGATCGACGAAAAAAACTATTTCCGTAGATTGTTCCTTAAGCTACGCCTCTACGATATAAAGCTTAAGTAAGTCTACGACGGTATATCTGTAAGCTACATTGGAAATTCCTTCACTTCCGGGTCAGTAATTATCCAATCGGCCGTACATAAATGCGTTGTCTAAGCTGAATTGGAAGTAAAATATTGTATTGTGAAGGTAACAATGTATCCGGCAATAATAAGCGAGGACAGGGCAGGGCTATCGGAGGGCCAGCGTCGCTACGGGGGGCTCCGTTCGGACAATCGCGCCGCTGTCACGTACAAGAACCGCAATAATGTCAAAATCGCCGTGGGACTTCTGTTTGTCTCATCTGCTGAAATTATTCGAAATATGCGTGGATATGGCAACACTCCTACGCGGCTTGGTGTAGCCAGTAACCTTTACTTTAGATGAATTTTGCTTATCACAGAAATAGCATACTGAATTTATTATTTATCGTTAGCCATTGTTTAAAACCATTTGAATGCTGTTTGCTTATCATATGTGGTTTTGCTATCCAAAAATCTGTCAATATAATTTTTTATTTTTTAAATTGGCATTTACTTATTTGAACTCCATTAGGTATATATAACATGATGAAAAAAATAGCAATGTATTTTAGTTCCAAAAAAATTATACGATATTTGTTTGATATATACACATGACATCATTTATGTAAATATATTGCTAAAAAGCAACTCCCGTTGATTGAAATTGATAGAAATTTTGGCTTACACCATCGTCAGAGCATATATAGTTATAATATGCGTAAGCCGAAATAGCTATCAATTTTATAGTATTTGTAAAACTAAAATAAATTGCAATTTTTTCAACGTGATATAAATTTTACGTAAACAAATATAATCCAGACTTTGCCGATTTACCTTTCAATTATCGTTTATAATGCTATAAAGTTTATGCATGTTATGAGAAAAGACGCACTATGCATTAATATACCTACAGCTGATGTGAAAATAAATTATCTGAATGATGGAACTGTGATTTCAACCAATCTTAACTATTTTTTTTATGTATTAATGAATAAAAATGTACAATGAAGAAGTTTCAAAGGTTTGTATATCTAGTTTATATCTTGTTTAATTCAATGATAATTTATCAATAGGTTCTCGAGATGAATTTTATTTTTTATCTTAATTAGCTGAAAAGAATATCATACAATGTTTTAAAAATATATTTATATTATGTTACGGTTAAATGTTTACACCATACATATGACTGAAAGATGGTTTATGTGGTGAAACTATTGTAGTATAAATTGATACAAGTATCCCTTTCGTTCATTTGGCCTTATCTCGTTATTTATACATTTGCTTTTGTTGGTTATGCCCTAAAATGTGTCTGTCATAAATACGTGTATTATTAGCGCTGGTAATGTGGGTAATGAATTTGTAATGTGAAATAATTATTTGAAATGTTTGTAGGATATATTAAACTTAAAAAAGAATTATTACACAGAACTATTTATAAATATACTGATATTTTTGTTTGAAGTTTGATTCCGGCAGTTATTATTGGTTCAAAAAATATTGCCTATTATAACTAAATCCGGTGCTATTTATAAAAGAAGATTTTAATTTTAAAATTTTTTAAAAGAATTTATAAAAAAAATAAAGACCGCCTTAATTTGAAAGTTAAATTTTAATAAAATGTAGTCACGATTTTTGATTATTTTTAAAGCTATAAACTGACTGTTGCCACGCTACTCAAGTCTTTTTGAAGAGAGTATAGACGCAAAAAAAACACACTAGGAAAGGACTAAAGGTCAGTCAATCGCTCTCGCTAGGCCACATTTTAAGAACCAAATGAGTGAGAAGTCTTTGAAAATCCATACATTTATTGAAAAATCTATTTATAAAACTACCAATCACAGGAATCAAACCTGTGAGCTCCACAACCGAAGTCAACGACGTTGACACTCAACTTTGATATATTTATTAAGAGTTTGATGTTTAATTGTGGAGTATCCAAAAATATCAGAATATACCGACTAAATAAATATAAACCTTATAAAACTTAACTATAAGATTTAAATTATCTATGATTTTTTTCAAGTGAGAGCGAAAAGATGTTAATCTGCTGAAATTTGGTGTTTTACAAAATGAAATCTCGTTGAAAAATCAGGTCCACTTCTATGAATATATTGCTATAATTTACTGTAAAATTAATTTAATTTCCATAATGGAGTAACCAGACCAAAGAAATGCGTAAGCATAACATTATATCAAAAAAGAGCACTAAAATATTTATACGAAAATAAAAGATAACAAATAACACCATTCCGACGCAGGCCAAGAAACAAGTAATATCGCTCGTTTACTAAATTCATACCATAAATAAAATGAAATCGCCTGGCTATTAGGGTAATAGAAAAGAGAAACTCAAAAGCCTAAATGTGCTGCTATATGGGAGAGATATTGAGGCTTTCGAGGGAGCTTCTATCGTGTTCAATATTCACATACTCGTCTCTCCGACTGCCATTGATATCGATCAACGAAAAGTGTTTTCTCCCATTCGATCATTCAACATAAAGACTTCGCTCTTTATGATCATTATTTGCAAGTCGGGTCGTTACAGTTTTTGACTTTGCATATAATTATTGTGAGCGATGATAAGTTATCTTTATTACAATATAGATTATTATTTAATGTTTAATGTCACAATATCACAACTATCACCGTCTGCTTGTACTTTAGCTGAGAGGTTACTCTCTTGGAATCAGTTGCGGTGTTCTTAAGTTTAGAGACTTCAATTCGAGTATCGAATGGTCAATATTCGAATATTTTGAAAAACACTCTAGTACCTAATACTCGTTATTTATAATCGAAGGATTATTTCCAAATTTTATTTACTTATTTAAAAAAAATATATATATTTAATATTTAACCGTTGCGTCTTACGTGTGGATTTTACTGCCAGGTTATATAAATATATATATTTAAGGGTTTTGCCGTTGACTTTGGCTATGCAAAAATTTCTTTTGTTATTTTCGCTTTGGGTTCTGCTGACTTATCTTATGAATGACAATATACAAAATAAGATATTGAAAAATAATCTTTTAATTTGCCAACTAATAGATGCAGCAGCTGTGGCTAAAATAAATGTTTTATAAATTGTAATAAATGTATATATTTATATTTATATACGCAAATTTGAATTAATAATATGTATTTTGATACATGTGAAACTAGTCAAGTATACTCGAGTATTTTATAATTTTACTTCTCGATACTCGAGTAATTGGAGGCCCTATTTAAGACTGACTCTCTGAATAGAATCATTTACACATTTTGAAAAAAAAATTAAATGATTTTCATGAAATGTCTATCTTTCCTAGTAGAATCAATTCCCTGTAAAAAAATGGGTAAATTATGGATATATGGTCACGGGACAGAATTTTTGTAAAGATTTATGAAAAATAAGCACAGTACACACAGTAGGCTAACGATTTTTTTCGATATGTTTCATCTTTAATTTTCAAATTTATTATAATATGAAATCCCAAAGAATACTTCATAATAAGTATGAAATCAAGTTGTTTTAATTTCCAGAAGCAAAAATGCAACCACAAACTACACAAATAATACTATTACACAGAAAGACAGTCACATAAGTAAATTATTTTTTTAAAATAAAAAGAATAATTTTACTATAGGCTTATATTAAAAAACAAATTCTTCTTTCAGAACTCATATAATAATCAGTAATATTCTTCAGATTTAATCATTTTGATTCCACATTTTATAATAATCCACAAGAACTCAAAGAGTAAAGTCAAAACATAAAATTATAAGCCAGTATGTATAAATTGTTTGAGCTTAGCTCGAGAGGATTGGGATTCTGTCCCGTGACCATATACGGGATCAATAATTTACCAAAAAATGAAACAAAAAAAATAAATATTATTTTAAATTTTAATGTGACATGCCGTTTAATTGGTGAAAGTGATCTTGTGGATTACTGGCTGGTTTTCCTGAAGAATCTTACCTCACAAAATAATGAATATAAGTGTATTTAAGTACCCATTACTGTTGTTTTATGGGTTTTTGACGAAAGACGAGAGAGAGCGATATAAATTTAATTATTGAGTTGTAATTGCCTCATAAAAATATTTGATGCTTCCACCCACGCCGTTGTAAGTATAAATGCCAATTGAATAAGAGAGATTGTAAATTTTGTCTTATTACGAGGTTGAGACGACTGGACTTTAAATGAAAAACATTAATTCTGCGAAAACAATAAATATTGGAGAATTTTCACGACTTAAAGAGAACTAAAATACAATATAATCAAACAAATATTGTCTTATGGGTCCTTTTCCATATTAAATATTTTATTTACAATGCGCTAAAAAAGCCAGTCCCGAAGTCAAGTGTTTATCAATCAGTCATAGTAAATTAAGCAATCGCAATTAATTAAACTAAAGTTTCAATGATACCACGATTATTTTGTATGTTTCAAACAGAAAAACATAATTAAGTATTTCAACTGAGGGTGCTTGATGGAATTTCAATATCTAATTTGAATTGCTTGAATTTTGTACTTTTCCATGAGTTTTGTCGCTAACAACCCGGGTTTCGCCTTTCGGCATCTTCAGGCATTTCAAGTGTACGGATGACTTGACTGTCAGTTCAAGTACTCATGGAAAAGTACAAAATTCAAACAATTCAAATTAGAAAAACATAAATAATGACAATTGGTTGAATAAGGTTACTAGACTACGGATTGATACCATATTTAATAGAATTTCGTATTTTGTTATAATGTTCTCGTGGTCGAATCCCGGCGGAAACAGTTTCAAAAATTGCTTTTTCAATCGATTTATTTATTGTTGTTATCTATAATGTTTAAATCTCTTCTCAATAATTTTATATTAAAACAGTGCGTTTAGCAAGAGTGATCAATAAGCTTTCTATTGTTGCCTCTTTCAGCCCTTTTATGCCTACTTTCTTCAAAGAAAAACGTTAAGCGACAATAAATAAGCAATTATCGTAGAGCAATTTCTGTTGAGATAGCCTCCTTTAAAGTCAATATGAATTGTCTTGCTCCCGTTGCTTGTCTGTTTCAGACGACCGTTCAAGATTTTCTTAATTTTCTCAATTGATCGGCATCGATGATAATAATGTACGATTAAATTGCGATTGACGCCGTTTTACGTTTCTATTTGTCTTTTTTCCGATTATCTATGGGACGAAATACCCGCTACTTACTGTAAATTAATTTTACTATGCCTATAGAAATGTACCTGGCCACATATTTCTTTCGACTTATCCGAGGCCAAATTGAGAATTCCACCATTCTTAAGAATGTTAAATTGAATGTCCCTGATAAGTTTTTGAGGAATCGTGAACATGAGTTGTTTGTTCTTCCAAGGGGTAGAACCAGTCTGCCAATGGGAATGTCACTGGGAAGAGCTTTAATAATTTTAAACGGCATTGCTTCGGATATCGACATATTTCATATTGACGTGAGTGAGTTCAGACGAATACTATATTTTATGAATAAAAGTTGATTTTGTCAGAACTCACTCGGTTGACTGCTTTGAAAATTTCTAATGTGATATTAATAATAATGTTTCCCTTCTGTTTTTTTATGACTATTGTAATTTTTATCTTATTTTTAATTTTAATTAATTTGTGATTTTTATTATATATTTACATGTATGTATGTATATATATATATAAATGCATGTATTTATATTTGTCAAATCCATGGCGCATTGGCGTCAGCTGTAATGCCATGATTTTCTTTTTCTTAAATAAATAAATAACCTTCGCGCAAGTGCAAGCAATACATTGACAAAATGAACCGTAAGGCAGCGCACAAAATATGAACACATATTGATTTTTATAAATTAGACTTACTGTAAGTTAATTTCACTAGGCCTATAACCTTCACGAAAGTGCAAGCAATAAATAGACAAAGTGTTAACAAAGAGACAACAAACAAAATAGGAAGGAACAAAGAAAAAAATATTTTTACTTATTTGATTATTAAATAAATTGTATTTGAACATCTTTGTGATGAAAATCAAATCACAAAAAACAGTCCAAAACATTCAAAACTTACTGAGAGTAGACTAGTAGACTATTCAGTAGTATGTTTTGTTTTTAATATATCATTTCTGAACAGCAAAAAAAGTAAATCTCGTTTTGACTTTGGAAAAATGTTGAATTTTTAAGGGAATCGTGCATTAAAGTGGAATATTATAGGAAACATGAATTAATAATGTAGTGAACATCTTCCATAGTAGTGTACGTTTTTCCTCGAAATTCAACTTCTCAAAGGATTTATGTGAATATGTTTAACCGTTTAACATGAAGTTCAAGCCTTACTAAACTTGGAGCATGATACATATCCGCCTGTGTTTCAAAGAAATGGTAACATCACGTCAAGGGGAATTTATAATCTAAGAGCCTAGGGCTAAAACTCACAAAGTTCAGATGTGAAATTGGGTGAGTATTATTGAATTATTTATGCATTGGTAAGTGAAGTGTTAATTTAATGCGATCAAATAGTTACAGAAAGCAAAACCACAAGGTGATACGAATTATTTATCGTGGAGACAAATTGAAATCAAATATAGAGTTATGTAAGTAATTACATATTATTGATATTTATATGACTTGAATACTGACTGTAAGTGCTAAAAAATACCGTAACCATGAATATTCTTTAAATTGTACATTCAATTTTGTCTGAACTTTTGAAGGGCTGTGGAGTCGTTAAAAAAATACGACTCCGACTCCAGCATTTACCAAAAACACGACTCTAACTCCAACATTGGCTAAAAACACGGCTCCGACTGTGAAAAGTTTAATTTCGTCACGTTTTTTCCTACCTTTTCTATTTACCAACTACTAATCCAACTAATCCGGCCAATGCTCAAATTTTACATATTATAATCCAACTTCCGACTCCAAGTACGACTCCAGCCAAACAATTCCGACTCCATGACTCCGACTCCGACTCCACAGCCCTGGTATTAATTGATGTTGTTTTTTAATTGTCTACATTAAAAAAGTAATAATCCATTCAACAATAAGTTGAAAATGTTCTATGTGACATTACTAGTCATGATTATTTGATTAAATAGTAGGATTACTAAAAAAAGGTAATTTTTAATGACTTTCGATCAAATATTACGTACCATAAAAGTTTATAGTAATTTAACATTATTTGTTATGAATAAAAAATGGCATTATAATGAAATTATAAAGTGTGCTTAAATCAAACAAAGTTTTTGTGAACAATTCTTTCTTTTAATGTAAAGAAGAATTTACATAGAAAACATGTATGTGTATGGGAAATGGCGCGCCAGCAAATATGTGCGCTATGGGCCGGTCACGTGCCGTGCCGGGTGTTAATGTGACAATAATTACAGTAATGCTACCTGTGAACATCGGGTTAGCTCCCTAATTGCATTGGTGCGGTGGCGACCAAAAGGCACACCGCTCTAAAAAAACGAGAATTTCGGCTTGCCGTTCAAAATGCATGTGTAAAGAATTTTTTGGGAAGAATGGCAGTTTTTTGAAGAGAATGCATTTTACAATAATCATCAATGAAAGTGTTATCCTAAATTTTTCACGCTTTACAAAATATATAAGCAAATAGGTAATCCTTCAGATGAAGAGTTTAATCGAAATATTTGCATTTGACACATAATTCAAGATGGCTGCCGACAGTGTTCCCTATTAATTAATTGCTGATGTGTGGAAAAATCAAATTAGCTATTTTTAATTTTATTTTTGGTAAGGTTTGGGTAAGGCTAGGTTTGGTTTGTTAAGTTTAAATTAGGTTTGGTTTGGTTTCGTTTTTTTAGGTTTTTTTGACACGTAGAAATATTACTCTGTTCTAACACGTAGAAATATACATCAACAATTAATTAATAGGGAACACTTTCGACAGCCATCATAAATTATGTGTCAAATGCAAAAAAAATATTAAGCCCCTCACCTGAAGGATTACCAGCAAATAAACTTTCAATTAATCAAAGTAATATAATTGGTATTTGTAACTTTTTTAAATGTGTCAAAGAATCTTCTCAAGACGAAGCCTTTTCATTGATTGTGTTGTTAGGCCCATGCCCAGTCTTGTATTACGAAGACGATACAACCCTTCTCCGTTAACCCTGGACATATTTTCCAACTGATTGTTTGGTCTTGGATCTCTTGTATCTGGCTTGGGTCAAGCAATTTCGAGTCAGAGAAGGTTGGTTTGCAGGCACTTCTTCTTTATTTAGTACAAAAAACCTTGAAAAACACATATGTTTATCCCTGGTTAAGATTGACCACTTTTTTCAATGAAAAGAGTGTTAAAAGACCAACGATTACGATCAATTGCTGTAGGAAGGCAGAAGACCAAGTGGAATGAAAGGATTAATTGAGGCAACCAAGATTTATTTCAACCAGCTGCGTTGGAGAAGAAGAAGTAGAAGTCATATTTAATTAAAATTTTAATTGACGCCAAAATTGCATTACATGAGAATAAATACTTACCAGCTAATTAAATGGACTGTTTCATTATTAAATTAAATGCTACGATATTTTACATACTATTTTTGTGTTCCAGCGTTTAATTAATTTTTCTGTTGAATAATTTATTATGAAAAAAGTAACGCGTTGAATGTGCACTCATAGGAATGCAAATTCATTGTGAGAATTTTCCTCATCTAAAGCATTTCTCTTTGATAAAAAAGCTCAGTCATAGAGAAAATGGGTGTAACATTTTCAAAGATAATATTTTTATAAAAAATACTCATTTTAGTAATATATTCAAATTTGTATACTATCAAATATTTTTTTAAACTATCATCGAGATTTTTACATGTTTTAATCATCCGAATAAAGACTGTTTGGTCTCATATTAAATTAAAGTTATAAATCGATTATTTTCAAATAAAATGCACAAATTATACGTATGGTCAATAGAGACTCCAATTACTCGACATCTCAACTACTCGAGTATCGATTTGTAAAATTATAAAATACTCGAGTATGCTCGAGTTGTTTCAAATGTACCAAAATATATATTATTTATTCGAATCTGTGTATATTAATAGATAGATAAATGAATAAAGAAATTTATTTAATATCAATAGTACATTTATTTCAATTTAAGCAACATATATTTCAACAATGATAAAGAATTAAACGTCTCAATTTTAAATTGGTTCGAAGTTTTGTTTTATAATTCCCGCAGTAGAAAAAACTTTCGACGAATATTACTAAAACGAGTACTACTCGAGTATTATTTAAAATACTCGAGTATCGAGTACTTGAAAAATGGACGAGTATTCTCGAGTATCGAGTATTCGATACTCGAATTGGAGTCTCTAATGGTAAGTCAACAATGGGTGAAATACACTATGTTTTATTTATTTAATTTATAAATATAGTTTGATAATTTGATAGTATAAATTTTATATGATTTGTGTTTTATCACACTTGAAAAGCAAGTGCTAATGCATAAAGTTTTAGGAGTGTAATCATTTCTCGTGTAGTACCTTTTAAGTTAAGATTAAAGAGATTCACGTCTAAATGTAGGTTTAAGTGTAAGTATTTCATTAAAATTATTACTTACTATGAACTAAAAACATTTTTTATGAAAATTTGATTGTTATAGAATTTTATAATCATTGAGATTAGCTTAAGAGTGATGCAATTATTGACATCGTGAAAAGTGATAGTTTGTTAGATGTAGGTCTAGTAAGGGAAACTATGTTGAAGTTATTGTGATTCAAAATATAGTACGTAAGGAAAATCATTCGTTTCTTTATAATTGTATTGAAGTTAGGCTTGAAAGATGACGGCATGAATAATCTTGTTGTTCGTAAAGATTTATAACAATGACAAAATGCTTAAGCTCATCACAAGTGATAATAAATTGGATGGTGAAATGAAATCCGGAACAAAAAATGTAAGCGTTTGGTGTGCAATTTTTTAAAATTTTTAGTGAAATGTCCGAGATTAAATTTGTTTTGCGGGGTTTTATAAAGCAATATGGCAAATATTTTATGAGTCAAGAGTTAATTCGACCAAACACTTGTTCGTTTTGGCATATGCAAATCGAGGCAAGTATGAACTGTGCAAAGTTCACAGCTGTGACTAACAGAACAGTGACAACGCAGTGTTTTGTCCAAACCCTTGTTTTGTTTCCAGATTAAGGCGAAATCGCACATTCTGCTAGTTTGAATTATTTAGGTACAAATGTAAACTATTCTATGTAGATCAAAAAGCTTACTATTTAACCATTTGAGTAGAGAAACATGAGCGCGACAAATAACAATAGATAAAATAAAACAGTTTCGTAGACGAAGCTGACGCCAAGAAAGCTTAATGGTTAATCCATATATAATAATAGTTATTATGGCGAAAATAATATGGCAAACAATTGGTAACTTTTTTATAACCCATATTGATATATGCAGGTCCTTGAATATTATGGCAAGCTGCGAAGTGGACTATATTATTTCTAATAAAATGATACGGCCATTGTTTTAATATACTTTTTTAGTATGTATTCTAACTATGTACTGTAAAGATTTGAAGTTTTAAAATTATTTATATGTATTGATTGAGTAGGCATTTACTTGGTAGAACCCATTATAATACGGTAAGAAAAATAACAATGTATTTTAGTTCTACATAAAATATTTTATATATTTGTTGATAGCTATTTCGGCTTACGCCTTCGTCAGAACTAGCTCTGTCGAATAGTTCTGACGAAGGCGTAAGCCGAAATAGTTATCAACAAATACATAAAATAATTTATGTAGAACTAAAATACATTGCTATTTTTCTTACCGTATTATTTATATGTTAAAGAATTATGGCACTTCTGCTTAACTAAGTTGAAAGAAGTTCACTTTAGATTTAAAATACTGCTGAGATGTAATGTGATACTTAAGTACATTCATTAATTGTTGGAATATAAAGAAAATTTTATTAAATATCTAAACACTTAGTTTTTGCAAATGTGAGTTGGAATATAACATTTTAATTTCCTAAAAACCAACGCGGTTCGGCTTAAATGATACTTATGCGACACTGTTTCCTCAACATTAATTCCTGAAAAATGTTATCATTATGTCTTATAGACCGTAAATATGAAGACGGAGGAGATACATCCAGTGAGAAAATCCCCGGATTATATTTTCATAATAATGACATCTAGTTTGTTTAATCTACCAAGTATTTTTATGATAAATTCGACCGTACGTTTTGTTAATCCTCGACGTTTTAGGCCCTTTATCCCGTGGAAGAGCGAAGAAGAAGGACCAGAAAAAAGGCAGAGGCTTTTGCGGGCCCATAAAACACAGCGAAAACGGCGTAAGGCGCAGGATGATAATATTCTTGTTATTTATAACCGACATCCATGCGCAGTTCAATCTTGCGTGTATGTCTGGTATTCACATTTGGCGAGTCCTTGCCGCAGAAATATGTTTGAGAATTCATTCGCTTGTATGAAACATACATGAAAAATCGTGGCATTATGAAAATTGTACTATTATCTCAGTCGACGAACGAATAAAAACATGACTCCAAAAGATTTCTGATTCGACTGCGAAACGATTTTTAATATTATCAAACACGCACACATAAGGTTCTGCAATATAACCCGGCTAAAAAGATAGTAATGTATATTAGTTCTACAAAAAAGTTAAGAAAAACTATTGATAGCTATTTTGGCTTAAGCCATCGTAAGAACTATTTTCAATCAGACAAGGTACACAATACATCTTCCTTTCTGTTCTAACATTCTAATTTTATATTGTAATAATAAATTATTAAATGTGACAAAAAGATTTTATGTATTTCTCGAATTGAATGCTTATCTGAGTTTTTATTGAGCTGGAATTAACGTAAATTAGTATTATATCACGTTGATTAATTTAAAATTGCCTGAGAAGCGGTGATAAATTAATATTAGTTTAATACGGAAAGAAAAATAACAATGTATTTTAATTCTACATAAATAATTTTATATATTTGTTGATAGCTATTTCGGCTTACGCCTTCGTCAGAACTATGTTTAAAACGTGTATTAGAGATAGCTTATATACCTTTATAATAACTTAGGTACACATCTTAAAAAATAGTAAAGACAGGATTAATAAACTTGATAGAAGCGGTATATATAAGATGACTTGCGGTACATGTGATTTAGTATATGTCGGACAGACTGGTAGAAAATATCCATTCGCGCAAACGAACATGTTAGATCCTTTAACAATGGAAAAACTGATTCACAATATGCAAATCACCTTATAGAATTAACAAATATATGTGATATTATGTTTAATATCTCTGTATCATGGTAACGTCTAAGCCCAGCAGAATAATGCCATATAGGTACAATATCACAGAAGTTTAAGTATTATATTTTGCTCAGTGTGCTTGTTGTTCTATGATAAATGTTCTATGATAAACACTTTACCATTGCGATGCATTGAAGAATACTATAAAATAAGTACCGCTTCGTTGATTATATTCACTTCCATAGGAAATCATTTAATTAAAAAAACAGAATTTAACTTTTCCTTCCTAAAAATATGATTTTTATCGACTAGTTTCGTCGCAATTAAATAAAAAAGAAAATAATTTGGATAATTATTGTCCGAAAACCCTTGATAACGACGTTAAAAATTACCAGGATTCAAACTTCACTGCCCATACGCAATAATTTATCTCAACGGGCCTCGTTCAAACGTACGCCTCAAATCAAATGAAAGCTTTTTACATTAAAAGTGGTAGATAAGCGCTTGCGCTCATAATTTTGATTACGTCAGTTTGTCATGACTATCAACGCGAACAAGTTGTCTCTTTCATGCGTGCTTGATAGAATTTCAATATCAAATTTGAATCGTGTGAATTTTATACTGACGCTTGAGTTTTATCGATAGCAACCCGGGTTTCACCTTTCAGCATCTTAAGGCATTTTAAGTGCGTATGTGTGTAATATGTTATGGCACTCACCACATATACAATTCTGGAAATTGTAAAATTGACAGTGCGTTTAGCTTACTAAAACTACTTCGCATGCGTTGCGGTGAGATTGGTTAAGCCACTGACATACAAATAGTTCCTTAATCGCTATAATCTAGCTTCAGTAATATGCTCCGTTCGGTCAAGACTCAATATACTCCCAATTGGTATTAGTAAAAAGGTATTACAGTAAGCTTAAACGGTTACAAAGAAACTGTAGTGTCACTGTAAACGGCGCATTTCCACCAATACGTAGCATGGCAAGTGCAACCGTAACTCTATCGTTTCATTGTTCGCAATCAAAATTGCGTGTTTACGTAAACTTCATACATAATAAAATACTCTGTTCCGGGCTTTATAGTGAGCAAACAGACTCATCGCAGAGAATGTATAGAGAAGCAGTTGTTATCCAGAATAAATGAAGAATATTAACCCCTTTGCTGACAATGTTTTACCGGTCTACAAGCATCGCAATGCATCCATTCTAGATTGCTTATTTATTATACAGCTGTTCGTTTTCAAGTGTATATATTACATAATGCTGTCGTATTGTATCTGAAATATTACACACATTAAAAAGATAGTTTTTTTATATAATGACATATTAAAATTTATTTATTTGGCTCAATAAACAGTTTGTCACGTCGTGAGGATTATGAGAAATAAATTATCTACACCATATCAATTCTTACAAACAAAAGAAACCAAATTCAAAAAATAAACGTGTTTTATTAAATATATACATATAGACGTAGGTTATTGAAATTGATATAACAAAGGCGAAGAAGACGGACGCGTTAGTTTTATTTACAATGATGGGATAAGTAGATTAAATGCACGAGAACACATGTATTGATTTAACAAACCCAAATTTCAAACTACTGTACTATCAGATTCTAAAACGACACTCGAATTTTTTTTCACAATCATATTATTATAAGTAATGAAACCCCGATTCTAAGTTTTTCAAGGGACCGTATAAAAAAAACATTAAATGCGAGAAACGATGAATGCGGGAAAGTTTTACATATGAACTAAATGCCGGGAGTCCAGTGACGGCTGGTGACGGGGTGCTGGGGGGTGCAAAAGGAAGATTCAACTATTTTTCCGTACTACGGAAGAGAAACAGTTGGTATTGCGAACATCTGAATTGAAAGTCCATGCTATAGAAGTGTTTTAAAATCCAATGAATAGGAAAGAACTCTTGCAAAAATGGTTGAATCTTCCTTTGCACCCCCCAACACCCCGTCACCAGCCGTCACTGGCCGGGACTATAGAAAATGTACGCACCACGCGGGAAAACGTATAATGCGAGAACGTAAGATCGGGGTTTCACTGTACTAAAGATACGCAATATTAAATAGCTAGTCTTGTAACTGAGTGGGAAGATCTCTTGGCGAAGATATTTGATTACTCATCGTAGGTCTTTTTTATAAGCTGCAAAGGCTTATTATGTTCTAACCTTAGTAAAGTACATCCAATGTTTGCAATCTGACGGTGCTACATTACGAAGGCTTTGAAAAATCATACTTGACTTAAGTGTCACATATGATTTAGAAATATTGGATTTTTATTAAGTACTAGCTGTACCCTGCGCGCGTTGCTACGCCAGCAATTGTAGGGGGGATTGGGGGGGGGGGGGGGCTGTACGCCAGAAAGTTTCGCGGAAGTGTACTCGAGAAATTTGTAAAAATTCGATATCAATTTTTGGGGGGGAGTCGTGTTGTTTGGCGGGGTGGGGTTTGGGGGGCGTATGGAAGGGGTATGCAAGAAACCTTCGAAGGAGTGAACTCGAAAAATTCATAAAGTTTAAAAAAAAAATTGGCCAAAAACCATTGCGGGAGTGTACTCAATAAATTTGTAAAGTTTTACATCGATCGGTCGAGCGGCTTAGTAGTCCATAGCGGACATACATACAGACATTCTTATATATATATATATAGATAGATAGATTAATTTTCAAATTTGCATTTTATAAAAACCAATAGTATTTTACAGCTGTGCGAATTATTGAAATTATCAAATGCTATCATGACATGCTAAGAAGTGACGAGACTGAAAAATGAAAGATTTTCGTCAAAACACCATGTGGTGAACATATGCATTATTCAAAAAATGGAAATGCATGAAAAGACAAAATTTTATACAATATATAAAATCAAATTATTCACATTGAATAACTTTTTACAGAGAAGCTTTATTAAAATTCATTGTATTTCTATAATGATTTAAAATAATCTTCAAAGCAGTAAAATTATGAATCCATTGTGTTCGCATTTAAATGTAAAACCTAGGTGCTAGTTTATATAAAACTGAATTCTATGTAAATTTATGTATATGCTTGGAAATGGATAGATTAAGCTAGGATGTGACACGAGAATTAAATATGAGACCTTCTTTTAAGCTCATAAGTGTAAAGTAATTTATAATTTTATTCTGTAGAGAAAGATGTCTTCAAGCTTGCATACATTGCTTTGGATGAATTCAATCCACAACTTATATTTTGATTTGGTTATACGTCAATATAAAATAATCAATATAAAATAATTACTTTACATAAAAACATAGTAAAAGATAAAATATGACAAAAACAGGGAGTTACATATATTGATCATTGTTTTTTTAAATCTTCTCTAAATGTATCACGAAGCTGGAACATATAGGCGTCTTATCAATTACTTTGACAATAAGTGTCCGTGTAAATTTAAACATTTGGTCGTTGAACTGAAGTATAAGGTTGAGTAATAAGTAATGTCGTATTTTTTTGAAGATAATAAAAACTTTTTTTTTATCAAAAGCATGATAAATTGTATCTGTCCTATCATTCGTTAATTTTTTTTATCCCATAGGATCAAAATCCTCTCGGGTTCGTCGCAAATAATGTCTAATGCAGTTTTCATCTTTCCTGTTGTTTAGTTGAACTCTTTTAACGTGTGCTGGGTCAACATTACAAAACGAGGCCGCGCGTTGTTGAAAAACGACACCCTTGCGATTGATTAGTTCGGATCGTTTTTCTAAAAGTGTCGAGAAAGTGTCGAGATTAATTTATACAACAGTAAACAATATCTTTCAGCATTTATTGTTTGGTTGGGTTGCAAGAGTTCGTTATAAAAAATGATAGAATATATATTATATCCTGCTCAATAAAAAGCATTTTCGAATACGCAGTTTTTCTGACAATATTAGTTATTGTAGATATTATAGATGTTGTACCTCTAAATGCTCAAAGAATAGTAGAGATCGTCGAATATGATAATTGTTGATCGCGAGCTATGTCTATCACTATTTTACCACTCTTATACAATTTAATTATTTAAAGTTTATTTCTAAACATAATTCACTTTTCGTTTTTTGAACACATTTACTCTGTTTACTAGTCACGATGGTCACAATTTATTAATTATTTACATCATAAATTAAATGCGTATGTTATGTATAATTATATATATGAAAAAAGGTCCAAGGTAGATATGCTTTTCAGGTCGTAAGAAGATACTCCAATTGCTCGACATATCAAATACTTGAGTTTCGAGTAGTACCTTTTTTAAATACTTAAATAAATAAATAGGCTTATTTTATGTCGTTATATATTTATTTCAATTTATAAAACATATTTCAAAAATAATAGACAATTAAACGTCTCATATTTTAAATTGGTTCGAAGTTTTGATTTAAAACCCACTGGTGAGACTCAGTTAACCGCAACGGTTAAACCTTATATTTATATTTTTTTAAAATATGTAAATTAAAATTTGGAGATAAAATTACGAGTATTACTCGAATATTTTTTTTAAATACTTTTTTGAAAAATAGAGTCTAGTCGCAAGTCGAGAAGAATCCGTATATGTAAGATACAATATTACTTAGGAAAAAAATGAACATCAATTGTTTTATTAAAATACATTATAAATTGTACAGCTATCGATGGAAAGTAAGTATGTTCGCTAAGCCATTGTACTAGATGAGACATTTATATCCGTCTTAATAATTAACGCTAAAAATACATTTACGACTCATTACACTAAGTGATAATTTGTGGTATTATTCAGTTTTACTACTAGACGTTTAAGTATTCGAAGTTTGGTGGTTACTAACGAAATACTGTTCATAAAACGCCTCAAGATAGATTGTCGTAAGCGGTGCACATTATGATATCACACACGATTGTCTTCGGCGTGGGCCTTATGCCACGCAGAAACACCAAAACTAGAGACTCTCGCATACAGCCAATGCATTGTTTGCAGTGTTTGATATTATAGCCACCTTCCAGTGATTAGTTCTGCCAACGAAAGATGAGGAATGCTTTATAAAAAAACTTTATTTTAAATACAGAAAGTCTGTAATTTTTTTTAACAGCTATCAGTGTAATTCCACTCGCTGTGACACGTGTTTTTTTTTGTATTTAGTAGCAATCATTAAATGTTTCAATGAAATATGTATTTTATTCAAAAACATGGAAAAATACTCCATCAAGGTTTAAAAATAATTACTTTGAAGGCATGGAAATGAATTTCAGCCGCAAAGGTAATAACTTAGTAGTAAATGATGTTTTTATAGCACAGATGGCTTATTTATTAGCTAGAAAATTATTCAGTTCTATCTACGTTATCGGTACAAATAAATAGCTGAAGATGTTTTTTAAATGAGTGAAACACGTGTCAAGTATTATAAATCAGTCATTACTTACGTTTGGTTGCCATTTGATAAGATATCTTTTATATGCGAGGATAGTGACCAAATGGTAATGTATAAATTTATATACTCATTTAAAATTGTATCAAGAACTGGTCTGATTTTTGCTGTATTTGATAAAACAATTTGAAATGTTATTTTTACATTTTATGATGGAAGTCTACGCTATAACGGATCCGCATTTGAAAGAATGTACTTTAAAATAGGTAATAGACTTATGTATTGAGAAGAAGAATCACATTTGTAAACACACCATTGATTATATATTTTATAACATGTACACACAGGTAACAGAGACGATATGTTATTGAAGAGATAAGTGTGTAGAGGAAGTGTAAAGTTGATATTTAAATTTATAATAATCTTAAAATTTCCGTCCCGGTGGGTAAGACAGTTTACTACCACTGTCACTTAATCTTAAATATCTATCTTAATATTAGTAATATGATATGTACACTTTTTATTCTTCAATCATTGTTGTTTACACCGTTTTCAATAAAAAAGAAAATAAGTCCGATTATTATTGGCCGAAAACAATTTATATTGTCGCTACCAATTATCAGGATTCAAACTTTATGGAGTTTTAAAGGGGAATGGGAATGCATCACTGCGCCAATCCTAAGTGCCTTAATTATCTGCCCATTTCAATCATAAATATTTTAATTCGATTTGATAAATTCTTTACCAATCATTTGTGTTGTGAAATATACAACAGCCGATTGATATTAAATATTAAGTCACGGATGAATTTACAGTCCATCTGGTTGAATAGAAAGATGGCGATGTTTCTCGCGATTAGAACTATAGAGGAATAGTTTTTCACATGTGAAGGATTTTGTCAGCCTCTCAGTCTCGCTCGGCAATTTCTCGGGTTGCGGCTTCCGTCGACCCTCTGCCTCTGTCTCAACCACGCGGTTTATTTTATGATCCACTTAAGTCTACATTCCGTCGCTCTTTCAGTTCGCCTAGGAACGGAACAATTCCAGCCAAATGGCGAGACTCACTATCGTGCCGAAACGGGGACGTCTAGTTTCTTATTTTGAAAAGTGAAAAATGGATTCTACGCTTCAAAATCGGTACAATAAAAGAAATTGACGAAAAATGTGAAAATACTATTTTCGCAAAATCTCCGGATGAAAACTAACACTGTGAGAATAATTTATTTGAAATATGACTATTTTTTATTGATGTTTATTTTACATTTTTAATTATGAAATATTCTTGGTATACAACACAAATTGATGTATGTATGTATGTATGTATGTATGTATGTGAAATCAGTAAACACCATGACAAGTATTTATTTGCGTGATATTAACGCTGAAACAAAAACTGATTAATAATTTTATATACAGTATTGTTTTTAAGTAAAAGGTACTTCAACACAAAAGTTTAAGATCAGAACCGGTTTCGCTCGTCGCGAGCAATATCAACTGATACTTCTTGATACATTTAAAATCTGTATTTAAAAAATGTTTTCTGCGTTTCTACAGTATTAGTCAATTAAATTTACGTGGCACAGTTTTATGGTAAGTTTCTTACAGCAACAATTTCAACTGAATGTTGGAAAATTCTCGTTTATCTTTAAAAAAATATGTGTGAAAATTTTTATGATTTACAAATATATGAATCAGTTTAATTTAAACCAAAGCATGTGTGATTCAAATAATCTATATATATATAAATACATAACCATATGATATATTTTTTCAGAATGCTCATGAATTTCACAAAAGGTGGTAATTAAAATAAATATTTTACTACAGTTATATTCTAGAGTCTAAACACCAAAGAAAAGACATTTAACCTATGATCGATATCAAGTAAGTTTAATACCGTATAAAAATAGTTAAATAATGTGTTTCTATAACCCCCTCATTACTTCACGTAAAAAGGAAAAACCCCGAATTCCATTTTGTAATTTAATTATTTATTAAATATTAGAATCAATCTTGATTATTACTTAAGCAAACTTTTCGATAGTAAGTCCGAAGATGCATCTGAAAGAAGCTAAACGCGTTTCACAATTAATTACACACTTCCTGAAATAGTCTATGTTATTTCAAATTTTATATTCAACAATAGGTGTTTATATCAGGGCTGTGGAGTCGGAATCGGAGTCGTGGAGTCGAAGGTTTTTGGCCGGAGTCGTAGTCCAAGTCGAAAATTTTTAAAAGTTTGAACTTTTTATTTTTACATATAATATGCCAAATTTGGCTATTGGCCGGATTGGTTGGTTGATATATACAGATAAATAGGAAAGGTGACGAAATTAATCTTTTTTTAGTCAGAGTCGGAGTCGGAGTCGTGTTCTTGGTAAATGCTGGAGTCAGAGTATTAGTTGGAGTCGTAATTTTTTTTAAAGACTCCATAGCATAGGTTTATATTATTGAAATTGTATTTATCACGGGCATTTAAAGTTGAATGATTTTTTAGTTCAGTACAGTAACATTGAAAAATAATCCCGATGCTTCAGAGGAAGCTCGGTGCATTTTATTTGGCACTCTATATTCCAAGCATCTTGAGATTTTCTCACATTATGTTATTTATCATGTCTCCCCCCCCGCGCCCGGCTGCTTCCATCCCACACGTCCCCGGCCATGGAAGTAACCCGCGGTATAAACACTGGCAAGCTGCGCGCCACATGGCGGGGACCTTCTGCTGAGGTGACCGTAACAAGATGAATGGTCTGCGGGCAAACCGATATTTAATTTTAGCATTTTTCATATGGACCTACGTAATTTCTGACCTCCTACCTACGTAATTTTTGACCTCATTTAGGGACACCTTTTTATAAGACCGACCTCTTCGGGTATCGTAGGGTATTTAGGAATCATCGATCACGCTCCGTTTCGTAAATTATTTTTCTGGAGGAAAATGCTCGTTATTAAATTTATTATGTCATTATTTTTTTCAATCGTTCTGTTATCAGAAAAGATTGTGAACGGTTTATACCTATACTACATTTATATTTATCATAGAAAAAAGTACAATGGTGCATTTTCATTTCATTTGGATATCTATTTGTTGGAGCGTCAAGTTCTAAAGCACGTTAGCGTCAAAGATCTTCCAGTCAATCCCTAGTGAAGAGGTCTGCTTACTTTTTCTTTTTAATTATGAAGGGTCATCGAGATGAATGATTCTCGGTTTGACTCTCTACATAAGCAAATATTAGTGATACCTGTATAAAAGTATTCCCGTCCGTGGTGCAGTAGTGAACGTCGTTGACTTGCTTGACGGACCACCCAGGTTTGATTCCCGGCAAGAGCACATTTTTTCAGTCGGTAAATCGATACTGTTCGAAGGCATGGGTGTTTGTGTTGTTGAAAATCCCTTTCAACCTTTCCGATCCCGAGCTAACCACTGTCCTAGGTCTCGTATCCTTTCAATCCCTACCTCTACCAAAAGAGAGGTTGAGTAACCAAGTAACAAGCTGTTCTCGTAGAAAAAAACATATAACATTCATTTTATAAAAGATTTTTTATTGCCAATTTAAAAAATAGCCATTATTGTTTTGGGAAAATGCTATTTTAAATACTAAAAATTTCTGTAAAGCAAACTTTTTTTTTGTCTCTTGAAAATGTACTTCTGTGCAATTTGATTCGTTTGAACATTAATTCACTGTCAGTTAGTTGAATTTCTAGAAAATTGCAAGGATAGTATTTTATTTAAAAATGCATGGTTGCGGTATTTGATAATGTGGACGAAAATGTATGCACAGCCCAGTGGGAAAACTATTCTTATATTCATGTTATTATGAAAACTATTCTCTTGAGAGGCAAAATCCTTTTAGCTTATTGAAAAAAAAACTCAAAGCAATTTTTACTTTGAAATGTGTGTTCATATTTTAGATTTTTTATATTATTTGTTTATACGTGAATGGCATAAAAATTTAAATAGTGCAGTAGCTAAAATAAAAATGAAAAAAACTCTAGTTTTGTTTGTAGTAAAATAAGATTTACACAAGAATGAATGTTTTAAGCCGTGCGTCGAATATTATGATGAATGCATTTTTATTTCCCATGAGTAAACAATATACTTTTTCAATATGTTTGCTTAATAGAACTACACTGTTAAAAAACATTAAATTCTACAAAAATGACATCGAAATTGCATCAAGAATATTATTATTATATTTATTCTTAACTTATTTACTTTGTTATTTTTCCCATATCGTGATTGAAATAAATAAAACACAATTCATTATAGTATACTATCAAAAGGACAGCTATCTCATATAAATATAATATAAGTAAAGTGGTTTGGTCAGTCATACTTTTGACCAATTACCAATTTTGATTGAGTTATCCTAAGTGAGGTTGCAATGTGGCAGCCGCTCATACAAATATTAAGTTTTAGGCTTTACGGGCTGTTTTTAAAACAGGAAAATATAATTAAAGTTTTAAAAGATATCAATACGTTTTTCGTATTTTTCTCGAGAAGTCGAAAAGTGCATAGTTCTACTTTTGTTACTATAGGACTCAATTCTCTGTTTGAATCGTTTGAGTTTTGTCACTAACGACATTTAAGAGTTTTATACATGCACGGCATCTTAGAACTGTATTTAGAGAATACTCAATCAGTAGTGTTGAAACCAGGGCTGTGGAGTCGGTAAAAAAAATACGATTCCGACTCTGACTTCAGCATTTACCAAAAACACGACTCAGACTCCGACTCCAACATTGACCACAAACACGACTCCGACTAGAAAAAGCTTAATTTCGCCACGTTTTTTTCCTACCTTTCCTATTAATGTGTAATCAATTATATACCAACCAACCAATTCAGCCAATAGCCAAATTTGACGTATTATATGCAAAAATAAAAAGTTAAAATTTTTTAAAATTTCCGACTACGGGTACGACTCCGGCCAAACCGCCGCGACGACTCCGACTCTGGGAAAAAAAACTACGATTCCACAACTCCGACTCCACAGCCTTGGTTGAAACTCTCAGGATTTGAATTGAAAATATTTATAATAATGAACAGTGCTTCTGAAAATCCCCTGACCATTAATATCATTGGTAATTCAAATGAAAATGTGAATAGCATCCAAGTGAAATATGTGAAATGATTTTTTTCCGTAAAATCATGCAGTATGAGTACAGAGTAATAAGATATTCAATAGTATAAATTATGAATAAGAATAAAATACGGTAACGGTTGGAATATTCTAGAATGAGAATAAAAAGTGAAATGTAGACGCGAAACTACAAGTGCTCAAGAGAAGCTTAAATATTCATTTATTATATGCCACTTGGAAAGAGGCTCAACCTTTCTTGGCAGAGTACTCGAGCGAAACAGCACCTAGGATCATACCTTAAGACAGAAGTGAAGATTAAACTTTGTTACAAAAAAATAAACACTGTTTTTGTACCACAGTTAAGACGACAAGAAAAACACATTTGTTTTAAACGTGACCCGAAAGAAAATATTTCCCTCTGCCCAGAGGTTGCGTAGAAATTTTTAATGGGGAAAATTATATCATTACATCATTAGCTAACTACTTTAGTTAATGTCTGCGTAAAAAAAACATCAAATTATGACATTTTTACCACTGTTAAGAAACATAATAAAAAGCTGATTAAGAATGAAAACAGTACATAGTAAAATTTCCACATAATTCAGGAGGTAATATTCAAAACTGGTCAATTCCAAAATTATTATTTTTTTCTGCCAATTTTAGATTTAACTTTTGAGACCTTTTTTATTCACATGGAAAAGTTTGCATTTTTACACATTATCTGTAATTCTTTAATTGAAAACATATTTTAGAAATATTGTAAGTAAACACAAACTTATGAGGAAAAAGTAATGAAAATATCACACTTTCTCAGTTTGTCAACAAATGAATTGTACCAAATTTGAAAACTACCTCCTGAATCCTGATATCTTCTTATATATAAAACCGAAACGGCGTATGTATGTATGTGTGTCTGTAATTCCCTTTTGAATTGTTGTTGCAAGTTCTAACAAACGAATTGATTTCGCTCGCGAAAGTTTCGACGGTAAATTTGTTTCGTTATCAATGTGTGTGTAGAGACTCCAATTACTCGAGTATCGAGTAGTACATTTTACAAAATACTCGAGTACTCGAGTAGTTTCATATGAACCAAAATATCTTATATATAAAACCGAAACGGCGTATGTATGTCTGTGGGTCTGTAATTCCCCTTTGCATTGTTGGTCATTAAGTTGCCAGTTGTTTCAACTTGGCCCGTCTGAATTTACGCGCCGAGGTGAACATAACCCCAAACTGGTCCGAGCGAAGCCGGGTTCGAATACTAGTATTATAATAAAGATCAGAACGGTCGTTAACAGAGATCGAGATGATTAAAACCGGTCTTGATTCTGATCAGAATGTATGTAGAAATATTAATGTTGTCTTTCCACCAATAAGTGATAGTAAACACATTACAAGTGATTATAAAAACAGTTTAAGTAACCATTCAATAACTACATCAAAATTATTTTTTTTCTAACTTGACTACTTTTCACATTGAAAAAGATTACGGACATAAATAAATTTCCACTAAATAATATCGGTACGATTTTCTCTTAACTCTGAATATTGAATAATAATTTAATGTCAAAATAAATACAAAATTATATCCAATCGATTTTGATATCAAGGATGAAAATTTATTATTGCAAGAGAATATTTTTATTTTTGTCAACCGTGGCCATAAATGGTAATTTATTTCTTTTTTAAAATCATAAATGGTAATTTATTTTGTGGTATGCTTAGAACAGTTCGTTTATTTTTTTATATACACCTTATAAATTATTATGAAAGCATACTGCTGCAAGATTATTTGATAATTTTGATGTTATAATAGGTAAAAAAAATACTTGCATACTTACAAAGTGCATTTCGAACATTTATTTTTATGGAGCTTAATTGTTTGAATATATGTAATTTACTGTCATTAACTATAGACCAGAGGCTACCAGAAAAGTCTTTTGATCTGGAATTAAACTTAACTTAGAAAAGATAACATTGTGATGGAATTCGTAATAGTTAAAATACGTAGTTAATACAAAGCATGATATTAAAACTTCAAGTGAAAGCATCAAAGTATGTCTAAATATACAGCCCAGATATTATAACTTTATGGGTGTTTGTTAAGTAATAAATCAGTACAGCCGTTTGAAAACTAATAACTGTATTCAAAACAATCGAATAAATTATGTCACTCTGTATATTGATATTAAAAGCGTAGCGCTACGTTTTCGGAGGCTTTGAATACAAATTAATGTTATTTCGAGAGGTTTTAAGTGAGTAGTATTAGCATCTATTTTTATATCGACCGTAGAATCTTAATTGAACGGATATAAAATAAATACATAATAAAAAAATGGAACCAGTTCTATTAAGTAACTAAATTCTTCTTATTTCTATAGGTATCGTTTGTTATTTTGTTTAATCAATGGTGTTTTTATCAAAGATAGCATCATACAAAGACCTCTCAATGAAACATCTAGACCAGTGGTTCTCACGTAAAATCGTACTGTGGCCGCATCGTAAATATGGGCGGTCCTACGGAAATGGCTGGTTGCCGCACCCAATCTTTGTTTTGAGTCTGTTGTGTTTGAGTTTAGTCAAATGGAGAAAAATAGGTTTGACAATTGATTATTGCTATTAATCGTATCCGAAATATTTCGTTTTCAGAGTCTTTGTTGACAAATTGACTTTTAAAATCACACCCTTTGTAAATATCAATATTTACTATGAAGCTGTTGGTGGCCGCAAATGAGAGCCACTGATTTAGACACAAATTGTTTAACAGTGATTCATCCCGTCTTTTTAAAGAGTGTAAGAATATAATTTTTCTTAATATTCTTCACTATTCATACATTAAATAACGATTAGCTAAATACCAAAAAGTAGCGTAGCTGATGTGTTTAACGTCTTTTTAATTCCACTTGAATACAGAATAAAATTGATTGTTTTTTTTATATGTAGTCACAGCAAGGATTTACCGTTCATAGTTTATTAGAATATTAGTCATATCATAGATAAATATTGGGAAATGGTTTAAGAAGAATTTAATGGATATGAAACCCCTCATTAACGTATTTGCAAAAAGAGATTAAGTATCTGACGGGCAATTAAAAATGTCTAATGAACATTCACCGTTTGAATGTCAGGGTGTACGGATAATGCAGAAAAAATTCCACGGTGAAAAGAATGTTTTTTAGTTCTACAGAAATTATTTTTTTATCGATATTTCGGCTTACGTCATCGTCAGAGCTATGTTTAAACATGCATTTACTTATATATATATATATATATATACTGATTAAATCAATAAAATTACAGAAACAATACTAATTTACGTTTATCCTCACTTAGTGAAAACCCAGATTAGCTTTAACTTCGAGTAATACATTTGTCAGGAATACGGAGGTAAGAACGCGGAAAAACCAGCCCCTTATTACGTCTAAAATTAAGAGGCGACGATGGACCTGGCTTGGACATGTGCTGCGGATGCCCCAGGGGAGCCTGAATCCTGCCTGCCTCTTCTATCAACCTGATGCATCCCGACGCCGCGGAAGGCCTCTGATGACCATCCATAGGATGTACTCAGGGGAGCTAAGGGACGCCGGGATGACCTGGGAAGATGCGAGGAGGTTGGCGGGAGACAGAGAATCTTGGAGGCACCGTGTGGCGGCCATATGCTCCGAATAGGGAGCTGGTATGGGAAAAAAAAACATTTAATCAATGTGTCACATTTAATAACTTATTACAAACATATACAATTAAGATGGTAGAACAGAAAAGAAGATTTATTGTGTTCCCTGTCTACAACAGTTTAAATAGATAAGTAAATGCATGTTTAAACATACTTCTGACGATGGCGTAAGCCGAAATAGCTATCAACAAATATATAAAATAATATCTGTATACACTGTTTTTCACCGTGCTGTAATGGAGATCTTTCAATTAAATACCAATCCATCAACAGGAAAAAATCTTTTAGATTGGTAATTAAATGTGTAGTAAACTTCACTGTGGAAAAATAAACAATACAATTCAGGTGATGAGATAAACATGTGAATGCTATTTTAAGCTTTTAGAACGCAATATATTAATCATTAACAAATTATCATTACGATGTGAATTATGGTAAACTGTTTTCAATCTCAATAAATGCGGTCGTATGATTGTACATATATAAAGCGAGTTTGGTTAATACACACATCCTGAATTTATTGCGCAATATAGGGTATTATCAGTCAATATTCTGCGTTGGTAAGTAATATTGAAACAGTTAAGGGCTCACGCAGCAATACGGATGATCAAACATCACCCGGAGGTAAATCCTTGCACGTAGGATCATATCAATATTATAAACCCATGTACCGTCTAGCCTGGTCTCAAATGGGGTGAAATCATAACATTCGCCTAACAAACAATGAAGGATATCTTCATGCGATGATTGCTTGACGTGTTATATGGGTATGTATGCAATTGATATGTAATATATGTATGTATATCGGTAAAATATATTTTTTACAAACATCATTATATAGATATTAAGAAGTAGTGAGATATGAAATATTTCAATAAAAATAAATATGTAAACTTTTTAGACGTTTTTATTGAGACTTAATACTTACTCAATAATTATCAGCAAGAAAAATAAATAAATCTTTGCATATTGCACATTTAATCATAGATTTCGGTGCATGAAGATAATAATCTAGCCCAACTATAAATATATTTTTTTACCATGTCCGCTCTCATAATGGAGCATATGGACTTCTCACGGAGCTTATCTCAACATATATTTTTCTACGACAACTGCTTGTTACTAAGTTGCTAAACCTCTCTTTTTCGCAGGGATGGAAAGGATACGATGATTAGGACAGGACGAGTGGTCAGCTAATCACTACCACTATGCGACGCTCTTTGGGATCGGAAAAGTGGGAAGGGATTTTTGACAACACCAACACCCATTGCCTGAACCATTGACTGAAAAAATCTGCTCGTAACGGGAATCGAACCCGGACGGTCCGACACGGTAGCCAATGAAATTTACCAATTCACCATGGACCGGGCAATAAACATAATATCAGTCAATTGAGGATTATATAAAAACAGTCGAAATGGCGACACTAAACAAATCGGCAACACCGTATATAATATAGCGTCAAAAAGCAACCACGCTACTAATTTATACACCATTTCATATCATTTTAAGTCATGTTACTTGCAAAACACGACAAAAGCGCATGAAAACATATTAATCTATTCCGGACGTCAAAAGATCACACATAGAAACCGATGTATGCGATTCCGATTAATGTGGTTGACTGCCTTGTAAAAATAAGCATATTATTCTCACTGACTAAGAAATACAATACTAAGATAAAAATAGCTGACGAAAAAATAATAGCTTAGACGAGAAACACCAAAGCGTTCGTTTTGAAGATTTTTAGAGGAGCTATATTATTGGTGGTATTAGATTTTTTCAAACATGTTTACAAAATCATTAGTTTTTTATGCTGGCATCGAGTTCTTGAATCGAAAATATTTACATATTAAAAGAATCAATTTTCGCGCACGATGTGAACTACTATATTAGGTGAAATTGAAATGTAATATTCAGGAGCTAGATGGATACACTATCGATGTCGTTAGTAAGATATTTATGACGATTGAGTGATGATGTATAGAGATAGAAGCTTAGCAACGGTTGTGCGCGCGCAAAGTGCACAGTTGCATTATAATATGCATTAGTTGCAGATTTGCATCGCGCCAGCCCGTGCAAGCACAATCGGGGATGCGCATCGACTTGCCTGCGGTAAAACAAACTCCACTTGAGTTCAGCTTTCACAGGATCTGAACAGGATGTTCGGAAAATCACAGCAATAGCGCGTTGCTACAGTTTCATACAACATTATTGTAGAAGATTATCTCAAAATGATCGAAAACGTCATTAGCAGAAGTTGTTTGTATTGTTTATTAGGAAAATATACAATGCATGGCATTACAGCTGGCGCCAATGCGCCATCCATTTGACAAATATAGTAAATACAGCACATGGCAGCTAGTTATTAGATACAATGCCAAGAATAATTATATTTTGAGTTGCTACTGTAGATAATTTTTTTAAACTTGTAATGTCTAATTGTCTTAACATGCATTTCTAGTCAATAGTTAAATTGTTTTAAAATAACTACATAAGAAAGATGAGAATAAAAATGTTGTTGTATGTAAATAATATCCTTAATAGTATATCAAAACTTTTCTTTCAAACAATTACATCTACAAATAATCGAAGTAATTCAACTAAATCATCAATACAAAATCGTGTTAACATTCTACAAAAATATGTTTTTATTTTAAATGTCTACTCATAAAGAATTGATAATTATCACTATGTTTGTGAGATTAATCTGTGTTATGAATAATATCAGACATCGACTGAGTGACTAAACAGTTTCTATCGTTGATATATGCCAAAAAAAGTCTAAGAACTATATTGATTTTGATTTGAAATTCATTAAAATGATTTGTTATAAATGACAACTTACCTTTATTGGTGATTTTAGTTGTCGAACTCTATTGAAATGATGAATACTTTTGTATTATGAACCAAGAAAAACGTGGTAAAACTAATCAAAATAAGCGAATATAGAACGGCAGTGGGTAGCATCAGATACAATCAAGCCAGAGAGCAATGCAAACTGCAGGTGGATGGTCGTTCAATTGACGCAGTCTCGTCATCCTTTGCAATCTTCAGATCTGACGACGAAATCTCGCGGGGATGCCAAAACAGCTGATTCAACGGATGAGTGCTACAGCCATTGTTGTTCATAGATTTTGCTTTATTATTGCTTGAAAGTATTGGCATGGTAACAAATGTCGGGGACAATATCGCATATAGTCGATATATCCAATTCATGTATGTAGGTATTTATGTAATTAATCAATAATGTATTCCAAGCAGGGACGCTGGCGTAACGACATCGACAACATTTAGCAATATCTCATTCAAAAAAATACAGGACTCTTTTAGCTCAGCCATTAAAGCTTAAGTTTGTTTTGTTGTGCTCATTGTTATTTGAGTAAATATTGTGTATTTCAAAATGATATTGATTTCATTACAAACAACACATTGATGTCTAAACAAATAACAAGGGCTGTTTAAACTCCAAAAATGATTCTTCTTTAAAATCAATGAAACTTTTCTTTAAAATTTATGAACTCCGAATATCGGTTTTCAATGATAAACAAAGTATTTGATAATATAGCGTTAAAATCAAATCCTGTAAGTAACTTCATGTAAGTTTGCAACATAATTAATTATATATGACATCGTGAAGACGAACGAATAATGTCATAGCCAAAGGCAAATATTTTTTTGACAGAACTCGTTTGTCGCGTAGGTCAGCTGAGTCGCCAGTCGCAAGGGATATTCAGCTGATCAATTCACTGCCTTTTGAAATGGACATGTTCGGCAGTGACCTTGATGCTTTCTTTTTCCTTTTATGATTTTTAAGATATTCTCTTAGTATTGTTTTAATGTTTTGTTGTATATGTTATGTGCTATATACATATTTGTCAAATAAACAGCTTATTGTCGTCAGGTGTAATGCCATGTATTGTATTTTTCTCCAGTAAATAATATTTATCAAATGACTAAAAACGTTTTTATTTTTCTTTTTATTCATTGGCTGTAAGTAAATTTCAGTAAAAATAATTGCTGTAATGTAATATTTACTCGATTATTTATATTGAAAGAAAATTAAATTTTATACAATATAAACTATTCCTTTCTATTCTAAACTTTTCCTTTCTATTTTTTTCTCTTTAAGCACCTTAGTGCATGGTTAAAAAATCATTCCCGTGCAGCTCTGTCTCGGGCCAAGTAAGGGAGGAGTAATTTCGTTTCTTTTCTTGATCGTATAGCGTTATGGAAGGCGGAAGTGAAAAACGGCTGCACACACATAACGGAAGGGTGGTGGGAGAACCAATTTGTTCACCCAAATATATAATATAAACTATAGTGTAATTATAATCCAACTGATAGTAATTATGTACAACAAAGCCTTCTGAAATAGTATTAAAAGCTTAATATCTATTAACAAGCTTCGTTACAGCTTATATTTCCAATATTCTATCGTGCAGCAGAATTTCTCGCTAGAATATCATGTAAACTGTAAAATCTTGATTAAAATCAAATGGCCGATTTTGAGCCCGCATTATAAAACCTCAATACTAAAAACTGTGTGCAAGCCTAGTTGTAAGATGACGATTTATTAATCGCCGGTTTTCTGTTGATTTTAGATAACCTATTATTCAAAGGCGTGTATTTAATGGGTCAGTAACTAATTCAAGTTTTGGTCAGTTAAATAAATAAATGGTCAGTTAAAAATCAAAACGGTCAGTTGTCATTGTATCAGTGTGAATGTGGTCGTTATTAAATAAAACGGTCAGTAATATATTTAAATGGTTAGTTTTTTTTTTATTAAAAATGGTTATTTTGACCATTTTATAATAAAACACTGACCAAAATTTATTATTAACTGACCATTTATAATTTTTAACTGACCATTTATTATTTTTTAACTGACCATTTATTATTTTAACTGACCATTTATTAGTTTCAACTGACCGTTTTAAGTATTTATAACTGACCATTTATCGAATTGGAAACTGACCAAATAATTAGTAGTCTTATTCAAACAGACCACAAGACAAGATTAAGTTAATAAACGGCTTAGGTATAAACTAAAGATTGCAGCTTGTTATTTATTACAAAAAAAGATAATAATACATGTGTAAAGTTGTATAAATTCTTACTGATTTTTCCAAATAAATGGCGTTGGATACTTACAATGTTCTTTAAGACACGACGCGTATTTAGCGTTCCCGTAGCCAACCAAGGTGTTAATAAAAACAGTAAGTATACGATGAATTATAATGCTCATTTATTGTTTAAACCCCGTTTTTTTCAATATACATATATTAACTACGATATTTATTATTTATAAGTTCTCATTTAAAAAACCACAAGTAAATTATTTTTCTAGGAAGCAGTAGGGTAAATAAGAAAATATGAAGAATTATCATTATAATTATGATATGATGTTGAGAACAATCACAAGCAAACGAGAAAATTTATTTATTTGGTATTAGGTTGGTATAAAATAAAAATTCAAGCAAAATAATGTAAATTGGATTAAAAAAACGAGACCATTTATTTGCTAACTATATTCGATAATTTCGACATTTAAGGCTCAAAAGCAAAAATTGACGTAGAGTAATTATAATACGGAAAGAAAAATAACAATGTATTTTAATTCTACATAAATTATTTTTAAATATTTGTTGATAGCTATTTCGGCTTACGCCTTCGTCAGAACTATGTTTAAAAATTGTGTATTAGGGATAACATATACCCTTTGCTAGACAGGTGCCTCCTACATAATCTCTTTCTGTTGAAACCATACCGACGTCACATGAAAGAATTTAATAGTTTGATTTATTGGTCTTAAGTAATGGTGGGAAACAATTTGAGTATTTTTTTTTTGGGGTCGTGTGAAAGCACTTAAAATCTGCAATTTCTAAGTGCATCTATTTTAAATTGTTTTTAGGTTTATTGTTTGTTAATGGTTTTAACAGAGGAGCTATTAATTGTGATTTGATCGTTGGGACTGATTATAAACTTAATTTCAAGCTGTTATATATGATGACTTGCGGTACATGTGATTTAGTATATGTAGGACAGACCGGTAGAAAATTTCAATTCGAGCTAACGAGCATGTTAGATCCTTTAACAATGGAAAAACTGATTCACAATATGCAAATCACCTTATAGAATTAGCACATAATCCGAATTCGGTCCCGATTCGTTTACATTCCTGCAATAAGGGCCTCAAACTGAATGCATTGGAACAGCTTGAAATTAATAGGTATAATCAGTCCAATGAAATTCTTAACGATCAAATCACAATTAATAGCTCACCTCTGTTAAAACCATTAACAAACAATAAACCTAAAACAATTTAAAATAGATGCACTTAGAAATTGCAGATTTTAAGTGCTTTCACACGACCCCAAAAAAAAAAAAATACTCAAATTATTGTTTCCCACCATTACTTAAGACCAATAAATCAAACCTATTTAAATTCTTTCATGTGACGTCGGTATGGTTTCAACAGAAAGAGATTATGTAGGAGGCACCCTGTCTAGCAAAGGGTATATAAGCTATCCCTAATACACGTTTTAAACATAGTTCTGACGAAGGCGTAAGCCGAAATAGCTATCAACAAATATTTAAAAATAATTTATGTAGAATTAAAATACATTGTTATTTTTCTTTCCGTATTATAATGGAGTTCTACCAAGTAAATGCCTACTCAATCAATAGAGTAATTATGTTATATAAAAGTTTGAATGGAATTATGTATTAGGTATATTGTTTATAGATAACAACTAAGATGAAAACTTTGCGATATCTCAAATTGCTAGTTCTGGTTTAAACAAAAGATATTGTTATACAACCCCCGTTCATCCCATGAACCCTTAATCCATAATACTTATGTAAACAAACATGGGCGCATTGTAAGACCGGTCTGGATCTGAAATGTTTTTGAAATTATTATGATTCAGAAATATCAAAACGTAACACAAAATTTTCAAATGAAATTGTTCAACATTTTCATAATCGTATACTTCTTCCGTGTAACTATCTGCATCTGCAATTATTTTATCATTTGAACGTACTATATTGGTAATACGTAATTATTCGCCATTTAAGTATCAGTTGCACATGTAAAAACTGACATCCTAAGAACAAAATATTCTTTGTAATTTGAACCGATAACAAAATCTTTATTACAAGAAAAAAAACCAATAAGGCATTGTTTTAATGGTCTAATGTAATATATTTTATTACTAACAGTATACATTATTTACAACACAATCTCAAAGAATATAATAAATTCCGTGTTTACCAACTTACGGAACATACTTCTGAGTAATGGAGCTTTATGAAAATATTGCTTCATCACTTGATAACAATATCTTTTCTAATTAATGCCAGGTAATTTGAGAATGTTTTCTTATGTCAAGGCAAATTGGTAAACGCCAACTTATATAAATTATTAATATCCAGGCTCTTATCAATGCTTATTAAAGGATTACGCGCCGGATTAAACAACATTGTAAGTTGTTCAACAGTTAAGCAAACAAAGACGAAATTTATTGAGGGGATAGATTCATCGAAAGAAGAGTATCGATAATATAATAAACGAGGATACCGGAACGTAATGATTTCAGTTTTAGTTTCATTGTCAACCATTCAAATGAGGAGAAGTTACAAATATGAAATAATAAAATAAGATCTTTCAAAAAATTGTCTCTTTTGACTGCATTATTCTCATACACATGTTTATCGTTTGGCGCCAATAAAAACTTACGTGAAATATTTTGATGTTGAAAAAACCTCTTTTAACTGATTATGCGATGGGACGACATTAGCGCTTGGGATATTAGCACACTTACATAAGAGCACTGACGTAAGCGCGCAATACTGATAATTTAATATTTTAATAAACAAATAAAAAACACAGTATATTATCAGTATAAAATAAAAAAAGTGTCCTTTAAAAAAATCGAATTAAATAATATTAAGTGGATATACGTTCATATATAATATGAATTTTTAATAACATTTCACATGGTGGAAAGTCCTTATCATATTATTTTTTTCCTATCTATAAAATTTTATTGGTAAAGTTTGTAAAAGTATTAATTATTTATGTAAATAAAAGGTGTTATTTGAAAAGAAAACTTATCTCAGGTAAGATTTTTTGAAATAAGTAGTCGACAATACAAACTAATCTTAAATTGCACTTTTGTCAGGACTTGTATTGCGCGCTAGTGCCAGCGCTCTAACGTCGGCGCGCCAATGTCGGTTCTTACATAGAAAAGTAAGACGTATGCAAAAAATTATAGTGCGTTTCCATATTCATTTCATTATTCACTCTTATAAGGGTGTTTGTAGGTGTTTTTAAGCCTTTTACCGATGTATTTTGAACACCAATTTTTTTTTTTTTAAATAATTTTTTTTAATTTATAAAAATATATTTGGCATTACAGCTTACGCCAATGTGCCAAATATTGTAAGTTGTGAAAGTCATACGAGATTAACTCGATGGTAAATAATGTATCAGTTGTGCACAAAATCAACGATAAATAATATACACCCAGCCCAAGATCTCTTTTTTTTTCAATTGAAAAAATCTGACCTTACCGGGGATTGAACCCGGGCCCCCTGATTGCTAAGACAAAGCTCTTGCCACTAGACCACAGAGACCAACAATTATATTACCCAATTAAAATAGACGGGACTATGGTTGTAAGTCAATGTTGTTGTATTCAGTTGCGGATTGAGCGTGCTCGAACCCCATTTCATTTTTCAAAATCTGTGCTGTCCAAAATTAGTTCCGTTCGACACCCATATTGAACCAATATTGAAATTGGGATGTAGCGAGTCCTAGTTTTATCGTTTCTATCCCTACTCTCATCAGAAAAGAGTAGATGGGTTACAAAGTCGGTTGAGATAAATTCGATAACAGGTTCATTTACTTTGCTTTGCAAGAAGACAGTTAAAAAAATGCCAGATTCCGTGTTTGTTTATATTTAATAATCCACGTGAAATGTTTATTATAAAAATCAAATTTGTTTCATATCCTCGTTTGTATAGCTAGCTGAATATTCCAGAGATAACCAGCATGACCGAGTAAAATGATACTCTGGGAAATCCTTCGCGATAGTAGAAGCAATCTCGTAAAATTCATATTATGCCTAGTAATAATAAGAAGCCAGCGAGGAATACAATGTGTAATTAAGTAGGTACGACCGGAAGAACTAATAGAGACGTTCGCATACATCGCATCGGCGTTGAGTAACCACTCTGCCTTTAGATTGTATGGTGAACCAAATAATTAGGTTCACTTAGCGATTTCACGGAAGCTTTTGACTTTTGCCGTTTAGAAACGATGCGTGCATGCGAGTTATAAAATGAATAACGACGTGAAATATTAATTTGGCGCTATATTCGCACCGTGTGTGTACTCAAGAGAAACAGTATCAACTGAAATTATCGGAGAGGTCTCCTATGTAAAGATATTTTTTGAAGGAAATAATACAGTTTAGAATTTTTAGAAATTAAATAGTATTCTTAAAAGGACAGGTTGCTCGCCACTGCTTACATTATTTCCAAATAATAGGGTAAACCCAAACCTATCTGATTGATTGCCACTCATTAGTTAATATTTTGTAATGCTAACGTCATTTGTATTATAATTAATTGTTTGCTATGTTTTCGATTCAATAACCCCCCCTCCTTGCTTCCCGTAAAAATAAAAAATCCCAAACTCCATTTTGTAATTTTATCATTTTAAAATAGTAGAATCAATCTTGCTTCATTACATAAGCAAAATTTGCGATAGTAAATCCGAAGATGCCTCTAAAAGAGGCGAAACACGTGTCAGAGTTAGTAGCACAATACGTGGAAAAATCAAAGTTTTTTTATATTAAATAATAGAGCGATTAAAAACCTTTGTCGGAGTCATGACCAAAATTAAGTTTAAAAGAATTGAGTTGAAATGTCTGGATTTTCTATTGTTCATTTTGTCACTAACGAGCCAAGTTTCGCATATCTGCATCTTTGGAAATTTTAAGTGCATAGATAAACTTCAAATTCAAATGACACGAAATTTTATCAAGTACCTCCAGTTGAAAATTACGTAAATTATGCCAAATTTACTTGTAATAGATCAATTCTGTAATAATAGGTCGGATAAACCCACATATTAAATTAGTAGGCATTAACATCCTATTAGCTAGTAATAAGTCTTCACGATACGTCATTGAAAATACCTGATAATTATAATTTTCTCACTTTATTCGTTGAAACTCAATGACATCAAAACTTTCGCTATTTCATCTAGATTACGTTAATATCAAGTAAACTTAGTAATATATGTAAGTACTTTCAGTAAATTATGGATATATGGTCACGGGACAGAATCCCAATCCTCTCAAGCTAAGCTCAAAAAAATTATACATACTGGCTTAAAATTTTATGTTTTGATTTTTCTCTTTGTATCTTGTGGATTATTATAAAATGTGGAATCAAAATGATTAAATCTGAATAATATTATTATTTGTGTAGTTTGTGGTTGCATTTTTGCTCCTGTAAATTAAAACAACTTGATTTCATACTTATTGCGAAGTATTCTTTCGGATCTTCTATTATAATAAATTTAAAAATTAAAAACGAAACATTTCAAAGAAAATCGTAAGCCTTACATTCATTTCTATTAATGTGCTTATCTTATATATAAAACCGAAACGGGGGATGTATGTCTGTAATTCCCTTTTGCATTGTTGTTGCAAGTTCAAACAAACGAATTGATTTCGCTCGCGAAAGTTTCGACGGTAAATTTGTTTCGTTATCAATGTGTGTGTAGAGACTCCAATTACTCGAGTATCGAGTAGTACATATATAAAACCGAAACGGCGTATGTATGTCTGTGGGTCTGTAATTCCCTTTTGCATTGTTGGTCATTAAGTTGCCATAAAAACGAATATGAAAGAAAATATGTTTGATTTTTTTATCGGCGAAGACATTTAGTCAAAATGTAATAAATTAGTCTTCTACTGAACTTTTCCCGGCTTTTATTAATATAATAATGTTTTTATTTACGTGAAGGTATTATTTGACATTTCTTTGACAGCAAATTAGATTTTTTCCTTGAATTTGGAAATTTTAATGGGCGAGAATGGGGCTGTCAATATATGAAAGGAGCTGTGAAATGTCAATGCCAGTCTGAAATGTTCATTTTAATTCCATTTTAATTGACCTAGACTTTTGAATTTTGAAAAAAGTTGTTTCAACTTGGCCCGTCTGAATTTACGCGCCGAGGTGAACATAGCTCCAAACTGGTCCGAGCGAAGCCGGGTTCGAATACTAGTTTTTCATAAATCTTTACAAAAATTCAGTCCCGTGATCATATATCCATAATTTACCGTACTTTCATTTTTGTAAATAAACGATAAAAACTGTTCACCATGCGTCAGTTCAAGTTCCTTCGTGCACTTAAAATGCACGTAGATGCCAAAAGAGGAACCCAGGTCATTAGCGACACCACTTATGGAAAAATACACAATTTCGTTTAAATAATAGAATAATGCTTCACCCAATAATTTTCAGGGTATTTTAAAGTATTATTATTATATACAAAACAATTATGATATATATTTTGATCATGGCTGTGAGGAGTTGAATATCTTTGAACACCAAGTCAGGAAATCCAAACCAGTCAACCAAAAAGTAAAAAGAAAGAAAGTTTAATCTTAAAAAAATCCATTCAGAGATTCGAGCTTTTTTCACGAAAGCTAAAAGGAAGCTTTTTACTGTTTCCATTTGTCTACAATGATCAATTATTACTATTTGAGTATCTTTTTGCTAATCCACCGTTGATAAAATAAAAATGTTGCCAGAATCCGCTCCCAATTTTTTAAAATAATATAAGAAATTGTGGAAGTATCTTTTTTTTACTTGAGTAATTCTGTGCTCTACATGTATTTATTTCTATACATATTAAGCAACATAGTGGGGTGATATTTTGTGCATTTTTAGATTAATATAATTATTAAAGATCATTTTGTTTCAACAATACGACAGAATAAAAAGAATTAAATAGTATAAATAGCCGTCATTGTAAAGTATGTTATTGTTAGTTGAAGACTGAAAAATTAAAATAAATGAAAATAACGGAAAAAAGAAAAAATAAAATAAACTAGACATCGCCGCAGGCTTTATTACGAATAAGTCGCACAATTTCAAAGTAACTTTGTACCAACAATATAATTTACTCTGCCTTGAGTTTTCAAATAATGCAACTACATATAAAATTTACTCCGAGGGTATCATGATAACTTACTGCATTTATGAATTGCAACTTGATATTTATACAAATTAAGCCTCGTTATAAGCAAGGAGTGTTAAATAAACAACGATATCCCTATTGTGGTAAAATGAGAAATTTAACAGCAGTGTTTACTAAGCCCACAATAGTCGTAAATACGCCCCATCTGAATAGAATGATTAATTTCGGACAAATAAGTTACAAATGGATTTGTTTTTAATTTGTTTATTGGCGTATGATAAATGTTTGGGGTTGAGGCTTTTCCTACACCAAACATTTTGTTTTTGTCTGGAAACCAAAATTATAGACCTAAATTACTAGTTTGATGGATAGTATTGTAAAAAATATGCCCAAGAGATTAATTGCGTAAAATATTACTCAACATAATTAGTAAAATTTGAGAATATCTCGTATAAGATCAGATCTTCAAATTTGCGTCTCGATATTACCTCGAGAGAATTCTGCAGGAGTCTTTAGGCTTAGATATATCGGAGAAGTACACTGCATATTACATATCGTAATTTATTGACTGTAATGTATAAGCAAACAGCCGACGAAGTGATTTTACGTAACAAACAAAAGTGTTATTGTACTTATAATATCTACTTGAATCATTTTAAATAAGGCCGATAATTTTTGTTGGATATTTCAAAAATAAATATGTTCTGTACAGAACATAAGTTTATGTATTGATATTAATTTTAAAGAAATGAATTTAAATGCATTTCAAAGCAAATAACTTAATCAATTAATAATGATAATTACAGCAACCTTTGCGGTTGTCAATCTGACGATGCACGTCAAAGAGGTGAAACACGTGTCACGAATAGTGACACAATACGTGGAATAGGCTTTTTTAAATTTTATATCAAAATGACCCTCCACAAAGCTTCCGCCGAACCCATCCAAAATATTAAAGGAAACTTTTATATTTAATATTTCCATAGAGTTTATCATTTTATTTAAGATAATCTTACTAAACAATGATAATTTTATTTATATAGCCTTTGCAGAAACAAATAATTCGTTTAATTTGTATTGGTAGAATAAAATAAAATCTATTAACAAAAGTTTAAGGCTTGCGCACTCATTAAATTAAATTAATCCTAGTTGTATTGTATTTTCAAACTATTTTTTTTTTTATGTAAAAGTGTTTCATTCAATTATAAAAAAAATATTGACTTTGTGCAAAAGTTGCTGATGTTTGTTTGCGTTTATGCACTTTTTTACCATGAGGCAAATATCGACGGAGACTCTTTTTGATACAAAGCAGAGACAATTACATACAAGGGTGAACCTGTATAAAATTCGATAAACTAAACCTTGTCTAAACACCGCTGTGAAGTGAGTTTCCACCAAACGCTGGTGGGGTATTTAGTCGTGAGCATATTGTTTCGTAACTTTGGCCCAGACCATAAATTGAGGTTGCATACACGTGAATAAGTCTCTGCTCGGCGCGTAGACAACTTTGTGCAGATAATTACTGTATTATTCTGTGAACCAGTAACGGCCAGTTAAAATGCATATACGGATGATGTTGTTTCATAAGCCTAATATCAATAATTGACAATGGTATTTATATGTAGATGCCATTTGAAATGTCAGGTGCCTTGTCGAGTGTTCAACGTTGGTGGTATTTTGTTCGACTCTTTAACTTTTACCAGCCTGAGGGTGAAACAGTCGACCACCACTGCGACTTTATCTTAAATATCTATCTTAATATTAGTGATACAATGTGTACACTTTTGGTTTACTAGTTCGTCGCAATTAAATTAAAAAGAAAATAAATCGGATTATTATTGCCCGTGACTACCAATTGCCAGGATTCAAACTTCACTGCCGATACGCATAACGTTATCTTATCTCAAACGCGCCTCTTTCAAAGAACATTCCAAATCAGATGGAAGCTTTTTACATTAAAAGGTGTAGATCAGACGTCGCGTTCACAGTTTTGATATCGCCAGTCTAGAATAAACAAGAGCCCGATCAGGTTGTCTCAATCATGCGCGACTTAAAATATGAATAATTATAGGAAAATTATCGATTTTTATATATATATTTTGTATAAGATACGCTAAAGCATAATATATATATTTTTTAATGCAATCTATGCTAATAAAGCCAAAACATTGGGGTATTTTTAGTCCCTCCTTTCGGATCAGAAGTTATTTTTCAAGGACCGTCTCTCGAAGGTTATTCAATTTAAAAATACGATTAAACAATAAACTTACTACTATTTATGCGATATTCTCCCCTCTAAGTTTCTTTGAAATAGAGAGGTCGAGAAACTTAAGAACACGCAGTCTTAATAAAAATAATTTTTGGATAAAATATTAATTAGCCGATTAAACGCTTTAAAGGAAAGCGGACATCAGTTTAAATCAAATTAGATATTTATCCCTTTCATGGATTTGGCGGTTTCTTTGTGGAGGTTTATTTTCAATATAAATCCCTTTTGAGTATAATTTTTCGACTGAACGATCATGTTACATAATATGTAGAATAACAGAGTTATCAAATTTAATCTTATACAAATTGTTTGTCGATTAATTTTGTTTCAACAAAAAGATCTTAAGAACATTGTTTTTCATTTTGTAACATATGTATGATGGCAGGTAAATATTTTCTCGATAAACTAACGTGTTGTCTATAAATATACAGTTTAATAAAACCATGTTAAGTATCGAAGATATTACCAAGATTTAAGTCCTGAAAACCCCAGGCGATAAAGCCTAATATTTTCAAATTTTTATTTTAAGTAATCTTAATTAATATGAATGGGAATAACAAATGTATACCCAATGTATTATTGCTTCCATTGAATTGATTCAATTTTATGAATTGTTTAAAAAGAAGCTAGGATATTCTTAACAACATATACACAGTAAGATTAGACTTCCTATATGTAATCAATGTTGAAATTGCTTTTCTTGGAAAATACCTGGCTGATCGACAGCATTCACCTAACTTACGAAATACATAGATTCAATTTTCAGTGTTTCATTAAATATAAAATAATATCATTTTCTCCACTTTTGTCAAAAATAACTTGAATTAATTAAGCATTTCGACTGAGGGTGTTTGATGGAATATAAAATTTGATTTATTCGAATTTTGTACTTTTCCATGAGTTTTGTAACTAACGACCCGGGTTTCGCCTTTCGGCATCTTCATGCATTTCAAGTGCACGGATGTACTTGAACTGACGCGTAGTAAACAGTTTGTATCGTTTATATACAAAAATAGAAGCAGATCACTTAGTTACAAGTACTTCCGTGCACTTGAAATGCCTGAAGACTCCGAAAAGCGAAACCCGGGTGGTTAGCGACAAAATCAAACAATTCAAATTTTAAAAAAATAGCTTTTATTAGTAACGGATCATTGGTATTTATTAATTTACTTTTATTTAATTCTTCAAATATATAGTAAATATTACAAAAAAGAAAAATAGTCTTGCTCCATTAAATGTCTATAATATGCTGGGGTGGATTTAACTTAAAAAAAAAAGATATTTTTTTACATGTACAATTAGAATATTCAAGCTATAAATGGGAGATCAGTTCACCACTGCACCATTACAAGAGCCATCTCTGTTGGCAGATTGGATAAGAAGTATCAATACCACACCATTACCTTTAAAGAATAATAATTTTATAATTCAATGCTTTCCATTCTTGAGCGCGTAGCCGAGTAGAAAAAAACGTTTGCTTTTCCGGCACAGAATCGTGAAATCATGAAATTTTCTATTCGTTTACAAAATAAAAAAAAACATTTTTCATTTATGCAACTTTGTACAACATAAAATTACATAACACAAAAGAATAACTAAATTTATAGCTGTAGCACTTAACGCAACTGTATAACAGATGTAGCGTATTCATTCATATAAATGCTCCCCATAATGCTCCTAATTACTTTGAGATTTATCTCGCAAAAGGTAGATAGTTTGCTAACTATATTTCAAATGCATTGAAGTACACGAACATAATACGAGTTTATAGCAAGAGAGTTACAATACGCAATTATGCGGCAACTACATATGTTAAAGCTCAAAGTAAATTAATACTTACTATTATTAAGTTAATCTCATGAATGTAAGTACTATTACGATTAATTTGTAGAAGTTCATGTGAATATAAAATTGAATCAATAACTTTGTTGATAGTAAGTCTGAAGATGCTTCTTAAAGAGGCGAAACACGTGTAAGTATTCGTTACACAATACGTGGAATAAGCAGGGTTATCAATTTATCTTTGTGTATTATATTATTTAAATACGGTATATTATATAAAAATGATTTTACGCATATATGATACTAGTATTCGAACCCGGCTTCGCTCGGACCAGTTTAGGGTTATGTTCACCTCGGCGCGTAAATTCAGACGGGCCAAGTTGAAACAACTTTTTTAAAAATTCAAAAGTCTAGGTCAATTAAAATGGAATTGAATTTCAGACTGGCATTGACATTTCACAGCCCCTTTCATATATTGACAGCCCCATTCTCGCCCATTAAAATGTCCAAATTCAAGGAAAAAATCTAATTTGCTCTCAAAGAAATGTCAAATAATACCTTCACGTAAGTAAAAACATTATTATATTAATAAATGCCGGGAAAAGTTCAGTAGAAGACTAATTTATTACATTTTGACTAAATATCTTCGCCGATAAAAAAATCAAACATATTTTCTTTCATATTCGTTTTTATGGCAACTTAGTGACCAACAATGCAAAAGGGAATTACAGACCCACAGACATACATACGCCGTTTCGGTTTTATATATGTACTACTCGATACTCGAGTAATTGGAGTCTCTACACACACATTGATAACGAAACAAATTTACCGTCGAAACTTTCGCGAGCTAAATCAATTCTTTTGTTTGAACTTACAACAACAATGCAAAAGGGAATTACAGACATACATCCCCCGTTTCGGTTTTATATATAAGATTGATTCCATAATATTTCTTAACCAAATACAATTATAATCGTTCGTGAATAGTATACTATAATCCAAGCAGGCAATATAATTTTATAATTAAAAATAATATACTGACCAGATTGAGTCGGTTGAAAAATTTATATTGACTGTATTTTTTACGATGATACACTGCGCTGTTTGCCATTCTTAATATAATTATGTGTGATCAAAAATAAACTAGAAAAGATTTATAAGAATTTATAATCTTTTTTATTGAGATCTTTTGCAATACTGTCAAGTTTTGAAACTTATTTGTAAATTAATACACGGTTAGTAAATGAATTACAGACGAGTCGATTTGTAGCTGTAGAATATTATTCAAAATCTGTATAATTGTTAGCTCCTTTAAAATGATCAATCTTAATTTAAAATCTGCAGACAATATAAAATATCTGTTATCAATTGAAGCAGTTTATTTTAGTTGAATTCATAAAGATAATTTAAATATTGATTGGCATAACTCATTATTTCAGATGCATACGTTTAAAACGTTGTTGTGGTGTATGTCTAGACAATTTATTTTCTCTATACTATATGTATATCATTATTATTATATTTGGTATTACAGCTGAAAACTACGATTGCATTCACATAATTATGTAATAAAAACTCGAAGGGAAATGATATCATGAACACCCTCGCTCAAATAATTAAATGTTATTCTGATTCTTACCACTGGACCGCAGAGAACGATATTATCTTCGTTATATTTTGAATTTAATTTCCGATTATTTAATAATGTTCTGTGCAGCTAAATAAAATGTCTGTTGATACTAAACTATAAGCAGATTGTCTTTATTACTGGTATTCTATATACAAAGCATTGTAAGTCATTAATAAACAAAAAAGGTCCATGTAGCAGAATCGAAAAGCTATTGAGTTTGTCGGAACCCATATTCAAATAGTTTCGTTGCCGAAAAGGATATATGGTATCTTATTGTTCATCGAAAAGTAATTCAAGACGATGCTGAATATATGAATACTCACTATCGTGTAGGCATATTTGATTAAAACGTCATGTGCGAAGCATTTCAAAGGTTTGACGTTCTGTATTAGTTTGATGTAGGTTGTCTATTGATGTCTGAGAGCGAAATTGAAACTATTGTTCACCATTATGTAGTTTGCAAGTATATTATGTTACCTGTATATCGAATATTCATATTATTTAATTTACACGCTGAATCTTGATTACAGCTTTAGCGGCTTAATTGAGTTCTCTATGGTTATTTATACGCAGTCAACATTTATTAATTCGTAACAAGTATAAGTGAAAGAGGAGCTTTCATCTATTCGAGACTTTATATTAACTTCTACGGCATAGATGTTTATAGTTTTAAGTGGTAACTTAAACAAATTAATAGTTATAATATTATTAAGACTTTTATATTATTATCTCTGCTTTATTTTTCCGTAAGATACTTATTTCCGGTACTGAACCATGGCCTACAGCAAAAATGAAATCTCGTATGCTGAAATTTGAGAACAGATGCTTGAGTTTAATTTTTGAAGCGTTTTAACTTTAGGATTTAGATTTTGTAAAACAATAAACATTTTAGTCATCAAGCAACGTTGAAACCAGCTGTTCTGGGAGAACCTTAATCTTATTACCACTAGAGGAATTGAAGTGTTCTGAAAGACTGTAAGGAATTGAAAATAGGATTTATATTTTTCCTAAAAAGATGCCGCTGGTATGGTCTACGAATAACATCTCGAAAAGTAAGTTAAAATGAGTAGCAGATTCGTCACGTGGTCAAAACATTATAGTCTAAGAAGAAAACGTAAATTATCCGTTCCTTTCATTTTTTTATACGAATGTAAAAATCATCGATAAAATATTTGAAACTGTTTACCGTTATGGCACTGCGAATGTCTATCAATGCGACAACCGTAGTTACTTTTTCTTTTTTAGGTCCCATACGACTCCCTAGATTTGTGAGAGAGATATTTATTTGATATCTAAATCTAACATTTAGACGGTCATTTTGATTCCCTTTTTGTAGCCCTGAATCTTGATTACATCAAATTGTTTCACGCTTGTAATGCCTATGAGTTGAAAAAACAATTCGTGTTATTTTAATTTAATTAAATAAAATCATATTTTTTAAACTCAATTTAATATTGATGCAAAGCGTCATCATTATTATTCGGTTCAATTCGAAAATATACGTAAAATTCTTTCGTTTTATAATTTGATTCAATGAATATTGGTCTACTTTTTATGATAAATTATTAGTATGAAACGAAATTTGTTTACGGGTGTATCTTTTTCAACCAAAAATAAACTATGAGACATCGGGTCCATTGTTAAAATCTGAAAAGAAGACATTTGAGTGTGTTTATGAGATAAAATAGCTAGTAAACACTGATCATTCAACCCTTGTAAAAATGTAGGAGTTTTCCCACAAAATGGCGTATAATCGGGCTTTCCTCGCCATTCGTGAGATTTTGCGAACAAATATTGGCCACACGATTACGTCCATTGTCCGGAGCACAGTCGGGGGACCATTGTGTGCCTCCGGAGACCATATAATCCTAAGCGCTTGTTATACTACAAATACCACTCGATCGGTAAATATGACCGCGATACGAAAGAGGAAGGCATGCCCCCTTCGGTTGTATCTTTGGGTATGTTTTGTTACGGTTCATTGAAACTGTTGTAACATCAAATGCCTCGCTTCACATTTTCTATACCTTTGTGATAGTAGGAAAAAAGAGCATGTTTATTTCCCTTATCTTTCTGGTTAAAATTATTGACAAGTTCCAAAGAGGAAATGATTCTTATGAGAACTTTTTTATCAATCAATTGATCTTTCTTGGGGTAGAGCTAAAAATGAAAAAAAATGACTATAACATAGTATGACGGTAATCGTTTCAAAGTGTTCTGCCAACTGAACTTATAGTTCTGTAAATGTGTTTAAAATACTACTCTTCATGAGTAGTTCTCACATATTTTATATGCCTTTTTCTGGTAGCTCAATGTCAATGAATGGATATCTGATGATTACAGTAAGATTAAAAAATAAGAAAATATACAGTGTATTTACTCGTGAATCAACGATTCAACTTCCCAAAAAGGATTTTACATCCCTTGTCTTTTTGAAATTAATCTTAACACTGTATCTAAAGTTAAGACTGATGGCAATATTTACAAGTTTCTTTTCTGTCTACTATTGAAGTAGTTGAACATAGAAATCATTTTAGTAGCAAATAATTTTAATATTATAACTGTATTAAAGATGATATTCAAGACTTAAATTCTTACTGTTGAAATACTGCACGTTTCAATGGATAAGCTTTGGTAACGAATATGGTTTGTATGAATGGCGGAAATTACTGTTGTTGCTAGAATAAGTGCTTTTTAAAAACTCGCTTCTGACTACTTCATATACTGAAAAGTCAAGACTTAAAAAATAAATCTTAACTGTTGGATATAAATATCAGTCGTTTTAAAATTAGGAATAAAAGTATTTCTAAAATAGAATGAACAAGCCACCAGGAAAATAAGTCTTTGAAATTTTTAAAAAGTAAAAAGAGATAAGAAAAACTCATGATATAAAAATAGATGTTATTATATTTAGAAAATGTCATTATTAATGTAAAGCAACTTCAAGAAAAGTGTAATTCAGTGAGGATTTAAATTTACAGAAAAAAATGGTTGTCTGTGAAGTCGGTTTACGGACGATAGTTTAACGTGACAACGTCATAAGAAAACATTGATGAAATGATTGCATACTTTTATGAATAAAATGGAATCATTTTTATTGAATTATCATTATTTTGCATGGATACGAAGAAGGAGTGAAATGAAATCTAAATAATTTATTGTTTATTTAAAGTATATTGGTTATACGTTAATCAGATTTTTAATATGCAAGAATTAATTACCTTTATTGCCGCAATTGTTGTTGTAATATAAACAATGAAAACCACATTAACATTTCACTTCACTTTATAAACAGTTGTAAACAGATCACACGTTAATCAGATTTTTAATATGCAAGAATTAATTACCTTTATTGCCGCAATTGTTGTTGTAATATAAACAATGAAAACCACATTAACATTTCACTTCACTTTATAAACAGTTGTAAACAGATCACGTGTAGGTACTGTAGGTGTATACGTTGTGTGCTGCCGCTGTCTCTTTTCTACTCAGACGCATCGACCAATCGAGTGGAAGAGTGATAGATGCGGCACAATCCGAACGGTAGGCCGATCGTGCCTCTCTATCGCTTATCCTCGCTCTCGCTCGCACGCCTGCCTTCGGCGCAACGCGACAAACGGGACAATAAGTCATGTTTTTTTGTGCGTGCAGCGGGCGTTCATCGATTTATAAGACGTTGTCACGTCAAAAATACTTTTGAAGATATAAGAAAAATGTGAGAGTATTTTATAAGATGAAAATACAAAAACGCCCGTATTATAAAAATTTGTAAGTTTAAACCGTTAATGAAAATTCTGAGAATATTTGTAGAAATCATTCTTGATGGATTAGATATTTTTGCATTTGTGAGTGCTGAGATTCAGATTCGAACCGTGAAGATCCCTTTTACGCAAGGACAGATTTTTTGGAAAAAGCTTGGGAAGGGCCTATGGATGCTCCCTAGTAAGCTTCTGTCCATTTGTTCCGACTGAAGGAATGTCAGCATCCAAGACGATCATATGATATTTATAATATTGGCGAGAGAAAACTCAATTTTAATAAAAATACGTATATGAAAAGAAAACTAGTTCTTTCCTTCATTAACTTTAAAACTATAAAAATAGTTACCACAAGGAATTAATCCAACTTACACGTGTGCTATTTATATACTACTATTTCTTATAAATGCTAAAAATATTCTGAGTTTTCATTGTATTTTATTCTCGTGACATAATTGCGATAGGGAGATTTTTCCAAGCTAAACTTTATCTCAGGTCTATATCTCTTTTGTTTATATCGAATCAATATTTTAAATTATTCATGGGACGGAAGAGAGCGGCAAGTAATGCGAAAACACAATGGTAGAAAGCGGTATAAGGATTTCGGAAATATTCAAATCTATTGGGATTACTAGAATCGTATGTAAGTCCCGTGAAAAGAATTTGTCTTGAAATATTTACAGTGTATCTTCTATTGAAATGTTAAAACAAATTGTGCAGTATTTTCGGATAAGGATTAGTGGTATTAAATATTGATATAAATATAAGCATTTTTGAAGGATGATACAATATTTCATAATCTCTTAGAAGCCTTGAATATTTTTCCCCCATTTTATACCGTGGAAAGGGTTTCATTCTGTATGATATGACTCAATAATGTTTTAGTAAAAGCAGTTTATTTTGAATTGCTTTATATATATTTTCTATGTTTTCCGTAAAGCACATTTGATCCAGCAGTCTAATACTAAGCCATACAATTATCTAATACGCGTAAATATATAAATAAATCAATATGTTTCCGCTGCCGCATCCATGGTTTAGTTCAATTCATTGTAAGTATGAAAACATTTTATAGAAAAAAATGCTGCTTCCATGGTTATTTTAACGAGTGGGATTTTAAAGTCTTAAGTGGTAAAAAATGAGTCACGTTAAATTTATGCATATCATATTAATAAATAAGGTACATTACTGAATTATAAATGCATTTAAATAAAATGCATTATGTACTAACAATGCTTAGAATGTATTCTTCTTATAAAAATGATTAATTTGTTAAATATACAACAGCAATGCTATGAAAATTCAGCTGTTGAAATATTTAAAAAAGAAGCAGGGCCTTTATTATTGTAATATGTTAGAATGTAAAAAAATGCAACCTAATTACTTTTTATGATAATTTCTATCTCAATTAATATTTTAAAAAGTTTGAATTACAATTTCGTGTTTTGTAAAGGTTTTGAAATTAGACATACGGTCTAAATTCGTATAAAAAATGCATTTTTTTATTTTCACCATACAAAATAATAAGCTCAGTATACTCTTTCAAATAGAAAATCCTTTCAATTATTTTTATCTGACCAATACATTTATAATGTACTGCCAAACCTTCGATTAAGAGTAACTCAGTCTGCGAATATTTTATAAGCTTAGCAAAGCCGTCTTCTACATTTTAACTTAAAACGAGCTATCCGAGACAGTGCGTTGGTTTCCAAAAAAGGCCAAAATAGCTATTGGATAGGCTTCTCGCTGAAGTCACCAGGAAAGAAAAATTTTCCAACTGGCTAACGTATAGCTGTGATTTCATTGGTGGTTGAGAAAGTTGTCTCCACTTCCTTCTTTATATTTACATGTGAAGGTTTAATTTAATAAAAAGCTATTTACATATATTTTTTGAAGTTTCCACTGTATGCTATGAAGATATTTGATTTGCCTCACAAACACGTTCGTACGATAAAATATTATGCTCGCAATCCAAAATTAGACGGTATAATACAAACATATATGGTATAATTTTCCTGTAACTATCTGATTCTGAGAAAGTTCTAAAGATTCAAATGGATTTGTGAAAAATAACGCATGAAATCCGCTGACCTAGTGACCTAGTGGATGGATTTTAAACAGATATCAAAAATCGGCAACGTTTTATAAAGTACACTAAAATGTTTACCATAATATGTAGGTAGTATACACATGCCTTCAAACAGAATCGATTTATCGACTGAAAAAAATTACTCGTACCGGGAATCGAACACGGGCGATCCGGCACGCAAGTCAACAACGTTAATCACTGCGCCACGGAGCGGGCGAATTAATACTACTACTTTTAGGCTTTTTTGTTCTAAAAGTGAACTCAATTGAGTTGCATTATTGCATACATACAAAATATGCCCAATTATTACTTATTGTTCAATTGTTCTAACAGAGAGCGATATACTTGCTATCAAAATGACCACCATTTTTATCCATGGCGGTTAACAAATAATTCACGAATGCAACGTAATGGAATCGCTCCGTATGTATTTCGAGATAGAAAGCTGCGATGTTTGTTGGACACTATAATTTTCCAGTGTTTTCCGTTGCAAATATTTGTTCATAGAAGTTTGCGGAAAAGCTCAACTCATCCCGTTGTTTGGCTGAAATTATAATCGGGCGGTTTCACTCAAAAGCGACAATCCGCTGGATACGTTTTAATAATTCGCGCTTCGATGCCTGTTCAGGTAATCATTTCAAACGACTTATAGCAAGCCTGGGAAAACTTTTGTTACCTCACTAAAATTAGCCTAGAACCCCAAAATGTATCACGTTGTTATACTATTTATTGAAATAAATATCCGTTTAAACAGTCAAGCATATGGAATTCTAATGGATTAATTAAATATAAAGGATGTTAGACGATATCTACTTAGCTAGACCATAGAAAGCGAGAATTCAAAAATTGGACTAGGAATGGATTCAAAGTTAGTTCTTGCGATGATTAATTGGTAACCATGTAGTAACCTTTTTGTATATAATTGCAACATTATTTTGTATGTTCATTTTATGAAAGTGAGACTCCGTGCTACTACTTAGATTAGCCCCCTTCCCTCTCTTAAAAGGTAATAATTTTGTAATATATAATATTAGAATATTTGTGTCAATCTTAACATTAATGATTAAGTAACTTTGTGATATTAAGTCTGAAGATATTTGCTACACAATACCTCGAATAAACAAAGTTATTCTTTTTAATTTTGAATCTAAATTTGTTTTATTACTTTTCTATTTCCACCGTTTTAAATTCGTTAAAGATATGATGTTTTAACAATTTTATACAAATTCATAAATTCATCAATAAAAAATCTTCCATTCAGTGATAGCTGACTGTAGTAATTTAATTTCATCTTCTATGATCTTGAAACCCAAGCCAAATTTTATGCGGAAACAAACTAATTTTCATTTATTAGAAATTTTAGTCTTTCTCTACTCACTCCAGAGCGAGCCATTAAAATCCGATTCTACTGAAACAATTTATTAAACGATTGACTTCAAATACCATCTATCTATATATATATATATCTATATATATAAAAATGAATGTTTGTATGTATGGCCGCTATGGACTACTAAACCGCTCGACCGATCGATGTGAAACTTTACAAATTTATTGAGTGCACCCCCGCGATGGTTTCTGGCCTACCAACCCCTCCCCCCCATTTTTTTTTTTTTAACTTTAAGAATTTTTCGAGTTCACTTCTTCGAAGGTTTTTGGCATACCCCCCCCATACGCTCCCCAAACCCCACCCCGCCAAACAACCCCCCTCCCCCCAAAAATTGATATGGATTTTTTACAAATTTCTCGAGTACACTTCCGCGAAACTTTCTGGCGTACATCTCCTCCCCCACCCCACCCCCCCCAATCCCCCCTAAAATTGCTGGCGTAGCAACGCGCGCAGGGTACAGCTAGTATGCTATATAGTAAAAAAGTAAGTAACATTTAAAATTTCTACTTTTGTTTTTTGAAAAATTCTATTCATTTATTTATTATACCCTCAAGTCACTTCGCGAAGATTGAATAACAACCTATTTTTGAATGTTTGAGATAAAAACGAACAACGATGTCACAACATTAAAATCTTTGAAACGTATCAATACCACCAATTGTTATACGATAGAGATGCTCCAGAGGGCTATAAACGCTTTTGTACGATGTTGTTCTCATGAAAATTTTCTCAATAGATCATGAATATTGTGTGCAGTATAAATATAACGGCGTGATAAGGATTTCACAGCTGTTCTGCACAACAACTTGTTTTGGTTCGCGAGAGAGCGAACAAATAAAATTAGCATCCCCATTGAAACATGCGGCACTTTTTATGGATATGCTTATCGAACACGGAAAGTATTCGTGTAATGGTTTATTTAACGAGCAGCACATATTTATTTAAAACTTTTCTCGATGCGATTTTACGCCCCGAGATAAACTTTTCACAACAAACTTGTGAATGAAAAAGCTGTGCTACTTAAAAGTAATAAACAGTTGATCTTGCAAAGATAAGATAGTTGTTTTTTTTTATACTTATTTATTTAAACATCCAAGTAAGTATGTATTGATATATTAGCGAAACAGACTAATTAGATAGCCACCTTAGTACCATAGTTTTAACAAGAAACTAATCAAATCATATTTTGTCTCCTTAAGCACACATATATGTACTAATATAATAATTTATGACCCCCTGTGTTTTTTTGGTAACTTTTTAACCCCTGCATCTGCATTGAATAAATGATTCTTATTTAATCAGGAAATATTACAAATAAATTGGGCTCAGCTTTATAGTTTGCCAATTTTAATTGAGCAACTCAATCATCCATAAAATAACTTTGATTATTCCACTTATTGTGCTACTAACTGTGACACGTGTTTCACCTCTTTCAGAGGCATCGTCGTACTTACTATCGCACAGTTTGCTTAAGTAATGAAGCAAGATTGAATCTAACATTTTAAATGATGAAATCACAAAATGGAGTTTGGGATTTCGCCCTTTTACGGAAGCAAGGAGGGGGTTATAGAATTGAAACAAAGCAAAAAAATAGTCATACTACTAATGACGTTAAACATTACAAACTATTAAACTTATAAGCTGCAATAAATCAGATAGGTTAGTGATTACTCTACTAATTGGAAATAATGTAAGCAATGGCGAACAGCCTGTCCTATTAAGAATAGTTTATCGATTGAGTAGGCATTTACTTGGTAGAACTCCATTATAATACGGTAAGAAAAATAACAATGTATTTTAGTTCTACATAAATTGTTTTATATATTTGTTGATAGCTATTTCGGTTAACGCCTTCGTCAGAACTATTCGACAGAGCTAGTTCTGACGAAGGTCTAAGCCGAAATAGCTATCAACAAATATATAAAATAATTTATGTACATATAACTAAAATACATTGTTATTTTTCTTACCGTATTAAGAATAGTATTTAATAATAATCATTATTAAAAATAAATCAATTCTTTAATAATAGGTAGGATTAAAACCAACGATTACATAAGAAGCATTTCTATGTTATTATCTAGTAATTTGTATTTACGATACTACATTGAAAATACCTGATAATTATAATTTACCCACAAAATTTATTGAAACTCAAAACCATAAAAAAATCCGTTAATTCATCTAGATTACGTTAAAATAACAATAAACTTTTGTGATCTACTTTTGAAATATATAAACGATAAAAACTGTTTACTACGCTTCAGTTCAAATTCATTCGTGCACTTGAAATGCCTCAATATACCTTTTATAACTTGTTATTAATTCTCTACAAGATATTGAAATTCATATTATGTCTGCTGTTATTAGAATTGCATACCTCATGCTGGGCGTCCTCCCAGGAGTTGCAATTCGTTACGTTTTATTTAACTTCATTCTACGGAGATCATGGTATGCCAGCCACGACTAGAATAGGGTACCCCGTGTTGAGTGATCGATATATCTCCAACCGCACAAAGTATAAGCTTTTTCGGGACTCATATCTTGGCTCTCACAGCAACCGCGCAAGCTTGTGAAATCTTTTTTATTATTATCTGTCAGATCTGAGTTTAAAATATAAAAAAGTTAACGTAGACAAAAGCAAAAAAAGTTACACTGAGAATATTATTTAGATGTGGATTTTTTAAGATTTTCTTTTAATTGATTTAAGGCAGTATTCCGATCTAGGATTCTGAAAAAGTCCTTTTTTTTATTGCATATTTTCAAGTTTGAAAATATGTCCTTAAAATAATTTTGTATAAATTATAATTGTTTTTAAAGATATAGCTACTTAAGTGACATAGAATCTAACCAATCTGCATGGTTTTGAACTTTGCCTGAAACTTTAAACACGTTTTTCTCGGATTTTTTGAAAAATAGTTGCCATGATATCTCAAGTTTTACAAAACCGATTTAAATGATTTTTTTTTGAAAAATAAATTTAACTATTTTTAAAAAAATCGGAAAATCAAAAAAACAGCGAAAAAAAGATTTTTTTTTCGCTGTCACCACCATTTTGCGTAAAGATATTTTGTTGATTTTATTCTAGTATATAACAGAATTGCATCTTTATTAATTACGAATATAACTTTTTTTTTATTTCATGTGACTAGAAAAGTTGCCATCATGGCAGCCATGTAGCGTTATTTTTTTGAGACCCCCAACTTTAACATTCTGTAACTTTTTAGGCTTTTAGTTTTTTTGTTTGAATATTTAAACTAAATATTTGGTAAAGAAAATGGACGTTAAATTCATTTCACTTTTTTTTCTATAGCACTAGCAAAAATACCTAAAATTTCAGCGTCTAGACCAGAATACTTCCTTAATTATTCATGTTTGTAGTGATGGTGATAGTAATCAAATCGGTAATCGTTAGTTGATTGATACAAAGAATCTGGAAAAAGACGTATTCAGGCAGAATATAAAGTGCTACAATTATTTAGTTAGGTAAGTCACGCTTACTTCAGGGCTTATATTAGTTAATACAACCTTTTCAAGATAATTCTATGTCTAATGAAACAATCCGACCAGTGATACAAGCATTCAAGACAGCATTATTTATTTAGTCTTCTCTTTTTTCTATTTCGAAGCTGGCTACTCTGAACCTCGTGAATTGTTAAGTCGTATAATCTATCATGTTGCCAACAACTGGGAACGGTTGCTTTTCTTTCCGTTGCTGCTTTATATTTCTGTAGAAACGTTGTTTACGTAACATTTTTTTTTACACAGAAAGAACTTGTGTCTTAAATATGTGCAATTTGTGAATTAATAATTACTCAGATGCAGACCATGACTGTTACTTGCAATTTGAGCCCGTTTTTTTTATATTACCACCTGGATCTTTAAATTTAGCTCTTGACTTTTATTATGAAAGTAATACTCATACATTGCATTTTTATAATACTAAGCCCTCACAGAAATATTGCAATCATAACAATTTCCACGGTAAAACTTCTGCAAATGAAAGCTTTTGAATAACTATTCTTTGACTTCTACAATGATTAAGTCTATGCCTAGGATAAACGAAAATAATACACTATATTAGAAAATTTACATACTATAGCCCAATAATTTGAGCCATCCACTGAGTTGACTTAAGATCTTTGGTGAATAGACCATGCCAGTGCTTTGGTAGACTAAGTCTTTTAATATTACCCGATTTGAAATCAAATATTTCGATTTATGTGAAACGTCTTTATATACTTTAATCATTTTTGATGACAAGCAAGTAATGGAGTGGTGATTTTTACAATCTTTTTTTGGCAATTTTCTGTGAGAACATTTTATAGACGTTATATTCGACGAATACTCTTTTATCTAAATAAATATATTACTTTATAAGCTTTAACCAAGGTCTCACCATTTTTCAATAATAGTGTAGAAATAAAACATAAAAAATGAAAATGATATAAAAGTTTGGTAAACGAAAGAAATGTTCCATTTTTAAATTTCTACTCCTATTCATGTCAGTTAAAGCCATTGAATTGAACGCGATTTTTATTTGGTATATTATTGTATTAAAATACTCATGACAATCTAACAAGGGTTGTTGATAATTTGTGTAAAGTATCTATGCAAGAAAAAAATGTTAATTTTCATTAAAATAATATACGTGTTGAGGCAGAACAAAGCTCGCAGATAAGACCTGTATGACCTTTTCCCCTCTCACAGGATTCCAACATTTCTGCAAGGGGGAAAAACAATAAAAGAAAATGCCACGCGGATGCAATATAAAGGGCCTCCAAGAGATGTTTATCTTATCCCCCTGTCTGAGAAGATACCTGCGGCGATGAGAATTAATGTTCCTATAAACATATATAGAAAAACATTGTGGTCATTCTTGCGCAAAAGGACACGTCGTTTGGGCAATATTGCTCCCAAATATAAAGCGTACAACTTATTTCTGCTTGTTTTTCGAAAAATAAATGGCTGTGTTGGGAAAATTCGAAAGAAAATCGGTTTCTATCGCATTCTCGCTAAATATTGAAAATTCAACACATTTACAGATTTGTATAACAATGAAAACTTTTTACAAGAAGATATGACGTATAAAATACGAAGAATTTTATGAATACTGGTTATTTATTAGTGAATATACATGTTATATTGTTTTTTGTTTGCTTTTTAAGAGATACAACTCTGTATTGAAAATATCGCCACGTATAAATATTTATTAAAGGTGCTTAATAAATAATCGAATATATTTTTATTGGATTTATCATAACCGGTAAAATGAGTTATGTTCGATCACCCATTCATTGACTAGGCATATCTTAACATCAGAAATAAACGTTACAATTTATTGTAATGTTAGTTATTGGATTATTTAATTTTGTAACAATGAAACGTCACCCATATGTTTGTTGCTATAAGCAATATAAAATGGCTAATACAAAGTTATATATATATATAAATATGTGTTGTTATTTTCTAAAATGTACTTTTGTTAGTATTATATATCGCGATGGCGGAGCTGTATTTTACAATCCTTTGTTTCATTTTCCTTTATTATTGCGTACATGTTCTTGGGTTCGTACTTTTACAAAACGTTGTATGTAAAGTTATTTCTGTGTTCGAACATCAACATACGCCTAGCGATGTTCACTTAAATAAATATAGAAACAACTTCAATATTAGCAGTATGAGACATATCTCTTAAATACTGCTTTTGATAATTTTAAGATATGTTATGTAGCAATATCGACAAAAAAAATTCCATGAAAATATATACATGGCTCTTTTCAATTATATCCTAAAATTCACCTGCAAGTTATGCATGGTATAAATAATTGCGAATTTGATACATAAATTACGTAAAACACTAAGAAACAGTATTTATATGAATTGATTAATATTTATCTAATCGTATGCAAATAATTAAGCGGTGCAATGCTATCAAATGAAATATTTTTATGCGAAAGAAAATATTTTCTTACAAAAACAATAGTATTTCATAATAATCTACTAATTGACGTTTGGTTTTTTTAAACTAATTTAATATATATGTTACTGTGAGAACATATTACAAGCATAACATTCAACTTACATAATTGACAATCCATTTTCCGTAAAATCTTGGCATTTCCTGTTTACTTAAAAAAATAGTTAATCGTTTGTATGATTCTATAATTACAAAAATAATAGTAATATGAGTTTTGAAAACAGAAAATTCTTTTCAATGTTTTATAATAATTAAAAAAAGAATGTACATAATTATCTTTTATTTTATATGAACAAACTATTTTGAGACGTTTCAATAAAAGTGTTCTTACAACGCAGTAGAAATTTGGCCATTTTTTACCCGGAATATTTCTGGTCAGAGAAAATTGATCGTGGTTTGAAGAACCTCAAATATAAATTGTTGTGACAATTTAAGTGCTTTGGGAGGGACAAAGTGAAGTTATTGGATGAGACTGAGCCGTGCTTGAGTTTTTGTTTTATTAGATGTTTATAGGCGGACTCACTTATTCTTGGTTCGATCAAGTTATCGATTTTCAATAAACGCTTTTCATCAAATGAAATAGAATTAACTAGCTGTTGGGAATGATAAAATTTACAGTAAAATTCAAAGAAATAGAAAAATAAACTCACTTGGCATTTAAAAAGTAATGTGTAATCGAATTTAGAATTTACCGAACAGTTTGAGAACGTTTTTAATTTATTAATCTCCAAACTAAAAAACACAGTATTAAATAAAAAAAAATGGAAAAATAGACTCACTTAAAATTAACAAAGTAATGAGTACTCGAATTAAGAATTTGCAGAAAAAGTTTAAAACGTTTTAATTTATTAATCACCAAATTAAACATAACCTACTAAATTTTGTACTTTTCCTTGCGTTTTCGCCAACCATCTGGGTTTTGCCTTTCAGCATCTTCGGGCATTACAAGTGCACGAGTGAATTTGAATTAAAGCAAAGGACAAAATTCAAACGATTCAAATTTGATATTGAAATTTAATCAAGTACATTCAGTCGAAGTCCTCGATCAAAAATAGCTGGCTATAAATCTATACTATATACAATAAAAGTTGATGATTTTCTATTTCATGTTTTTAGGTTTTCTCAAAATACCAATAAATAAAAATAAATGAAGTTTTGAGCATTTTAAATTACAATCAATATTACTTGTCTACTTTTTAAATGTACTTTTAAGCTCAAAACCCATCGTTTTCATTTTTTAAGCTCAATTTTATTCAGAACTAGCCGGTGCCCAGCAAGAGTTACAATTAAAACACAAAGAAAGAAAGTCTTTGTGTTTTAATTGTGTATGTGTGTATGTATTGATTCAAAAACGTTTGAAGGTATCCACACAACACATCATCAAAGTTTTACCGCAATCAGATGACCGTTTTAGGAACGCTTACGGGACACACAAAAAATCGTTAATTTTTATATGTACATATAGATAGATAGATAATATGAAATTTTCGTTGGCGTCCACATAACAAATGACCAAAGTTTTTTCGCAATCGGATTAAAAGTGGTTATCGTATACAACGCTTTTATGTTTAAAAAAAAACCCTTCAAAGCGGCCCCGTCATATGGTGACTCAAGCCAGTAACCGTCCAGCCACTTTTTTGATTCTCTCGCTCTATCTGAAAGGTAAATGCACTCGCTGCATTGTGAATGACACTAACTTGTATTCATACAATCATACAATATCGTATAAAGCATTTACACTCACTTGACATATACCTATTGCATTGATTATAGATGTAATAAGCGTTGCATAAAGTGTATTGATTTTTTTGTACTTATTCCACGGCAAATTTATTAAGATCAGGACCAGTTTCGCTTACCGGAAGAATTTTAGATAGGGAAGTATACATACATGTTTAAATACCTCCACTAGGAAGCTATATTTTCTACATTTGGGAGTGGACATGGATAAAAAAAATATATTAAACAAATTTGAAATCCCTGAAGATGCCGAAAAGTGAAACTCAGATAGTTAGCCACAAAACTCATGGAAAAGGTCAAAATTCAAAAGATTCAAATTTGATTTTGAAATTCCATCAAGCACCCTCAGTCGAAATTCTTAAATATATTAAAAAAGTTAGAATTTCGACTGAGGGTGCTTGGTGGAATTTAAATATAACTGATAGTTCAAGTTCATTTATTGTAATGCCCGAAGATGCCGAAAGGTAAAGCTCGGGTCGTTCGCGAGAAAATTACAAACTTCAAACGATTCAACATTTATATTAAACAATTCTTTAAATATCACATCTTGTTTGTCCAAGGTGGAGTATATGAAAACTGTGCAAACATTAAAAACATCAATTAAAATTATTAGTGTCGAGTGACAAACGAAACGCTGCACAGCGCGTAGGGAAATTTGATAAAAGAATGAGCGTAGCACGTCCGTAGAGGCTCTCGGTCCGCGTAGCTCGTAGCCAGTTTGGTACATTCTATGCTGCACAATGCCGCAGTCCGCAACACACCTAATTGCCCATGAATATTGGATAATCTTGAGTCACCTGAGTGCTGCACATACACGAATATGCTTTTAATGTGTCTCAACCAGCCGCTGTGCTGGGTACGACTTATCCACCCTCCCTGAGCCGGCCATTCGAACCGTTTTAACAGATGAACAAAAACATATTGTCAAATTTATAAGAGTTGTACTATCAAACACAAGTCAACGATGTTGCTAATTTATACATTAAAAAAACATAATCGATATCATTTGTTCTCCATGTTTCCCACCATGGTTTTAATAATGTAAAAAGTCTTTTTGAGGAAAATTAATTCTTTGGACATGTTAACACTTTTTATACGAGCCCCTTTTATGGCGTTGTTCATAAACATGCTATTTCACATTCGATCGCTACTTAGAAAGCGTTAAAATTTGTACACATTTTGTTGTTTTAAGAAAAAAGTCTAATTCAATTCGAGTCAAAGTTTTAAACTTTTTTAGAATTATGTGTACTTTAAGCAGTTAAGTATAAGAAGTGCAAAAGCCACGTTGACTTGATGTCGACTCAGGCTAACTATGAGGCATTCGATGAATTTGCAACATCATACGGGGAACGGGATACTCTTGATACCTACTTAGATTAAACGCATAGTAGATTAAACTCTACGGATACAGATACTTACTTGACATGTACTTCATATCACTTAAACTAAGTGGGTGAAAAAGTTTCATTTTCTTTCTCCCCCTTTCTCTAAATATAATAATGCAACTAAAAGTGAAGCCATGCTTTAGACCAGTGATCCGAAACCTTTTTTCTTCCGCGGCACACTTGGGGTTTCCCAAAATTTCGCGGCACACCACTAGTCACTATTTATAAAAACGTGTTTTTCATAACACGCAATAATTAAACAAAATATGCATTCACCAAAACTGTGTAAAAAAGATAAGGTGCCTAAAAACATGTTAGATTAATTCCATTACTGAAAATCAAAATACGAAAATCCTTAACTCAATATTAAATCGAATTTGTAGCAACACAACAATATGTTATACAACTATAAAATTTTCATAGCTTTCGATTCAAATTCAATTAAGCATAGAAATATATATTCATTCAGTTTCGCTATTTGATAAGAAACGTGCCTGTTAACTGCTATTTTTCGTTGACAAAAAATCATTTTCATCGCTGGAAATATTTAATGGAGAGTAATCTTCGGGAGTATCTTGGAAAATATTAACATCTGGTGTTTTTTTGTTTCAGTGATTTTGAATATGAAGTCGGTTATCATTTGCTGTGATTTTAATTTTGTTAGCTACTTGTATAATTCTTGATAAAGTGACTTCATCATTTTTAAGTATTTTATCTCGTTCGATATTGTCATCAATTAATAGAAAATAATATATGAGAATACGAGAATTACGCAATTTGTTTATTGATATGTACATGAATATAATATGTACGTATTTAAAAAAAAATTGTTTGTTTCAAAGCCGTTTTGAAACAAAAACATCAATATAAAAAAATATGAAAAGTAATCGGTACTTTTTTTTAAATCATCTAATTTCAAAACCGTGTGAAAAGTGGATTTGGAGAACACATATTTACTTTTTTTCGGTTTTTATATAGCTGTGTGAATTGTATACCAGCACATAAAAAATAAACAGTTTTGAGATCAACAAAATTTATAGCTTTCTTTATAAATTAAAATACAACTTTTATTGTATTGCACTTGTTTAATCAATATTACACATACTTACAAGATAACTATAGGCACTTTGCGTTCGTAATTAATAGCAGCTGAGAAAATCTTTTTCGCACAAATATGCTGTCAGAAATGGAAGCAGAACTTCAAAAGCCCTGTCGAAAATTTGAGGGTATTTTTTTAAGACTGACATCTATAAATCAAGCAATGAGTTGAGATTTAGCATTTCGAAGAGATAACGTTCCTGTTGATTTTTCAGCATCGGCCACAAAAGGATTTTGAGTCCAATTGTAGTGCTTCGTATTTATTTTCATTGATTCTGCGGTTACTTTGTGGAAGTTCATTTTAATATAAAATTTAAAATAACTTTGATTATTCCAATAACAACATTTAATATTTTTTGAATCATGAGACATTTATTTTTACTCATAATAAGGCATGCGCATTTAATTTCTTCAGTGAATAATCAATAAATCATGCCCATAATAACTGGTAGACGGAGTAGATGACAAAGGAAAATTAAAAACGTTAAATAATCTAACAGTATTGGAGTGGTAAAATAGTGAAGGACATAGTTAGCTCGCGATATGCAAAAAAACGAACGAAACCCCCTATCCCTTGAAACCATAAAGGCAAAAGCGCGGACCTTTTTTAAAAACCTGACACGAAAGGAAAATGAAGTCTTCAAGTCAATTTGGAATGAAATTCGACTAAAACATTCAAGATGGTACCTTGGTCGAAAGTAGTCGATAGATTTATTATGTCATTTCACTCATCGAGAGAATTATTAAGAATAAGTACGAAGAATTTGTTATTATTAAGGCTGTGGAGTCGGAAAATTTTTGAAAATTTTGAACTTTTTTTTTTGTATATACTGTGAAATTCGGCTATTGGCCGGATTGGTTGGTTGATGATTTAATTGAATATACATAAATAAAAATGTTGCAAAGAAAGCGTGACGAAATAAGGCTTTTTTTAGCCGGAGTCGTCTTTTTTGGTCAATTTTGGAGTCGAATTCCGAGTCATATCTCATTAAAAGTGAATATAAATAAATTTCACAATAATTAATGTTAACTCTGCAAACACATTCGATAGCAAGGGTGAACCGGTGACCGAGTGATTCAAAATCGACGGATCTGACCATAATGATTCTTTCTGCATTGTTTCCTTAATTTTCACTCCCATATTTCGTTTTCATCTGGAGACTGGTACATTTGTCGGTAGGAATTGGATTCGCATACCAGAACTGCAGTAGTTTTTTTTTATATACGTATGCCATATTATTCCAATGAAGAAATAATTATTTCGGCTTCCCTGCGATTGCGTCTTTAGAAAATATTTTATATTGTAAACGAATTATTTGTTTTTTTTTCTTTCCTGGAGGAATTTAGCTGCAGCACACCTAGCATCGCCTCACGGTCTAGCTATTTCTAGTATTTGTAATAATTTATGATTTTAGCCGCTTCATCCGCATTTAAGTATCAGATAGCAAAAATAATTATTTCTGCTGCCGTGTGGATTGCTTCTCAAAAAATATGTTATATTGTAAACAATTTATTTGATTTTTTCTATTGTTATCAAAATGTGCCTCTCGACACACCTGGCAGCGTCTCGCTGCACACCGGTTGCGGAGCACTGCTTTAGACCAAGTTAGTTAGGAATAAATTTGTTTCATTTCTTGATCGCATAGTGCTATGAAAGGCGGCCGTGAACAACAAGAACAACACATAATGAGGGATTGGTAAGTGGTAATATTACATATATAAAAAAGATATTTATTACTTATAGTTTTGATTTCATGAAGCGATGCGTTTGTTTGATTATTCTTATATAGAGTGATAAAAATATTAGTGTTTTAATTCATCGAATATCAATGTTACTCAAAGATGTTAACTAAAGTCTCATTAACTCGAATGTATATGTTTTGGTACTTGAAGATGTCTAATTCGTTTATTTTTAATAAAATACATTGACCAATTAGTCCAGGATATTTAAAGGACCTCCTTTAAAAATATGAATAAGAAGTAATAACGTAATGAATAATTGACAGAGATAAGCAGAATATTTAAAAAGGTGACTAATAGTATTATTTTTTGCTAAGGATAGTTATGTTATTAAAGCGACTAAATAATGGTATATTACGCGAAGCATACTTCATAAATATAATTACAATGTAAATCAAAAACTCGGAACATTGTTTATGAATATTTTATTTTGTTATGTGAAAATGCTCAGATATATCGCACTATCTAAGTGAAGTGCTTTCACAATACCTTATTTTGATTTTATTCATTTTGCAGCAGAGAATTACAAATGATAGTTTTATCAAGAGAAAAATCTTTGCGATAGCGGTAAAGTGAAAACCATAAATTTTCATATAAACCGCCTGTACGTTTTTCTCTTGTGGCTTGCTCACTGCTCATATTACAAAAGGGGAATAGGTACGCAAAACGTGTTAAGGTAAAATATGGACTGGAGACAACTTTGCAAATATTGTAAAACACATTTTTATTTTTACGCGCTACGATTCAATTTTATGTCAAAATATTTTTGAAGAGTTTCTTAAAAATATCAAGAAAAATACAGAATTGCTCATTCTCAAACCAAAAAATAGGTATCCAGTGATCACAAAAACTTGTTACTTTAATAACTTATAATGTTCATCAACCAATTCACAGTTAATAAAAATAAAACAGATGTTTGTACTGTTTTCATTGATTTTTTTATCACGAGTATTTTTGTCTGTTGAATATATTCCTGATCAAAACTTGTCTTGATTACAAACAATCATTGAATTGATTCACTTTCAAAATTATAATATGTCAATAATAATAATAATAATCGAGTTAGCCTTGACATCCATTATTCTATAATATTGGATGTTCCCCGTTTTTACCTGCGTGGTCGTTTTTTTCTTAATTAGAACTTGCACTATTTAGAGTGGTTTGTCACGTAGATCGTCTGAATCACCAGTCACAAGCGCGGTTCGGCTGATCAATGCAGTGCATATTGAGCTTGAAATTTTCAGCTAAGAGCTTTGTGAAATATTTAAAAAAACTTTTTACTTTTATAATTTTTATGAAAATAGTTTGCTATTGTCTGTGTGATATTATTTAATAATGTAATCATTATTGTTTGTTATATATTTAATTTATTTGTCAAACGCATGGCGTCAGCTGTGATGTGTTATATTTTTTTCTTGTATTTTAAAATCATACAAAAAAACATCTCGATTGACCCATTTGAATTCTTATGTTATCATTTGGTATAAATAACGTTCAAAAAACATTTATCATTACCCGAAGTAATTAATATACATACATTGAGTTAACCGGAACAATATTTCGGGTGTGATTTCGTAAAAAAATTGAGAAGCTGTGATTTTTTTTAGAGGATCGTTATCTGTGAAGTCGTAAAAATATTTTATTAAATGGCGAATGTATACATCTCAGAGAAGACCTCAGAAAGGAATTGGTCTGATATTTTGAGTTTATTTTTACATGAATGGGATACTTAAAAACGAAAAAAATTTGGTGACTATTTATGAACAGTTTCAGTTTCCAAATACATTATGTAAAAGATCACTTTTTAACTACACTATTGAATTTTCAAACGTTTTATTAAGAACGGCATGATAGAGAATTTTAATTTTGGTTGCTGATAGACATGTAATATATTTGTATCTAGAAGAAATAATTCAATAAATAATCCGCACTTAAACATTGTATCAACCAGTTAATAAATAAATCAATCAATAACATAAACACGGTGATAAAAATTACAATGTATTTTAATTCTACAGAAATTGTAATAAAAGGAAGACATTTCTGTAGAATTAAAATACATTGTTATTTTTATCACCGGATTATTATGGAGATCTACTAAGTGAATGCCAATTCAATCAATAAATCAATAGCACGGTTAACAAATAGCTATGTGTTTTAATTCTACAAAAATTATAAGATATATAGTAGTTGATAGCCTTTCGGCTTACGACCTCGTCAGAAATAGTTCATAATTAAGTTCTGACGAGGGCATAAGCCGAAATAACTATCAACTATATATCTTATAATTTTTGTAGAACTAAAATACTTGGCCATTTTTCACCGTCTTATAATGGAGTTCTACTAAGTAAATGCCAATTCAATCATTATATTTTTTTATAAATGAAAAGTGATAAATAATATAATTCTTGAGTTACTTAATAGCCCACTAGATATTTTTTATACATATGGTAGATTCTTAACTCACACTTATCCTCATACTTATTATATACTTCCTTTTATTTAAGCAAACAAATGAAATATAAATACAGATTGAACTGGATTGAATTGCCAGAACTATAATATGAGATGTCACAAAAAATATTAGTTCTAAGTTCTGCATGAATTCTAGATTGATATTTTATAATTATTTGTGGTAAAGTACTATACTGAACATATTTTTTCTACAATATAAATATTTTGTGAAGACTAGAACCAGTGTAGCTCATCGGGAAAATTTTCAAGTGATGAAATATAAACGTACCAATAAAACCATTAAAGAAGCTATATACTACAATATATCATTTAGCTCTGACATTTTTAGTTTTATTAAAATGAAATTTATTAAAATTGTTTCAGCTCAAGTTACCTGCAGTTTTAGAAGAAATCTTAAACATGTTAATTTCAACAGATGCGGCACTTTAATCTTAAAACTCACTTAGTAAAATGAAATTTAATACATTTTTATCTGAATATATTTTTTAACCAAAAAGTTGTCAACATATATGTGAATATACAAGGGGGCATCTCACATTTCCAACCTAATCTCAGAAGAGTTTATACGGAATATACCTTCCTGTATTTTTACGTGATATTTAGTCATAAAGTTTGTGATCTCCCTTTTTATCCAAGATTGTCAAGTCGGCAAAACAAAGCTACCTGGTATTAACTTTCCCTTACTTTCACAACTCATAAGATGGTAATAATGACACATGGACCACAGCTCAAGTGAGCACCCTGAAGGGACAAGCTAAAGAAGAAATAAAGCAGGACAAGGGACAAGGGATGACAGAAAACATGTGAACGCCTTTATGAAGAAAGAACTCATGTAACAAGAATGAACATATTTTTATATTAGACGCCCTTTTTGAGTTAATTATAATAACATCTGGAATGTAGCTTTATCGTGAAGTGGTTTTAAGGTAACTGCATAGAGTTTCTTCTGCAAAATAAAAAATATGATGTTACAAGTAAGCAATCATTACCGGCTCAAAAAGTATTTGATTAAAAAATAAATTATTTATGGTTTGAAAGAAATGTAGAAATCATAATCTTATCTGTACGTGAATTTTAGGTTCAGAATCTAAAAGGAGATATCGTCGTTTCCATTGAAAAATTGGATATCTGAAAAACATGCGTTTTCTACTTCTTTGTATTTATAACACTCCGAAAATCGCCCTAAGGCCTATTTCACACACAAAACTAAGACAATTTATGGTAAAGGTGAAATACTGTAAATTAATTTTGTTTTTTTTTTAGTTTCATTGATACAGCTATTTTTTTGAATTTTTGTATGCATTCATGATTTTTTTGATTTCGCAAGAGAAACGGCGATAATATATTATGTATAAAACATTAAGTTGATTAATTAATGTCATTACTAGTTAAGAAAATCAAATTCATTTTTAGGTTTGTCAAATTTCCTTTTTATCAACACAGACAGCTATTTAATAAAGTATAAACATAAATACTAAAAAAAAACTCGACGTCTTTCATATAAAATATGAGAGATAAAAAGAGCCGCATATTTTTAATATCTGCAAACAAAATAAATTTCAGCAGGCATATAAATGGTTTGATATGGTTTATAAAATCAATTATTTTACTTTCAGAATAAGAGTGAATACATATGGCATGCTAAGATGAAGAAAGATTTTTATATGCGAGTGTGCGTCATTTCCTGAACTCCACGCCGGATCTTTGCGCTACAGAAGATTTTTTATATCCATACAAGACGAACGAAGAACAAAATTTATTGCAAATAATATAGCACACATCTGGAAGCTTCAAATTTTATAAAATAAACATTTATTTTTCAATGAGAAAAGGTACGAAAAATAATTTCTTTTTCACCTGGTTTCCATGTATGACAAAGCAATAAAAATAAAGAAAACAAACTTAGGTTAAAGCCATTTAATTGTTAAAAATTAAATATTTATCTACATCTTTCAAAATAAAATATATTTCATAAAGAAAGTTGCTTAAAGAAAGAGTCGATATTCGTTTGTTTTTGATTCAGTATTGATAAACGTTCTCAATGCTTCTGAGCCTTTGGGAGAAACTTTTAGTGGCTTAGAAAAGTCAAAAAATGTATCGAAATCAACTATAGCTGTATCATAAAAATAATATCATTGCTTGAAAATATAATCTTTTTAACAACAGAATTACAGGTCAGAAACTTAAGACAATTAGACAAGTAATTAATAAGAAAATTATATTAATAAATAAACGTGTATGCGAGAAAGATCATTGATAAGTTCGGTGTTGAAATTCAAGCAATCCATTGGGTTAAATTACAGACGTAGATGAATACAAGTGATTAGTGTCGTTGATTGAAAACCATTATAAAAAAAAATTGTAAAACATCTTTTATTTTGTAATTAAGATAAAATTAAAAAATAATACCGATTAATTTCGGCAAAACAATTTAAAACGTCATGTAAAAATTTATCAACATATGATTAGAAAAAAGTGATAATAAAGGTATAATGTAAACAGGAATAAACTAAAAAATAAAAGTTTTCATGACCACGTTACCTTCCTAGTCCCTGATTTAAAACTCGCTTAATATATTTTACACTTAAACAATAAATGGATGAATTTCTGTGATGTTAATATACTTCCCTATCATTACGTGCGATTCTAACAACGAGGTCACAAGGAGAACGATTAGCTCAAGCTCCGTATTATTTTTAATGGTACCATAAGATCATTAAACAATTTTATCATTTTTGTCACCAAAGATGTACGAGATGAAAGTTTAGAAGGTATTATGACATGCTGAAAAATGGTTAGTAATAATCAAAATTATATCTTTGCACACTTCATTTTAGCATATACAACATTTTGTCTTGATTTACATTACAATGTACTAGTAAAAGAATTTTTTGTTTCAGTATTCTTTATTTAAATTTTAGACACTGCAGTAAAATCTTATCTTCCCGTGAAAACTAAACTCGTTTCTATATTCATACAGGAAGTTCGCAGAGGAAGCAAGATATTTAACTGAAAATATTTTTAAATTCCGAGAACACTTGAAATTATATGATGACGGTAGCTTCTAAATACAATGGAGTAGAAAGCATTTCTTTGTTGTTTAATTAACGCTTTTGTTCGGAAATATTTGGGTGATTTGTATACGTTTTATCTTGAGGAACTTAATTTTGAATGGAATCGTATCTACGGGAGGAGTATCAATTACTGGGGCTGTTTGCACAGCGTGGATGTGATCAGCCATGCAAAATTTTATGCAAAGCCCTTCCCCGCGTATTTGAGAATGATATACTGACGCAAGTGCGAGTGCGTGGAAAGCAAAAATGTCACCATGCAGCGGCAACGGTCTTTATTTACATATATTCCTTCTTTACTTGCTTCATTTCTGAAGGGTTTCAACCGTTTTTTTTTATTCAAACGGATATAACGTGGACGCAGTGTATCACGAGGCAGAGACATTCGTCTTAGCTCATAGCTGAGAGAGCATGTTTTAGGGTTTATCTGCGTTTTACCCGCGTATGTCTTCTTTATGGCACGCGTTTACCTTTGGCGAAAGCCTCTTTAGTGGTTCGTACATACACGTGTGTTATTGCCTCTCATGATATAGAAAAAAAAACATTACTATCTAAAACGTTATATCTACTGAATTGAAAACTTTTACGGTCTTATCCTTTAAAATACGTATTTTACATAAGAAAAACCAAAAACTGCTTATATCTATTTAAAAAAAACAGTAAACTATAAAAGTTTCTGAGTTGGAGGTTGAAAGTAACCGCTATACATATTTTTAAATCACGGAATCCTTATCATAATGAGATATTAAGAAAATAATGTAGTGCTTTAAAAGTGGTTGAAATACACATATTTAAGCAAAAACTATTTTCAATGTCTATCAAAGGTGGCCTTTCAACAGAATACTTCTTCATATAAGAAAATAGTGGTTTAAGGAAGATGTGTGAAAATAATCGTAATAGTTTTAATTTAAGGATGTGTTAAGAAGGTTGGGCTCAAGAATTGAATTAATGTTTATCAAGAAATCAATGCATATAAATTAAGGTTTATTATATGATTTTTTCACATTTGGAATGTATGACTTTTTTTAAATTGTAGATACATGTGGAAATAATTTGGGCTAAAGCTTCATGTGCTTTAAAAAACCCGCCCGCCATTGAAATAATTATGGCACACTACTGTACAAATATATTATACTGTACCGTTTGCGATGGAATATATTTGTGTAAGCTAAGGATGGGCGCGAGGAGGGAAGTTCGAAAATACAAGCTAGCTTTGGTACTGTCTTGCTCGCAGTGTTGCGACCATACGGCTGCGAGCTTTATTTCTTCTAATTTGTTCCTCATTCGAAAGTGTTTAACTCAAAGAAAAAAATGCATAGTTTTAATGATTTACGAAATGCAGGTCGTTTTTAATGTAAATAATTTTAACGTTAATAGTAAAATATAATGAAAATAAATAATTATTTTTATTTTTAATCAACCGCAACACCCCCAGTTATCTTATCCACGAGCCGCCACTGTTTATAGAACAAGTTTAAATGAATCGATATACGTGGAATAGTATCATACCCTAACAATTGAAATTATTTTATAATTAAACTAATAAAGCTTCTTGTAACCCAATGAGGCTGCATAGGAAACAATATTATTATTTTAATTGTCGTTCAACTTCGTTTTGGATGATTCTGCATACAAACGGATGCTGCTTCAAAAGCTTAATAAAAGTGGATACACTGTTCATATTCGTTCATTAAATGGTTGTAATTGTCAGAGACTCATGCACTTCAATTCAATTATTCTGAGAAAATCAATATTTGGAAACAGTATTGGTTACGCAATAAAGGGAACCCGTAGGTTATGAAGTATTGATACAAATACCGGAAAAAATGTTTTTTGAACTAGTTTCGTATATTAAACTAGTTTTCATCTTTATAATGGCTTTCGTTCCAAAAAGCACTCAATTTAATAAAAAAAAAAATCCTTGAGTATTTTAGTGCACTTGAAATGCTTCAAGATGCCGAAAGGTAAATCTTGGGTCGTTAGTGAAACAATGAACGGAAAAGTACAAAATATAAATTATTCAAATTTAATGACATTCATATTGATTTTCAAACATTTTTAATTGTGAAGAATAAAAAGCATGAATGTTAGAGATAATATTAAGCTGGGAGTGCTTCATCTATCAAATCTTTAATGGGCGTAGAAATTTCGGAAAAAAAATTCCAACCCTAATTCCACTTTCTTTGCACCCTCTCAGAATTTATGCTGAACAGTTTACTCACAAATAGTTTCCATACTTTCCGGCTTGAGCGGACATAGTTTATTGATTAAAATATAACAGATGTATTCATAGATAATATTTATTAGAACAGAAAGTGATTCCTTTTAATAAATTGTAATTAATAAAAGATGTTTTTCAAACAAGTGAGGCATGTGTCACTTTTTGTAACACAATACGTAAAATAACAGAGTTGATATTATTAACGAATTTCACACAAATTTCCGCCGAATCGACCGACCGTATTTAAATAATTTTTCTTCATCCGTACTGTCACTGAAATGGCAAAACAAAACAGTGTTCATTTACCATATCTGCAGTGAGCAGTCGCGGGTGAGATGTAAGAATATTAGAACGCTTTTCTGCGTTTATACATACCGAGATATGCTCCTCGCTCACCTGCTGCATCATATCCCAGCGCGAGCATTATCCGCAAACGCGAATTCTATGTTGCGCAAACCTATTTCCGTCTCCTTCCGTTTTCATAATAAGAAAAGGAAGTGTACTCAGACTTTTCCACAATCCGATTACTGTTCACCTAAAATGATCGTAAAGTAATTGCGACACAAGTAAAGCAGGGTTTCCAAAAAGGAAAGTGTTTGTACATATACAATTAATTATATACTTGATGAGACAGAATAGAGCAGGGGTTTTTAGCCCTATGCTCGCGGGCACATGTGAGCCCACCGAACTGTTTTCGCACCCCTTCTTCAAAGTACAAAATAATGAGAAATCCGAAATTATATTTTATAACACTATTGAAATATCGGAATAAACATTTGAACTATCTTTATATCTTATTGTATAGTATTTTGTAGCCTGTACCCTTCTCCTAAATATCAAATGTGCCCGGAGCTGAAAAAGGCTAAAAACCCCTGGTACGAGTATACCAAAAAAACTACACTTATACAAAGGATACTATTGTTATAACAAAGATTATTTTTTTTCCTTTCAATTTTTCATTTCTTCAAGAACTTTAGTGCATCGTTAAAAGATCAGTTCCATGCAGATCTGTGTCAGACTAAGTAAGTGAGGAGTAAATAAGTTTTTTTTATAGATCGTAAAGTGTTATGGAAGGCGGCTGCACACACATAGCGGGAGGTGGTGGATAACAAAAACTTGTTCACACTCAAAAAAAAAGCTTACAACACTAATATTGATTGCAAGGTCTAAGTGTCGACAGTTGATGTTTTATGTGAACTGGCTATATTTAAGACAGCCACTCAATATTTACCTGTGAAATACGATCTGATTATAAAGATCTAGAAGTTATTTGGTAGCCGGTGGTGTTTAAGATTAGTGGATAAATTATAGCATAACACACAAAATGGATTTAGGAACGAAGTAATACACACATGCATAGAGTTATCCTTGCATGTGAAAACAAGTGGGGAATAGGCTCGAAAGCAGAGACGGAACGACCCTTGCACACATGTATGTGTATGACAATTTTATAATTTTTGTTTAATGAAATAGCAAAAATAATTTGAGTTAGTGTTACTCTGGTGAATTTTGATTTCAAGAAATAAGATGAATGAAAATGTCGCTTAAATACTTAAGTATTGAAAACTCCTCGGCAGGGAAATAAAAAATACGAGACAATTATGAATTTACTTTTTACATATCGATGACCGAGTGCAAAAATGAGTAACTTTTCATAATTTTTCGTGTGTTTATACATTGTTTTATATAAGCTATGAAAATTTGGGCTTGAGTGATGTATAAACTGAAAAAGAATTTGTCGATATTTAAGAAAAAATATATATTTATTATGAATATTTGCTCCCTTCCCCACCTCTTCATATTGAAATGAAAAACCGTGACCCGCTCACTGTACACGGCAATGTGTTCTTTTCGCAGAGATGCATAGGGTATAGGAACTACAGCAGTATACACGTAAACAGTTTCTCTTCTATGCAAACACATCATTTTATTCTGCGTTAGATTTTTTCTACTGTGGCCATGTTCACTTTTTTCATTTTCAAAAAAAAATGTGCATCTGTATGCAAAACGTTTTTTACGCAAAGTCAACAAAAAACAGAAATAGTTTGTATTCATTGATCAGTTGTTGATGAATAAATATAAATAAAAACTGTATTTTTAAAACCAATTAATACAAAAGATTTCATTTAAATTATAATGAATACATACTATTACGCTTAAAAAGAAAGAAAATAAATATTTTGTGGAGAAAAATATTTCTTTTTTATAATGTACAAATGAAAAAAGTTGTTTTTATATATTTTACCATCTTTTAATACTAGAATATTTTCGAATAAATACGGAAAATAATTACTTATTTATGATGAAATAATAATTGATCTTGGGTGAAATTTATTCAATGATCGATGTTATTTTATTAATTCATTGAACGAACCAAAGAAGTCCAATGCGATAAAAGGATAATGTCATTATTTATGTTAAATGCCACAAAATTTATAGTACTGTTTTCAAAAAAAGATCAGGACCGTTTTCGCTTATCGAGAGCATTCGTCAGTTAATAATGCTCACGATGAGCAATGTATCAATTTAACGGTGTCTCATAGTCAAATTTTTGTTTGAAAAAAATGCAAATTGCACGAACGGTGTATTTTAATTATATAATTGAATCAGTTAAAAAGTTAGAGAACTTTTGCATGCAAAAAACCATTTTAAAAATAAATAGAAAAGTAGATAATGCTCAAAACTAAGAAGAATAAAAGGGCAACGGTGTCGTATTTATCACTTTACACTGAAAGAAATCTGATTAATTATTACTGGACGCTAAAAGGGTACGAGCTTTGGATGGATAAAACGAAAAGACTCCAAGGCAAAGAAATGTGACTCGGGCAAGTTTTTCAACCCCTAATTTAATATACTAAAAAGATGGGAGTAGACGATGGGAATGAGTGAGGTGTGAAAGGTGGCAATCCGGGGCGGAGGAGAGGGGGATGAAACTTCACGGGCGCGAGACAGATGAGCTGAAAAAGAGGGGTGTTAAACTGAGCTCGCAAACAAATCAAGTGAGAAACGACAGGGGTTGCCGAACTTTTTGAGAGGCAAAGTAGGTATCCATTTTCCTAAGTGCGTTTGACCCTTTTTGTATACGTATTTGGTCCCGTTTATATTTTTGCTTCAACTTTTTTGAGCTCGGTCGGTTTTTATTTCGGTAAAATATGTTTGCATCCATCCAGACATTTATTTTAAGATTACATATTTTACAAGAAAAATTCTTTATGAATGGAGCATTTTTTTAAAAAAACATTTCGTAGCTAACACAATATTATAAACATATTCTTTACAGATTAAATGTGTTAGGCAATACACACCATTTTTCAGACACCACTACTTTTTCAAGATTCTGTATTTGAGCATAAAAGGTTTACTTTTAATTTGATTTCTAGGGTGTATTACATTGATTTTATTTTAAATAGTATCATAGGTAATAACGAAAAAATCTACTCCCAAAAAGGAATACTCTATGACTTATATATCAACATACATCATAATATACTTACCATACACATTCACAAAGTGACTTGATTATATTTTAAGCTATTAATAAGAAGCATTGCATGTTGAATGCATCATTTAATCTAAGCTGTATGGGAAATTCCTTCTATGTGCAGTTTGATAAATTGATATGACAACTCAAATCCTTATCGCATGCAAATAACGACCACTATACGATTTGTTCTTTGATATTCACGTATGAAATAGATAAAGATTATCGCGTCAAAGAGAATTGAAAATGCATACTTCAAAACGTATACCGGTGCACTACTTTTGTAATGAAATATTATTCATACAAAGAAATGTCACACGGTATCTTTTACTAAAAATGTGAACTGTTTTTATTTTTCAAATACTTTTAAAAATGACTTTTTTTTTTAAATTTCGTAGCTATTTTTACATTATTGTAACAAAGGGTTGTGACATAAAACAAAACAACAAATATTAAGAATTTTATTTGCATTGTATATTTATCGTATCTTGTTATCTTCAGAAGGTTTGATTTAAAATTTAAATCTCTCGAATAAATAAATTGCTTTTGTGGTTTTCAAGCCATTCCGCTAAGTTTGGTGCTATAAAAAGATTCCCTTTGGCATTTATACATAAATTATTAAAACTAAAAATACAGTGGCTCAAGTAAAACTACTATCTTTCACGTGCAGTAAACCAACACCGGAGACCTGCTTACTCCCCTATGAATGTCAATTCTTTATTGAGAAACGTTAGTCTGACGTTCTGTTAACAAGCTCCTTACAAATTTATTGAATGTTGTGTTTATTTCAAAGAAAGATATTTATCACCTCCTAGTGTATTGATGTTAACAGAGTGAGAGTGTCTAATTTTTAAAAAATTAAATAAGTAAATAAGATATTTTTATTTTTTAAATAATAAAATTTCCGTAATATGAATATTTTGTTAAGCTTTAGTGGCTTAAGGTTCCCCAACTGATAAAACTATAAGACTTATTTTATATTCAGTCACGCAGTCGATGGTAAGAATCCTGAATTTACGTTTTTGTATTTGATTTACCAGAATGTGTGTGATTAATATCTTCTCGACTAATGGTTGGATCCTGAAAACGGACAGTATAGAAATTACGATACGCTTATATGTAGCTAGTCTTTTCCTGAAATTTTCTTTGGGCTGTTATTATTCCTAAAAGAGTGACTGACTAACAAAAGATATTCAATAACCGCCTCAGTACCGTAAGCCCACTGGTGTATTCGCGAATACCGTCACAAATATAGCAAAATGTATAAAAAATCTTCCTGTAAAAATTCTAAAGATATTTTACTTGTCATATTTAGTTAAATCTATACACTGTCTTTAGAAAAAAAATATGGCCTTTCTTTCATCAGTCATTTTCAAAAGAGGATTTTTTTTAAGTCGGATGGTATTAATTTGACCACTCTGCTCGGTACTGAAGTTGTTAAATATATATTGTTAAAAGGCTTAAGGCTTAATTTTGGGAACAGATACGGCTTAAAAAGTATTTCTTGATTTAATTTTTTTATAATAGTATAAGCTCAACAGTTAAAAAAATTTGTGGAGAAAAATAAATATTTACAGGAAAATGTTGACGCGTAAGCGCAAACAACAGAAAACGTGTAGGGTGAAAGCGGCACCTTTATTACAATAAAAGAGTTAATCTAATACTACTTTCGCCGGCTTCTGATCCAATTTATTAGTCGTTTCATCGGCGGGGTTGTCACCTAGCGCACCCTTGCAATATATCCTCTCTTGCAATACTCTCGCGCCTACCCCTGAGTCCGCCTGATTAGCTGCTTAAATATTTAAGTGGCCGCCCGCCACCCGCGCCGCCCAGACGGGAGGCTGTTGGAGGGGTGTTGTTGTCCAGAACTTTATTTATTTCCTTGTTTATTTATTTACCTGCCGGATACGTTTCGTTGGGAAATGCTAGATCGGGAAACTTTGGCGATGATAGTTCGAATACACATTTCAAATGGTTAATCGACAAAATATTGACTTTTTAAGGTAAAGATAATTTGGTTACTATTTCTGCTCGATTGGAATTAAGTTTTGATAAATTTTGAGTGGGAAATATAATTTATAGAATTTTATTAAATCTTATACCGAAATTGACGGTCAAATAATTAATCGATGTGAGTATTTTATAAGCCATAACTGCCTGTCAACATTCACGCAATGCGCTTAGTGTGCACGATCGCAGTCATATAAAGAGACTGCGTCTGTATGTTTTGTTATAGAAATAAAGATAGATATATCAAGACTGCATTATATTTTTTTGAACGTAAATCTTATGAAAAGGTTTATTTTAAAACGAAGTTAAAAATTGTACCTAAATCCTTGTTAATTTTATATTCAAAGTAATTGCCGAATACATCTAAAAAAATGTTTATATATTTACAGTATTATCAACTGATGATGCTCGCTATGAGCGAAGCCGGCACTGATCTAAAACATTTAATGTTAAATAAGTACTAAAAATGTTTTGTTATTTTTATTGTAATCGATTATGTTTATTTGTATTCCATCGGTTTATAAAATCAATCTTACTTTTTACTAGACATTGGTGGAGTTTGGACAGTGGAAAGTGAAGAAGTGGCTTTTTCGTCTGTAGTGAATACCTTCTGACAGCTTCTACCATGCATCTATTTGTTGGGGCTCAGACTTCTTGGAAGCTCCTATTCATTATATATGGCATGTGGATGTATAAAAGGACACAGAAAAGTTGGCCAGGGATATATGGAGCGGAAACTTCTCAATATACGGAACAGATATGGTATTAAAAAGACATTTAGATCACATTTGTTTCTACGAATGTTCACTCGATAAAAGTTATTTATTATTAACTTAATATAGTTCACATCAAATCATTATAAAATATTAATACTAAGGACCTCATGTCATGCTAAATGTTTCTCATTATTATAACAATGTATTAAATATCATTGAAAACAGATGTATATATGTGTGTTTTATCTAAAAAAAATATACTTACATATATCAACGGTAAAAATATCTTTCAAAGTTACTATGGGCAGCGTAGAAAAAAACAGCATTCAAATACGAGAGACGAGAAAGGAGATTTTAAATTATGTATTGCAGAAGCGTTGTATGGATGTAGTATTATTATTTGTACACGATATTGTTGTTATCCAGCGTAACGTTACTGCACTAATAATGACGTGAAGTTCTACAGTTTATTTCTGAATTGATACTCGTTACCAGAAAATACTTAATGTATATAAAACTACACTGTATTTGAGTGTAAAAGTTCAAAGATCCATATCGTTTCTAACACTTTATTGTGTTTTACTGCTACTGAGAGAGGAGAAAGAGATAAAAGACGAATAAAGCAAAAAGAACAAAAAGGCATCCCGGTAAGAAATAACGTTCATGAATTTTCATATTTCATGATTTTCAGGAGATAACTTTTCTTTTATTCATAGCTACAGCGAGCTGGCGTGATGCAAAGCACAAGTACACATGGCTGAAAGTAAAGCTTTTGTTATTCAAATCGTATTTCAAATTTTTCTTAGGGAAACTTAAAAAGTTTACCTCGTTCATAAAAAACAGATTTTTGCAAGACAAGATGTTTTGTGTCACTGATATATATATTTTTTTTGAACAAAAATAAAAGGGATTGTTGTTAAATTTTATTTACAACTTGTTGCAAGAAGTATTTCAGTATGAAAAAAACAGCAAAAGTTTTCATGATTATAATAAAAGACAGTTTAAACAATACATTATTCTTAATTTGACATTTATATTAACATATGTACACATTAAAACAATAGGCTACTTATGCTATGTATGTTTTTAATGTCATCGGGTTTTTACTACCTAAACATTATTTTATACATAAATAGTTTTCAACTGTAAAAAAGGTATTGACGTAGATTTTTTGTACGGAAAATGTTTTTTTTTACTCTGAAATTCTTTCATAAATGAATAATACGATAAGCAATATAAATATTTTTTTAGGAATAAAAAATTGGGGAGACACCAATTAATACACAGCTAAATTTGCACTCTTTATCAAGAATCTCAAATGAAGGTTTTTTCACAGACTTGTTTTTTTCAGTATACTTAGAAGACGTCTTTTATTACCAATTGTTTGTCACGACTTTATCAGTCTTGTTCAGTTATTGTATTATATAAATAACTATTTCAGATTGTATTTCTTATTAGTTGGATACGCTCGCGATGAGCAAAACCGGTCCGGACCCAAATCCATTTAATGCGAAATATTAAGAATACCTGTGTAATAATAACTCTGTTTTTATTTTTTATTTAATACCATTCCACCAAGTATTGACAGTGAGCACCTTAAAAGTGAAGTCAATCTCTTTTATTGATGACGGTTAGGATACAGTTTTGAAATTAATAACCGTATTGCTTTTATCACTCTTTATGGTTGGAAAAGATCTGATAGGAAGAGGGCAAATGAAAGTGTTTACGTAATAAAATCAAAACTTTTTGAACGGACATCAATGAATGAATGGCTAAAATCTTAAATCCAACGATTCAAAAGACGATATGTCATAATGCAAAAAAAAACCGCTTGGAAATTGAGTGGAACGTTGGTTCTAGATAAATGTCCCGGTGTCTCGCACGACTTAAAAATAAAAGCGAGCAACAAATGGGTAAACATTACATTCCATTCATCATCTTTGTCTTTGCAGCAAAGGGCGACTATAATTCCAACGTTAAAGGTGATAAAGTATCGTCGATAATATTTTACAAGGAACTTACATGCAATGTATCGTAACTTTGTATCATATATGTTCGGTATAACACGCTGGTGCTGCATGAGTCTGAATAAAATGCGACTTGCATATTTAGAGCTGAATCGAAAGGAAATGACTATTTTATTGATAGTAGTTTGGTCTAATTTATTTTTGTGCTTAACCAATGACACATACTCAATTAATTGTATGATAATTATTAACAAATCGTTAGTAAATTAATACAGACGACCATAAAATTTTTAAAATTTTGTGATAATATTAAAAAATAACAAAAATTATGTAGTACTTATTCCACATTAGATTTATTAGGATCAGAACTGGTTTCGCTCAACGCAAACATAATCTATACAAAAACTAAGCTGCATAAAACACTGTATTTTTTAAGTTCTTTTCAGTCGATAATGTTCGCGATGAGCGAATCCGGTGTTGGTCCTAATAAATCTAATATGGAATAAGTACAAAAAAATGTAATTATTTTTTAATATAATGCTATTCCACCAAGTATTGATAGCGAACACCTTAAAGGTGGCATCAATTAAATATGAAGTACATATATAAAATAAGTATTATTTTTGCTTGTAATAAAAAAAATAATGATATTTTCTTGCAAACATTAAATCATCAATTGTTTTGAAAATGTATTCAATATATTTTGTTAAAAGCAAGAGACTTGTTATTATCAATATATTTTACAGTAAAGTTATTCAACCACACCTTCAACCGAAGCCCATAAATCTGTTCAGGTTTTATTAACGGACTGGCATACAATTGAATTTCAATCCAATCTAGTAAAATTCGTAAATAATAACGTAAGTCCAATTTGTTATTGCAATCAAAGTGACACGGGGCTTAAATAATTCGGTTTACGTATTCAATCCGCGTTCATTTTTCGCCCATGTGTTTTAGAACTAATTTATGATGTGAGAAGGACTAGGGGCGGCTTATGAAGGCCACTCACCCTAAATCCTTTAATATTCAGATTGAGCGTCAGATATCGCAGAACCTTCCTGCGCTTACTACATACACGGTTAAACCAAATATTGTAAGGCAAGAGTTGCTAATACTATTCACCGCATGCAAAAACCCGTTGGGAGTCGATTTACTTTGAGAGCGTGGCTATATAAAGAGCAGTAGTAAACCGTGTTAACTATGTCGGAAGAAATGTACCAACTAAGGCTTGTAACTGTTATGCCATACGACATTCTCAATTACCTTAAGTTGATTAAATATGTTTTAGTTAATTTGTACAACATCGGAAAAAGAACATGTTGTATTAATTAATTAAGAATTTCGACTAAAGGTTCTTTAGCGATGGAATTTTAAAATCAAATTTCAATCGTTAAAATTTTGTACTTTTCCATGAGTTTTGTCGCTAACGACCCTAGCTTCATGCATTTCAAGTGCACGAATGTACTTAAACTGATGCGTAATTAACAGTTTGTATCAAATAAAATTAGTACACTTAGTTTAATTGATATTAACGTAATCTATACAAATAAGCGAAAATTTTCTGTAAATGAATTAAGTGAGAGATATAATTAACGGGTATTTTGAATATAGTATCGCCACCAGATAACATAGAAATATGGGTAAATAAATCGAAGGCATTTATCCGCAATATTATTATTGAATTGATTGATTTAAAGTGTCGAGTTTATAATTAATGATATTTATTTAAAGGGGTATAACAATGGCGTGTTTGGTAGATTATGTTGTTCGTTAAAAATTGGTATATTATTAAGCTGAGCTCTATTTATCTCTTATATTTCTTGATAAAAAAATTTAAGTTCGCCCATATTTTTATGTAACAATTCTACTCCGAACGCGGAATTATCGAATAGTAAATGATTGGCGAAGGTGCTCGTCAGTGAACACTAAATAATTCATATCAATTACGATGTGTCTACGGTGTTGGTGCTAAATGAATAAAATTGAACCGATTGTAAAAAATATTCCGATGAAAAAAGACCGTAATTCACCAGACTGACATACAGCATCGTTGAAGCACCTCTGACATCAAGATCCCCTCAACGTAGACCCTTTGAGCGCGTGCCCTTTGCTTTATTACGAGTGGTGTTATTCGCAAAATTTAGAAAATTTAAATCCATCATAATATGTTAGAGTATTGCAGAAAATTATTATCAACGTATTTAATGCAGTAGTTCACAAATATATATTTCAAGCTATCGGCTATACCTAAGATAGTGCAAAATCGTTTACGTAAAATTTATCGTTAAACCCAATCTTATTGATCGCACTGTAAGTATGTAATCTTAACACTAAAAATAGTTATGTCAATTTTGTGTTGAAAAAATATGACAGAGTGAGTGAGGATATGATTGTAATACTGTTCTTAGTGTATGACCAAAATGAAACATCAATTTGATTTGTATAATAAATTGGTTTACTTGTGTTCATACTAAAATTACTTAATTGGCTGGTTTATTTTGTCCGGTCCTGATATTTTTTTAAATTTTGGAGTTGGTACAAAATAAGTTGTGTTTTATTTATTTTTTTATTTTAAATGAATATTTATTAATAGACTGAAGATGTTTCTCGAAGAGGCAACATATGGAAGTGTCACTATTTGTGGTACTAGACGTGGAATAACAAAATTATCAATGTCGTTTTAAATAATCATGAATTTTCGTCAAGAATTTATGGTTAAAACTTTAAAAGTTTGGCTGATCAATGTACTGTCTTAGTTAGTGGATATTTTCAACAATGGATTTAGTGTTTTGTATTTAAATTGGTTTTTACTTTTAAAATTTCTAAACATGTTATATCCATCAAGTCATGTTTAATGGAATAATTCTTGTGTACTATCTTAATTTTATTTGTAAAATGCATAACACATTGACGTGAGCTGTAATGTCATGTATTAGTTTCATTGACAATTAAAAATAAAATAGGCAACATACTAATTTTATATATTGTATATATGTATGTACATCGAGATTAATAAGTTGTACAAGTACTCACTACTAATACGATACAATTTACAGGTGTTAAAGAAAAATGATTTGATATATTATACTAATTCCAATCAATATTAAATTCGAAGACGAGGTAATTGAAATTTAGCGAAGGGGTAAATAATTAATCATAAACCGCCATGAACAGTTTGTTAGCATAGTACTTGTAAAACTTGTATTTAGGAATTTTAAAATTTGTTAAATTTTTGGATTAATCATAAATTTTAAGTATGCTTCATAAGTATGAACATTCTGAAGAACTTACTCACGTGGAGAATATATTAAACATTAACGCATGTAAGTAATAATTTTCTTCCGAGTTTTCATTAACTTTCTAACATAAATATTTACATTCAAAAGTTTTCACCCCCGAGAGGCAATGTTTAGTATAGATGAAGTAATTTTTGCTGATCAGAACTCGATAATTAATGAACGAGATGAGTGATTGTTTTATGGTTTCACTAAAAAAAATATTACCTTTAATATGAAAAGCGGAGAATTGAAAATGTATGAAACAATCTATCGCAATTAAGTTTTACTTTTTTTTATGAAATAATTATAAAGTTATGTACATCGTACAGTTATATTATAAATAATCAATTCATTAAAAGAATCGAAGTTAATCTTTCACTTTCAATAAGTAAACACACCACTTAATATTATTGATTCATGATTCTAGTAATTTCACAGTGAGTCGTTATTTTACCTATTTTCATTTTATTTTCAAAATGGCCTTAAAAATAGATGGTTTTATACAACTTAAAGGTTTTAAATAGCAATACCTGACATTCAGAACATTTTTTTTGTGTAAGATTGATTCATTTGTGATGTGTTAAGGAGAAACATTAATTCTGAATGTGAAAAATCAGTATTAAATAAAACATAGAAATGAAAAATTACGAAAATAATTTTAAATGTTAATTATTTATATGTATCTCACGTTACTAAAAAACAAACCAATAAATCAGCTGATCTGTCGTGCTTAATTGTCATGTTTGTTTTTTTTGTAAGATGTCATTCAATATAAAAATGTAAATCAACTTCAAACTATTTCTATTGGTAAAACTGAAGCTATTATTTGGTTGTCGACAACTGTTTAATTTTAAATCGAATATTTATACCGAAGAGACTTCTTTGCTTCGCTTTGGTGAATAATTATGGATTATTTTTATAATATTATGCTTCTTTCGAAAGATTCATGAAACTGATATATTTTTTATTATTTTCAGAAAACTGTAAAATTGTATTATTATATGATTGCTTAACCCACACATTCATGGTTATAATAATACAATATATTTTATTTTAAGCAGGATATTTTGACAAAAAAGAAAAATATACATTTCTTTTACTCGACAGTTACGGCTCGATAAAAGTATTTAGTAAAGAATACCATTTTAAATTCAGCGTATTGTTTCGGAAATGGAAAAAAAAAATAACAACGAACCACTGCGTGTCCGGAATGATCGTTGCCCAATAAAGGTATTCCAAAAAGGCAACATAAATCAATGAAAATGCAATTCATGAAAACATGATACAATGACATTGACGCCAGATTTCCTGTGGAGCGAAAAAACAATGGGCTCATTGTGATTGAAAAAATCGATGTTTTTATTAGCACACGGCAATTTTGGTGACTGAGTTTAATATTATCACCATTTTTTTTTGCTTGAAAAACCCAACGTTCATATTATATTATTTGTACTGAAATATTTTAGTAAGATGTACCTTTATTTTGCGTATATAATGTATATTATAATTGGGCTTATAAATTATGATAATGAATTATAAAGATTATATGTACAATCTGTTAATACAGTTTAAGTCCAAGCTTCAAATATTTAGATTATAATATACCTTCTCAATGTTACCCTGATTGTCATTTAGTTTGCCGTCGATCAAGACGACCCCAGTCTGGCCTCTTAATCTTACTTCATCTCCAGGGTATCTCTGAAAAGATTAATTTATTTAATTTGAGTTATCTCAAGTAAAAGTCAGAAAGTAAACTTTCAGAGAGATATATTAAACTAAATGATGCCTTTTCAAATAAGCTATATGTTAAAAAATGTTGGGAAAGTAAAGTATTCTTTGTATCAAATATGAAGTAATAAAAGTCTAGTAAGCGAACTCTTGGTTTGATTATGCCCCAATTATTACATATAATATTAAGGTTCTGTAACATTTAATTGTGATTTCATATTTAATGAATATCTTTTTAATCATAACCGTTTTTGGATTTTTTAAATTAAAATAAAATTAGATTATCTGTCGGGAATCTGAAACAACACAACAGTGTGCCGTGTAAACCGAACCCAATGTTCTAAAACATAATTATTTCCATTTTTTAGTGATGTAATACAATGTAGATAGGTAATGTTTTATACTATTTTATTTCACTTTTAAGTTTTCGAGATATTTTTTTGGGAGGATTCGTTGTAAGGTATTTTGTTATTTGAAAAATTTCCAATTGGGATGCATGCTTTTGGTATTTTTGTTCGGCAACTAGATGGAAAATTTTAACATATTGTATTGACTATTATTTTTTGCTAAAATACATAATCGTATTTCATAAATGATAGATGAAATTTTAATATTTAAGAAATATTAAATGCTTATCATTGATAATTAATTATAAAATTGGCGGCTATTTTTTGATAATTCACATTGAGTTATCAATATTTACACGTTTAAAACAATGTTATTTCAAATTTCCGGTGGACGTTACTATTCTGCATTAAGATCGTTATAAAGCTTTATTAAAATTTAAAATAATGTTGTGAAAAAGCTCGGGCAGAGGTAGGTTTATTTTTCATTTAGCATTTGCCTTTTCCTTGACATTTTCCAAGTATAGTTTTTCTGACAAGTTGTTCTATCATTTGTCAGCCAAACAACATCTCTATTACACGCAGAGCAATGTTTTCCCAGAAAATGAATGAAAAAATAATTCGTAAGAAAAGCGACGCTCGGTATTAGTTTATTTTGTAATTCGACGCCTACTTATTTGTTTTTAATGACTATTAGTTACTAAGAAGTATTTAAAACTATTTTACAGAAAGCAAATTAACATACATATGTCACTTTAGATGAAAAACATATTACAGTAGAACCCCGATCTTACTTTCTCCCATTAACCGTTTAACCGCACGTTCATTTCGTATAGTCCCGGCGAAACACCCAAACAATGTTAAAAAATCTCTCATTAATCGTTCTCCAATTAATCGATTTCCTCGATTTATCGTCTTAAAAGTCCCGTCACAAATATTATCCCGATTGAGCGTTTTTGTTGTTTATTTCTTAGAAGCACATTCGACCCCATCCAATCGATTCATAATAAAATTTTAAAAAAAGATAAATAAAAGATTTGTAAAATGACAATTATTTACTATGCAGTTTTATTAATTTTCAATTGATTTTGATGTCAATTTTATTATTATTTTGCAAAAGTTACAATGAAATACTAAACGTGTTTACTTGCATTTATAAATGTCTGTATTTATGACAAAAGAACAGTTTACATATAAAACCGTTATTCCTTTTTGTTTCACTAATACCCTTTCGTTTTTATAGCGATCCATATCCCAAATAAACAAGTTCTTGCCATAAAAATAATCCGTAAAACTGTTGCAAAATTTATTCGTGGAAATTTCGAAGTATTCTTACAGGTGTGTCCCCCTCCGGAGAGATTCAGCAAAAATTTTAACGGTCTTCTCGCCGTCGTCAACACTGCAAGCGAGGTAAGCTTTCCACGACGCCGCTAATAAACAGGACGTCCATGTGGATTAACTTTATTCCTGTTTGTTAAGGCTCCGGAACTAAGAATCTCTACGCTTTTGCCTTGCTGATTCGACAAAGTGAAGCTTAAAGTTACTACAAAGCCGCAGCTCATTCTAAACGTAGAAGGGTGGTAAACTTACTTGCCGAGTATAAACGATCCTTAAGTGGCAACAGTTAACTCCTTGGATACAATAATTTTTATGGTAATTCATGTTTTGCACACACGTTTCAACAATGATAAAGAATAAAACGTTATAATACGGTAAGAAAATAACAATGTATTTTAGTTTTACATAAATTATTTTATATATTTGTTGATAGCTATTTCGGCTTACACCTTCGTCTAGTTCTGACGAAGGCGTAAGCTGAAATAGCCATCAACAAATATATAAAATAATTTATGTAGAACTAAAATACATTGTTATTTTCTTACCGTATTATAATGGAGTTCTACCAAGTAAATGCCTGCTCAATCAATAGAATAAAACGTTGTTTATTACTTAAATTGGCGCTGTTGCAAATTCAAATGAATAACTAGTTGCTTCAGACGCCAAATAGATGGTCGTGAAAGTTTAGTAAAAATATTTACAAAATAGCATATGGATTTTTTTGATGGATGATAATTTCGTTATTATTTGTAATACTAGATTAACCTAAACCTATGATAATGATATTCTTTACGGCGTGACGTCATGCCCATTAAAAAGATATTTTCATATGAAAAAAGTAAACGGTGCCTTTTATAAATATACAAATTTTAACAATGCCATCAAAATAACGCTTAATCGATTTAAATATCAGTTATTTTAAGATGCATATATACATATGTATATATGCCATTAAAAAATCTGATAATAAATATTAAAGTATCTACTATTGTTTTGAGATAACGATAATAAAATATTGAAAATGAAAAAAAATACGAATCTACAGGTAAGTATATGCAACGTAAGTATAAATATAATGGTTAATATTGTTATTAGCTTAGAAAACATCTTTCAAATTCCTCGATATTAAGATTTTTTCTTTCATTTCTTACCACACTGAAACATTAACTGGTATAAAATACTAATCTGTATAAATGTGTAATATTTTATTGACCCATGATGTGATATTAAAATTATCGCTTCGATATATTGTTGAAATTAAAAGTAAGATACATCACAACCGACGCTAATGCACCATGCGTTTTGGAAAATATAGTTGAGATTTGCGTATAATAGAAAAAAAATATAGATATTAGAATAGAGAGCAAAAATATCCATTTCCCTAGGCAATGCATTGATCAGCCAAATAGCTTGTAACTGGCGACCGACGCAAAGTGCAAGTTTTAAAATAAAAAAATGCTCTTGAATTTGGCCACGTTGGCAAAAATTGGGAGGATGTAAGTTTGCAGTGTTGAGTGTGTCAGGATTATTAACTCGGCCCCGAAGAAGAAGAGAAAAATGTATCATATCAAACATATCCAAGCTTTAATACAGTGAAACAATAACATTCGTAAAATAAATTTGGTCGGATGATACTTCTAGAAGGAGCTATAAAATAGAACATACTTGAATTATTTGACAATGTTGAATTTATAATACTAACAAAATTTTGTAAACGAAACACAACTCTTACTGGTAATAAATGAAAAAGCCGGAAGCATTAGTCTATTATAAATGAAGTAAAAAAGCCGTGTTTTAACATAAATATTATGACAACTCTATAAAAATAAATTAGTGAATACTTATAAAAACGTGGTATAATGTCTGTAGTTAAAATGACTTCATTGTTTAATGACGAATTTAAACTTAAAACGACAAAACCATGCCTTTTACGATACTCCAGAGAGTTCTTATTAAAAAATCATTTAAAAGAGTATCGCTCTCATCACGTCGTTGTGTTCATCTGGAGCGCACTTGAAGGGTACTTGTGAAGTTAATTATAATTTTAATTTAAAGTTTTCTACTCCGAAGCTTGCTTTCCGCAACGACAGGGAGAATTTTCCTTAAAATGTTCTTCATTTATCTACTGCTACTGGCTGATGACTAAACGTTTTGCTGCCTTGCGTTGTCATAGCACTTCAACCTTTTTATGGCTTCTAAAGTTTATTATTCATTTGACGGGCGATAAATGTTTTAGGAACTTTGTGAAAATAAAATAAATATTTAAATTTTAAAAGTAAGCCACCCCTGCCACGGCATTATATGGCCATATTTTATTTGGAATAAACAGTATTTTTACTTTCAACCAAATCGACCCTTGCTTATTCGTATCGAAGTTTATTTTTCAGCGTAATTTTGTTATGCGAATAGGATAAGTATTTTACTATTCATAATATAAACTAAGTACCAGTTCCTCTCGAAGACGCGTACATAGACTTATTTTTTTTGTTTCTTAAAACGTTAGACTGTAAACAAATATTCAGTGAAATTAATCATACAGCTATAAATATGAGTTTAATTCATCAATAAAATCACTCATAAAATATTTGTGTCATTAGTTTTATTTTTAAAGAATAATTGAATGAAAAGTGCTAGTTAACACAATTGTTGTTTTATATAAGAGACGAAAAATACTGTTTAAAAAAGGAAAATGGCCTTTGACTAGTGTATTTATAACACATAGCATGACTCATTTACTTGTATCATTAAACATTAAGTATAAATAGGTATTGCGTAGGAATCTGTCCAGACAAGGGTGAGAACAGTTTGTTGATTGTTTATTCCGTTTTTTGAAACACATTATTATAGAGAGATGATTGTTCAGACTTAATTTTAAGTATGACGGAAGTTTATAGGTGGCTTGAGGTTATTAACTACACTATGATATGAAAACAAAATACATGATTAGATAACAAAGGGCTCAGTTTTCAGTAAGCAGTGACGTAGCCGTGACTCGCGCTCACCGTAAGTAAGTAAGGCAGATTTAGTGTTGTTATATTTACGACGCATTACGTTCTCTTTACACGATACCTTCTTCTTCCGGCGCTCGTACATCACTTTCTCCGGCAACAAACATGTGGACTTTCATATAAGCTAAGCGATGTAATATCCGGGGTCCTTGCGCCAGCCTACGTAACCCATCTCGTTATAAGTTTAAGTTACGTCCGACAATAGAGATAATGTTATGTGTAGGGCGCACCCTGGCAATAACAATTATTTTGTGTTGAAGTGTTAATGTTATTGCGCGGACCCGGAAGCCTGGACATTATTCCGGCATGGAGTGGGAGATTCAAAACAAAATGGAATTCCCGCGAAGCCTTCGCGCAGTTGGCCCACATTTCCGGCCGTATCGTGTAATGAAACATCACGCCTCTCTCATATATTTTTAAAGCTGTTTTCCAGCCAGGGCAATAACCGCAGATTTGCAATTATTATGGGCTGGTAAACAAAGCATCATTTATGAGTCTTGATTATTTTCATCCGGCGCATGATAGCGTTGCAATATTTTTCGTTTTATTTCTAGGACGGTCGAGTTTTCAGCTTGTTTATTTTACATGAAGTTTCTCTATTCTACTATCGATTCGCATATACTTTTAATTTGATTTATCAGCGAATATACGCGAAACAAAAAAGTTCATCATGTTATTCCCATAAAATAGCTTCATATATCTTCTTAACGACAGAATAATATGGACAGCTAACAACTACAAACTCATTAATATTCAACTGATTGCAATGTAAATTCGAAATAAATGTTATTTTCACAGAATTCCGTAAAAAATATAAATTAAACTATTAATACTGCGAAAAAATATGACATCTTAAGAATGAAGTGATTGGTTTAAAATAAGTGAATAAGTTTAAGTCTCAGTTGTATTATACCATAAAAGATGATGAGTTTAAGCAAAGAAGATATCCCAAACAATGCATATTTATTGTACTACATAGAAACGGTTCTAAAAGCATTGCATGACAAAATCTTCTGAGTAAATTTAAAAAAAGAATAATATGTTAAAAGAAATATTCTAATTTATATGAGTGACGACAATGCAAAAAAAAAAATCTGCTAAGCCTAATACACTCAGAAGATGCTCGTTCACTTTAACAATCCCATGAAACATTGCCGATATAAAAGAAATGCAATAAGGTCTCTGACATTTATACAGTTGACGCGTGACATATTAATCTAAAGAATTCGGATAAAAAACACTGAGAATTCTTTGTGCGTATGCAAAGAGAGAGTAGCAAAAGGGAAGCACGTCCGACAGACCAAATCTTATTATTCTATCAAGGGATTATGAAAAGAAATTCTCTTGTCGTGTTTTCTCCCTGTTAATAATCCTTGTACTCGCATGAGGGAGTATCTCGAAGAATAGGGAGATTCCTAATTACGATTGTGTCAGGCTCGACAGGTGAAGTTGGGGAGCGCGAACTTAAATTCGCTGCTGGCGGGGCGGGCGCGGCGCGGTTATGATAATTAAAATTGCACCTGGTCTAATCTTGTAATTGGGAACAGTGATTGAAGGCTGAAAATATAAAGCCTTACACAAAAATATGCACCAAAACAATTATCTATTAAAGTAATTAATAAAAAAAAATTTAAAGGATATTCTTGAAAGTTTGAAGTAAAATATATAAAAATAATACAACATTTTTAGTACTTATTCCACATAAAATTTATTGGATCACGACCGGTTTTGCTAATGGCGAACATTGTCAACTGATTGTGAATGTTTTATTATTTTTATTATAATGCTATTTCACCAAGTATTGACAGTGAACACCTTAAAAGTGGATAAAATATATGTTTACATATAATTACTACTCATATTATCACGTTTAAGGTGTTCACTGCCAATACTTGGTGGAAAGGCAGTGTGTTAAAAAATAATACGATATTTTTTGTAATCATTCTGCAATTAATTTATTTAGATCAGGACCGGTTTTGCTCCTCGCGAGGATTTTTGGCTGAAAATGTTGATTCGATTAAAAAAATTCGCAATGTGCGAAACCGGTCCTAATATATATATATATATTTGCGGAATAACTCATTTATGTTTGGAACACCAGTAAAACAGTTTTGAGAACTGTACGTAATAAACATACTGAAGAATTTAGGGTGATTTCAATGATTTCATATACAAAATAATTCAGCTTGTGTCAAGCTTGGCGATACTGAGGAAAATATATAATTTTGCTTATTGATAAAATTAAGCAAATTGAATATCCAGTTGGAATTGCTTTGTCATATTTATATGAGGTAAACAAAATTATTATGATTTTTTTAAATATAAAAGTTATACTGGTTGGAATGAGGAAAAATGGTGGCTAGTACTATATTTTATATGAACGATAAACGAACAGATAAAATAAACATGAAAAACAAAAAATCAATATATGTTTGAGAAATACACAAAAATACAAAGCAGTTGTTAAAAAATCCCTCGTAAATAAACACATCACACGACCTTATGGCAATTCCTTGCATCTGTATTTCGCACATTTTCCGAAAGTACAAAAGCGCTGCACACTTTTTCTTCTCTCGCTAAATCTACTGCTTTCGATGGAAGTGAGATTTTTTCTACCCCGAAGCTCACCCCACCGTTTTGAGCCGACGTCTCTCCATAAGGCTTCAGGCGACGCCAACTTGCCACTTAGTAATGCTCGCTGTTCACAAGTGAAAAAAGCCTATTTGTAAAAATCACAATTTAATGGAAACATAAACTTCTTGTTTATTAACTTCAACAGTTCAATTCGAGTTGATACTATATTTGTAAAAGAAACAGTTTTACATTCTAAATGTTTCCAAGTATTTATGAGGTATCGCCACTTCATAACACTGTTCATATATAAAAGATTTTAACTTTTTTTCTATGCAGTGGTGGTTTTTATTTCAATTCATTTTAAAATTTCAGCACAATGTCAAACTCTTTTCTCTGTCTCTTTTACCATACTGATATTTTTATCCATTCCAAATTCCTTGACTTTAATGACAAAATGAAGCAATTTATATGATTCATTCAAATCCAAATAAATGTTTCATGCATTTGCTTTTTAAATAAAAGTTATAAATGTAGCAAGGAACTTGAAGTCAATAGTCTAAGCGACTTTAGTGAGTATTATATGTTTCAGTTTAAAACGAGGAGAAAAAATATTAAAGTTGGTTTTATATGTATTTGTTGTTCACAAGAAAGACACTTTGATGGATAATCGTCTTTACAATTGGATAACGATGGAATATTGCACGAGCTAAGAATGTTTGTTAACATTTAAATGTAAAAATAAAACCGCAGTACAAATTGATGATTTTCTTCGATTTTTTTGTTTGTTTGTTGTAGAAGGCAGTCTTATTATGGTCCGCCAAGAGCGCAACAAGCAATAGGTAATTGCTTCCAGTGTCTGCACGCAGAGATGTAAGTAGAAGAACACAGTAAAAACAGTTAATTTATAAAACTAAATATTTAAGGCTTAGTATAGAGATGATAGTGATATTTCTGTAAAGAAAAAAATTATGTACCATCAAGACAGGAGTTATTTTTGTAGTCAAATCAAATAAAATACAAAGTTTATGTTTTAAATGAAAAATAGTGTTGATTCAAGTAAGCTTTTTTAATGTTAAATGTTTTAAAACGCGCGTCATAGAGGTATTAGTAAGAATGTTGTATCATTAATATATTAATACAAATTCAGAGATTTTCATTTTGTATTTGAAAAATAAATATGGTTAGGATACAAAAATGGTCATAAGAAGGGCTGATAGTGAGCTTATCGCTTTTTCTTCGCAACGATTTTTGGGATCGGATGGATAAGAAAGGATATCACAAATATGTACATCGATTGACTGAATACAAAATTTATGGAATTGTCCGTACGAGACTCGAGTCACCGCAACCAGTTGAAAATGTCCTTGAGCATTGCTGCAAAAAACATTTAATATTAATTTGACTGGTGTTTCACGTGGTCAAAATATTTTGTCAGATTGCTCACAGTTTTTTTTAAATGTATACATTATGAAGATATAAGTTTCACAGGTTTTTAATGGTTTTTCTCCTTCTGTAGTTAGCTTAAGTTTTTGTGTCTGGCCGAAACGCCGTTGAATTCAGCCGCTAGATGGCGACACGAATATTTTTCCACTGGCTCCACAAAAGCACTTGCATAAAACGTAATATCATCAAGTAAATAATGGCTCTCTCGCAACGGCTTGTAACGAGGAGATGTTTTAATTAGTTTTATTTGTGCTCTCTTATTCCATTTTTTATTATTATTTTATATCTCTCACCCCTCACTTAGTGTCGTCAGCATTTGTGTTCATGATTACCAAGTTAAATATTGAAATAAAGCAGAATGGTTATGTAAGCAGTTGTTTGTCAAACAAACAAATGCATACTATTAACGATAAATGTAAAAATATGACAAGATATACTGCTTCATATGACTGTTTTGAGTTAGAATGAATAAAATTTCAACAATAAAAATATTCTACTATTTTATTGAATAGTATATAATTATCGCTATCTATATATATAAAAATAAATGTCTGTGTGTATGTCCGCTATGGACTACTAAACCGCTCAACCAATCGATGTGAAACTTTACAAATTTATTGAGTACACTTCCGCAATGGTTTCTGGCTTACCAACCCTTCCCCCGAACCACCTCCCAACCACCACCCCCCCAAATTTTTTTTTAAACTTTATGAATTTTTCGAGTTCACTCCTTCGAAAGTTTCTGGCATACCCCATACGCCCCCCAAACCCCACCCCGCCAAACAACCCCCTCCCCCCCAAATTATTGATATCGATTTTTTACAAATTTCTCGAGTACACTATCGCGAAACTTTCTGGCGTACACCCCATCCCCCACCCCACCTCCCCCCAATCACCCCCACAATTGCTGGCGTAGCAACGCGCGCAGGGTACAGCTAGTTATAATATAAAATGCGACAAAAGAATACAGTGAAACGAATTATCTGCATTCTAACTTAGATGAAGATACAACAAAGTAACATATTTTGGTAAACTAAAATACATATTGACATTAATGTTAATTGATAAATGAACATACATATATGCAGAACTGATTATGGAGCTTTGTATTTATAACAAAAAAAAAACCATTTAATTGTCCTATTATGAAATATAGATGTAAAATTTAACGGATTTGGTGACAAACTTACGAAATAAATTAGTTTTTATTATTATTATGTTATTTTTAGGATGGATTCGACGGTAGCTTTGTGGAAGTTACAAAAGCGTGTTTGTTATTTGGAGAGATTCACGCACTCTCTTTTTTGAGATAGTAAGAATTTAAGGAAAGGATAGATGTGGGCTCGAATGCATCGATGTTTATGATTTGATCATTGATATCCGATATGTAAAACTGAAACATTATAATTTAATGTGTAAAATTATTTTGAATATAATTTGTTTAAAATTGAAAAAAATCTGTTTAAATTACGTTTTCTATTGAAAGTTTACACGACGAAATTTGCCTGAGTTTGGCCAGCAGTACTCGAACAGGATGGTAATTTGCACGACACTAAACGCGGTCCTACTTCCTCAGACAAACGCTTCAGAATATATCCCCGAGGGCTCTGTACGTTCATTCATAACCATAAAGGATACGTGAAACTATCATAACCAGGTCTCATAAACAGCAATCATTGAGTAACTCTCTTGGGTTATAAAGTATACTTGGCTCGCCTGCAAGGAAGTAGCATGGCTATGCGGCGTCTAGCAAAGATTGCAAAACTAACTATCGGAACAGCCGTTACTCTCACACACTGTCAACAAGCTTTTGAATTTCAGCGCATTGATTGGTATTAGCTTTCCATTAGGAATTGCTTTAGAGCAAATAGTTATTTAGGTATATCGGGTTATTTTAACTGTGAACCCCTACGCATAAGAAATCATTGGAAAAGTTATAAATAGGCTCCGCGGTCATATGCTAACGTTGTTGGCTTCTACCACTTCAAATTTCTGTTCATATACATGCATATATAGTGTCTAAAATGATCTCCCACAACCATCAAATCGTAAAAAATTGAACGATAAGCTAACCACTTCTCCCGCCCGTGTCCTACTCTTTTTGTCACTACTTTCTACGAAAAAAGTATTGAGTACGATGAAAAAAAAACCAACGTATTTTAGTTCTAAATTTTTTTATAATAAATCATATAGTTGATAGCTATTTTGGCTAACGGCATCGTCAGAACCAGTTCTTAGTGCGTGAAGTGAAAGAATTATCAACTTTATATTATTTAATTATTCTACAACTGGATAAGAAACAATTCTTGTTGAAAAACTTATGGCAAGGTTAACTCCACTAGGAGTCCATATGCTCCACATTGGAAGCGTCGATTGGCGACTAAATTGTGTCTCACTTTTCCGTTTTTGAAATATCGAGTTGTATTTTTATGATTTTTTTTATATGAGTGATTTAAAATTATTATATGACATAATTACGATTTATTGAATGAAACTTCTGATTCTTTTGAATGATAAACGTATTAATAATGATGCCGTAAGTTAGTTATGTTATACACGATAAAAAATATGAAAATCTTGCATTTTCCTTGAAAATTGTATTCTTATTTCAAAAAAGGAACGTGCCATATAAAATTACCGTCAAAAATAATGAGGTATTAAAAAAGCGTTTACGCATCATTTTTCAGCGCCGCTGTCCACCTTGAAGTAAACGCTTTTCCCTGTCGTGTCGGAGCACTCGCTATTTGTCAGCATATGAGAGGAAGTAATTATCTTTGAAATGTATTATGTCAGGTCATTTGCTAAGAGAACAACTTTTGCTCGCGATAGCACTGCAGGATGTAGTTATGTAAGAATATGTTAGCAATGCACAATAATAGCAAATGCTTTCAGTGCATGCATTCATTGTTTTAATTTTCTAATTAAAAATACAAGCTCTCTAGTTGACTGTTTATAGTTAATGTGTATTAATTATTAGGGATAAATCTTGACGCTTAAATTTATGTTCTTTTATATTTGTTTTTACTTTCACAAGTATATTAATTTATGTAATTTAGAATTTAGACTGAAGGTGCTTGATGAAATTTCAATATCGAATTTGAATCGTTTGAATTTTGTACTTTGACGTAGTTTTTGCCGCCAACGATACCGTTTCACCTTTTGGCATCTTCGTGCATTTCAAGTGCGTGAATAAACTGAACTGACATTGATTTCGTTCATAAAATATGTAACAACACGAAACATCAACACTAATTTATTAAAATTTCATGATTTATGAGTACAGTCGATCTTGTTGTACTAGCAATTGACTGAAGGTGCTTGATGGAATTTCAATATCAAACTTGAATCGTTTGAATTTTGTACTTATTCATGCTTACGAACCGGGTTTCACCTTTCGGCATCTTCAGTTACTTTATTTTGTATGCTTTGGAAGTTTTGTCTTCATACAAGAATGTATTCTTTAAAGGAGTATTATTCAACCAAGTTTTTTTAGGAATGCTTTCGTTTTATTCATTTTTCTATCTTGAAGCTCAACGATCACTTTCCATATCGAAGAATTCAGTGGTTCAAGCCAAGGTGATAACCCTGACATCCTTGAGACCTTAAAATTGCACGCTCCCAGTTTTGACCTACGTGATCGTAACCAAGGCCAAATATTTTTTTATCAGAACTTGTTTGTCACGGTCATTTGAGTCACCAGTCACAAAAGCTGGCTCATCAATGCACTGCATATTGGGCTAGACATTCCAGCAGTGTGCTTAGTTTTTCGTTTTAAACTTTTTTTCTTACTCTTATAATTTTTACGTGAATGATATGTTGTGTTTGTTATGCCATATTCTGGATAATATTTTTTTATATTTTGCTGTACATAATAATCTATCTTTATTATATTTGACAAGTGCACCGTAAATTATATGTTTTATATATTTTTTTCAATAAGCAACAATACTTAATTATTTTTGAGTAGATAGCTAACATTTATTAAAAGATGTCTCTTTGATAAATTTTGTTGGTAATTAATTTTGTCGTTAGTATTATTATTATCATTTCTTTAAAAAGATTTAAAATATTGTTCATTTATTTCATAACTTATAAATAGGTAAAAATTCGAAACGCAATTAAAAAAAAATAAAACATCAGTGCAGAAAAATACTCATTAAAAAGATCAAGCGTTTTATGTAAGTGTTTTAATTTGATGGGATGTTATTACTAATGTCAACCATTTTGTCGAAACGATGCTTTAAGAATGACGTAATCAAAAGTTTCAATTAGCTTGTATTGTCTTCATTGTCAAATTTTGGATAAAAATAGTCAAATCATACCAGCCGTCAAGTATTTTATATAAGGGATAAAAACGATTATTAAATTTGAACGTAATGTACACACTAACATCATGAAGTAAGGAATATCAATATAACTGCAAATCTTTTTACGATAGATATGCATAAAAAGTATGTCTGAAATAACAATATACTACTATTCGTTTATAATTTGTGATACATGTTTTGGTACAGAAGAAAATGTTTGAAAGCATGAAAGATCAAGCAGAAGACGTTGTAAAGAGGGGGTGCACACCAGAAAGTTTCACGGAAGTGTTCTCGAGAAATTTGTAAAAATTCGATATCAATTTTTGGGGGAAGGGGGGTTGTTTGGCGGGGTATGGTTTGGGGGGCGTATGGGGGAGTATGCCAAAAACCTTCGAAGGAGTGAACTCGAAAAATTCGTAATGTTTAAAAAAAAAAAATTGGGAGGTGGAGGTTGGGGGGTGGTTAGGGGGAAGGGTTGGTAAGCCAGAAACCATTGCGGGAGTGTACTCAATAAATTCGTAAAGTTTCACATCGATCGGTCGAGCGGTTTAGTAGTCCATAGCGGACATACACACAGACATTCATTTTTATATATATAGATAGATAGATATAGATGGATAGATAGAAGATAGATAGAAGATTGGTTTGACTGAATAGCACCACAGAATAATATAAATCCATGACAGTAGAAAAAAAAAATCTTTAACACAGATTTAATGTTGCCTTTCTGATTAATGTTATTTAAAAAAAAAGAATTAATGTTATTTTAAGCTTCCAATAGAATAAGCTAATGAAAAAATACCAATAACATATGATTTTTTCTACCGTTTTGTTGAGATTTTTTTCCAACCACGTCTACTATAAATATAGACTCTTGGTGGAGCTAAGTATATAAAAGCTCGCCTACGAGAACTAATTGTTACTCAGTTGCTAAGTTTCCCTACCGCGGTAGAATTTTTGAGCATCGCAATTGAAGCCAATGACGTTGACTTATAGAGCATGAACCTGACTGATGGAAGAATATGATATTAAGGGTGTAATACATTTAAAATGTTTGTAGATGTTTGACACTTTTATTTATAAAACAATACTTATTCTCTAAATAAAGCCGGTCGTGATCATAAATTATTTTAAGTGTTTTCATTGAATCTTATTATGAGATGCTCGCGTAACTACAGAAATTTATATTCTGTTGTATTGATTCGAATTCACTCGCGTATAATTCTTGAAATAGAACGGCTCCCCAATCCAACTCTAAGATGTATCAAAGTGCTTCAAACTCGGGCAACAAATGGCCCGTGCTATACGATACTACTCGTGGTCTAACAGTTACGTGCAGTATGCATTCCCTATGAATGGGGGCACGAAACGCTCTAAGAAAGGGTCAGAAGGGTTCTTGGAGCAGAAAAGATTACTTTTCCCGAAATACGTGAAATGGTATTTACAAAAAAACATTTTGTTTAAATTTCAATAAAATATTTGACGTAAAATTGAATCATCAATATAGTGAATCACATAACGATTTATTTGTTTTAAGTTGCTGTAAATGTATTTTATTTACATTAAAATGATTGGTTATGATTATTGCTAGAAATAATTTGATTATTTGGAACCTAACTACAGCTTTTTTATGAATTCAAGTTCAAAATAAACATTGATATGAATATAAAAAACAACTTAATTAAAACGAAATAAATATACTGGTTTTGTTCCGCGGTTGTTTTTTTGTGAAGTAGTGACAACTGGAAATATCTTCTAATTTTATTATATTGTAAGATTTTTTCAATAACTAAGAGCACAACGGAAATAAAGGAGTGATGATTTAATACATGGCATTGCTGATCATTTCTAATTATGAATTGACATTACATACCTTTTTATTTTTTATTAAAAGATCACCGAACAAAAAGTTTAAACATCACTTAAATTTGTAATAATTCTTTGAACATAAAAATAAAAATCTTTACTAAAGCTTATACCTAAATTTGCATAGAAAATAAAATTACTTCTTAAAGACTATATAAATATATAACGTCTTTTTAAGAACAGAAAAAAATACTCAAATAAAATTAGTCATAAATAATATTCAATAAGGGACTTAAATTTGTTGTAAATAAATTTTAAATTTTGCTAGAATTGAAAGCTTATCATTTTTTTTTGAAAAGACTGTGCATTTTACATTTTTTCAGCACCTGCTCTACGTATTATTTTAAAATTCAAAATTTTCCGCTAACATGGCTTCAAAAACCGCCCTTTTTATGTAAATTTTCGAACATGCACGTTGCGTTTAATTAATTTTAGTGCTTATGGAAGCTCTCTAAATACATTTGAAAAGCGGAACTATTATTGGACTGTATTAAAAAGTTCCAATAAATTACGGAATATTTATAAATATCTTTCATCGGAACTTCAAGGACCTCTCTTGATTTTTTTTGCGGCTTTCACTGTTATTACAAAAATTTTACTATGCGTTATAAAATAGCATTTACTTTACCGATCCTGATAAAAATTGAATCCTGGTGGCAAGCTAGCAGACCTTAGCTAGAAATATTGATTTATGGTGTATTATAAATTATACACTGGGTGTTTTGCGTTGATAGGATGTTGGCCTTTTTTTCAATTTTCCAATAAATACTTAAAATTAAAGTGGTGTTATGAGATTGGTTTTTCAACTTATTAATTTAAAAAATAATTTATGGGAATATTCCAGCTAACACCCTCAATCAATGATATAACTATAAATTAAATATTCATGCTTCTATAGGCTTATAAATAAATAATATAACTATACAAACATGTGAACATTTGTTCAGAAAAAGTATTAGTTAAACAGCACGGTGAAAAAATGTATTTTAGTTTTACAAAAATTATAAGATATCTTTTTCCATATCCACTCCCAACGTGGAGCATATGTTTTCATGTAGTTTATGTCAACAGGTTTTTTTTCTACAAGAACTGTTTGATACTCAGTTGCTTAAATTCTATTTTACGAAGTGAGTAAGGATTGAAAGGAGACGTGAACTAGGACAGGACTAGTGGTTAGCTAATCGCTCTCACTAAAATACATTGCTATTTTCTCACCGTGTTATAATAGAGTTCTACCAAGTAAAAGCCAATTCCATCAATACAAGTAAAAGCTCCTTTCACTATTTGTGTGTTTCGTCAGAAAAAGAAGCGAATACATTAATTAATTCAAATTAGTGAAATAATCTGAAAACAACGATACGCTTTCCGCTCCAAATAAAACTTAGTAAACAAAGTTGGTATTTGGGTAATGTTTAGAGATTTTCATCGAATTAGCCAAGGAATTCGTAGACTTTCAAGGAAAGTTTAAGCATTCCTTGGAATGCAATTTAACTGTCTCAGAATTCAGCAACTTCGTTAATTTGTCACCGGTCTTAAATTCGTCGGTAGTTTTTTCGTTATATTGGTATTGTTAACGTGTATCAAAGTTTAGTCGTGGAAACAAAACTTAGAAACAATTTCATCCATTATTACTTAAATTTATCTTTTTGGTATGTTCACCTTTAAAGTAACTTTAAATGCACTAAAATAAAGGTTTTTTTTTCAGTTTGTCTTTTAATTAACGTAAACCAGAGATAAAATTACACACATTTACCAAATGAAAAATATGGATATTAAAGATATGTTTAAAATAGTATTGATTCATTCGCAATTACTTTAAGTGTTCACTGTCAATACTCGGTGGAAAGGAATTATAATTAAAAAAAAAATGTACTTCGATCTGAACCGGTTTCGCTGAACACGATCATTTTCAACCAATAAAACCAGTCCTGATCTAGAAAAAAATGTCTTATTATTTTTTGAATCTGAAAGTATCATTTAACATAAAATAATTTAAAATTATTTAAAAAAAAGTATACAAAACAAAATATTTTTTTTAAAATTTTCAACGTTCATGAAGCAAAAATAATAAAAAAATATTTTCTCGTAATTTATCAAAATTAGCATACGTTATTTTCTATTGACTTCTTGATGAATATTTCCGATAAGCTTTTCAGTAATTTATAGCCATTGAAATTGAAAATGATTCTGTTCGAAGGCAATGGGTGTTTGTGCTGTTTAAAATTCCTTACCACCTTTCCTATTCCAAAAGTGGCACATAGCGAAAGCAATTAGTTTACCACTAGTCCTGTCTTAGTTCTCGTATCCTTTCAATCCCTACTCTCCTCGAAAAAGAGAAGTTGAGCAACTCTGTAACAAGCAGTTCTCGTAGTAAAAATATGTTGATATATTTTTGGTGAGGAGTCCATATGCTCCTTGTTGTGAATTGAGACATATTAAAGAGTGAACGCATCACCAATACCTTATGCTCAAGATTTCAAACAATGTATCTTTAACTTGTAGAGACTTGAATACAGGCTTGATCTTATCGCTAGATTACAGCCCTTACCACTAGACCGCAGAAAGCAACATACATATAATATCATGTAAGTACATATTTGAAACCCACGCTAGCAGGCTAGAAATCGATGAAAACATTATAATACCTAGAAAACATTACCTTAATATTCATTGAATTATTCATCGGAAACGGAAATAATTAAAGTTAACCTTTACGATGAGACAATTTCAATTGTTTTGTCAACCTAGAATATACGAGCGAAACCAATTAAAATAATTTAACGTAGAAAATAGCCAAATGAGCAGAAGGTTTTAATCTTTAAAGTCTTTTATCAACAACAAAAAAAAGAATTGCATCGAATAAAATCGTTACCTTACTTTAAAAAGGTTGTAAATGTAATTTTTGCCTTAATGACCATTTGGTCAGAAAAGTTTGTATTTCCGCATTCTATCATAGATATGAATTTCAGATTTATCTATGGTTGAATAACGGAGTTGCTCTGCAAATGCACACTTTTTTTACTAAATCTATTTCACAAAGTTCTAAGCTTGTCAAAATTTATTTCCATTTTTTGATCATTAAGGTCATTATTTCTCATCAAGACTTTTTTACTAGCTCATTGTTACAAGTGAATTTTAATCAATCGAAACTTCAAACGCTCATATCTCAAAACAGTGTTAAGATCAGTTAGAACCTTTTCAAAGTAATGTGTCAATTTGTAAAACCATTTTATTTTGTCTTTTAAATTTCAACTGAAGGTGCTTGATGGAATTTCAGTTCAGTTTATTCATGCGTTTAAATTGCGTGAAGATGCCAAAAGTTGAAGCCAGGGTCGTTAGCGACAAACCTCATGGAAAAGTACAAAATTTAAAAAATTCAAATTTGAATTAATATACATTTGTCACAATTTTTTTGAATACCTCTTTCTATAAATATCAATCAAACAGTGTCAAGAGTAATTAGAACCTATTCAATGGTTCCGGTTTCCTGGTGTCAAAATATTAATAAATAAAAGTTCAATCAAACAATCACTGCCTGAGTATTGGTGTAAGTTTATAAGACATGCCAACTTTCTGAATGTTTTTTTTACGGTGTGTGTAATATATCTCAATAAATGTTCCCAGGCTCTCTTGTTCAATAAAAATACCAGCTGTGTCAGGTTGTCCCAGTGGGCTTCAAGAACCATAATAAGCAAAAGCTCTCCGTATGTTTAGTTATTTTTTTTGTAAGCAATAATTTTAATTATTTGATTTCAATTTTTTTTAGGATAAGTGACGTTCAAATGACCGCATGTACTTTACAATTAACTGTCTGTGTTAGAGAACGATTTGCCGATTACGAGATTTGGCCGAATTTGCCGTATCATCTGCGTACTGGGCTATAATTATATCACTTTCCCCACCGGTGGGAATGTCGTAGGTGTATATATTATACAGTATGGGTCCCAAGACAGAGCCTTGTGGAACCCCCGCAAGTTTTTTTTAGGATAGGTGACGTTCAAATGACCGCATGTACTTTACAATTAACTGTCTGTGTTGGAGAACCAACAAAATTTGGGTCCGCCGAGCTTTTTTTCGCGTCGTAAGCGATTCCACCCCCGAGCCACTTCACACTTCTTCACTTTGATTTGTTTGCTCTTAGCGCCTTTCGCCCACCGCCCTTGCGACGTCCGCCCTCCCCGTTCTCGCCCGAGGCCCGGATAGCTAACAAACGCCCCCAGCCCACTTGTAAAACTTTTACAATGTGAACATAAATCCGCCCTCAACAATGCGCCCGCCGCGGCTCAAATCTACCGAAATGCTCGCGGGTAACAACCGTTAGCTTGCTGCGCACTTTTCTTATCGTAATCTTTTTGTTGTGAAATTTTGAACTTTCCTCCCAAATCTAACGAAACCGTTGGCGCCATACAGCTAAAAAAAATTAATGATGAATAATATCATCAAAATATTTGTAAAACCTTTTAAATGTCTACCGTAAATATTTAAATTCTCAGAAAATACATATACTTAATAATTTCGACTGAAGGTGATTTATGGAATTTCAATAACAATTTTTTGTCGCCAAAGGCTTAAATTGTCAGTTCAAGTTCATTTATGCACTTGAATTACATGGAAATACCAAACGACGAAATCCACATCAGGCAACTTCAGTCGAAAATCTAAATTAAATACATACATATAATAAAACATTTTTAGTTTTTATTATTATGCCATTCCACTAAATATTGACAGTGAACACATTAAAAGTGATAAATACATATAGTTATTTACATTTATTTTATCTTTCATTCGATATAATAGATTGGATCTGACTTCAAGTACACACAAGTATGTATTTTAAAAACCAATTTAAACATCAAAAAATTAAGTCACTTAAAATCAACAAAAAGAGATAGGACATTGTAAAACAACATTCTTAATCTATAAACTGGACGTACATATTTCTGCAAAAAACATCCAACCCAAAAAAATATCAAAATATACTTATTTATGTATACCAACCATTCTGCAGAGAAAATTGTACTCTATATTCTGAAAATAAAGATTTAAGATGTGCGAGGTTTATGTCAAAACATATAGGTTCCTAAAAATAAATATTACTCAGACTAGGTCCAAAGCACTTGGATATTTTTTTACTTAATTTAAAATATAGATATGTATATATATACGTATTTTGCAAAATGGAAACATGTATATTTTACGCACTTTTCCCATATGTGTCACACTATGAGCGTGAAAATATTAATGGAAAGTTTCTGATGCTCGAGATTTATCTCCAAAGTTTTTTTAAGTCAATCTTTTCTCAAATATTGACTTATCTCAGAATGACACATATGCGGGTTGGATCTTGTTTGCAAAAATACATCCAATTGTAAAAATCAATATTTCCTGATCAAGGAACATGTATACTATTATCTGATTATATTCTCACTTTTATTCATCTAATATAGAGAGATTTTTTTCTTCAGATATGTTCTCGACACCAAAGACATACTTAAGCTGCATCTAAATACAGGCCAAACTAGATAATTCAGCGTCAAACTCATAAAGAGTCTTACGCTTTCCTGCTAATTTTGAAAATAATAACATTCGTATGGGTTCTATCTTAATTTTATATTGGCTGTCTGTTTGCTATTACAATTTAGGTAACGATGACGTTCGACAAGAATCTTCAAAACTTGACATGCCGATTTTTATAATAAGATGATAATAAATGACGAAATTTCTAGCGCTCTTACTTTGGAAACAAATAAATGTGCCAAGAAATTAATGATTCCTCTGTCTAAGTCTGTTTAAGTTTTAGTTTGGTGATTATTTTTTAAGAATAGAGGAAAAGTTTCAGTTTGCCAAAAGCACTAGTATTTATATTTTCGGATCGGTTAGGTGAACTTTTCTGCATGAACGTAATAACGATGACCACATTAATTCAATATTCCACAAATTCACGTTTGAATAACTTCGATTAAGTTGAAAAAAATGAATATAATAATTATTTAAGCTCTCAGAAAAATATATATTTATTTTATCTTTTTATCAATTTAATGACACTTCCAAAACAAATTTCTAAAAAAGGGAACCGAGCGTTTTGTAACAAAAACACTTTCCAGCATTCAATAATTAAAAAACTCCTATAAACTAAAACATAACTTAAAGAAACCTGTCTTGTTTCTGGCGATTGTTTACAACTGGTATGAAAGATTGAAACTGCCTCCGCCCAGCACTGTTGAGTTAGGGCGTTTGAAAAAGGTCGAAAAGGTGAAATATAATAGTCATTTTGCTTCTTTCAAGAAATGGATACTTTCTTTACACTTTCAGCAGGGGTGTTGTTGTGAGTGTTTTTTTTTGCTTTTCTCTACTGACCAGCCCCTGTTGATTTACCTCCCGCGTGTTTATTTTTTATTCCCTTGCATGAGTTTTACGTGAGAGCTTTTTTATTTTTAAGAAGCTTTATTTTATTGTTCTTGCTGGGTTATTTCACTCAAACTGTTAATCGAACACGAAGTGTGCGCTGTTTTATATTTTGCAACACAACTGAAATACTAAGAAAATTTCAGAAACAGTAAAATAAATCATTCCTTAAGACGCCACAATAAAAAAACTTCATCGCTGAAGTGTTGTAGTGACACTTCTATTTGATTATGAATAATCGTCATTATTTTAAATCCTACAACTACTACCTGATATTTTCTCTATACATAATATGTAAATCAATACTGATATAATGATCCAATTTTCAAAAAATAATAGAACGGTTGTTTATGATTTATTCACAAAACGATTTTCTGTATTAATCTAGCTATGTATGTCAAAAGTACCATAAAAATGATTCATCAAATGTATAAAATAATTCAGTAGAAATTTAAATTTTATTTAATCATTCCCTGAAATAATGCTTTTAATTTGAATATATATTATATAAATGTAACACAGTTAGCTAATTACTTATTTAAATAACAAGTTGAATACGCGTGCATTGTAAATTATTAATTCATATTTTGTTTTCAGGCGTTGATTCATAAAAAAAGATTATCTTGCCACATTCTGTATACTAACATATCATCCAGTAAAGTTAATTCTAATGCTTTTAACCTCGCATAAACACGAAGGAGTTGATAAGGTTTTACTGTTACAATCACCACTTTTTTTTATTTATTTTAAATCTACTTGATATGAATTGATGTTATGTTTTCAATTATAAATTACTTCGAACTCGCTATGGACAGATGCGATATTTTTATTAATTTATTGTACCTAATGATAAAACCTGAAAAAATCTCAGGAACCCAAACTGTAATTTTTTTTTAACTATCTTTAAGACACACTAACATTTTTTATATTTGTTTGAGATAATAATAATTGTAAACAAGGTGGTCATTTTTGTTTGAGAATGAAAACAAAAAAGAGTGTCGTTTATATTTCGTTTTCGATGTTTTACGTTTGATAATGTATGTATGTAGGCCTGTAAAAAGCTTTATAAAAATTGACAAAACAATTTTAAGGAAATAACAACATATGTGTTTTAAGCTAAGTATATTTTTATACTTCTAATTGTGGTAAATTTTTTTGAATTAAATTGAAAAAATCCAATAAATATTTATTGAGTATTTAGCTTCATCGAATTTTTAATATTAATATAATCTATCAAGGATCAAAAATTGATAGATCTACTCAGAAGTTACAAATAACTATTTCATAAATATGCTATTTCTTGAGGCAGTAGTGTTTGAAATTAGATTGAGTAAAGATTATGAAATCCGTGTTGACATAATTCACTGTGAGCATAGGTTTTGTCAAGCTTAGAATCAAATTGGAATGACAATTATTATGACAAACATGAATGACACTTATCGGGAATAGTACATTAATTGGATACAAAAAACAACCCTGTATATATTTACATATGTATATTCAACTGAAAATGCTCAACTGCCGAAACCGGTTGTGACCTATAATATGTATGGAAGTAGTGCAATAAACTGTTTTTTATTTATGTTAGTATATAATCACATTATAACGTCATCAAAAGAGAATATAAATATTATAAAAACCCCTTTAAGGTGTTGATTCTCGGTAAAAAAGCATTTATTAAAAACATTTCAAATAACGTGACTAACGTCAGTATTATCATGCCAGTTAATTTAATGAAGATTTTTTTTTTTATAAAAATCCGTCTTTGTATGGTGAGTTGAATAGTTTACATTGCGTAGCACGTGGGCCAAGCACGGCGTAAAGACATGTAAGGGGTTGTGTTATGGTTGCAACTGGCGGATCACGTTCCAATTCAATGGTGTCGATAATCTTTTCTTCTGTCTCTAGAGGTCTCTGAAACATCCAGCTTATAGGTCCTATTTTGTGTTTGTGTTTATCTTGTCAATGCTTTGTTGTATATATTTTCATGAAAGAATAATTTTCACATTTCTGTCCGTTTAATTTGTTTTAATTATTTTACAAGTTTTTAAAATACTGGGCCGATTTTTTCCTGCGATAAACGTAGATTTAATAACATACCTTTCATAACTTAATAATGATATAGGGTTATAATAATAGTACATAGAAAATATAAATAAAAACAACAAGTTAACTTGACTCTTTTTTCTCAATTTATAAAGGGTATTTCAATAGGGACGCTCAAAATATGTTACTTTGTCCTGCTGAGTAGATTATTCATTGTTTAGTGGCCAAATTTGAGTCAACCAGTTTGGTAAATAATCGGCCAACACCTACCTGTACGTCATTAAAATACAATATCTGGTGAAAACATTGCTGCTGTGTGTGAAAGTGTACAGGAAAACCCAAGTCAGCTTATTTTTCGTTGTTCACAAGAACTTCGCTTTTCTGCGACTTCAACTTGGCGAATTTTGAATCGGGCCTTATGTCTGCACCCGTATAAAATCCAACTAACCAAGGAACTTCAGGTAAACGACCACAGACAACGCCTGATTGGGTTCTGGAGCAGTTGGAAGTTTACCCGAATTTGTCTCAGAAGTCAACTTTAGCGACATGGCCCATTTTATAATGAATGGATATTGGCAGACATTTGATGCTATATTCCATATTTAATGCCGTAAAATATACTTACAAATGAAATTAAAATTTAGTCGAAATCTCACAAACAACTTGTTTTATTTACATTTCAAAACTAAGCGTCCTTATAAAAAGATCCTTTATTTAAATGTGTCAAAGGTTTTGAGAAAATCTTTTCCGCAATTCTTGTATTTTAAAAGAATGCTTATAATGATTTGAAATAAACCAGTAATTGTGATAAATTTTATTTTTTTAAGACTTTAAAACAGAAAGGCAGGATGTTGAAAAATAAGTATAAAAGTTAACAGAAAAAGTTTTAATTACACATTTTGTGCTATAAATATGGTTTGAAAATGCCAAAAGATATTGGTAGAATTTTTGCCTTTCGTGGAAAAACATAACCATTTCAGACAATAAAGTTATTTTTAACAGTTTCTTTTCTATTAGATATATTAAAAATAATGAGAGCATTAAATTTAATGAGCTAAAACCAAAACAAAAAAAGAAAAACTCCAAGTACTTAAGGTGTAAAATACTATACATAATGATGGGCATTTATTGCCATAAGAAAAAGCTTCAACGTGGTTTATACGACCACTTAGGGTAGAAATTTTATGGGCGTCTAGGTTCATCCCCTCATCGCCCATCCCACCTGAAGAAAACGTATCACAGAAAGGTTAACACTTAATCCTCAACTAATGTGTTGTTTCAGAGTTTTTCTTTTCAAGAAATCGAATTCGCAAACATCCCTTTTCTGTTACAGAATTTCGTATAATAGGAAGGCTATAAACATATAAAGTGAACTGATAGTGCCAATAATATATACCTGATGGAAGATTGTATTGTTACAGAATAAGATTAAATTGTAAATAAGTCCAAAGAATAAAGGCACAAACGGTATAGCAAAGATGAAAAGTTGAATCTTGAGTGAGAACGAAACGTAAAATATTCAGTTTGGTTGATTAAAAATAAACTGTTCCTCCTGGTTTAAGTTTTCGATAATAAACATAAGCATAATGGAAAAATATTATTAAAAATAAAAAAAAATATATACGAGTACTTGTTGCAATATTGCAATATATACAATATATATTATTTACACTTATGTATATACAATATTTTTTTTTTTTTATTAAAAATATTTGGCATTACAGCTTGCGAGTTGTGAAAGTCACACGAGATTAACTCGATGGTAAATAATGTATCAGTTGTGCACAAAATCAACGATAAATAACATAACACCCAGCCCAAGATCTTTTTTTTTCAATTGAAAAAATCTGACCTTGCCGGGGATTGAACCCTGGCCCCCCGATTGCTAGGACAAAGCTCTTGCCACTAGACCACAGGGTCCGACATATATACAATATACCTTATATACAATATTGTTGAATCGAATTTTTTTACCATCACTATGAAGAGTTATTCAAGAATATTTTAGGTTAATTGATTTTGAAAAAGAGTTATTATAACAGATCAAATGCGTGAACACATAGAAAAAAACGTATGACTGACGATAAGCGATGCAAAAATAAGTGATTTTCAAGTGTTACAAGCTGTGTCCAGTCTAAACTTTACATGTGCGTCACTTTAGCCGTTAATGCTTTTTACAATACAATATTAAGCTAGACTAAAAAATATACTGCCAAGATGATTTGATAAATTTGGTTTGATATTTCTTGTTTCTTCAAAAGTATGTTTGATATATTGTGGAAAGCATTTTTATGTTTTTCTTTTTATTTTAAGAATCTGCTTACTTAATTCCATTATCATGGCAAGTGTGCAAGTCAAAGCTGGAAGTGTAAAATTATGAAAACCTTTTCTTGGAAGATGACATGAATTTTTCAAAAATGTGATAGTAGAATTAAAAGAAAACTTACAATTCAATTCAAAGTATTTTAAACTTAATTTTTTTTTTATATTTTCACTTTCATTTTCTATACGAAATTTATTGGAGTTTATATCAAAAAGTGGAGAAGAAAATGACAACATGTCCTAATTTTTTAAGTACTTATTGCACATTAAATTTATATGATCAGGATTTGTTTCGCTCAAAGCGAGCATAATCAACTGATACTGAAGAAATAAAAAAACTTTTTATTAAATAAATAAATCATGCGTTTTTATTGAGAGCTTAAATGACTTTATTTTTTTTTGTAAATAGCAAATGTTTTTTTTATAACAGGTTATTAAATAAGTTACAAAAGTACTGTTTTCCACTCTAAAAATGATGAAGTTATCTGAGAAAAATAAAATAATGCCGAACGATTTACTGTTGTTTATTTATGTCAACTTTTCGCAATTCTTTTTTCATTCCTGGAGGCTATAAATAAAAAAGTTTCCTTTGCTTTAAACAGCATTCGAGTAGTTATAGAAGTGTTCAAGTAAACAGTTATTCTTAGAAGTGGATCATTGAAAATACTGCCGTTAGTTTTCAAACTCCTGCGCAGTTTGTTTGAAATAAACACTCAGACTGAACTGAAACTTGATCAAATTACTATTGCATTGAAGTCAATTAAATACAAACTTTTTTCTGGAATAAATGATGCTTACTCTTCAACGTGCAATTTAAAATATCAATGCTGATTATTTTCCTATTGTCTATCACTGTGTATTCTATGGATCACATTTTAACACAACAACGAAAAAAATATTGTTTTTAATTAAATATTTTAGGTAGAAATCGATTGACATTGAGAAAAAAATATGATAATTATTACGGCATTACTATTTCACCTACTTCATTTTTTACGAATAACATTAAAGGTGTTAACTGTCGACTGGGCAACGTCGAAAAGGCTTTATATTAAAAAAAAATGATTGAATAATTCAAAGGTTCATCCGAAAATTTCACATAAGTCAAAAATTAAAACTATAAAAAATATCTCAAGTCTCTCAAACAAATTCATTTAAAACGTTAAGCTGCATAAACTTGCATAAAATTTATATTCTGGCCAAAAACCGGTGATTTATAACAAATGTTAAATTGTTAATAACTCATTTACAGATAAGGTTAAAAATATTCTACATATGTATAAACGATCAGCTGAAAATGCTCGCGATATACAAAACTAGTGCTGATCTTTATCAATTTATATTTTTGAAAATAGTATTATGTAAAGTTATTTATTTATTTGAAAAACTCCTTTCCACTAAGTAGTGATATTTAACACCTTCAAAGTGATCACAGTTGAAATGTTTGATCAATAAGCTTAAAATATGCCTCTTGCCAATAACTATCTTAATATATAAATATTACGGCAATACAAGTGCTATTTTAGCAATCATTTTACCTTAAAAACGAGAAAAAAATCAACTTTATTGTTTAAATTATTGATCGCTTATTATTGCCTTATAGTATTTTTTTTAACCTTTAGAAGCAATTATACTTTTGCATTCCGAGCCTTAGCCCTGAAAATGCCAATTTTTTAATTCAACATTTAAGATAAAATATAAGATATCGGTTTTAATCCTCAAGGTGATGTAGAAATTGTAAACTGCAATGTAAAGTATTTATTTTATTTAAAGCCATGACTTTTTTCCATAAAATTCGAGGCTATCTAATGTTAAGGAAGTACAAAGTTTTATTACCACTTATTATAAATTTATGAAATTATTAAAAAAAAGGAAATTTATTTCAAGTACAAGGTTCAGTCCAAGGACCCGTCGTCTGAATATGGTTTATAGAGGAGCTTAATCTATTAACTATTTCTAGTAAGGTGTTTTATTCTTGCTGACTGTGTAAGGGGAAAGCTCTTAAGAATACTTTATAGATTGATGTGTACTAAGAGATGAGAGTGGCTAGGGTAAGCGCTTTTCCCGAGCGTCTCACATAATAGAGTGAAATTTAAGTCTAGCGTTGATCGACTCTAGAAAGGATGGATTCACAAATCGTTTATATCCGGCGCGCCTAACTTTTAATTCGACAAAATGCATTAAGTAGTCAAAGTAATTAATATAACTTCTAGGGTTCCCCTTTCTTCGATTAGCAGTCAAAACCTTTCTTAGTTTCAGATGGCTGCATATTAAAGTGCTAAATGTAAAACTAATTAAATGTAAATCTTGTAAACCTACTCATGAAATATTTTAAGACGTCTTTCAAAACGTAAGAAAATATATGGTATCGAAAAAATCAGGGCTGTGGAGTCGGAGTCGTGGAGTCCGGATTTTTTGGCCAGAGTCGGAAATTATGAAAAGATTGAACTTTTTATTTTTGCATATAATATCTAGAACTTGGCTATTGGCCGGATTGGTTGGTTGATATATGATTGAATACACATAAATAGGAAAGGTAGGAAAAAAGATTGACGAAATTAAACATTTTTTAGTGGGAGTCGTGTTTTCGGTGAATGTTAGAGTCGGATTCGTGTTTTAGGTAAATACTGGAGTCGGAGTTGTAGTAGACAACATCCTTCCAAAACGTTAAAAATTATTATATTAATATTTCTGTGAGTAATTTTTTCAATCTCCATTTTCTAATTAATAAAGGCTGATACTGCAGAGGAAACAAGTATTTTAAGCACATGATCTAAAAGCTCTAGAAAATACAAGCCTTCAATTGTGCATTTTTTCAACAACAAATGACAATTCCCACCGTTCAAAAGATTTTTTCTCGAGAAAAAGTTGTATTATATAATAAACTATTAGTTCGATGAGAGAAGCAATAGAAAGGATAAGACTGGCAGAAGACAAGTGGCTAACTAGCCACTCTCGCTGCGTCCCAAATAAGGAGGAAATTTCGAAAAAAACTAACAGGATCGATAAATCGAATGAAAAACATGCTACTAGTACTGGGGCTTATTAAGCCATAGAAGTCAACGACGAAGACCACTGCACTACGGACCCAATAGAAGCCTGAGAAATAATGGGTTGATTAAGCTTGTTAAAATTAAATCTATCTTCCATATATATAAAAATGAATGTCTGTATGTATGTCCGCTATGGACTACTAAACCGCTCGACCGATCGATGTGAAACTTTAAAAATTTATTAAGTACACTCCCGCAATGGTTTCTGGCCTACCGACCCCTCCCGCCAACCACCCCTCAACCTCCACCCCCAATTTTTTTTTTTAAACTTTAAGAATTTTTCTTTTGAGTTCACTTCTTCGAAGGTTTTTGGCATACTCGCCCCATACGCCCCCCAAACAACCCCCCTCCCCCAAAAATTGATATCGATTTTTTACAAATTTCTACTACACTTCCGCGAAACTTTCTGGCGTACACCCCCTCCCCTACCCCACCCCCCCAATCACCCCTACAATTGCTGGCGTAGCAACGCGCGCAGGGTACAGCTAGTAATTATATAAAAAAGTGTATAGGATAAAAAAAATAATAGAGAGTATTAAATTTTAAGCAGAGTTTTTTCGTCAGATGACTGAAACTTTTAGACGCCTTTTGTTATGATATCTTAATGAATTCAAAATCTCTAGTGTAAGTATTTATTATTCAAAAGAATACACAGCAAGCATCATTGTATTACAAATTCTTTCGTAATGAATAATCGCCGTCGTATGTTAAGGAACGTTATGGTTGGTCCATTCAACAGATTCAAGTCATGGCGTAAGAGCTTTAAGGTCATAACAAAACAGTTGATATTAATTTCCCAACAGGGCTATAAATTTTGGGCGGAGGGTGTTCACAGCCCTAGGCGGCTCCAACAGTTGCGGTAAAGACAGTGAAAGCACGGGTTAAGGTAATGAAAGTATAATTTTATTAAAAAATACCATTTTATATTCCTAATTCAGTTAAAAAATCATATTACTTACCCTTGACCTTGTACGTTACCATATTGTTACGAAAAAATTAAACAGGTGGTGCTTTTACTCTAAAAAAATGAGAATTATATACAATGGTGCATGTTTCACCAGCACATGTATTAATTAGGTATATTATTATGGTATCACTATTTTGTGTGCTTTTTTTTGCTAGTAATAAATGTTAAACGTTATGAGCGAAACCGGTCCTGATTTCAATAAATACAATATAAAATAAGTACAATTTTTTTATTATTATTTATATTACAATGCCATTCCACCAAGTATTGACAGTGAACACCGAGTGAATAATAAATGTAATTAATGATTGATTATATTTAGCATTTATTAAGAAGTAAATATTGCAATAAAATTACCAGAATGGTATTATACAATTATAAAGAAGCTGGAGTTGTCAAAAAAGACAAATATACCATAGATACACATTAAGCTTGAAGAAAGATCGGGAAAAAATGTTACTGCTGTTAAAAATAAATACATTCTTTTTTATCAAATGGTTTCTAGGTCATTGACATCTTGGAAATCCTTTTTTATTTGGGAATAATCAAAACGAACATTGAAAATGAGACGAGGTTGACCCGGAGCAACGACGTCATTATATATACGATTTTTCAGATATTTTTAAAAAGATATTTGCGTCTACACATTTTTTCTCATACATATAAAATAATTTCACTTACCCCTGACTATCTGGAATCGCCGCCTCTGGTTCATTTCAACAGGCAATATGTTTTATAATAATGTATTCTCAGCCACTTTCTTAGCGACAAGCTCTTCAAAATCTCATTGTTTATAAAGATTAAATGTATTTAAGCTTAAAACTTTTACTCGAAACATTTTGTTAAGGTGATATTAAAAATTAAAAAATTGGAATCTTTCTATTTAATTCAGCTTTAAGGAACTAAAAAAGGAAACATATATCTATATTAAAATACAATTGTTTTGAATATGATTGACTTTTATTTCAAAAGAAAAATACTCTGAAATTTGATACATATTTGACAGTAAACATAACAAAATTCACTAATTGTAAACAAAGATTGGCTACTTAATTATATAATAATAATAATATGATAAAACTAAATCACTAAAGATGTTTATTTATACATGTTATTGAATCTAGATTATGCTATCAATTTAATTGTTATGTATATCTCTAAGGCGTGATAGAACTGATAAAACAATAACAGTATGTGCACCGTAAAATATTTTTATGTTTTAAATTTATTTAAGCAAAGTTTTAATTTATTTAAAAAAAAATTTAGTGTCTTCACAACAGCTTAAATTTTTTTTTTATTTACAAAAAATATCAAAAAAATTCACGGTCGAAAGAAACAACTGCTTTTTTTGAATTAAGAAAAATAGTTGATTATTTTTATTTTTGTTGGAAAGAGAATTAAATATCGCATAAAAGGGTTTATTATCTAAAACGTATATAATACATATTATACTATTGTAAATGTTTTCTTGATTACAATCAGTTAAGCCGTGAGTATGAAAGAAATTCGTACAAATTTCTTTCATTTCTTTCGATATAAACAAACACATTTGTCTAAGATAACATAAATTCATAGCCAAGTATTTAACAATTTTTATTAAATAACATATAAAGAACATTTATGTACATTATTTGGCACTTTATTCCTAGATATAACTAGTCGTTGCCAGAATAAATAAATAAATAAAGATTTTTAAAGCCGTATAGTGTAAAACAACAATTGAATGTAAATTTTGTGCCAAAAAATAAATGTCAAATTAAGCCATTGAAAACGACATTTTATTTGCGTTACAGTTATAAAAAAAAACATTTTAAGACCACCTCAGTCACCTCTACATTTATATATTTTAAATAAGATATTTATTTTATATTAGTTTCAAGCATACAATATGATATCAAATCATATTTTTATCTTTTTGGTTTTCTTAGTGAAAAAACCTGCCTAAAACTTCGATGGAAACTTATATTTTGGTAAAAGGAGACACTATGTCGACAACAATTATTTAATGATGACTTCCAAAATTCCATAAGATTTTTTGCAAGGCTATCTATTGTAACATGTTTAAATATATTATGTATATATTACAATTTATTATATTTTAGAGTTAATCTTATTAACTAAATTCAGCTTAAAAATATGTTATTCTACACCTCAGTGATAATTATAATAATTTTCGTTATACAATATTTCATAATATGTAATGAATATTTTCCGCAAAATATAATTTGAAAGTAATCCATTGCACAGCTTTAATTTCAACACCAATACATTTTTTATGTATATAGTAAGTAAACTAAATAAATTAAAAATAACACGATAAGTGTATTTTTACAATTGTAAATATTTGCAATAAAAACTTACGAAATTGATATGTGATGTAATGTTTTTGATATTAATGTATTGACAGACATTGTATATTTTTTTATGAAAACATAACGTATATGATTTGATATGGTCGTTATTTTAAAAGTTCACAAAAAATTGTAAGCTTTCATGAGATTGTCAATATTGACTGGATATGTCGATATTAATTTATACTGAATGTGTATATTGAATAAAATTTCATTTAAACAGTGCGCTTTTATTTATTAAAACACATTGTAAACTGGTTGATTTTAATTTAGAAACAACTTTTTGCAATATTGCAATAAAAAATAATTTGGAGTGTTTTTCATTTGAAATTTAAATATAAACAAATACTTCATATGCGTTTTCAAATAACTGTTAAATATATGGTTAAATTTGCCTATTTTTATAAGTTAATTAATTGTTCATGTTTTAATAGAAATTAGTAAAAAATTAATAACGGTATTTTACATAAAAATCTTCTTAATGAAATTTTGTACGCTTCATTAAGATACAAGACGTTATAACAATGAATATCATGTAGGCTAGTTAATCAAAAGTCTTTTGGTAAGCTTAAATTTAAATTTGAAGTCTGCTTACACTGTGATTCTGATTTGAAGAACGACGATAACAAGGACATACGAAGATGTTCTCCATCTTACTGCTACGTGCGTTCCACCTAAAAAAAATACATTCAATTATATAAGGAGACTATTTGTAAATGAAATCTCTTACTGTTTGTAAAGTCACTCTTAAATACTTAAATGAATTAATTTGTCAGTCAATCCATAGATTTGTATTCAAAAACATAGATGTTTTCATTATCTTCCACCAAATTTATAAACAAACAGAATACTAGAAATAGCTAAAAGCTAATTTCTTTTTTTTTTGTGGCGTGTACGACTATAAAGATCGATTGTTTGATTACAACATTTTTGAACACATGAAGCATATTTAATGAAACAAACACTTAATTAGATATCACAAATGAAATTTCATGAGCACGTTTCAATTAATAAAAAAATTGTAATGGTACATTATTATTTAACAGATATCAATACTTTATTCAATATTGAATACATACATCTCCGATTTATATTATTTAAAGATTCAAAATTTGTAATCTTATAGACTCAAAGATTTGGTATTTTCAAATAAACGCTTGTTGAAGTCCGCAATGGCAGTAAATTTTCCTTTTTTTTTAGCCAAGTAGGTAGTACCGTTTATTCCAAAACAGTTTATTTCATGTATGTATGTATGTTTGTTAAAATTTGATCTGTTAATCAGGTGATGTTTTGAAATCAAAACTTTTGTTTATTATTTATAAAAGGACTATACATTCTAAGCATTCATGCAAGTAACTTTAGCTCATAAAACGAGTCGCTGGCCTACAATTTTTTCCCGAGATAATATTAGTTCGATACATAGTTACACAAAAATATAGTAAAATTAAAATACTCATTAATAATTTCATTAAAATAAGTTATCAATGCAAATATTTCTTATTTGACAAAAAGTTTATAGCTCTGATTCGAATTCAAACGATATGAAATCTTTACAAACAGCTAAAATTATTTTGCGGTAAGTAAAGTAAAATGGTGTTATCTAAAATGGGATTCGTTCATATTGAAAACATTTCGCTTAATATAAGGGAGCGTGAACTGGAGCGATCGGTTGTGGATAGCTCGAATGGTTTTTTTCATTTTGATTTTGCATACAGTCGTGATATGCATTTATGAACAATTCTTCGTTGAACTTTGAAATAATAATTTCGACTAATTGTGGTCAAGACTTTTGAATATGATATTCAAAATATGAATTAACAACATTAATTGAAAAATATATTTTTTTTAATGAATTTCGTCTGGAAAAGGCAAGCTTTTTTTACTTAGTTATTTATACATCTCGCCATACTAAAAATACCTTAATTTATATGGTAAATACAGTTAAATATTTTTTTTCAAATTGCTTACAAAAGAAATAACTGCATTGCAATACATTTTGTAATAGTAATTTTTTCTTTGTAATATTAATTAAAAATTAGTAACCTACCTACCTCAAACAATAAATAAGTAATAAATGTTGCTTATCAGCGATATTTTATGATGTTTCTTTTGATGCAATAAATTTTTAACGTTAATTGTAGTGACATGCGCATTTGAATCAGAAATTCCGAATAAGTAAATTATGGTTGAAACAAAATATTACCTGCGATAAGTTTGAGCCAATATTATTTGTCTGACGAGAAACTGTTACTGAAATTACACTTTAACTGTTATCAAAATATCAGCATATCATAACACATTAACTAGAAATTTACGATAAGCGATCATCGTAAATTGAATGAATCAACATTAAAACAAACCTCAACACACGCGATGTTTGCGATTGGCCACGAGTATATTTTTACCGTCTATTTATCATAACGTCCAACTGGCAAACATGGAAGATAATAAAAGATTGCAACTATATACGTATGCTTTTTTCCAATAATATATAAAAAGAATGGAATCTAACAAATACACGAAGGTTTTCATGATGTTTTTAAATAAACCAAATACGTTTAGAAATAAAATGTAAGTACAAAGACTTACGTGCCATAATTTATAATTATGACTAAAGTTGCTTGATGGAAATTCTATATCAAATTTTAATTTTGTGCTTTTCCATGAGTTTTGTCGCTAACGATCCAGATTTCATCTTTCGGAATCTTTAGACTATGTCGGGTCATTTCAAGTTCATTCGTACACTTGCAACGCCTGAAGATTTCGAAAGGCGAAACTCGGGTTGTTCGAGACAAAGCTCTTGGAAAAGTAAAAAATAAAACGATTCAAAAATTAACTGTCAAATGGGATCGGAATAAATCTTTAGCTTTATTTGGTGTTATTATTGTCTAGAAAAGGTAATGCATAGCTTGAGAATCTATAATTTTCATGCGAAATAAAAAAAAAACCGACATGTCATTCAATATAATAAGCGTACCAATAATGAGTGCCAAAAAATATAAATATAACATAAACATAACGGTGATTACTTTTTTTTATCAATTGGCTAGACTGGAGGGGGTTTATTTTAGAATCATAAATTTGAAATACTGATATAACTAGCACAGCAAATTTACATTTTGGTAAGACTGTACACCCAAAAGCCACCATTTATATTATTTAGAATATAAATATTTGATTCTTTTTTTATAATTAGCTAAATGTTTATTAATATTGATTTGGTGATTCGTCCAAATAAAAAAAAGGTAACTTAATATGTAAAATAGTGTTTTAAAATATAAGCATACATGCGCCAAATATGACTTGAATTTTCAACGCAAGGTGCCCAAAACAATTTTTGTGTTCGATTAAATAAAGTTTAAAAGGATTTTAGCAACACTGAAGTTATTCTATATTTGAATGCATTCCTGTGACAGCTGTCAAAAGTGCGAATTTGTACAAGGTCATTTTTGTGCAATGTGAGTGAATACCTGACGTATCATTTTGACGCAGCATAAGATCTGTGTTGGGCTTGGAGCGTGAGGGCGGCAGATCGGCGGACGGAGGCTGTGACTTCCCATCCCCGGGAGAGTTCGCGCCCACCCCCGCCCCGGTGCCGAGTCCCAGCCCGCCGCCAGCAGAGGCCACGGGGCCTGCCGCCACCTCTCCACCTCGCGGGGGCGGTGAGTTCGCGCGCGTCGCGTTCCGCCTACCTGCAACAACATTGCACAAATTCACTCTTTCAGGAGGGCGACAGCGTCATGCACGTGATTTATGACGACTGGCAGCACTTGCATCGGTCATGTTTCATTTCGCATTTTGTTTTTTTTTTAGAAAAAGAATCCGCAGGGAGCTTTGACCATTGATTGAATTTTGTCGTGAAACTGAGTCGTTTTTGTTGTAAAATCAGCCTATCGCGCATAAAAAAAACACTTACCGTTATCATTTAAAGTCACATATAAAAAAATCAAAATTTTTATTATACAAAGTTGAATATGTATCAAGTCAAACGTTGTAAAGAAATAATTCATTGTACCTTTCATATGGATGAAGCTTTTAAAGCTGGCGTATCAATACATATTTGTCATATGTTTGACAATTGAATGGCTCGAAGTGAAAAACTGCCAAGAACACTTTTTTTGTTCATTTACAAATCGATTTTCATTTATCTTAAGAGAAACATTTTATAATATATGTATATGAAAAAACATAGTTATACAATAAAATAATATTCAAGACACATTTTAGTATTAAAAAACAGGTAAAATGAATGTCTATGTACATACGAAAAAGACTTTAAGATTTAAATCGTATTTAATTACCATACTAAGGCTTAGTACAAGTGCATTCAATTTATTCAATCGGAGATTTATACAAAGAAAAAGAAGTCACAATGGTGATAATTTTGCATTTTACGACCCAAAATACGATTAATTCTCAAAAAGGAGATTTTTTTACGATTCAGTTTATTTGGATTTATATTCGGATAAGCAACGAGACCCTGTTATTGGTTTTAATCACCCCTGAAATTAGCCCATTTAGTTTTTGACTTAAAACAAAAGCCACGTAAAATCAATTTTTAAGTAATGAATGTTTAACAGAATATAATAAATAAGTTAAGATGTATTTGTACGAAAATAATATTTATTTTTTCTTTAATATTTGGATTTATTTGTATGGCATTAAAGTTACCTTTTTAATGAAACGTCAAACTAAATTTCTACCTGCTTTTGACGCACCATTAAATTCGCGTATTGCTGTCAATATTTTCGAGAGGCTTTTAGCTTTGTTTCATAAATTTTTATTTATTATTTTGGCCTGACTAGAAAAACGATTATTTTAATAAGAAAAAGTTTTCCACAACATCAATTTAAGACGAAATTGTTTTCACTCACGTTGGAATTTCTTTTTCGATCATAGATAATAACAGTATTTATTTTTACTTTTGTGTTCTTAGTCATTGGCATGAGACAAATAGAAATATTTTTATTGACTAATAAAGAAATATTTATGCCGACATCATTCTTTTGAAACTCTTTTGTAAGCGTGTAGAAAATAATATTTAATCGCATCGTAACATTACGTACGGACAAAGTCGTATATCTTTCAGGTCTGTGTTCTAATAAATGAAACGAACATCTACTACTAAGAGCATTAGAATTTATTGGAGGAAATAAAGGCTCTTTAAATTACATGCAATTCCTTTTCAAACTCTATGCCGTATGTTCTTCGTTCTGCCAGCAAACTGACAAGCGACTTCATGGTATCGTCTCTGTGAGTAAGGCGCAAAAAGTCCTTCAGTTGCTGATTAAACTACATTGCAATTCATCAGTGACATCTTAAGAAACAAACAAACAGCATACTGACAGCGACCACGTTTTCATATCTAAAATTACTTTGTAAGGAGAACTGTGTATACTTTTCTTTTACAAGTACCGCTGCGTGAGTTGAAATTATGTATAATCTTCAAACGGAAAATTATAAGTTTACGTAAATTTTTGTCGTGAATGTATTTCGGCGAAAAAAAACAACTATCTACCTTTGAGTATTTTTAAACGGCTTACAAAAATAAGCGAAAGAACAAAAAACATTTGCTCCAATTATGGAAATAGTTTAATATATAGTAACTTATAATCATAAAAAATATGCCATGTCCACTCTTTTATTATGAACAATAAAAAAAACTAAAAACGTTTTTCTTATATCTAGAAATCTTTTTTAAGGTGTTCACTGTCAATACTTGGTGGAAAGGCATTAGAATAAAAATAATAATACATTTTTAGTACTTTTTCCACATAAAATTTATTTGGTCAGGACCGGTTTCGCTCATCGCGAGCATTGTCAACTGATAAGGAATACAATAAAACAGTGATTTTTATACAAAATTTAAGTATAAAAAACAAGGTATGACAAACAATTAGTAAAACAACTAAGCAAATAAATGTTGAAGACATTCTTCATCATTTTATTTATAGTCGATTTTCCTTGTAATTTGCTTCAATTTATTTGCTTAGTTGTTTTACCAATTGTTTGTCATACCTTGTTTTTCATACTTAACTTTTGTATAAATATCACTGTTTTATTGTATTCCTTATCAGTTGACAATGCTTGCCATGAGCGAAACCGGTCCTGATCAAATAATTTTTTTGTGGGAAAAGTACTAAAAATGTATTAATATTTTTATTCTAGAAATCTTATTACTATTTTCTATAACGCATCAAGTCCTGTAAAAACATATTGAGAAACCTATTTTAAATAAATCATTAATTAATATTTTTAGTATTGGAAAAAAAATATAAATATGCGTAACTCAAATTAACTCATAGTCAATAAAATCGTAATAAAATCGTTTACTCAAAAAGTTTCTATGCATTTGTGTCTTTACAAAAAAGTAATTTCGAATGATCTTTTTTTCAAAACGTGTTTATTTAGCGTCGTACTCAAAACATTAAATATGAAAAGTACATATATTGTTTTAAGGAATCATTGTGTAACTCTTATTTTAAATAGTATCGTCGTTTATATCGCAAAAATTGCAAAAAGATGAAAGTTATGCGTTTTCTTTGTACGCTGCACAAATCGTCGTTGCACACGACACAAAGCTAACACAAGTGATAGTTAAACTGATATACATATGTATATATCGCGTATTTTAATTTTCTTCAAATTGTTTATATGCTTCCATGTTTTTTTTATTATAAAACCATTCCATCAAGTATCCATAAGGCAGTGAACACCCTAAAAACCATTAAGCTTTTTATTTAAAAATTGACGTAAAATATTGTAAAGAACGAGCAGCATATGTATGCTTCTATGTTTATTGACACTTATGAGTGTAAAATTAAATCAATAAAAAATGGTCAAAAGAATCAGAAGAGAAAAACCCTTGTAATATTGTCATCAGAGAAACTTTAGAATGGAATACATATGAAATGAAATGGAAATGCTGATAGTAAAAAAGGGAGTAAAACAAAACGAACCTTATGACGTGGCCGTCAGTGGACTTGACATAAGGGTATTAAGGCTTTATGTTGCGGTGTTGGAATTTACAAGTATTAACTCAAATTTGTTAAATCCGTAGGCACTGTCATATTATAATGTAATATGTTTAGAAAAGGGTTAAGTCGTCATAAAGTAAAAAAAGCTCGCGAGGATATTAGTCATTTGCATTCAAAACTACTTGTATTTGGAAGCTTTTTATGTTTCTTGCATGTCAAATAATATTTATATAAACTGTTAATAAAAGTAAAAATAATCCTCTTGCAATAAAGGTAAAAATATTATTTAATTTGTTTCTTTTCAGAGCCATATTATATTTTCATTCCGTGAGTTTTATATAAGAAATGATTGTTTAGCTTTATTGTTTAGGATGCTGATATATGAGAGAAGAACAAAGTTATTTAGGGTATTCGTTATCCGTTCGGTTATTTATTAGAAAATGAGATAAGAAATCTTTGATCGTGATATAAAAGTGGAAGGTACCGCCAGTATGCTAGGATAATATAATGAAGTAATGGAGTTATGTTGGTTTACTTCGATAAAAAAACTTTTGAAGCTTATTTTTTTAAGATTGAATTGACATATACTTGGTAGCACTCCATAATTACAGGGTGAAAAAAAACTTCTACAAAATCGGCATTCTATAATTTCTACAAAAACTTTAAATTATATAATTTTTGCAGAACTTAAATATTTTGCAGTATTTTCACCGTGATTGAAAAAATATATTTAATACTTATTTTACTGAGCGAATCGGCATTTACTTGGTAGAACTCCATTATAACACTGCTAAAAAAATAACAATGTATTTTATTTAGTTCCACAGAAATTATTTTATACATTTGTTGACAGCTACAGGCTTACGACATCGTCAAAACTTTTTTTATTTTCAATGGATTCCAAGATAATTTCACTTTATTAAGACCCTGCGATGGTGGGTCTGATGATGATTCTTAAAGAGTCGAATTACGTTTCAATATTTGTCACACAAAACGTGGAATAAACTAAGTTATTTTTTATTTTATTAAAGTTATTTTTACTTAAATGACTGTAAAATATCACTAAAAAAAAGTTTTGAGCAAAATTCCGTTATAATTAGTTAGCTGTTTAAATACAGATTCATTTGATTTTAATGTTTTATTGTACATAGACCGGCATTTATAATTTTTGATGTTGGTAAAGCAAACAGGAATGCGAATATTTTGTATTGAAATATTAGAATGAAAATTGAAAATTAAAATTTACCCTTTTTAACGGAAAGTTATTACACTAATAAAATGTTAACGGGCACAGCATTGCTGCTAAAAAAATTAACGAATTTATTTATGATAGGTAAGTATCAGGATAATTAAATTTTGTATAAATTAATTTTTACTAAACTGAATATGGCTTTACATAATAAAGTAGTGTCAATGGTAAATAAAGGTATAAGCTTGTCATTTGATAGGTAAACTAAACTTATCATACACTGTCTGTCCAACCTTCGTCAAAGAAACAAAATGTGGGCAGACTTGTAACTTAAAACTGTGCCTCTGCAGAAATTAAATCAGCTTCTGCTATATAAATGGTCAAATGGGTAAATGTACCTTTAATATAAAGAGACATCTTCTGATAGTCATAATAATTCCTGAGATATGATAAATATGTTTCTTTAAAACGAAATGTTGAACTTATTCAACCCAATATATGTCACTTATGAATGTTTCATGGTTTTATATTAACCCTAGAATTTTTCTTTTAACTTATGAAATTTTACTGGTCGACCGTTCGTGGACCAATACGAATATGTGCATTTATAATAGCTACACACTATTTATCTTAAATACTTATACATTAATGAAATTAAGTTGTAAATTGTAAATCGTATAATATTTATCGGAATTGTTTTCTATAAATATGAGTATTTACATGGGAAAACTAAGTATATATGTCATGTGATTTTTTGTTGCAGTTTTTAGCAAATTTTTTTATATTTAGCTAAAAAATGTTAAGTGTAAAATATTTCATGAATCGTGAATTTATTTTTGAAAGATAAGAGTGAATCTATGCTTACTATACAATGATAATTTATTTATGTTGTATAAATAGAAATATTTTTTTTGTTTTTACTGCCGTATATTTTTGAATGGCCGACAATTTTTTGTGTTTTAATATGAGCATTATAGTGCATACCTTCTTTATTGCCATTACTTTTCATTTCTGTTGCCTTGGGCGAAGATGACGGCATCGGAATTTCTGTAAGAAAAAGAAATATTCATTGAAATAAAAAACTTTACACGTAGCAGCAGTAATTAAATTTAAAAAAATATATATAGTTAAGATACTAACCATAAAGTCTTATTGATCCTTCCGTCTCACCAAGAGAATTTTTTGATATGCATCTGTAATTGCCAAAATCTCCAGGCTGTAGATGCCTGACTGTCAATTTCATATGAGCTCTGAAACAAAAAGAATATTTGTATTTTATTGATAAAAAAGTCAGTCTATGATAATTCGTTTGTCAAGGGACCCTGAAAATATTTTCTCAGCCAGGGTTCTATATTTTTTCATGGGCAGAATAATTTACGATGCGAAATACGTGGCAAAAATTTACACTATCTTCCTGCAAAACGACAAAAGAGTCTGTACAGAGTTTCTTAGTTTGTGAGTCATCAGAGGAAGCATTATGAGCTTTCATCATGATAAGACAACAATGTGGACCTGCAGTCATGGTCTTTTTATAATAAACAAATAGACAAATACTTGAGCGGATGAATGGATGACCTGCGCACCTCTAATCGGGATGATAAATGTTTGACAGAAACGATCAGGTAATTTTTGACAGCAAGTAAAAAATTTACAGGTCAAACACGATATTGAAGGCACCGTGCGATTGCCATATGCTCCGGGTAGGGTATAGTTTTAGTAAAAAAATAACTAATACAATTATGTATATTTATTTTAAATTTATTTTAGGTATATCAAATTTATATTATTCAGACTATTAATAAAGCGAAGCAAAGATACGCGCTGGTAATTCTAAATCGTAAATGATACTTTTATTACATGTGATATGAAAGAAAACTTTCAGCAATGAAAATCAAATGAAAGTCTTTTTGAAGCTTTGTTCAATATAGCCTCAGTGAACGTTATTTAACCTTTTGTAATTGCTCACAAAACTCAAATCAAACTTAACCCACCCCGTTTGATATAACCCCTGTTATTGATCTTAAACTTTGAAATGAAATTGAATTTACGTAAACATTCAAAAAATAATTTTTAAGCAAACAGGCTGACAAAATATCACAAGGGTCGTGGGTATTAAACACTCTGTTTGCATACCTCTTTTACATTGTGTTTTATAAATGCTCGCTAAAATTTTTCATTTAATAAATGTGAAAATTCATAGAGCACGGACTCTCATTATTTATATTGAGTGTTATGCTGGGCGATGTTAATTTGGAAGCTTTTTATACTCGTAGACTTTTTTCATACACATCGGAGCCTTTTTGTGTGGTATATAAATTTATCGAATTTAGGTAAAAAAATATCATCGTATTTTTTCCACAAATTTTGAAAGTTGGTCGTTGAGGCTTGGTAGTTGGAAAATATTTTCAAGTATTTACTTTTAATATATAGTGTGTGCAAAATCCTTGGTTTGGCATGGCGTTTATTTTAATCTCTAAATAACATTCATAATTAATTAGCATGCTAAATTTAGTTTTAATATCTTTAAATAATATTTCTCATGTCACATTTACGCAAATAGGCTGTCAACGACATGGTTGTGTTCACAGATTTAAATCCAGAAGTGAAATAATTCATCTTTTTATTTTAAGAAAGATTTATATATTTGCATTTCAGTATATCTCCACCTACTTCATGATAAATTGAAAACAGGACGAATAATTAGTAAACTGCTAACTTCATATTTTTTATTGTTTGCTGACGCCAATGCGCCATGTATGTTTACAAATATGGTGAAAATAGTACATAATATTTAAGAAAACACAACAATCATTCAACAGAGAATGACATACAAGACAATTTTTGAAAATTAAAAGTGCAGAGCATTGATTAACCGAACAGCCCTGTGAATGATTATATTTATAGCACTACCCTTTTCAAAGTGAGAGTTTAAACAATTGATCTTTCGTAAAATAAAATTTATTGAAATGCTCCAGTCAAGGTCCATACTCCATATGCATCATAGTTTTTTTTATAATTTATTCAAGATTTTTGCAATATAAATAAGAAAAACGATGACATTTTGTAAATTTCGAATTAAAATTAATGTCTTTTTCTGATGATTATGATGAAAAAAGCATGTAAAAAAATATTTTGTAAAGATTGTCTGCTTTTGATAGAGACGCGTTGAAAATAAAACAAAAAGTTACGAAAAATAAGTGAATACTACCGAAGTGTTGTGTACCTTTGATCTATTAATCATAAGAGGGTTTTAATATCCATCTCTTCCGGCGATCGTCCCCCGGGCCGAACTAAGTTATCGCGTCGGGGCTTATTGGTTGGATCAAAATAAATAACGGGCGATACGAATCGGCCGTGGGAGAAGACCGGGTCGGGAAATAGCCACTCACTCTGGGGTTGGATTTTTCGCCGATTAAATCGTCAAATATTGAAGTTATAATAGCTATGCCTGCCATGTTTTCTGATATTGAATATAAATTAATTTCGTTGCGCAAACATTGTAAAAAAATTACACGTATCAATACAAATTTAAATCTATACGGTTCGCTGAGGCTGTAAAACATTTTCCTTTTTTTATTTTGATAACGCCATTTTACGTTCACAGCTTCACGATAGTCAAACAAATTCATATCAATCTAGCCTAGTTTGTTCGTAAATCGTGAATATAGATAACTACAGTCACCTAACAGTAAAAAGTTATCCCTGCTTGATATTATAAGATTTTTTAAACTGTTGTCGTTCTTTTCTTAAGATAAATCTAATTGTCAAAAAACATCAGTGTCTGATTACAATAAAATACAATGAACAAGTAGGTTTTAAATAAAGTCACAACACAATGACAATAGTTAATTTGGATCTCTTGTTAATTTGCGTTTTTGTAGATGTAGATTAAGCTTTCTTTCTATATCATAGCGAGCGTTATTTTATAAAAAAATAATTATGTATATTTATAATAGTATGCAAACAAATTTACTGTGGTTTTAAATATACTAAAATAAAGCACGAAACTATCTAAAAATTCATATCACGACTCTTAAAAAATGGATCAATCTAACAATGTATCACTTGTAGTTGATAATTTTTTAACGTTTCCTTTATATCTAAACATTTTTTTAATGACAGTTCTAAAATTAGTATTTAAAAATAAGTCTTCCAACGATTTGGGAATGTAGAAATATGAGTTTACAACAAGCGTTAGTTGTAAACTAAAATACAACTTATAAACAATGTAAATCTTATAGTACCCAATTATTATCCCATTTTTTTAAACGGAAACTTTGCAAGTTACAAGAGTTTTATTAGTTCAATAAAATGGTTATTATAAAAATAATAAAACATTTTTAGTACTTTTTCCACATGAGATTTATTTCATCAGGACCGGTTTCGCTCATGGCGAGCATTATCAACTGATAAGGAATACAATAAAACAGTGGTATTTATGCAAAAGTTAAGTATGAAAACAAGGTATGACAAACAATTGGTAAATCAATTAAGCAAATAAATTAAAGCAAATTACAAGAAAAATAGACTAAAAATAAAATGTTCAAGACTTTTCTTGTAATTTGGTTTAATTTATTTGCTTAGTTGATTTACCAATTGTTTGTCATACCTTGTTTTCATACTTAACTTTTGCATAAATACCACTGTTTTATTGTATTCCTTATCAGTTGATAATGCTCGCCATGAGCGAAACCGGTCCTGATGAAATAAATCTAATGTGGAAAAAGTACTAAAAATGTTTTATTATTTTTATTCTAATGCCTTTCCACCAAGTATTGACAGTAAACACCTTAAAAGTGAAAAATAGTTATTTATTTCACTGTATTACAAAAAAAGTAAGTGACTAGTATGAGAAATTATGAGAGTAGAGGATATCTATTGTGGGCTAAATTTATTATTTTAAAAATCCCTTGCGATCTTTTGTGATATATTTGAGCATTTTTGAATGGTATAAAAAAAACAAAATATTTCAATTAAGTTTAAATGATGAAGTGTTAATAAAAAAAATAATGATGAATAGCTAACATGTAAGTTCTTTTTTTAAGTTGATTGTCGTTTCATAGCAATTTATTTCCTGTTTTATCTGACAGATGCCTCTAAATATTTTCATCAACATCGAAGTTTTTTGTGAGAAAATTGGAGTTAGTATCTCTAGGGATGCGAACAATTCAATTTCTTTCTCAAGTACTTTTTTAAGCTTTGTATTTCTTCACACAAAAAATACATGCGAACGATTTTCGAGTAATTTTTCTTTCTTTCAAAAAACTCAAGTACCAGGGGAAAATTGAGCCGAGAGTACTTTTCATCCAAAGTAAATACAAATTTTACATTTTTTTTCAATAAAATCTGAGAAAAGCAATAATATATATATTTATTCTTAGAATTTGATACATTTATAGTATTGGTTCACCATTAAAAAAACGTTTGACATATCGACGCTCTAGAATATTCAGGAGTGGAATATTTTTTTATTTATGAATTGATTTGATTGAAAATTTGATCACCTGTCGTTTTCCACATCAACCAATTACTCAAAATATTTCTTCAAATTCATTTGTTTATAATTTGTATTTAAGTTTATTTGTGATACAGTGAAATATGCCGTCACTTATTGATTTAAAAAGAGTTTTACACGTTTAATAGAGTCACAAAATTGTCAAAAACAAGTTTTAAAGAATAACTTAAATATCCTTAGCTAATCCGGAACATGATACATTCTATCAAGTAAAATGTATTTTACTCAACGTCAATGATAATCGATTATATTTAAAACTTTGGTGAGAAAAAAATTCAGTTTATTTGTATTTAAAAATGCATTGAAATGAAAATTGTTTTCTCAATGATGTAAAATTATGTATTTTATAAATAACTTAATGCACGGGCTCCCAATCCATCGGTCGCGACGGGTTTTCCGTGGGGTCGCCAGCTTATATAATCAATAAAAAAAATATTCTCTATAATGCATTTTCGTTGTTTTTTTAATACCTTATTAAAATGTCATTTAAATTGCATAAGGGTTGCGGGTCACATGGATTTTATAAAAGGGTCGCCACCCAAAAAAGGTTGGGCACCTATGATTTAATTTCAATAGAAAAAAATGGCTGAATCAATTATTCTTACACAACATGGAAATTTAAAATTTATGTAACTTTATTGAGTAAAATCAAATTGAAATGATTTACCAATTTTCTGTAAGCCGTCATGATAAGGTTAAAACCATTTGTTTGTTATTGTTATTTTTTTTAACCTGCATCGCGGAGAAATGGTTAAATTCAAAATGCATTGTAAAATCGAAACGAAAAACGTTAATTCGGTTTTGTTCATAACAATATATTTTTTAACGTTATCCATGTTCTGTAATTTATCTTCGATTGAATGGCCGATTTTTTGTTGGCTTACAAAACAATATTGAAATTTATATTTTAGTTACAGAGAATCGCAAAAACAAATTCACTATTTTAAAGTCTCAATCTTTCAGTAGTTTTTGGTACATCCGCAAATATGAAATACTATGAATATGTGTTCAAAAATTAACCTGTAGGAGTTTTCATTGGTTATGATGCCATACTTCTTCGTTGGAAGTACCATCACGTTGTCGTAAACCCAATAGCTGATGGCCCGAGGATGAGCTTCGGTGTGGCAGTCTACTGTGACGTCAGTTCCTGCTGGTGCACCAACCAGCTGATTGGGGACCCAGATCATCGGCGAAACTGAAAATAAAAATAGTTGATAATTTTTGGCATTTAATTAGTGAACGTTTTCCACCCGTTTTGTATCGTCAAATATAGTCATAAAATAATAATATGATATTTTTAATATTTTGGTTTACAACGTAAAAAATATCAGCTGTTTTTAAAAACGAAACCCTGAAAATAAGAAAAGTATAATAATCATTCTAATTTTTCAGTTTTGATACGACTTTTTTTTTACCATGTCCGCTCCCATTTTGGAGCATATGAAACCTTCACGGAGTTTATCTAAACATATGTTTTTCTAAGAGAACTGCTTGTTACTCAACCTCTCTTTTTCGAAGAGAGTAGAGATGGAAAGGATACGAGGACTAGGACAGGACTAGTGATTAGCTACTCGCTGTCATTATGCGTCGCTCTTTGGGATCGGAAAGGTGGGAAGGGATTTTCAACAACACAAATGGGGTGTTGGAACAGATTTATCGACTGAAAAAAACCACTCGTACCGGGAAACGAATCAGGGCGGTCCGGCACGCAAGTCAAAGCCGTTGCCACTGCGCCACGGACCGGACATTTGATACGATATACAAAGTATTTCACAATTGTGTGATCTAACCAAGCCAAACAAAACTTTTTAAAAACATTCTCAAATCGATAGAAAAATAAATAATGCTGACGTTTTGATACAAACGATGTTGTTGATTTATTCCCCTTTTTACAAAAAATGTTAAAGAAAATGTGATAAATTAAATTTTATATCAATATTTATTTATTTTTGTGCGGTAATTTTGAAAAAGACAGATTAAAAATTGATAACTTCGTTGTATGTCAAGTACTGTGTAAAAATAGGTGACACGTGTTTCGCTCTTTACATTTTAAGAGCTTCGGAAAAAGACAAAATACGTTTAACTTTTTCTTACACAATACGTGGAGTAACAAATTGTCAATTTTATTTTTGTATTTGAAGTAGAGTTCCATGAGATTTTGCTGAAAGCCGACGGACCATTAAAACTTAGTCAAAAAATATTAATTGTATAACTTTAATATTATATTAATGTTAGTAAATTAATAATACATCAATATGTAATATACGATGATGAAATTATTGTATAAGTTGTACATCCACTCAATAGTATAATATAGTTAAACATAAAACAGTTAGGTACTTTGAATAAATAAATAAATTACTTATATTTGTATTCCAACCCTCGTTGAAATCAAATATAAAACGATATACTACATTGTACCCTTGTTTTTGCGTCCGCTTACAACACAATATAATCTGTATTAAGTTCGCTGATTTGGGAAATGCTGAAAAAATTGAGCATTGCGACACTGTGCAGTCACGTACGTTTCCCTTCCTTACAAAACCTCGTCTAGTACTTTTTGCTAAGCTGTTTATATCTTGCACAACAATGATATACCCTATCCATGCCAGAAATGTATTGAATTGATTGTCGTTTGCCACAATGTTGACTGCTGGCAGTTCATATATGATTGGAACTGTTGTACTATTTACAAAGCTTTCTGAGAACTATCTAAATAAAATACTGTATTAAGTTTCAATTTAGTATCAAATTTATTGTGTTTTCTACGAATGTAAACAATCTGATATATGAGAAATATTAGGGTAAGTACTTTTTGTTGCGGAGTTACGATTGCTTCTGGGTTTATTACAAATTGTGTATGAAACGAAAATGTTTATGGGCAAACGATAGTTCAATAGCTATTTTCGTAAGTTATCAAATAGGCTTTATCCCTTATAATTTAGGACTTCAAGTGAAGGTGCATGATTGATGTGATTTTAATAACTGATCCGTGTTTTTATTACTTATGTCTGAATATACATACCTAAAAGACTACCCTTTTCGTTCGTGACAAAACGCAACATACAGAATTAAAACGATTCGAATATTATAATCCTGTAATGAAACTAATTAGTTTATTGATAACAATAATTCATATATCTGACAGATCAGTAGGGTTCATTATGCTATCAAATTAGCAGTTAATAAATGTAAAATTTATTTATTAACTTAAGTTACGGTTATAAAATAGCTGTTTCGCTTTTGAAGCATGATCTTTACATTTTAAGTAGTGTTATTATTTGACGCATAAAACATATTTGACCTTGAGAAATATACTTGATACGTTTTTAAAAAGCATCAATGTTTATTAAATTGATAGAAAAAAATTGATTTCAGTATTATATTAACCCTTTGCTCCTCTCATATAGATTTGAGAAATTTATTTATATCACAGGGTTTGCGTTTTTTATAGCATGGTTAAACGAAATACCGAAAAATATACCACATTATGATATGTTACAAACTTAAACTAAAGCTCACTATCCAATGTAAGCGGTATTTAAAATAAGGATAACTAAAAATTAGTAAAAAATAAAAAATCATATCCAAATAGTAAATGCTCGAGCAGGAGATGTGCGTCACCTAGATTCTACATAGGAGTTAATGAAAAGAGTTTTAAATGGATGTCACAGAATGGTTAATCGTTGTTCTGGTAAATGTATGTTGAAAGATAAGAAAAACTCAAAATTTTTGTGAAGATTTTATTAAATATTAATTAAAGTACATTTTAAATTTAAATATTTGCCAAATGAAAATATTGCTAGAAAATGATCTTGTTTTACTAAGCCACCAATGACTCAATTATTTAAATTGTTTCAAAATGAGTATGAAAATGAAATTTGAAAATTGTTTGTCCCGTTATTTCTAACAAGTATGTTTAATTCGCTTTGTAAATTTAACGGTTGTCGGTTCTTCAACTGTTAGCAGTGAAAGTCGCTTAATAATGTACACACGGTCATTCCGTGCTATTGTCGAAGTTAATCGGAATGGAAATGTTCACGCTTTATTAGAGCAGATTATGAGAATAATGTATCCAATAATACGAACGTGTCCCGGTACAGACATTTATGTTTATTTGGGCCGGGAGAATGGCATAACTTGGTCGGGTTCTATTACTGCCATGGGATTTGTATGGCCACCTTTTAACGAGTATGTTAAAGTGACTCACTTATACGTTCATCAATTTTGTAAAATTGACTTGGCTGTTTAACTTGACCACCTCAGAGTGTAAAGCATGTAGTGTGTACCTACTTAAATATGCCGTTTTACCTTACATGTGGCTTCATTTAGATTGTTCGTAATTGGGATTACTCTCGTACACGAATGAATTTACTTGTATTATATTGAAATGAATGAATAATTTCACGAACCGTCGTACGTTTGAGGCTAACGATTAAAAAAATAGAAGTGGATATTCCGAACCAACTTTATTATTATTTCATAAGAAATATTCACGACGGAATATATTGTTAATTTAAATATGATTTCTCCTCAAATCAAACATTCTTTTGCATATCAAATTCGGAGATTTGAAAATGTTGAAAAATTATACACGATTCATAAAATTTTATTTTGTCTCTTTCGGCTTCCCCTATTTAATTCTTTATTATTTTTTAATAATGCAATACATGGAATATCAATTAATTTATCTATAAATTTCCTAACAAGTAAATGATAATTTAGTCAATCAATAGATTGACAATATCAAATAGGCTATATTTCGGCATTTTTGCACAACATATTATTTGCCTTAATATGTTTCAGGAAAAAAAAGGAATTTGTATTTATAACATTAACATAACCAATGGAAAAATTGTAAATAACCAAATTTATCTTTCATTGTATTACAGAAAACAATAAAACATATGATAAACAATAATACTGTGTCTTCATTGGTAAATTATGGATATATGGTCACGACAGAATTTTTGTAAAGATTTATGAAAACTAAGCACATTAAATGAAATCAATGTAAGGCTTACGATTTTTTTTGAAATGTTTCGTCTTTAATTTTTAAATTTATTATAATAGAAGATCCTAAAGAATACTACGCAATAAGTATGAAATCGAGTTGCTTTAATTTACAGGAGCAAAAATGCAACCACAAACTACACAAATAATAATATTATTCAGATTTAATCATTTTGTTTCCACATTTTATAATAATCCACAAGAAATCAAAGAGAAAAGTCAAAACATAAAATTATTAGCCAGTATGTATAAATTTTTTGAACTTAGCTCGAGAGGATTGGGATTTTGTCCCGTGACCATATATCCATAATTTACCTTTTCATTATACATTTAAGGCTATCGGTATAATTGAATGATTGTACAATGATAAATTTAGAATTGTAATTATTCAGCGACACGATTTAAAATAAAAATGATTTCATACGCTGGATTGAAAACAGTTTCAATCAAACTCATGAAAACCCTTTTCCGGCAGCAGTCGCGGGAAAAAATTCGATCGAGCTGCATTAGCGTCGACGCGTCACTCGGCTGGGGGAAATTTGTGAGATTTCTTACATCGAGAAATTTCCCGCATAGAAATGACCGATGTTGTTTGGCGACGGATTATTTTTCAATTGGAACGTGCCTGGATTACATTTAAATCGAATCGGAAACGAGCTCCCAACTTGTATTCTCTGTGCAAATAAATTTCAATTAATCTAATGCTCGACCCGTCATATCGCCACAGCTACCGCCCCGTCCCAGTGCTCTTGCAAAGGGAATTCGATCGGCGCGAAACGTATAAAAATTGCAGGACATCAGCGAGTTAATATTTTTAAAAAGGTTTGTCATTTATTATTCATTCAAATTTGAATATAATAATTCGCTCCGAGGAAACTTCCGCTTTCTTATTCAAATAAAACCTTAAAATACTTTTGCTTTGTCATGTAATTGAAAAGACCATCTGGAATTTAACGTTATTCTTTTATTATATTACAGACAAAATGAATACTGGATGAATAGAAACACTTTTTACCCTTCACGACTATGTATCTTCATACCTGCGTCACATATTTCAAATATGAATGGCTTGAAACGTGTTTCTATGGTCCTACTACACATTCATGACCATATTTTTCAAATATTCACTATCGTTATTAAGACAAAGTCAATTTTGTTCGATGTCTCTATTCACATTGAATTGGGGTGAATAGAGACAAAACAATGGATTGTAATATATGGACCTCTATTCTATATGAATCTCTATTCACTCCGTTTTATGGTACTTATTAACTAAAAAAACATGATTTAATTTAATTTTCATGCAATAAAAGAGAATTTTATAACGAGTCGAAAAGTAAAGATGTACAGGTATCAAACTTAAACACGTTTGTTTCAATTTTGGCCAATCATTTAGTTGGTTGGGTTTTGTCATTCGAGAGACAGTATTATTGTCATTGTGAAGAAACTTACTTAACCATAATGGTAACATTGGATACATAGTAGAGTTGTGGTAAAGTTCAATCCTTGTTTTTATCTCTATTCACCACGCAGTCTCTATTCACCCCATTCGACGGTATAAAAAAACTTTTTAAGAAACGAAGAGTTAAAACAAAATATATTTATCGAATTCATCGGTCCTAAAACAATAACCCATTTATTGGGAGGTCAATAATACCGTCGATATATTAAAATGTTTTTGAACATTAAACGTCAAATTTTACACGTGTACAAATATGGATAAAATATGTATGTACAGTAAATTTCTGCGTTAGTTTTAATTTAAAATGAGCACCAGGAAATCGAAAAAATGGCATTGTTTGACACTCAACACAGGGTATACCTTTACGCTAGCAACCGGGAATGAGAAATGATTAAGCGTAAAGATATATGAGCTTTACAATATAAAACAAATATTGTGACATTTGGGACGGTAAAGAAAAGAATAGATTCATCCAAAAGTGGGTATTTTCTTCCAATAACCCAAAGATGAGCCCCAAAGTAAAAATTTCGCGAATTATCCTCTTGTATTTACCTTTGTTTAAGTGAAGCTTTAAGACAACCATTTGTATAATTTCCAATTTAAAGATTGATTCTTCGTGTATGTTATCAGTATAAGTGGATGTTTTTTTTTTATATTATGACATAATACTATTTTTGTTAATGGTATTATTACGTGAGTCCGGTTCGTGGCGCAGTGGTCAACGTCGTTGGCTTCCGTGCCGGATTGCCCGGGTTCGATTCCAGGTACGAGCAGAATTTTTCAGTCGATAAATCGATTCTGTTCGAAGGTAATGGTTGTTTGTGTTGTTCAAAACTTCTTCCTAACTTTCCGATCCCTTAAAGCGACGCATAGCGAGAACGGTTAGTTAACCACTAGTCCTGTCCTAGTTCTCGTATCCTTTCAATCCCTTCTCTCTTCAAAAAAAGAGAGGTTGAGCAACTGAGTAAAAAGCAGTTTTCGTAGAGAAATATATGTTGAGATAAACTCCGTGAAGAGTCTATATTCCATTATTCCGTTATATCACAAAAAAATGTAACAATTCGGTTAAATATTGTTTTCATTCGGTGTTTTATAAGAAAATAATATGCTCTAATTTTTATAAGCTTTTTGTGGTTTTTTATTATCTTGGAAACGATTTTTTCTTCATAAAGCTGCATCGTTTTATTTTCACTACAAATAAGCCATACAAAAGTCTTTATATCGTCAACATTAATTATACTGGTGATTTTTTATTCTATAAGTCAAAAAACGAACGAAAATATTTTTTCAGCTGTGTTATTAAAGCCAATGATGCTTTTGTTGTTTCTGCCTTTGTTTCGTATCGAAAATATATTTTAATATAGATTTTACATCATTGTTTTATTGCATGATGATGCATCACTAGGCTCGTGTTGATTTATGATGTTCATTATTTGAAATAATTCAATGAAAACACGAGAGAAAAGAGATATTTATTTTTCATTTTTATATATCAAAATTCACGTTTAATTGATTGCATTGCTAAAATACAGAAAAACAGTATTTTTTTTATACACGTCGTCAATAATATATGAACATGCATTGATTTTAATTTATCAATAGATTTTCCTTCATGAAATCATTTTATTAATTGATTAAATATATTTTTATTGACTATAAGCAGAACAAAAGAAAATTCATTTTGTTTCGAAAACGCTTGTTCAACATGATAGTTCCACATTCAAAATATGTATTGAATATACATAACTTAAATAGGTTAAAAAAAAAATTCATGGAAAATTTCTACTCGGTTTATAAAAAGTGTATTTAAAAAGACCGCGTGCGGCTTTGCCAAGAAGAAGAGTAACTTTCTTAGTGTTGGATTCAAAATGGATATGCTTTCAATTTAAGGACTATCAATATCTAATATAAATCCACACAGTAAGTGGTTAAAAAATATAAATTTTACATTGTACGCACCCAATGTGGAATATATCGAGAATACATACATATATATCTCGACATATTTTTTTCTAAGATTACCGTTTTTACTCAGATTCTCAATTTACCCCTTTTCTTTAAGAAAGTAAATATATGACCGTGCCAGTGGTGACTTAATCGCTGCCAATTTTTTCCGTTGTTATGTTTGGGTTGTTGAAAAAGATTTTAAGCGTCACATAAATCGATGGCTTTTGATACATAACGGATAAGAAAAATAGTTTATTAATATTGTCAGTACAAGGGTTAAAACCTTTTATCACTGTAACCGAACCTAAGCACGCTGTTCATCCGGCCAATAGCTCAGTAATTAACTAAAATTGTTTATTATTTATCTACGCTGAATTGTCTAATTCATATGTGGACAACCTTTTCAATTGTCGGGCAACAATCTTTTACTATCATTTTTTTATAACTATGCAAGCAAACATTTTTTTTTCATTATTTGTATATAGCAAAAGATATAATGATTACTTTGTGCTAGTTCTGTCAGATGCTAAAACTATTGCCTTGAATAGTTACATAATCGCGCTTCTTAACAAGAATAAAGAAGATATTTCCATGAACACTAAGATACTTTCACAAATTTATTACTAAATATGTATCATGGAAATCGTTTGACGAGAATACAAGAAAAACTAAAAGTTTAAAAAAAATTGAACTCCGCGTGCCACGCGTTGGCCACCTATGGTTTAAATCTTTAATATCCTCTTAAACTGCCTCTAAAAACTGGTTTCATAATTTTTTAACAGGTTTATGAAAATTTAAGGAAATTAATATAACAATAAACATAGTCGAGATAGTAAAATAACTAAATAGATGAAATCTGTTGTTTAACCTAGCCATCCCTAACGGTATAGATTTTGTCCCAACAGCTACTTTACCTTAAATATCTATCTTAATACTAGTGATTGGATGTCTAAACTTTTGGTATTCTTAAATCAAAATATGATATTTATTGGCTAGTTGCGCCGTAATCGATTAAAAAAGGGAAGAAGTCGGAATTTTTCAGTCTAATTGTCAGTGTTAGCAGTTTGCTGGGAAGCGCTAACATAAAATTTCACGCCCATAAGCAAAAAGAGAACGTGACCATAGTGAGTCATAGATAACATGGACGGAATGTTTCTTATCTGGCAACAATAAAAGGCGATGAGCGATAAGATAAGAGATAAGGTAATGTGACTGCGTGCACAGTTATTGGCTTGTTAGTCCGTTATGGCCGTTGGAGTGGAAACGTCGTCGTTTTCATGCGCGACTTAAATATGAATAATTATAGGAAAAATAGGGATTTTAATATGATTTTTCTGACTGGCAAAAACTGGGGACTTAAAGCTCGCGCGCTTAAAATAGCATACGGAGCTATTTTTATGGGGATTGCAGGATACGCATCAAGCGTTTGGAACTCGAGAGCAAAAGTTGGATTCGTCAGGAGGACTTTACTGAGTGGACAGCGCATTGCGCTGATCTCACTCACTAAGGCCTACAGGACTACTTCAACGGACGCTCTGCCGGTTTTAGCTGGCGTACTACCGCTGGACTTGCACATACAGGTACGCGGTGCAATTACTCTTCTACTAAAGGGCATCAACACGGATATTGAAGGCGTCCCTCTGACGCCACCCTTGTCGCAACATATACCTGAAAATCATACTCTCCGTTCATTCGTATATGAGCTGGCGTACAAAACGGCTCTAACAGCTTGGCAAACTAGGTGGTCTGCATCCACCAAAGGGCGTCAAACATATCTTTTCTTCCCAGACGTGACCTGGAGGCTCAAGGTGAAGAGTCTAGCGCCTGGACACTGGACTTCCCAGTTTATAACTGGACATGGCAAATTCAACGGCAAACTATTTGGGTTGGGCAAGTTGGTCGAAAGGCCGGATTGCACTTGTGGACACGACTACCAGGACGCTAATCACGTACTGTGGGACTACCCCGAGATGAATGCCGAACGAGCTGAGCTGTTTGCTGCGGTCCGTCCTCATACGGGCCCAATATGCCACGCTGACTTGATCTCAACCAAGGCCAATTTTGAGGCATTCGATAAATTTGCAACATCATATGGGGAACGGGATAATCTTAATTCCTCTTCAGATTCAACGCGAAGTAGATTAAACTCCACGGATTCTCAGTATACAGATACATAAGATACTTAATATCACTCTAACAAAGTGGCTGAGCAAGTCACATTTTCTTTTTTATTCTCTTTCTATTTCTCTTTTCTTTAAGCACCTTAGTGCATGGCTAAAAGATCAGTCCCGTGCAGCTCTGTCTCGGGCCAAGTAAGTGAGGAGTAAATTCGTTTCTTTTCTTGATCGTATAGCGTTATGGAAGGCGGCTGTGAAAAACGGCTGCACACACATAACGGATGGGTGGTGGGACAACCAACTTGTTTACAGAAAGATGTATAAATATACGTCAAAGCATAATCAATCATACTGCAGTCTATGCCAATAAGACCAAAACACTGGGGTCTTTTTTTACCCCCCTTCGGCCTGAGAGTCATTTTTCAAAGATAGTCCTACGAAGGTTAATAATGTAACATTAAAATTTAATTACAAAGAAGCGTCGAAACTATTTTTCATTTTACGAATGAAGCCAGAATTTACAGGCCAGTAGATCATTTGTATTATCTAAAGACTCCAATACAGTTTACATTTAAGGTTAATATAAGGTCATAACTAAATCTCATCTGCTTTATCACGTGTCTTGGGATTGTTGTCGGGTTATCAGATAGCCTCTACTTAGTTTATTAGTCCGAAGAGACTAAACGTGTCATTAGCGATAAATTGTATAGCCCAATGGACACTATATATTTATAAGCCTATATTGCACAGATAAATTCATTTTTAGCGGCTATAGTATTTTTAGCAAATTTTCTGTTTGAACGATACAAATTATTGCGTGATAATAGTTGGATGAATATACGTATCGTATAATGAATATTGCGTGGATACTATGAAAATAGATTTCTACGTAATCAAATTATTTCCTAAGCAATGTTACATTGGATGATAAAGGTTCATAATGAACGACATACTCTCAAATATAATACAAGTAGGTAGATTAATTTACGTTCAAAATATTTAACAATTGTATTGTGTATACGCTTATAAACATTATTATATAATGCTATTTAAATTAAATCTAGGATTTTAACTTGATCAAATTTCACTGTAGAATAATAATCGTTCAATTTTTTTACTTTATCATGAGTTTTGTCACTAATGGCCGAGGTTTTGCATTTAGACATTTCAAGTGCACGAACCGACTATCAGTTCAAGTTCATTGATGCACTTTAAATTATTGAAGATGTTGAAATGTGAAACCAGTATCGTTAGTGAAAAAGGTCATGGAAAACTTCAAAATTAAAATGATTTAAGATTAATGAGGTAAGTTCATTCATATTCTCTGATTGAAAGTGGGATGGGAATGTGAAAATATTATTTCCTCTTAGTCTTTCATAATTTGAATAAATAGTACCAGGGTAATCAACGTTATGTTGCCCATCGCTTGTTTTTTATAGCACTGTAAAGCACTATATAAAAATGATTACCAGGAGTGTTTCAGGAGCAAAAACCTTAAATTAATGACAATGCTTTGCATTCAAAATCGGATTAGAAAGTTTTAAGGGATTTGTGGTCAAAATTTTCTCTTTTTCATGTCGTTTACTTACTAAATGAAACATAGCTTTTAGCTTGCTATTATGCGTTTTGATATTCAAGGCATATGTACAGCGAAACCCCGATTCTACGTTTTTCAAGGGACCGTATAAAAAAACGTTAAATGCGAGAAACGATGAACGCGGGAAAGTTTTATATATGAACTAAATGCCGGGACTATAGAAAATGAACGCACCACGCGGGAAAACGTATACAGTGGAACCCCGATCCCCTTACGTTCTCGCATTATACGTTTTCCCGCGTGGTGCGTTCATTTTCTTTAGTCTCGGCATTTAGTTCATATATAAAACTTTCCCGCATTCATCGTTTCCCGCATTTAACGTTTGTTTTATACGGTCCCTTGAAAAACGTAGAATCGGGGTTTCACTGTAATGCGAAAACGTAAGATCGGGGTTCCACTGTACTTGAAAAAGTATATGAACTTAAAATAAAACTGCTTGTGATACTCTGAAAAAGTAGCAGGGAATAAAGGACTCAAAGGTGGTCATACTCACTACAATAATTTTGGGTGTGTTTACACATTGTAAACTTCAGTAAAATTCCCTGATTTCAAAGAAAAATTAATAAATTGGCTGTACAATCAATTTATGAAAGTATTGGGCGTCGTTCCGCTCTGGAGGTAGCATGGTAGTAGCCCTAGCTCAGCACCTCATATGTAGCGAGACATAACTTTAGGATAAATGCGTGAAAGCGATGTCAAGTCTCTATCGATTTATCTAAAACAGGTCAACGAGGGTTTTACAGGCTCTTCGTTCATTCATTATGTAAATGTAGGATAAAAAAAACTTAAATTTATTTCAAATGATTCAATTATGCACATAAACATAAAATCAGAACTTTTTTCTTTGGATATTTAGTATAGAATGTATTGATCTTATTGTGTTAATCGACGTTGTTTTAATAAGGGAGTAAATCTTTCTAAAGATTCAATCTATTGAATAAAAGCAAAATGTCATTTTATAATTCAATAAAATGCCAAATGATCAACTACGGTCACTAGCACGTTAAGCACCTAGCTTACGCGTCATGGCAACACATTAAAAGTACAAAGTTATTAATACCCGCTGAAGTGTTATACCCCGTTTAAGCTCGAGGGGATGACGCGAGGGTGCAAACCAGGTTAGACGGGGTGGAAAGGGGCAAAGGTAGGCTTTGTGGGTTTTGTTACGTCATGTCGGATGTATAAAGACTGGCAGATTGTGTGCGGTAATCCCAATAGACACCTCCGCCGCTCGCACAGGTTGTTAAACTGAGTGGCTGTCTAATGCTCTTAGTTTTAACCCGCGCGCTCTCTCCGTCTCGCGGGGTGCCACATTTTCCGGCACTCCGACGCGCTTCGTGTCAATTATTGTTGTGCTACACGGGTAGGAACCATAAAACCCGAGATCCACAAATGTCAATATATTAAAATAAAATATATTTGTATTTAACATTTAAAATAAGTCATCATGTCAAATATGTATGGTACGTCCGTAATATGCTGTTACATAGAGATTGTTCGTGAAACATCTAAAAAGTTTTACAAGGCAGTGGACCATCATTGTAACCCAATGATCTATAACCTGCAGAATTAAGACGAGAAAGCATCTGAGAATCGCTTTAGACTGAGAAGTTTCTCGATGGTTCTCCATAGATTAAAAGATAAAGTAAGCTGACCTCTTGAACTGGCTTCACTAAAGACCACAACAATGATCGCACTCTCCTCAACTCTCACAAGCAACGATGGGATGGGAATGCAAACTAAACTTAATGATTAATGAGATGGAATGCACTTTAATGCTTACGCGCCTCAGAACTTGAACTTCCATCAAATAGTTATATAAAAAACCGTGTATTAAAAGTGACTGGTCAGCTTCGTCCTTTTCGGTCGCAATTTATAGTGACTTGATTCCTCGTACGAACGCTTTCATCATTTGTCTGCGAAAGGATGTAAAATACCTATGGAATGTGTAAAAATACCGTACTACATACCAGTATTATTGTCTTAGTCTTATCCACGTATCTTAAGTATCCAAAACAATGATTTTGAGTGACTGAATTACAAATTGTTCTCGTTCTGAGATAAACTTTATATTTTGGTCCAAATTAGAAGTGGAAATGGCATAAAAAAATATTTAAAACAGTATTCATTTTAACAACCCTGAATCCCGCTTGTCCTTTTTACAACCCACCGTATTCCACACCATCTTGGAAAAATGGTGACGATCAATGGGATGCACCAGTTTGATAATAGAGGAATCAAAGTAATCACATGGGGAACTAAACCTTTGAGGCATAATTTGAGTGTCATATACACAGAACGTGAGGAGCGGACACGTCCAAGAATGGGAAAGAACTTGAAAGTTGAAAGAATGATCGATATTTTTTCCACGGATTTTTTTTTACATTATAATAATGCAGACCATCTATGGGATGGTTTTTATGATTATTTTAGCCATGTCCGCTCCTAACGTGGAGCATATACACCCGTCATGTAGTTTGTTTTAACATATGTTTTCTACGATCACTGATTGTAACTCAATTTCTCAACCTCGCTTTTTCGATGATTAGAAATCCAAATGGATTTTATTTTTTACAATTTATAAAACTATTTATTATTATTATATGAGCTCCTGCAGAATGGCCTTATATAATTAAATTAATATTGAACGTAATTTTTATACATATAAAGAAAATAAGTATAGATTTTTAAAAAACCTGCCGCTATCCCACTGACATACAAATATTTTCAAAAAAAACGATAGCGTTGCAAAATAGCGATGAATAAAAAATGTGCTTCCGAAAAAAAATTAAATAGGAAATTAAAAAAACGGTAATTTTTGGTAAATTAATTGTTCATTTCTAAAACGATTAAATACGGTTTGCTTATGTATATGGTAATGTTAATATGCAGCTATATATAACAAAGTTTAATCAAACAGAAAGGTTTTCATACTCGCAGAAGTATCATCACAATAAAACGTTTTTCACATGTTTGTATATTTGTTTGTCGGAATAAATTTATCTCCGAGTTTATCCTGCTAAGTTCAGTTTCACTCAAACGTGTATCAAATATCAATCAGACATTTTTTCAATATCAACTTGACTTGTGACAAGTTTTTCCAATAAAGACAAACAACCACTTTAAGACTAACACATTCACATCAGTTTATAGTTTCTCTTCACTGTATACATATTTTATGAATCCCCTGTAAAACGTTGTTGCACAATGAGGAAGCAAAACAGTGAAGTAATATTTCAATCATAATGATTGTATATTTTTTCTATCATCAAACTAGAGAAAAAAACTCGCTCGAGGATATTGGAAAAATGAAATTATTTTACAAATTTAATGTTGCTATTATTGATTTTGGTTTTATTTAAATGGTTGTTTTTGATTTTGAAAATAATTTTAAAATACTACTTTTGAGATTTTAATAGGCTTCAAAGGAAAGGTAACGTATGGCATATTTTTCAACCATGTCTGATCCCAATGTGGATCATATGGATTTATAATTGAATTTGTCTCGATATTCTTAATCTTTCATGAGTACGAATACACAGGTATTTCCATTTATATGTTCACTATTCTTAAAGAAGATATTTAATTATGTTTTCATAACAACTATCTGATTATGCGATTGATCATATATTTTTTAATCTGTTCGTTCAAATGAATATGTATGTTGCAATTTTTGTTTTAAGTATTAAGAAGGATTGAAATATCTTTTTGAGCAAATTCAATCACTTGAACCTCTCCAATATGTTTTCAATTTAACTGTCACGAGTTTTTACATCGGGTGCTTTAGCAATTAGTTTGCTAAGATTTAGTTTGGTCGCAAAAAAATGAAATCAATCATTTTCATTCGTTTCCAATAAACACGTCTTATTGTTGAATTAGTTTTGGTCAAGTTAAAATAATTTAAGCACCAACATTTAGATTTATTAAAGTAAATCAAATAAATTATTAATTACAACTAAGATGAAGAAATAATATTAAAATATATAATTGAAGAATATGATTGCTCAACACCTTTTAACAATTCATTACTAGGTATGGCATTTTTTTTAAAGCTCAATTGTAATGATGTACAAAATATGTTATATGTAATTTGTTTTACACAAATATTTGATATTTTTTAAAGCCTTTTCGGCTTCAAGAAATCATCACGATTATAATGTAAGTCAATTTCAATGAATACAAGCATTTTAAAATGCACATTTATTGGATTTTAATGCGAATACAATAGATTAATAAAACTATGAAATAATTATTAACATTATAAACCGATGTTTTTTCTTTTTTGTCAATGCAATCGAAAATGTTAAATTTATTTATTTTCACCCAAACAACAATTAGCTATCGTCATTGTGAATTCTTCTATGCCTGTTTGAAATTGAATCAAACTTGTTCAATAGCTATTTTGTTAGCTTTGTCATACAGTTTTCAGGTGATGATAATAATAGTATGTAAAATTTGTTTTCCGTTTAATACGTGTGTCGTTGAACATATATCGAGTAACGATATAATGGCTAATTATCCTGTCAGCACACTAATATACCATTGTGATACTTAGTCAGGATTTATAATTTATGCACAATAGCTGATAATTTTCCTGTTTATAATAAACAAAGTAAGTGCTATATATAAACGTAAGCTGTATGATAGATAGCTTATGAGCAACTCTTGACATTACATAAATAATATATTGTCAGCTTCTGTGGCCTAGTTAAGAGAGCTTTACCCAAGCAATCGTGTAGTTCTGGCATTACATGACAACACGGTGACCTGGAACTTTTTATATCGATGGATTTAAAAATATGTATTTTTTTTACCATGCCCGTTTCCAGCTTAGATCATATGGACTCCTCACGGAGTTTATCTCAACATTTTTTTTTCTACGAGAACGGCTTGTTACTTTTTTCGAAGAGAGTAGGCATTGAAAGGATACGAAGACTAGGAGAGGATAATTTGTACAAAAAAATATTTGGAATTGCAACGAATTGTAAGACCATTCGTCAGGTAAACAAAAGTAAATTTTCAATTTAATTGTAATCACCTCGAGGAGAAAAGAAACGCACATGTTCGTGCTCAATACTTTTCCTGCAATATTCAAAAAATAAAGAATTGATTTTTTATTGAATTTGAAAGAGACAGTGGAATTTTTTACTGCTGTTATATATCTGCCACACATTGTGAAATGCAAATTTAATTATCTCGTTATCTACGGTCAGTGTCTTTTTATATCAGTAGGTGAATTTGAATAATGGTTAAGCTTAATTTCGTAGCTGACCGTACATATGGTCGTTGGTCATTTATATAACATTTTAAATGTACTTTACCAACTGTCAAATATATTTGGACACTTACCAATTAACTACCGACCACAAAGAAATTCATCGGAGGAAATGAAACAGGTATTTAAAGGTAGAAAGGAATGAAATGTAAATCTTCAGTCATTAGATACAATAATCGCGGAGCAATTTCGCAGATACGTAATCCTGAAGCATGTCACCAGCAGCTCAAGTTTCTGTCGCATTCAGGCCTCACTGTTAAAATGACGTACACCGTATGAAGCACAAAGATGAAACGGGTCTTTTATTCGGTCTGTGCAATCGTCCCACAGAAGTGGTCTGCTCTTAAATAACAACTTGTAGTGAACATTTCTTTTGTCTACGGTCGGGTATTTGACAAACGTTTATGGGGCGGGCGAGCGGACATATTGTAGCGGGTTGACGCACTGTCGTCAGCATTCGCGGCGTCTTCCTGCGACGACGACGGTCGGCGAATTCCGCCAAAAGGAAATTCGCGTCGCAATTGTCGGCAAGTTTTGTCGACCGTATAGTTTACGAGGCTCAATTTAACGCACTGTCTCTGGAATTCAATGGAAACCTTTCATTCGACGGATTTAGTCGAGTCAAATTGTTTGACAGTTTTATTCCGCACACAATTATTAATTTAAGCATGTAGCTTTTCTGATTTAGAATATTATAAAATCCTCTTTAAAATAAAATATTAATTTTCCTTAATTTCCATGCATTAAACATTAATCCTTGTCCGCTCCTAATGTGTACTATATGACATCTTAATTGAGGTATCTGTGGCCTTATTGTAGACGTCAGAACCCTACGGAAATGTCTCGTGGCCGCAACTCATATTTTTCATAGCAATATTTACTATGAAGCTGTTGGTGGCCGCAGCAAAACCCTCTAGTGGCCGCAAATGAAAAGCACTGATTTAGACATATTTTTTCTATAAGAAATGTTTGTTACTTAGTCGCGTCAAGTATGGATAGAAGGATAAGGCTAGGGACAGGACGAGTGGTAAGATAGTCGCGCTCGTCACGCCTCGTTTATAGGGTCGGATGGGTGGAAGGAATTTTTTAGATAATACAAATACTAAAAAGCTTTCGATCATAATAAATAAATTGGCTGAAAAAAAATGCTGCTCGTACCGGGATCGAATCCGTGATGTCCGTCACAGCAGTCGATGAAAATACTGGAAATGCAAGTGGCACAAAGCTATCGAAAAGTGATTCCTGACATCATGCAATTTAAACAGTAAATAAAAAATGATATTATATGTATATTTTCAGCTGTCCCAGGTATTTTGTTGAGAACGGTAAAAGTTTCCCCGATCCTTAACTAAAGCTAAAAATGATGAGATGCCGAAATATCTATCAAAAATTATTTATTTTAGCTTATCTGAAGAATTTATAGCTTACACAGCACTAAAGACTATTTTTCAAAGAAGTGATATCTTGGAAAAGTACCTAATCGAAGTATTACAAATCAAAAAGGAATTTAAGCAAATTTAAAACATCTTCAATAATGTATCGTAGCATTTAAAATATGTTTAGCAAAGCAAATTAACAGATAAAAGATTTTCTTTTTTTTATCATTAATATTTAACGTAAAAATGAATGATGATATTTCTAAACAATATCAGAACTCATCTCTCTTTGAGCGCTAAATTCTTTTATAAGCACAGTAAATACGTCTTGGATTGTTTCATTTTTTAAAAGAATAAGCTTTTAATCCTGAATAATACATTTGTTTTCCTTTTTGTAAATGCGATTTTACGTTTTCGCGAAACATCTTTCATTGTTAATACTGTAAAACGGAATTCCGAAGGAAACGGAAATAAAATGACAGCAAATTGTCACGTTATTTCCGGCTTAAAATGGTATGTTTTACAAGATGTCAAATATTTTTTTGCTATATTACATGTCAACAAATAACCTATTTTATTTTAGAACAAGACAAAATAAATATAGGTGAGATTTATCTTAAACATTATATTATTCTTAAGTTAAATTAAGATTTTCTGCTTTGTATTACATAGATTTTTACGTTCATCGAGTTTAAAATTGAATTTGTGTTTTTTTAAAGGTTCTTTTATTCGATGGGTTTATTTATATGTTAAATTCTCTTTTGGGATTTAAGAGCAAAAACATTGAAGATTAATACGCAAACAACAACAACGACAGAAACACGAACTATTTACTATTTAGAATAAATTAAACCGATCACATATAGGTAGTTTAGTCGAATTAAAATCAACTGACGAGTCAATATAAAAAACTACATAATGAAAATTTTATTGAAAATTGTAAATAAAAAACAATTTCAAAAATGCTGTTTTGTCACGACCTAGATTTTGCTTTTCGTCATGCATTTCAAGTACAAATTGCAAAACGATTAAAATTTGATCAAGCACTTTCATTCTAAATCTTCTACGATAATTTAAAGGTTAAGAGTATGTCAATATTAAAGGTATGTAAGGATTTTTTTACATGTTTATTTGACGAATAGAAATTGTAATATATACTATTATTTATAAAACAAAATATTTGAAAATACAACATATGTAATATTTTCATTTGAAAAATAATATGAAAAACAAAGAAAGCAGATGTGTTAAAATATTGTCAATACTACGACATAATCTGTGCCAAAAGCAACTGCGCTTTTTAATCTGCAATATCTTTTGTAAAACCAGAAGTAAATTGGCTGTTATATTGTAAAACTAACGGCTGTGGAAAATGGAGGGTTGTTAATTATACTAATTGATAACTAAACAACATGGGCTGTTGATAAAACAAGCCTCTCGAATGCTGTAGGGAAAACAAAATGTTTCGTTTTACGGCAGTTCCGCTGAGCATCGCCCGTTATCGTGAAACAGAACACTGTATTCTCAATTGCTCCAATATGCTTTCAATACGTCATTTGGATAATTAATTCTGAACGACTTGTACCTTTAGGTAACGTTACAACTGCTTCAGTTTCATCACTTGACAAATAGCGAACGTTTTAATTAATTTGCCTACAGCAATTTTTTTATATCTAAAGGGATACACTATTTCATTTATAATAGTGTAATATTGATACTTACATACAATAATTATTATCGAACTCTGAATTATTCGCTTATATATACATTTGACCCCCCTATAAAGTAGAGATTGGGACTACGTTATAGGAAACTAGGCACCCACACAAAATTTTAAACTAAGTTATGTTAATTGTATTTTTTGAATTACACGAAATCAGCAAAAGAAACATCTTTGCTATTTTTATGTGATAAATGACCATCTATTTAGTTTTTTAAGAAGTGTGCGTGTCACATTTTTGATGCACGCATATAAGATATATATTTATAATTTAATATATTTATGGAAATTTTATAAAAATTTCACCATTACTATTTTGCTATAAGGTCGATCGCTATACGGGGGATTGGAGTTTAATTTTATTTTTAATATTAATATGTATGATACACAATTTTTAAGTGTGAGACAGCTTAATATGAATCACACTTCAATTGTTTGATTCTTGCAGTTTTCCAAGATTTTTGCCGCAAGCGACCTGGGTTTGTCCTTTCATCATCTTCAGGAAGAGCTTAAACTGTAAAATCAAGCTCATTCGTGCACTTGGAAAAGTAAAAAATTCAAACGATTGAAATTTGATAAAATTCTATTAAAGACCTTCAGCTGAAATCTTCATTTACACATGACACGTAATTATAATAAATTATGTCCATTAATCATTTCGACGTTGTTTTAATCAATATTCATGTGCTTGTAACATGTTAAATATATATTAGAACAAAGGATGACTTGTGATCTGATGGTGTAGCAGGAATAAACGGAAATGCAGTCAATTTTAAGATACTATTAGTCGGAGAGATTGTATACAAAGTAATAAATAAGAGAGTATTAAGTTAAGTATACTTACATTCAACATCAACAATAATCCTCTTCGAAACTGACGGCGGAACTCCATTTGTCGCTATGCACAGGTAGGCGCCCATTTCCGTGCGACTAATTCTCGCCAAGTTGAGCTGTTCCCCTTCATGCACCGTCACTAAGCAACAGAACAAGAAAAAAAGCCATGAATAAACACTTCTAGCTAACTCCGAAGATAGAAAAGCAAACATACAGCCAATCGCCCGGCTATGGCCGATCGTCCGCTCGTAAAGCCATTAGGAGGTCATTCAAAAGTTTCGACGGCCATAAAATCAAATCACTAGTCATTTGACCCATTCTTTTCTCTAGATGGGACGGTTTAACTTTACTTGCAAAGGTTTTTTAGACACCATCTTGGTGGTAGAGAAACGATAAAAGTCTCTCTATGCATAATGTTGACACTTGAATAAAATAATGCACCCATTTTGTGTTTTGTTGATACATATAATGGCGTAATATGTATTCGGGACCTTTAAAACAATACAATATAATTTTATTCTTCCCACACAGTCTTGCTGACTGATAAAATAGTATATAAATATCATATACAACAAGAAAGGAAACAAAATTTATGTTTTATTTATATTCAATATTGTAATTTGTATTTATCTATCTATCTATCTATCTATCTATATAATAATGAATGTCTGTGTGTATGTCCGCTATGGACTACTAAACCGCTCGACCGATCGATGTGAAACTTTACAAATTTATTGAGTACACTCCCGTAATGGTTTCTGGCCTACCAACCCCTCCCCTCAACCACCTCCCAACCTCCACCCCCAGTTTTTTTTTAAGCTTTACGAATTTTTCAAGTTCACACCGTCGAAGGTTTTTGGCATACCCGCCCCATACGCCCCCCAAACTCCACCCCGCCAAACAACCCAGTAACAATTTTAGTTGCTGGCGTAGCAACGCGCGCAGGGTACAGCTAGTGTTTTATAAACATGGAATACAATTATTTGAATAGATAATAAGAGAAAATATACCTGCAAAAATTAGATTGATTTCTTAAAGAGTATTTTAAAATAAAATTTCTTTTTATTATTCCAACGAATTGGAGAATTTTTATAATCAAACGAATGCTAATATTTGCATTGGTCAGTAGAAATGTTGCAGACTTTCTGTTTGCATGAAACTTTATTCTTTATTATTATTCTCAAACTATTTGTTTTAAAAAGGTATATTATAATGCTCAATGTAATTTTGATAACACCACTTCGTAAGCATTAGATATAGTTTTCGAGATGTAAATCGGATAATGGAAAAGTTTGATGTAATTTAATGTAACGATCCTATAACTTTCAGTGATATTTTAATGATAAGACAAAAGTAAATGATTCATACGCTCATGAGTTATGTAATTTATGTGAAACGGCAAAAAATGTGGGAATTTTTCGAAAACTTTCACACCCCGGCTTCAGTGTGCTTAACCGTCGTGAGCACAAATGACAAGGAATTATTGCGGCGCGAAGGAAAACCCAGTCGACAAAATAAAAAAAGATATATGAAGCTGTTACGGCTACGAAGAGAATGTGAGCGATGAGCGGCTTATAAAAAACATACGTGCCTACGTGATATCCTTTATGTGCCAGAGGTCTTTTTTAAACGACAAAAAATGCGTATAACGTGACACTGTCAAGAAAAATATCCCGTCCCGATGTGTGGGAAACGCGGAATACAATACACCATCAAAGGCTTGTTGACAAACAGCATCCAGTTTTCGAGCTCCAAATTTGGGTAACTTCCGCATTTGAATAATGACCGCCAAAGACGTTTGCATCTTTCCTTCGCCTCGTATTTTTTTTTTCGCCAAGCGGTGAGAGAAAAATAAAAGCGATCATTTTTTTGATATGGATACGTTTTCGCGTTGATTCTAAGCGTGTTTGTTGTAAAGAAAATGTAATCAAAATACAGGCGGAAAAATGAAGAATGAATTTTGTATCAAAGCGTTATGCGATCGGCTTATCTTTGATTTTGTTAAAAGCGTCTTAAGTGGCTTAAATTTTATCGACAGTAAATTTAAAAATGTACCCATACTGATATTTAAAAACACTCACATTATATCAGACATAAATAGTATTTTGTAAGTGCTTATTTTGATTGATTTGGATTGTTATTGAAAACAGTCTAGTTTTTTTATGAAAGTATTTTACATACTTATTTTTATGTTTTTTGGTTTTTTGCCAGTGTTTTATAAAAAAAATAACAGTAATAATAATCCGTATGTGTTTCATAAAAAAAATTAGTATCTTAATTTTATTCAGACAGTAATAAAAACGTGAAGTACGCTGGATTTTTTCTAAGTAAAATTGTGACTTTTTATTTGATTCGGATTTGTTAGTTATATGTTAGTAATATATAATGAAAGAAAACTAACAAAACATTGAAAGTCTTATATACAATGTCTCTATGAACCTAAATAAATATAAAATAAAGGAATAACTCGTTTTATTGGAAAATACTAATGTTCGAATACAGATAAAAGCGTTGAAAGCTAACAATTTTGTTTTTAAAGAAGAGTATGCACTTTTAAACTCAATTACAGAGCTAATAATAATACGACTCTAGGGAAATGCCAAGCGAATGCATCGAATACACACACAAGACATATAAACGAATAGGGTTGCTAGAGATATTGCAGTGTTTCTCTGAATTGTTAACCGTAAAATAAATGCAAGCACTTCTCAGGGAAATCGCTAACGAAAGAACGATGGGCTTTAAAGCTTAGAAAGTGTGATGGCACTATTTAATTAATTGATTAATTGAAACGAATTTCTTAGTAGAAATAGTGCATTGTGAGCAAGCAGAAGCGCTCGGAGATAGCGCATTAATGCATTCATTATTCAATCGAAAACTGTCCCCCGGTTGCAATTGTATTTGAATTTGAATGGAAGAAGACGGCTTAAACTTATCCAATTAAGAGAATTCAAATGTGTAAACAACTTCAACAATGATAATGTTGAAATCGGAAAGACAATTCAGTTTTAAATCAGAATTATAAAAAATAAAAACTTATGCGACTGAGATTATTTATACGTTTTAAAATAAATACGGTAAGAAAAATAACAATGTATTTTAGTTCTACATAAATTATTTTATATATTTGTTGATAGCTATTTCGGCTTACGCCTTCGTCAGAACTAGTTCTATATAAAAGAATTTATGTAGAACTAAAATACATTGTTATTTTTCTTACCGTATTATAATGGAGTTCTACCAAGTAAATGCCTACTCAATCAATAAATTTTAAAATAAACATTGTAGTTGATGCACTTGGTTGTTTTCATTATACTTAGTAGGGCTGTGGAGTCGGAGTCGTCACGGTGTTTTGGCCGGAGGCGGAAATTTTAAAAAGTTTAAACTTTTTATTTTTGCAAATAATATGTCGAATTTGGCTATTGGCCGGATTGTTTGATTGAGATATTATATAAATAAATACACATAAATAGGAAAAGCGTGAAAAAAGCGTGACGAAATTAAACTTTTTTTAGTCGGAGTCAGTGTCGGAGTCGTGTTTTTGGTAAATGCTGGAGTCAGAGTCGGAGTCATAATTTTTCTTAACGACTCCACATCCCTGATATTAAGTATTGAAGTAATGAAGAAGATTGAAGGGCTCGAAAAAAATCAGATATCACAGCTTCTTTTTGTTGACATTCTTCTTGATAAGATTCTATACGGTTTTCATTATGAGCGCACATTTTTTATGATTATTTTTGAATATTGATTTCGATTGGAATATCAATATATTTTTGTCTATATAAGTCACTCATATTGAGTAATTGTTATAAGGCGACGTAAATTTAAGGAAGAAAAATTACACGTTTTAGATGTGTCTTTATCGGCATTAAAATAACTTAATTAATAAGGGTAATATCTGATAACAATAACAATATACATAAAATTAAAGTCTTATACTAGCAAGAATAATAATAAATAGGTAAGATATTCCGGTATGGCGTTCGGCAGAATTTTGATTAGAGCATCTTGTTTCGAATCTTAATAGGGTGCCCTTTGTTCAGACGCTTGCCCGTAGACGCTGTACAGGAGTCTCAATGCAAATTCTAGATCTGGCAATAAATGTACAACAAAGTGTAACGAAATTTCATATGTTATCTTTGCTGAGCATAATTTCAGAACATTGCCCGTTTTAATCAGCGCAATGGGAGCACTTACCAAGATGAATTGTGTAAACTCAGCTTGCCGTAAATAAGGCAACAAAATTTACGCGATGTAATATAACCAGCCTCGTTCTATTTTCCGCGAAAATTGCTTTGTTTCGTATATCTTATTCATACACACGTGCTGATGTGCGTAACATTTCAACTGCCCGTCCATTTCGTATTTTCTTTAATCTACGAAAAGTGCATTAAAAGGTTGATACGTTGCTGAATGCTCGAGACAAAGGTGTAAAATTTCCACGTGGGTTATTTGAAGTAAAAGAACTTTGCAACTATACATGCGCTTTCAGAGAAATTCGAGCTGAATAGATTCTTTATCTTTCAATTATTGTGTCCAGTATGTTGTTTAGATATTCTTTGAATACAAAAGCATTATTATTATCAATGGCATCCCGGACAACGGTCGACTATTATCCATTGAATGCACTTTACGAATCAGAACGATGCTGACATGTTATGTGAAGAAATTAAGCAATTAACCAGTGACAGAGAATCTTAGATGCACATTGCATGTGGCCAAATGCTCTTTGTATAGCGGAAGAAGTCTTTTGTATAGCGGTTGTAATGCTTTATGTTTGATCAGTGGTTCGTAATCTTTTCGAAGTTACGGTGCAATTTCAATCATAAAATAAAATTGCGGAGCACCAAAAAAACGTCAAAACTTCTAACGGTCGAAAAACAAAGAAAAATATGCGGACATAACACCTTTTTAAATAATAATTAAAGAAAAAGATATAAAGATATTTAGAAAAACTGTAACTTGAATGAATAATTTTGTACCTGCTTTTTTGAATTTTGAATATTTCAGAAATATGAGGACAAATATTTGATAAATCTACTTTCAATTCTTTTTCATTTTTTAGTTTTAGCATTGGTTATCGTTGAAAAACCATCAAGCTCCCACAATTATGATGTTGAAAACTATAGAAAGATTTTCAGTGCCCTCGTGTAGAACGCTAGATATTCACTATTTCGTGGATTTTTTTGCGCTTATCATTTTTTTTGCGGTGAACTTTCAACAACTTGCGGTTCACCGGCTAAAAACCACTGTATAACAGTTAAATCAAGAGAGGGCTACGCTTCTACAAAATATTTTGAGATACAGTATTATATATAAACAAATATGACGTCAAAAATTGTATAAAGTAAAAAAGTAATCTTCTGTTAATGCAAATTGTTTCATAGAGTGTTGAATGTAACGTAATGAAATATATTCAACCATACAACCATTTCATTCAATGAAAACTTATTGGAATGAATACATATTTATAAAATGAATAAATTGATTTCTCACCCTTGAAGGAAATATATTGCTGGGAGAATTGACACATAAAGAATGAAATAATAAATTCTTTTGCAGTCTCGGGAAGTTTTAAATTGAATGGCAGGCAATACGGACTGTAGGATTCCTCGAGTAAAATAGAGTTGATAAGTGTTTTACGTGCAGAATATGCATCGCAATAAATGCATAAAACAATTGACAAAATTTCTTTCTAAAACGAATTGGCTTTCGGTATAGTTTTGCCAGAATGATAGCATGGGAAATGAGCTTACGTGAATCGAGTTGGCTGGCGAATAGGTAATGGACCGCGTCTCTCTTTGTAAGTTGGGAAATTGAATTCGAAAAACCGTAAAACTATTTCAATCATCTTAGAAAAGTTTTTTCAACGGTTTCATTTAAAGGATTACGTAGTCATGGGCGATTTAACTCGAATCTGAATCCGAGATTGAAACTTTTTTGCTCGGGTTGGCTATTTAATTTGAAAAAAAGATCAACGTATATTATATACAAAATAAACTTGTATATCTAATTCATAAGCTGCGAGTTGTTTGAATATAGTTTTAAAACAGTTTCACTTGGAACTCTTTCTTCTCCGGATACTAAATTTCGTATCTTCTGTCGATGAACAGCCCGTAACACAAGACGCATCCCTTATAAAAATACGTCAAATTATTTCAAACGATTACAGAAGTGTTTCGATGATTTTAGTGTACAAAAGTGTGTTTTATTAAAAAGGAAAAATGCTTTTAAGGTTGTCGATAAATAACTGTCATATCCTCAATCATCTTTGGTGAAATAATATGTGGGTCAATTGAACTACTCATTATATGTAGTAAATAAGGGTAACGATTAAAAAGATTACATGCACACATACCGACGGAAAAAAAATCAATTAAGTATACATTTTAATGTCACAAGTAAGTCGTAAGCATACGAGAAGGCTCATTCTTGACATTGTGTTGTTCGCAATGTTTAGTTTTGAACATATTTTAACATACATACATGTTGGAAATCTTTTTGCTATCGCTGTTTTATAACCTTGATTGTAAACTTTAGAAAAGAAGGAATAAGCAGATATAATATAGTTATGTATTCCAAATACATATTTATGTAAAATAAAACATTATAAAATATATATTTTTAAACTTTTCATGTACATAAGCAGTATCGTATTCAGTGCACGACGAAAAATAATGATAAAATGATTGAGGAGTACCTTTGAACCATAAAGTTATGAAACTCGATATTATCTATTTGTTTATGAAATCTTAAAAAAGTGTTTCTTGTAAGTGGAAGTTCTTTTGTAAAAGGACTTCCATGAAAAGATTCAATAGAATTGGTAAACGTGTATGATACCATGCAAGGAGAAAAAGTCCCGTGGATAAAACTTCACAGCAGACAGTGTATTTTATATTTACTGTCAAAACGAGACATTCATACAAAGCGAAAAGAAATATCGGTTTCTAGACACGCAAACAAAATAAAAGAAAAATGTCATACTTTTGCCAATATTTTATCGTGCGATCTCACGTACAAGCATGTATATGCAAAGTAGATAGCTTTTGTATTCGTAAAAAAATAATTAATTTTTGAATTGACTTATTGATTGCTCACTACTGCTCAATTATTTATTGATTCTTTTTTATGTTTATGTCATGCTTGGAATAAAACATTTATTTGAAAGATTTTTTAAGTATATTTGGACAGGGTTGACTATTTATAAAAATATACATGTGAAAAGATTGTCATTGATTGCTATGTTTGATCGGCGTGTATTTTTATTTGTGAATAAAATTATTTGAAATATGAAATAAAATATTATTTTTTAAACCATGCATTTATAATTAAAATTGATTTAAAAAGTACCGACTTTTTTAAGCATTGGTCCAGTTAAATGTATTATTTCAATGAAATCTATATTTGGATAAAAAAAAACATTGATTTCAAAGCGTCAGAGAAATTGATAAATCTCAAAGTTTCTGTTCTTGAACTTATTGGCTACGGAGGTAATCAAAACACATACAAAAACGACGCGTATCACTTTCGAACATTATTCACTTTCCTATAGCCAATATGTTAAGAATTAATTAGTAACTTAAAAAATAAAACTAATTAAGAATCGACATTTTTTTCATTGAAAAGATATTCGCGCTCGAGCCGAATGTTGTCACAAGACAAAACCAATTTTGTAATTAATAAGAACTTGTATATTTTATATTCTGAATTTTCTGAATGGCGTGAACTATAAATATTAAAGCGAGCAGCTAAATAATAAAGCGTGGTAATTTTAGTAAAAAGAGAATTGCCAGCAAAATAATTATTCTTATAGTTATTGTGATTATAAGAAACATTGTCTATTTTCATATCATAAAATAATTGTCAGAATAACTAAATAATTATATTATTACCTTAGTTTGCCACCGTATATTTCATGATACAGAAAAAACTTTTAATATATTCTAAATTGCAAAACTTTAATTCACAATAGTTATTCGGATACATTCGTAAAGTTTTGCTGAGGAGTAGGATATTAAAATTATATTTTGTAATTTATTCAAAATAGTATTATAAAAGTTGGAAAGCAAAATAATGTTTGATTACTTTTAAATGATATTATGGCCTTTAATTAAGATGATATCTATTTCACCTTTTCAAATTGATTACCGCTCGAACAAAAGTTGTTGAAATATTATTCGCTAAAGAATAGTTTAACTGAGGCCCAATCATCATAGATAAAAGATTTAAACTGCTTTAATCTATTGAACAAATTGAATGAGAACGAAGATTTTTTTTATAAAACAATATAGATGAGCTAAACAAATTTATAAATTTTCTATATCTTTTTGGCAAGGTAATCACCGTGCGTCGCTTAGTATTAAAGCCATTTACACTCCTCATTATATAACTTTCTTCCTTCCATCAACTCATCAATAGAATTGAGAAATTGGTTGATATCACGGGGTTTGCGTATTTAATATAATAGTTTAACTTGATTTAAGGCATACAGTCCAATAAATATGGTTCTTGAAATAAGGATAGTTTAAAATGAACAAAAAATAACGTTTTACACCGTCGATCAGTATTTGGCATAGGAGTTAAGCATATTGAAAATTTGGAAGCTTTTAAAATATTTAATAATATTCATTCTTGTAAACGACTCTTTGTTCCTAACCAAGATTTACTTATAAAAATAATAAAACATTCTAGTACTTTTTCCACATAAAATTTATTGGATCGGGACCAACATTGATATTTTGTATACATATAAATATCACAGTTACGTTGTATTTCTCATCAGTTGATAGTGCTCGCCATGAGCGAAACCGGTCCTGATCCAATAAATTGTATGTGGAAAAAGTACTAAAAATGTTTTATTATTTTTATTACTATGCCATTCCATTAAGTATTGAAAGTGAATACCTGTGAATATAAGATTTTATTATGAAGGCTAGAGCAAAACTTGAAAAGGATATAATTTTTTTTTTCATTTATTTGAAAAAAAATACTACGGTATCTCATTATATTATATAATAGTATTATGTGGAATATGATAAAATATTGTATTTAATGCTGTGTTTGCGTATTGATAAGCAATTACGAAATTCACGTATTTGCAATAATACACGACAAAGCAATGTTTTATGATATTTTTTTTCAATACGTGTTTTCCCCCAAATTGCGTCCCTTAACAAACAAATTTATATCATTATTCATTGCGCGCGCGAGTCCAATAGAATTTACTTTCAATATTCCGCGCATGCAACGGAATTAAAATTTACGGGCCATTCGACTGTTCGAAATTCACTTTCGAATCGAGGCAGCCCACCCCCTGCTGATGTGTTCTCTAGACTAGCTTTTTTCGCGATAAAATAATGCAAATAATGTTTGTAAGAGTCGATGGTCTACTGTCTGTTGCTGGATCGCGATGTTTTGCTTCTTCTCGGGATAGGGCGACGTTTTCTGTCATAACCGTCCCTGCCACGAAACGCCACTGTAGGCGCGCGTTCACCCCCATGAATAATTTATATTCGACTCGAGTCATGTTTTCGCAAAGGGGTAAGTCATACCTATTTTCCGAAGACTCCCTGCTCCATGCTTGTATGCTCGTACATACATATTTTACCAAGGATACTGGTACGCATCCAATATATAAATATAAAATATAACTAAATACAAACGAATCTGCGGTGGAATATTGAGATGCGAATTTTGATGAATAGGTCCCCAACGCGAATATACCGTTTTGTTTTCAATCGATTGCTGATACATTAAAAAGTGAAAAAATAATAATTACCCTTTTATACCTTATGATGCGAAAAATTGATTATTTAATGGATTTTTTTATACCCTAACGTGTTATTAATTTTAGAAGTAAAAAAAAAGCGTTTAGGAGAATGGTTTTTAGTTAATCATTGGATCAAAAAAGGTATCATTGGGTTTTGATGCAAGTTTTTTAAACAATGAATTTTCGAAAATTCATTGTATAAAAATAGCCAAAATGTTCGAGTAAAATTTATTTCATAAGAGTTCTGATAAATTTGTAGATATAAAATGGCATTGGCAAATGCTAAATTTAAAAGTGACAAAGTGGTTAGTTCTTAATGCTCATATTTTTTTTTAATTTGTGAAGAAACCCACCAAATTCCCTTTAGCGTTTGTCAGTTTTATTTACTAAAATTAAGCAAAGTTGGACTTAAAAAAATGAAAATTAAATTAATGATTCTTTTCAAATATTAAATAAGCTATGCAAATGCGAAAAACATAATTCAGTATTCTTTGTGTACAAATAAACTTCTCATAATTCATGTTTTGGCTGGAAGAACGCAAACTGTGTATTTCAAAATTTCACGAATGATTTTTCATGAGCTAGTCGTTTTATTTTAAATTTAATATGCTGCTTAGTTTTATTTCGTCATGAGCTGTATGAAATGTATGGATGTTATGAATACATATTGTATGAGACAACGTGCAAGATCTTTGGAAATGCAAGGAACTCGGGACGTGTGTATTGAGTTGAAACATGGCGGCATCATCACCTTTGCGTGAGAAATAAGTTTCAAGTCAAAATGTTTATCATGGGATCAAAGGCTCCATTCTCAATTGAATCAAGAAGTACGCTGACTTTATGCTCACGGAATATTAAGACTTGACATTACAAAACGTAAAGAGGCGTGTTCTTTCTTATGTAAGCATATAACTTTGAATTATATATATTTTTACGCGTTTTATTACAGAAAATATAAGTTCATGATCAAACTGAAATTAATTCGACCCTGAAAAATTAACCGATAATATAAAATACGCAACGTCATAATACATAGTATCGGAACAAATTCAAGACACGAAACATTCGAAAATAGAATTTTTGTCAATGACTTGAATGAATCAATTTTATAATTGAAAACGTATTGGTTCTACGGGCGTTCCATTTCTAAAACTTTTAATGTAATTTAATGTGAGAAAAATAAATCATATTTCAAGCCAATAAAAAATATTCAAATACTATTCAATAGAATACATTTCTGGCTAGAACGAATTTTTCTTTGAAATACCTGTTGATTGTGATAATTTTTGTATTATGATCGCTAATTGTAGGTATATCAAAACATGATGAACACTCTTTATCTTTTAAGAATTATATTTATTTACGATTAAAATACTAATGACGAATTCACACATTGTTTGGTACTATAACAGGACCATTGCTAAAAATAAAACGTACCATATCAGATATTTTTTTTTAGGCTTATACCAGGTTAAAATGATAATCCTGTCATTCAAATGATGAATCGAAGAAAAAGATTGCTTGATCTTCTGAAGTAAACCAGTATATTGAATGGTATTGCTTCGAATGTTGACATATTTTATATCAAGTGAATAAGTCAGTCGAATTTTTTTTTTATCATTAGTGAAGTTGCAGTGCATAAAACGCAGATATAAAATGAACAAATACTCTTAGGTTTCCAACTTATTCTAATAAATGAACGCTATCAATCACTTTTAAGGCGTAAACTGTTAATATTCACGACAAAAAAATCTTTAAAATTCTTTTACACATATTTTGCCAGTAACGATTTTTCTCATCGCGCGCATTTTCAGAATATGAACTAATTCAATGATAAGTTTTTTATTTGTATATATTTAAATAATTACAAATTGACTTTTACTAAAAATACTGTTGCTTAAATTGAAAATGATTTTAACGCTGTTAGTAAAAAATATTACAGAAATTCAAAAAAATATTGTCCCTGACCACTATATTTTATTAAATGAAAAAAAGAATAGTTTGTTGGATTGATCTTTTTCGGTGTGTTTATATGTATGTATTATGTTAGCCTAGACAACAAAGCCTGAGCTAGCAGAAAGCCTGTTTAAATATTTAGTGGCTGCCGAGCGAGCTTCACTTACCTCTGTCAATTCTGTCCATGGAAAAAACAGATGGTGATAAGATTCTGAATACAGAGATACAGTTTTATCTAAATATACCTAGTAGATCCTGTTTGACTTTTCGTGCATTTGTTTTTATAAGCATTCTTTTGATGCGAATATTTGAATTTGGCACCTACTTGTTTTCACTGTCTTCTACATTGAATCAAAGATAAAAATACAATTTTTCATTGTTATTGATTTAATACAATAAAACCTCGATATAACGGACCTCTATTCAACGGACTTTGGTCAAATGTAAAAACAATAAAAACGTCCTGTTAATATACATGCTTAATATAACATGCATGTTAATATAAATTCAAGTGTCACCACATGTAAACAATTTTTAGCGGCCATGATAATCAAAGTAGTTAGCTAATCTTTTTCAAAGTAGGATTACCGAAAGCATGCGCGTCGATATCAAACAGCAACGTCACTTCAAGAAAAGTGTCCAAAGACAATGGAGTAGAATTTTGATTGTGTTTTGTATTTTTTATTTATATCTAAATACAGTGTTTTTAAAAATATTTTTTTTGATTTATATAAACATATTTTTATATAACGGACTCGGCCTAAACGGACACCTCCTCACCCTAATAACTCCGTTATATAGAGGTTTTACTGTAATTTTAAAATCTCATCATATTAAAGAGAGGTTGAGCGACAGAGTAACAGGCAGTACTTTTAGCAAAATATATGTCTAAATATCTTCATGAGGAGGCCATATTCTCTACATTGGTAGCGGTCATGTATAAAACAAATTTGTGTGTTTTATGCGATTCTATTTTGAATAATCATTCCATTTTATTACATTATATGTATTAAGGTTAATGTACTATTAGTTGACCATGTACTAGTAGTTGACCTTTTAAGAATAAAATGGCCCAAAATTAGAAATGCAGATGCGGGATTGCTCTAAATTGTAAAGTTCAGACAAGTTAAGGCATCTGTTGTCGGAATAAGCCACTAACACATCACCATATAGCCAATGAAGTGCCAGGGTGGCCATTCGAAAACCACACCTAGTGAGGAAAGTGTTTTATTTCCAATTTCTTAAGTGATCAATCTAGAAACGGTGTGTACCTTGTTCCTGAATCACCCATTGCTACTTGATTCAACCAAGAGTAGTGTGACAGAAAGCCCTGAAACAACTATGACAGAAAGTTCACTATAAAGCCCTCTGATTAGACATCAGCACAGCCCTTCCTTTTCGGCCCAATATGAGTATACTTGCTTTGCCAACATTCGGTACAATGCTAAACATTAATCGTTATTTTTGTTGAAATTTTCTCTTACATAAACGGCCAGCTACTGGTACATTTACCTTACTTTGTAATATATTTGTCAAATGCATAGCGCACTGGCATCAGCTTTTATGCGTTGTTTTGTTTTCATTCGCAGTGAAACAAATATTCCATAGTAGAAAAAAGTCTGGTCAACTAAGAAATGTGCTTTTTTTCATATTAAAATGTTAAGAAAGACTTTGGTATTAATTGTAGATGTGGAATATTACATAAAGCTTGCTGAAAGTGCACTTAATTCGTCGTGTACTATTTCCTTTCACGTGGGAACATTGTAATATAATCTGCAGTCTACTAATCATCCTTCAAGTGGTCTTGTAACAAGTGCCGACTTGACTGTTTATAATTGCGGACTACCAGATGTCTCAAAACAAAAGCATCGGTTAATTGAAATGACAGGACAGCTACTTAAGTTTCAATTGAACAAGATAATTAATAATTAGAGCGTAAATTGCCACTCGAGGTATTCTCAAAAGGAAGAGAAAAGTTGGTATGTTACTGATAGCTGGTGAAGAGTCTTAGCCGGTTAGATAATAATTATTATTCAACTGAGTGAAATATTTACGCTGTAATCAAACTCTTTGTTATATTAATTTTTTTTTTTATTGTCATAGGAATAGAATATCGGAAAAAGATTCCATTAAAAAATATTATATATTATTATGTTTAAGCTTTCAATAAGTAAAATGCTTTACTCTTTACAGCAGTGGTGCACAAGCTTTTTGAGAGAAGGGCCAATTTATCCATTTAAATTTTTTCGCGGGCCGCAAAGGATAAAGTGAAGAAAATTTTTTATTATTAAAAGTATTTTTCTGTCAAGAAAATCGATAAATCAGTATACGATTTTTATATCTATCTATCTATATATATAAAAATGAATGTCTGTATGTAAGTCCGCTATGGACTACTAAACCGCTCGACCGATCGATGTGTAACTTTACAAATTTGTTGAGTACACTCCCGCAATGGTTTTTGGCCTACCAACCCCTCTCCCCAACGACCCCCCAACCTCCACCCCCCAAATTATTTTTTTTAAACTTTACGAATTTTTCGAGTTTACACCTTCGAAAGTTTCTGGCATACCCCCCATACGCCCCCCAAACCCCACCGCGCCAAACTACCCCCTCCCCCCAAAAATTGATATCGATTTTTTACAAATTTCTCGAGTACACTTCCGCGAAACTTTCTGGCATACACTCAAATTGAATTGAATATTTGTGTAATGTCTTTCGTTCAAATTTATTTTAGTTGCTGGCGTAGCAACGCTCGCTGGGTACAGCTAGTAATAATATAAAAATCCTGAAGAACTAACAATAAAATCCGTGTGTTGAAAACAATAATCTAAAAATAGTCGCAAACGATATGACTCATTAAAAAAATGAATTTCGGTCACAAAATTATATCCATGTGAATATAATCATATTAAATAATAAAAAATAGCATTTTTTTTAATATACCGTTGCTACTGCATAATTTGTTCACATATCGAATACTATTTTTTATCATATTTAATGAAAAATTTGTTGATGAAGCATTTGTTATTTTGGGCCGCAAAAAATCCATTTCTTGCAAAAGTTGCGATGAAAGTGATAAAGACATTACTAATAAACCAAATAAATTTACGTCAAAAGACATTTCTGAAATTTAAAATTGGCCAATAACTTAGAAAATAAAGTTTTGGCTACTGATCCGGTATTGAACGTGCTGTTAAATTTCATTAATTATTATTTGACTATTTAATAAGACGAGAAGAAGAGCCTTTTTTGAAGATTTTTTTTTTCTGGTACCTATCTTCCGTTTTTGTATGAGCTTGAAGTCTCGATTTACGCGGTTTCTATTTACGCGTTTTCTCTAGGAACGTATCTACCGCGTAAATAGAGGGATGGGTGTATTCATTACCTTTACTATTTATTTTTTGTATAAAAAACGATATTAGTGTTAAATTAAAAAAATACCTTTTTGTCCAAAAACCAAAAATGTTTGAATAGCACTGACTTATTAAATGTTGTTTCCATTACAATATTTTTTAAATATTTTTTATCTATTGTTTTAAAAATAGTGTCATTATTTAAATTTCAAGAAACATTAGATTCTAATTTAATAAAATATAATGAAAGATTTTTTTTCGAAAGCACAATTTTATTAAGAAGTGTAAATAAACGACTTTTTCATAATGTAAGAAATAGTAACTCTATTTCGGAATAGATTAGTTTTGTATCGCAAAAAGAAGTAATTGTTCAATGATCGGAGTTGACAATCACTTAATGAATTAAAACATTTGTTGATAAATAATAAAGGTCATACATTTTTTTCCTGTGTTACCTACGAAATATTAATATTGGCAGTGTACAAAATTTATTTATAATTCAACCACAATAGAACCAAAATATTAGAGTTTATTTCGCGTTTCGTGGAGGTAATTTAACTTTAGTGTCGGTTAAAAGTTTTAATGGATTTTTTTATCAAGATGGTTATTAAAATATTGCAGTCCATGTAGACGAGCTGCTAAAAGTAGCACTTGGGCTGGCTTGGCAATTTAAAAATTTCAAATATGTTGGTGATAACCTCCCTTCGCAACTTAATATACTTAACTGAAATCTTAAATGGATGTTTTGCAAAGTTAGTTCTTTTAGATTTTTTTTGCACACAACATTTTACCTCGAAAATAGTTGTTCTCTTCATACTTGAAGTTTTATGTAAACATACAAAAAAGAAGTAGCAACACAAATAACAAAATAATTTTTCTTTAATATTTTCGATCAAAAATAATGTGTAGTTTTTATTAACATATGAAGATTATCTAAACATTGGTTGTTCAAGAACAGCTTGTTATTGCCGCTCAAACCATCTTTTTGTGCAGTAAGGATATTAAAGTAAAACTAGTAACTAAATCACCGATGTCACATCGTCCAAGTTTGATTTGGATGGGTCAGAAGAAATTTGAGAAATCCATGCCGTCATGCACAAATACATTACACGATTAAAAGATCAATCTGTGTACTTGAATACAGACCTGAATTTTTTTATCGTAATGCGTTCACCGCTCAGTAACTTTTCATATGAAAATTGCTTATTGAATTATAATAATAAAAATTAAGGTCATTTTAATACACACCTGATATATTATCAGATTCTATTGGCCTTATGATACACGACGTTAACTTTGGTTAGGTCAATGACTCTCGAATCCCAGTACCGATCGTTTCATAATATGATTTTTCAATCGATTTATAAATTTGTATTTGAGAGTATGGACTTTTGTGATATTTTAATTTCATTCCACCCATATGATCGTAAGAGCGACGTGTAACAGGAGCCACTACCTATTCGTAATAATGAAAATAATAACACATTGTTAGTACATATTACACATCAAATTTATTGGAACAGTACCGGTTTCTCTCATGGCGAGCATTATCAACTGATAAGAAATATAACGAAAATTTAATATTTATACAAAAGTTAAGCAAGAATTACAAGCTATGACAACAATTGGTAATACAACTAAGGAAATAAATTAAAGCAAAAAAGACTATAGTTAAAATGTTAAGGACCTCTGAGTAATGCAATGCAATTATTTGCTTAGTTGTAATACCAATTGTTTGTCATACCTTGTAATTCTTGCTTAACTTTTGTATACATATCACTGTTTCGTTGTATTTCGTATCAGTTGATAACGTTCGCCATGAGCGAACCTTCGGTCTTGATCCAATAAATTGTATGTGGGATAAGTACTAAAAATGTCTTATTTTTATTACAATGTCATTGTATGAAAATTTACTTTATAGAAAAAAGGGAGATTGAGTAACTGAGTAAAGAAAAATTCTCGTAGAAAAGCTCAAATTGAGAAACTTCTGAAAAGAGGAGGACATGATTTAAATATAAACAGTTATTTTGATTTTCAAAAATGAAAAAATAAACTCTTTCGAGACAAGGAAAACCATACATACCTTTTTTCCGTTTATCGACGGAAATCGTTTGGCCATCTTCCCTCCTCCACATGATTTTTGGTGGCGGAAAGCCATCTGCCTTGCAAGTGAGACTGATGTTTTGGTTCTCACGTACTGCCACAGTTGACTGAGTGCTCTCATTATCCAAAATGTTTGGTGGCACTGAAAAAAAAAAACATTTATCTTTTTTAGTTTAACCTAGAGTGATCAATAAATACAAGTTGTCTTGTATGATTTTATATTAATGTTATTAAAACCTTTTCCAATGAGACTAAGTAGAGTAAGTTAAGTAGGTATAATATGAAACGATTTTAGTATTCAATATAATTCAAAATAAGTACATTTTAATGATTCAAATATGCAACTATACTTAATGAATTTTATCTAGTGTGTCACATCCAATTAACATATCGTTACCTAACTTTGAAATGGTTCTAATCGACATTATTGCCTAAAATGACCTTTTGGTCGGAAAAGCTTGTATTTACCGTATTCTATCATATACATATATGAATTTTAGAATTATATATGGCTGAATAACGGAGTAAGCAGAATTCCGGAGTTGCATTGCATCTGCAAACTTTTTTAAATAAATTTATTTGAAAAAAAAATCTAAGATTCATTATTGCTATCATTACAACTTTAAGATCATTATTTTTTAGCAAAAGATGTGAAAGAATATGCTTAAAATAAGTGAATTAAATAATTTTTACTTGCTCATTGTTACAAGTGAATTTTAATCAATCGGAACTTAAAATGCTCATATCTCAAAATAGTGTCAAGAGCAACTGCTAACTAGAACCTTTTCAAAGTAAGGTGTCGATATTATAATATTGATAAATTTTCTTTTAGATTTAATTTGGTGAAAATAACTTTTTTACCACCATTGATTTGGTAGATCGGTGGTTAAAAGATTATTTAACTAAGTTATCGGAATATTTTGATGAGAATTTTTGTTAAATATATAATCTGACTTGAAAACCGTTTACTTGAGTAAAAGATTTTAATGTTTAAAAGTTTGTTTGACAACAGTTAACAATGGATATGGCCAGTAATTGGGAACCATTATTAAAATTTATTTTCAGTAAATTTGCATAAATATTTTAGAAATCAAAATAATAGATCATATGATGATATTATACAATATATGCTGATGCTTTGAAACGCAACTATTTTTCAACCAATTCAATGAATTAGAAATACCAAGTGAATTATAATGGTAGGTGATATAAAAACAATTAAGCCATTTAAAGTCCATACTGTTATGTAAACTCAACTCTTTATTTTATGAGTTGTAAAAAAATGTCTAACTTTTGCTAAAACGTATAAACGACCCATAAAGTTGCGGTTAGTGGGTTTATTTTGTAAAAAGTGCTTAACCTTTCTTTATATAAATTAAAAATAAATTCCATTTTAGTAAATAAAGCAGCTGCAATGGTATTGTACTTAGGACGTATTTCATGCAAAGTATGTAAAGAATTCATATTTAATTTAATATGTTTCAGGTAATTTGTAAGCAATTTCCTCCGCTCGAAATACAAAAGAATTGAAGAAAACCAAATTTAATTGATCGATTATTTTATAATGTCAGAATTTTTAAACCATAGTTCTGCAATAGTTTGTCATCTAAATAATAAAATAATAATTCTCACAGATTTTTAGCGATGTTTACTGCGATATTTATACTGTGATGGGTCTCACCTACAACCTGAAGATAACCAACTTGGCTAATCATTGGATTGGTGTTGACCTGGCACATGTAATATCCTCGATCCTCCTGCTGGACTTGATTGACGTGAAGCAGCCACGTCATGGCGTTGTCGTGAGACACGCTAAAGCGTGGCAGACGCGAAATTACGTGACGGTGGATTGTGAGGATCATCTGACGGTCTATGTGAATCCATGCCACCTGAAAAGAATATGAAAAGCAACTTTATAATATAACAAAGGAAATTTTCAAACAACGTAAAATATTGTAGTATATGTTAGAAACTCAACAAATTTATAAACGAGTAAATATTTTAAAACTGATCACGAATTCAAACCATAGAGGTCCGGTATCGGTTGATTATAACAATTTTACTAGATAAAATGACCAACTGTTGTAATAATATATACTTGCAACCATCCAACTCTTGTCTTTCTATTGTGAATAGTCAAAATAAACGTTTAGCTCGAAATTATTGAAAACTATTTACGATCAAATATTACTTAACTTAGAAAGAAACTTAAATTAGCATTATTGTAAAAATTAGTGGAATACCAAAGTTATCAAAATTAAATTTAAGACTTTAAATGAATTCCCGAAAAGTTCTTGCTGGATTCATTAAAAGTACTTAAAAACTAAGTATTGATATAAGGATATATGTTTTTAAAATTAAAAACACAGCTAACATTCCATTGAAATTCCAGTGAAACCCAAAATTTGACAGCAGATTTTTTAAAGAATAGTTTTTTGAATCAAATTATGCGTATATTTAAAATATAAATTCCAATTATTTGATGACGAAAAATCAAATTCTTCTGCTTAAAAATGATTATAATTCCGAATTTTAACTGTTTGACCTTTGTACTTTTTTACAAGTTTCCATGGGTTCCTTTCAGCATCTTCAGGCATTTCAAGTGCACTGATGTACTTGAACAGTTTTTATCGTTTATATATAAAAATAAAAGTAGATCACTAAGTTAAATTGCTCTTAATGTAGTCTATATAAATTAGCAAAAATTTGATGCATATTAGTTTCAATGAACTAAATGGATTTGTTTATAATTGTTGGGATTTTTGAATGTAGTATCGCAAATAGTAATTACCAGATAATAAAATAGAAATATTGATTTATTGTAATAGGGTTTTATCCGACCTATTATTATTGATTTGATTGATTTTGAGGGTTTAAATTTTTAATTAATGATAATTATGTAAGTATAACAATGGTGAGCTTGGAAGATTAAGATGCTCGTTTAAATTTGGCAAACTATTTAGTTGACACCTATTTATCTCTAATGTTTCTTGATAAAGTAATTTATATTCACCCATGCTTTTATGTAACAAATAAACTCCTGTGTCATTATTGAACGCGTGATTTCAAAGAGTAAAGTATATAATTCGACTTATCGAACAAAATTAAACTATTTTTATAGAATGAAACTTTAAAAAGATATTTTTCAAATAACCAAAGTAATCACTTCAAATTATGCGACTGAGTTATTAAATATTTTATGTCATTGAAATGCATAACTATTTACAGTTAAATATTCCACATAAAAAGTCGCGTTAAAAATATAGTTTACGGTATTAAAGTGGTCATTGAACGCTTAAAAAATGACTTGAACCTTAGCGGAGCCATTTTATCACGCAAATGTTTTCGATATTTACATAAAAAGGGTACTTTTACAGCATACGAATGGCGTACGAATTCAAATATATATGAGCATCAATAAATATGATATTTGCCTTGTAGCTTTTTTATTTTCCTGAAAATATTTGAAAGCCAAATCCAAAAGTCGTACTTCACAATTTGTAGTAAAAGTCAAGAGGTATTTTTTCAACATGCTCTGCTTCTCGGATATTTATTTTTCAAGCCATGATCATTTCGAGCCTGCGATGTATTCATTTAAAAAAACACTCAAACCAAATTGAAATTTTTATTAAGAAAATGAAAACACTAACTATAAAAGTATATAAGTGATATTGATTGATAAATTTTATATTAAATTTATATGATTCGATTTATTTACTGATATTTCGATAATTGACTAACGACCACGATATTTTTTCGATGTTTGATCGCATCTTAGATATGGTTCCATAAAGCATATATAACATAATTCTTGTGCCTTATTTGTTCTTTATTTTTATTTTGCATCATTATTTAAAATCTTAATATGTGCAATTGGTTGAACACAATTACATCGATCTTTTTCAAACTACACAAGTTTCATAATAAAGAAAAAAAAAATGTTTTTACATATAAATTAGAGTCGGAGTATATACATAAATAATACGGAAAGAAAAATAGCAATGTATTTTAATTCTACATAAATTATTTTATATATTTGTTGATAGCTATTTCGGCTTACGCCTTCGTCAGAACTATATAGATCTGACGAAGGCGTAAGCCGAAATAGCTATCAACAAATATATAAAATAATTTATGTAGAATTAAAATACATTGTTATTTTTCTTTCCGTATTATAATGGAGTTCTACCAAGTAAATGCCTACTCAATCAATACATAAATAATGTTACATATTAAAAAATAATAGCACGCAATTTTTACTGGTTCCACAATAGATGAATTACGATCACGGCGGGTTTCGCTCATTGCAAGAATTTTCAACTAATATTGCTATAAATGATCTGGATAAGCGAAACCGGTGCTGATCATAATACATGTATTGTGGAATATGTACAAATAATGGGTTATTATTTTTTTAACAACTTGAAAGTGAAAAAAAATTGCATCATATATTGTTTATTTAAATACTTAAATGTTAATAAATAAAATTGTTATTGGTTTATGCTCTTCTATGTATTCTTAAATAATACATATAACTTCATTTACGTCGTCTATTACCATTTAATATGTTAGAGGTTTATATATTTCAAGTAAAATATATTTCCCACATCTTAAAGCGTCAAATTCTTGGAAGTTGTTTCGGCGGTTGTCGGCCTCTATAACCCTATAGGTGATATATATTGCATTGTCTGTTTTCAAGAGGGATTTATGGTTTATTTTCGCATTTATTTGAAAAACGTTCAACGAAGACGGAGAAAAAAAAACTAAAATGACTTTTTCCACGTCTTATTTTGAATGAGGAGTTACCAGCGCTCACAGTTCACTTCTTACCTCACGACTATATGATTTATGTGGATAGTTTCGTTGTTTTCTACCAGGAATTTTTATTTACTGTTTTTACGGGTCTGAAAAAAATTCTATCAATGATTTAGGTATAAAAATATTTTCTATGATATTTATATGGTTCACAGATTAAGGGGTTTCAGAAATTATTTCTTGCTAAGTTACTGGGCATATTATTGAATATTGAAAGTTGTATTTTGGTATGAAAATTTGATACTCGTCACTTTTAAGGATGTTCACTGCCAATGCTTGTTGGAGTGGCATTATAATAAAAATAATAACACATTTTCAGTACTTATTCGACTTATTTTTTTTTGAATCAGGAGCGGTTTCGATCATGGCAAGCATTATCATCAGAAAAGTAATACAACGAAACAGTGATGTTTTGCATAAATATCATCGCAAGAATTTTCAACTGATATTGCTATAAATTTCATGAGCGAAACCGGTCCTGATCCTATAAATATTATTTGTAATAAGTATTAAAAATGTGTTATTATTTTTTGTATTAATATTCTTTTGTATAAATGGTTTTACAGTCAATTTTTTATTACAAAAAAAGGGATCTTAATGATCTTAATGAATATGAGTAAATATTACTCAACTTTTCAAAGACAATAATATCCGGTTATGTCACTGCTAAGACAGGAAGTGATCGTTTGGTGGCTGATGAAAGTTTTATACTCAAAAAAAAGATGGTTTGATTAAATTAAATCAAGTATTGAAAGTCAAGATAAAGGTATCTTAAATACAGATATTGTAATCTCTAATTGGTGCTAGAGTTTCTACAATCACATGGGTGATTTTGATTAACTATGTAGAAATAAATAAATTCAATGCATTGTGATACTTTATATGATTACTTACTCAATATTGGTTGTACTATAATACTGGCTTGTGACAGATAAAAAACTTAAAAAACATCTTGTTTATCTCCGGTATCTTTTTAACTTAAGAAAATCTTCTAAAGCCACGATATTTGATCATGATGCTGTGAAACAAAAAGTCACTGTTTAATCTCTGTCTCATTTCTTGTGAGAATAAATGTACAAGAAAAAAAGCAATATTTTAAAAGATTTTGTTATTAAAATGATTTAAGATCATACAAATTATCTTATATAACAGTGCAATAAATTAAACATACAGTTAGGCTTTAATGTCAGTTTTAAAATATGGTGTTAGATTCCCGAAAACAAAATGATTTATTTCCATCTTTCCGTCTGAAATTTTCTCAGAAAGTCCCATACATTGGTTGTATCGCAGCAAACTTTCGCAACATTAAAATGTCTCATGATACAAAATTTGTGATTGGTTAATGAGGAAACGGTATCATTTGAGTTTCGCAACAATTTCAAATTATGGAAAGTCCTGCGGTTGAGTTGGGTGATTTCATTGGAAACTTATCTTTGAAAAGTTGTTATTTAATGGCAACGTAAATTACTTCCGTTTATTGTAAATTTATGCCAATTTTCATGGTGCTTTGTAAATAGTTGTGATTGATAGCCGTCGAAACTCGCAAGAATATCACTTTTATTATAGCATTACAAGAAAATGTATGATGTTAATCTTACGATTCTTGTATTTGATATTTTGAAAGGTGAAAAACACAACAAATGCTTTTAATCAAACTAAATTACAGTCGACTACGCTTTATTGAGACATCGGTAAGTCGAGACGATTTCCGAATTCAAACGAATGAACTAGTAATAATTTACTTACTTAAAAGAAACAGTTTATCTATCTATCTATATATATAAAAATGAATGTCTGTGTGTATGTCCGCTATGGACTACTAAACCGCTCGACCGATCGATGTGAAACTTTACAAATTTATTGAGTACACTCCCGCAATGGTTTATGGCTTACCAACCCCCCAACCCCCCCCAACCCCCCCAACCACCCCCAACCACCCCCCAACCACCCCCAACCACCCCCCAACTTCCACCCCCCAATTATTTTTTTTAAACTTCATGATTTTTTCGAGTTCACACCTTCGAAGGTTTTTGGCATACCCGCCCCATACGCCCCCCAAACTCCACCCCGCAAACAACCCCTTAAAAATTGATATCGAATTTTTATAAATTTCTACTACACTTCCGCGAAACTTTCTGGTGTACACCCCCTCCCCTAAACCCCCGCCCAATCGCCCCTACAATTGCTGGCGTAGCAACGCGCGCAGGGTACAGCTAGTTTTAAATAAAAATATTGTTCAAACTAATTATCCACTGCCCATAGACTAACCAAGAGAAAAAATACTATAGACAAGATACAATGATGTGAGCTCATCATTTGCACTTACTATCTGTACTAATTTTGTATCATAATATTGCAACCCTTCTGAAATGAGAATTTCGCAAGAAAAAAAATATTTATATTTTTTTTAATACAGATTATTTAGTTCATCTTCTTACACACTTATCACTCTTGATTTCAAACATTGTTTCAATGATTAAGTACATACATTCAGTTTATTAAATGATATTTAAACTGTTTTTTTAAGCTTTGTTCATTAGATACAGCCACTTATTTGGGATCAACCTATCCGGCCCAAAGTGTGCTAATTATGCGATATCTCCTGTCTGTGCAAACTTGGCGTATTGGCGTATATCTAAATATGACAGACAAAATTTTAACGATAATGTTTCTACCATATCTGGAAATGTGTAAGTGTAAAAAGAGAATTGAAAGTTTTTTTATGATTTATCGAACTTTGGAGGTTAATTAGTATTTTAGATTCATATTTCGCATTCAATAGAATTTTTTTCTCCGACGCACTTGCTATTTTATATTTCCCTAGAGTTTTATCTTATATATAAAACCGAAACGGCGTATGTATGTCTGTGGGTCTGTAATTCCCTTTTGCATTGTTGGTCATTAAGTTGCCATAAAAACGAATATGAAAGAAAATATGTTTGAATTTTTATCGGCGAAGACATTTAGTCAAAATGTAATAAATTAGTCTTCTACAGAACTTCTCCCGGCTTTTTTTAAATATAATAATGTTTATTATTTACGTGAAGGTATTATTTGACATTTATTTGACAGCAAATTAGATTTTTTCCTTGAATTTGGACATTTTAATGGGCGAGAATGGGACTGTCATCAAATTAAATAAAGTTTGTGATTTTATTTTAACTCTATTTTGGATGTTAGATTTTGTGATATAATTATGTCGAATGATATAACATTAAATAATTATTGGTCGCTTAGTCCGAGCGACGCCGGGTAGCAATACTAGTTTGTATATAAAAGTGATTTTAAATATTCATTGCGGATAATGTTACTAATTAATGTATTTATTTAAGCAACACCATTTTTACTAAATGCCATGTATATCTCTTTTCCTAACACGAGTGAAAGTTATCTCGAATAAACGTCTGTTCTAAATTATAAGACAAAAACAGCACGACGGATAATATCCAATTTAAATTCTGAACTCTCTTTAGGTACAGTTATAAAATCAGATTTTAGAATTTTTTCTTCTTTTATAACCTATATTGAAATGCTTTTATGTAAGATTACAGTCTTTTTCGCTATATTAATATATCTGGAGGCATCTAAAGCAAATAGATTTCCAGCTGGGTGCACCAACTTGTGAAGAGAGCATTGCATAACTACGTGGCGCATACTCTATGTACACTGAGAAATTGTTTTCACTATGCGAATGGTAAAACAAACGAATAAGATGTTATAAATTGTGGACATTGTATTGTTTTATATTCTACTTATAAATAAGTACCTAACCTCTTTAAAATTTCGGACAGCTTAGTTTATTGCACACAGTTTATTACAATACATAAATATATCAATAGCAGTTGTAGATAATCTCCTTTATGCATGCAGAGAATCAGATATTCCGTGAAAACTCCAATCAAAACGCGGTAGAGTAATTGTATTTCGTAAAAAATAAATACAGCATCTAAGACATAAAAAATCTACAAATTTTACCCTTAAATACTGAAAGAATATTGTTGATGAACTGATTTTAATTTTCTCAGTAAAGTACAATTATACACAATATTATCGTTATGAATTTTTGCTTCAAATCAAGTTTATAATTTTTGGTATTATACATTTTTACCAAATCGTTTTACTTTAATTTAACAAATATACTTGGGCCTCGTATAACACGGTTTTATACAACACAGATGAATAAATTGTGACATATCTTTATATAACACGGTTAAAGGTGGAAAAAAATACTTATTGGTGGAGAAAGTTTTTATGACATGGATATTCATGACATCCAAGAAATATTGGAGGACGAAGAAGAATTAGTCGAAATGTTGGTTGAACCTACCACAAATAAAGACTTAGAAAGCAGTTGCAGCGAAGTAGCTATATGTTTCACATTAAAAACAATGAAAGACAACTTGGAATTTGCTATTAAATTCGTTTTTTTCATTGAAAAATGATCCTATAATCGAAAAAGTTTAAAATTCAAGAGGGAATTACAAAATATTTTGGAACCATATAAGGAAATACGTAAAGATTTAAAAGCTAAAAGCAAACAATCGCTTAATACTGAATTTTCGATGATAAAAACTCACAACCTACATATCTCGAAATAGAGTAAAACATATAGAATTCTAAGTGATAACGATGATGAATGATTGGTATATTATGTAATTAAAGTTTCTTTCAATATATATGTAAATTTATATTTGTTTATTCAAAAAAATAAAGTAAAATATGGCTTTATTGATCGAGTAGGCATTTAATTGGTAGAACTCCATTATAATGAATAGTTCTGACGCAGACGTAAGCCGAAATAGCTATCAACAAATATATAAAATAATTTATGTAGAACTAAAATACATTGTTATTTTTCTTTCCGTATTAAAATATGGCTTTTTGGAACGCAAACCCAAATTTTGTATGAACTTCAAACCTTGTATAACACGACGTTTTTGTGGAATCATATAACCGTGTTATACGAGGTCTAATGTGTATGAAATATTGTAGGTAAAATAGTTGACCAATTATGGGCAGTATGATCACTGACTTAATATTATTATTACTTGGCATATGTATACATAATCTATGATTTTTTTAACATGGTAAAACGAAAATTACGACCACAATGCTGCGTTACTTTGCGTCCATAGATGATTTTTTGAAACAAAAAAATAGTGAGAGTTAAAAAATAAAATAACATCTCAACAAAAACGGTGTCTATGATTACACTGATATACACATTTTATTTACAGAAAAGGAATTATTTACAGAAAAGGTATATTATTTATTCCTTGTCTATTTATATACTGCACATGAAACAATTCTTTGTAAAGTAATCCTTTTTAGTATGTAGATTTAAACGAAATATAAACCCTATGTAAATAATATAAAGGGTTTGTATGACATCGCATGTTTTAAAACTTTGTAATATAATACGTTACAAATGGAGAATATAGCTTGAAGCGGTGAACAATTAAACATTTCTGACATGAGATAACCATTATTCAGTTGAAGGGTCACATTGAAATCAAAAATAACGAGTCTGTAAAGAAAATATTTTAGTAAAAAAAAAGTATTGATGTGAAGTAAACAGAGATTGAACAAAATTGTTGAAGATTGAACATCGTTAGAGTTATTTGATTTCTATAACAGGAAAACTGTTATAGAAAAAATTAATAAATCAAAAAATCTCACTTTAATGAATATCGTATTTATTAGTCAATAGTCGTTATTAAAAATTGTAAGAAACAAAACAACAAAGCAACTTTATAGTTACTTTATAATGTTGACTGTTGTAATGTTTATATTTGTAAAATATATCACCTCACGTACTGCCTTTAGCCATGAGAATTTTTTGAGTTGTAGAACTGGGAAGATTTACAATGTTTCATAAATCACTTTTAAGGTGTTCACTGTCAATTCAAAGAGATTTTATTGATAAAATAAAAATATTTATGAAACATTTTTTTTGCATTTACCGTATTACGAAAGAGACGGAGCGAAGTATGTTTTTTATAGTAGGTCCATAGCGTTTGTCAGTCAAAGTAGAATCCATTACCAACACAGATTTACATAAACGGATTAGCCACCAATACATTCATATGCACCTCTGCCACACATACACAAAGCGTACACAGATACCTGTCATGAGATCTGTATCATCTGTGCGTGGGATAATGCGAGACGCACGAGGCGCAGTAAGCAGATGGGTCGTGTGCAGCCGGCCGTTTCTCGTACCTCAAATGTTGCTCGTATTCCAAAGTAAAACTTTGCTCACTCGACGGCTCGTATCTCAAATATCTCGTATGTTAGGGCACTCGTAACTTGAGGTACCACCGAAATCAATAAATAAATAAATATTAAAATCAGGACCGGTTTCGCTAATGAACAGATTTTTTTGTGAAATAAAAAATTGCAAGAAATGTATTTATTCTATTATTTGATTATTAAAACTTTGTGATATTGAAAATATATGATGTTTGCTTTATTATGTTCACCGGTTGCTACGTAATAGGTGAGTGGTGGATTTTTTAAAAATCGATACCGATCAAACAGGGTTTGCATAGCGTAGATAGAACCAGTAAAGTCGCTGGATTCACGCTCTATGTAAAGGCAATAATCCCGAGACGTAGTGAGACTGGCCCTCTTTAAGTATTCAAGCCGCATTCGGCCCGGCGTTACCCCCTGTTCACTATAACGAAAACGAAAAATAATATATTATGGATACTGATCTGTCTTTAAAAGCTGTTTGTTCAGTGCGGCGTTAGTACTTGCCGGGTCAGGCTTCAGGATCGGAGCTTTACAAAATACGACACAGTATTTAATCGCTTTTCGATTTTCAAGTAAACATTTCAGCTTATTCGCGAATTGTAAAAGCAAAAGTTTTAAATGCCATAGTAATCGATCTATCCCATTAAATGTATATTGCTTTCAGGAAATTATATTTGTAATTTATTTATTTTATTCAGTACGCATCTGATAAACAAACTCTCGGTAAAACTATGTTTGTATTTAAATTTTGAAATTTAAAGAGATTCTTTCAATGGATTCTGCAGCAACATTGCGGAAGTTCAGTTTATTAATAAATAATACAACGTTTTCTGTAATAATTCCACAATTATTGAAATAAATCATGGCCAATATCATCATGATGATTTCAACATTCAATTGAAAATTTTCGCGATGAGCAAAATCATTCCTGATCTTAATAATAAATGGTGAGATAATTACAAAAAATGTTTAACTTTAATTTATATATAATGCCTTTCCAACAAGTATTGACAGTTAACACCCTAAAAATAACAGTTCATTTTAATATAAAATAACCCACGTTTATTTCACGTGTTGTGTGGCTTATAGTGACACGTGTTTTGCTTCTTACAGAAGCATCATCAGGCTTAACATTGCACCGTTGCTTTAATCATTAAAGAGCAACATTTTAAAAAACAACGTTAAAAAAGGCAACACTTTTTTATCAATGGTGATCGTCATGCATAATTAGCACACTTTAATACAATAGCCCATTTAAATTGAAAATACTCATTCATTGGGTAAAACCAGTCCAACTGGTAACTTAGAATTTTGTACACCATAGAGCTGGAGATTTTTATGAAATATTTACTGAAAAAGACATTTAATTAGATTTTCAAGTGTAGTTTATGTAGGCATTTTTCAGTGTAATTAGTGTTGATGTAAAAAACATGTTAAAATAAAATGGAGTGTTTTCTTTACGGTTTACCATTTTGAATTCACTACTTAAATATTGAGTCAAAATCATTGGCTCATTAGATACAACATTGAAATAGCTAATTTCTGATTGAACATACGAAATTCTTAACGTATTTTTGGATTTGTTAAAATTTACTATATTTTAAATAAAGACTCTCATATTTTATCTTTGCTCCACGTTGTTTTCCTAGAACAGAAATCATATTTTCATGACTTTTCCATGCTGATTCAGTGTTTTAGTATGTCTTGTGATGTGGGTCGACATGGGAAAGCCGATTTTTGTGTCGCGCGATTTGATATACCCGCGCTACACAAACATCGGTAAAATATGAATTTTAATCAAAAAATGAACCGAAACAAATCAACAAAGGAAATAAAATGTGTGTAAGCTAACTGAAAAATTTGAAATATCTTCTGCGTATTTATTATATGATACACTAAATCTTTTCCTTTTATTTTCGAAATACCAATAATTTCTAGAAATGGTGTATGAAAATTTTTAGCAACACGCGCTTACACAATATCTTTCGTGCTTTCAAATAATATTTGAACTTACTGAAATCTGAAATCAAATTATTCAATTTTACATAATAAAGAATACAAATAAGAATTTAGAATTAAGTCACAGATGGTTTTAGTGCATTTTCAACTATTTGTTGAAATAGTGAACTATTTAACAAATTTAAGAGAATTTTGGCGTTGTAAAAGTGTAGGGTAGGATTTCCAATCTCAGACCAAAATTTTGTTCCCGGGATTTCGGGACTGAAATAAGTCGATCCCGGAATCCTAGAACTGGTCCCGGGATTTGAATTTTTTATCATATACACTATTTTTTTATGAATATTATATTTCGGTTGTTTATCCATTATTGAAGACCGAAAGTATATTATTGAAACATAATGAACGAGAGAATCGGTCTCCTTCGAATGCGATTTTGAAAAATTATTGAAATTAAAAATATGTCTCATTATGCACATAGTATAAAGAGGACCAATTGTTTTAATAACACGTATTATTACGATTTTTTCATTATAAATCGTTTATGCTTGATAAATAAATCAATCCCGAAAATTTCGGGAGTAAGTTTTCTAATCCCGGGATTAATCAGGTATTAAAATTCCTTGGGATCAGAAACCCTACTAACGAGTCTTGATTCTATTTCGACCAAATTCTTTAATTTATCTGTCTTTTACCATTGTGGAATCATAGAATTTTATAAACATTTTTTGTGCTGATATCTGATGTAAGTTATAGAAAAAACTTACAACGACGTTAAGAAATTTTCGAAAAATATAATAGTTAGAAGAACAATGAAACAAAACTCAATCTCCATTAAGAAAATAGCAGAATCCATGTTGCTATACGATAGTAAAAAAACAAATCAAGACAATTTAGTTAACTACTTCAAGATAAAGAAAAGAATTATTTAAACAGGTCATTATGTGATTATACTTTCTTTCATCTGAAATCTGTTAGTAAAGGAGCACTTTCACATTGATGAGGGTACAGAATGAATATTTGATTTATTAAGTTTCCATGATCGAAACTATTTTTTTGAAAATAAAACTTTGCCGAAAAAAACTTATAACGGGCACTTTGAGATAATGGTCCTCAACTATACGAGAACTTTCTGAATCATTCAATCGACGGTGAAAGCGCTGACACTAAGCAAATAATATCACAGTAAGTTTCATTTAGTCTGTCAGTCGATGTCTAAGTGAGTCGGGCTTCCCCCTCTTCATATTCTAAGCAATTCACGTCCGATGCGAGGTTAAATCTATAAACTTTCCTGTGATACCCTGCGAACAGTGGCGACACCGATATGATACACCGAAACACGTACAGATTTTTTCAGATTCAGAAATAATGACGAATTACAATGATATTTCGTATTTTTACTTTTGTATAAATTGTCTTCATCCATACAAAAAATAAGTATAAGAATATAGCAAACCAGCCATTATTGAAGATTAAAAATAATAAGACATTTTTAGTACTTATTCTATAGTAAATTTATTTGGATCAGGACAGTTTTCGTTCAACGCAAGCATTTTCATCAGGAGCGAAACCGTTCCTAATCTTTTTTGCGATAAGCTGTTGCCTTTAAGCTAATTGCACGATTTTTTCATTTGAACCACAATGTTAAAAACGGCGAATAGTTATTTATGCCATAAAAAAAAATATTAGGCATGCTATTATACTCGTTTTCACTCAATAAAGATTGAAATGTTTGTACGAGATTCATGGTAGGTATATTGTCATATTCAATTAAATCTTCATTGTTATATTTGGTTAAAATTTAAATTAATATAGTTCTACTGTGCCACAGAAAACGCGTGCAATTTTTTGCGTGAGTGCTTTGATATGAAATGCATTCAATTTTTCATTGAAAATGTTCAAATTTGCTTTGGAAATGCGTGCGCTACTGTAACTACTTACCTTACTCAGTTCGCCGATATTTTTAAAGGGACGGTTATTGCTTTTCGACTATGGTGGAGGCTTGCGGGAATCCGGTCGTATAAATTACACGTACTTTCCGTAGCAAGTTATCATTCGCTCCTATATTGATGGCTCTATCTTCCATGGCATAGGTGTATTAAAGAATTCGAAAAGTTTTCCCGGTCACGGGACCAAGAGAATCGTTTGGTGTCCAGATTTGTAACTTTTTATAACCGGGATCAAACGATAAAGTTTTGTGAACGAGCCGCACGCGATACGATTTAGGAATGAGAATCCTAGCGAGTTGCTCTGAATGTGAACTGTATCAAAATGGAATTTCCCAGGATCGTTTTGCATTGAGATCACTTTCCGCATTAGCAATTTAATTTTCACAATATTTTTCGAAATCTTTACGCATGTAACTTCTTAATTATAAAAAAATCAGGTAACATTTTATAACTAATAATAGATGACTACTTCAACAAAACTATTTATAACAATACCATGGTCTAACAATATTCTCAGCAACGCTCTTGTGAATATCATCTAATAATTACTGAGATAAGAAATGCCCTGGTACTATTAGATTTATGAATGCTCTTATTTCTATTTGTTGATATCTAAAGAAAACAGCTCAAATAAATATTTAAAAATACTCTACAACAACTACGTACTTTATTAAATGAATTGGTACAAACTTAATTAAAGCATTATTTGTTAAATGTCGGTTGATATCCATTCTTAATTAATTGCAGATTTTTTTAATAAAAGTTAGATTAAAATAATCACTTGATTGTTAATATATAAACTTGTTTCTAAAAATTTATCGACTAAAACTATTTTATTGATTGAGTAGGCATTTACTTGGTAGAACTCCATTATAATACTTTACGCATTCGTCAGAACTAATAGTTCTGACGAAGGCGTAAGCCAAAATAACTATCAACAAATATATAAAATAATTTATGTAGAATTAAAATACATTGTTATTTTTCTTTCCGTAAAACTATTTTATATTTATATACATCTAATGAATACCTATAATATTTGTTTTATTCAAAAAATGGCTCTTGATTATACGAAAAGAAAATGTTCTCTTTAAGTTCAAAATTTCTTTTTATAAAAACGGACTAAGCAGCCTAAGAGGTTGACAAAATATAAGCAACAAGTGATCCAAAATCCGCTTTGATCATTATTCTTGAAATACTTTGAGCAACCTGTTATACCGATGAAAGTTATCCCTCCTTTGCGGAGCTTTTCAATTACTTTAAAACTCATTTTCTCAGCATTCTGTCCGCCTTTGTATTTGGCCTATTCAAAATATTTAATGCATGGGCGGGAATAAATCGCGCAGCCTCATTCTAATGCAGGCGACGATGTAAAATCTTTTAAACAAGTTTAAGGAGATGTTTTATTCATTCACCCACTAGAAAGTTTTATAGCTAAATAATATTTACATATCTGAAAATATAAACATAAAAACACATAGAAGTTATTATTTATAATTTATTCTTACCATCAATGGATTTTTTTATACGCTTTAAAAATTTATTCATCAAAACATTAGCCTTAAAAATGATGGCGACAAAAACTATTTAGGATACAATGATAAATTATGTTTGTAAATTTTCAACACAAAATATTCAAGATTATGAATACAGCAAAAAGCATTTTCAATACTCTAGTTTATGAATTGTTGTTTATTTTTTCTCAAACTGACTAGTTCAATAAAAGATCTATATTTTTTAATGCTTCAATAAGTTATTCTTTATGCAACACTTATTATATTTAAATAAATCAAACACATTTGCTTTGCCGATTCCACATATTGTTTAATTATCAGAAACAATTTTGTCCATTGAAAGCATTATAACTGATAATATGTTATAATAAAAAGGACTGATAAATTTAATAAATATATCTGCTGAGACAAGGCGGCGCTAAATAATTTCGTTATTGAAATTAAATGAAGTACTGTTTCAAACCTGAATACGGGACAAAAGAGAGATGGTACGAAAATTATATGGCAAAAAATAATGAGAATACAATACTTTGTGTACAGCTTCGGAATATGAACCACATATAAATGGTGGAATTACATCTTTTTTAGTACGTGAAACTATTTTTGTGGAAGAAATCTGGAGAAATAATACCAAGAAGAAGAAATCTTCAGAAAATAATATGGTAACACAAATTCTCGGCCACGTTTTCAAATATCAGCCACGTACACATTCTATGTGTTTCTCTGTGTTATTACATAAGATATAGTAGAACCAATAACACTGAAGATTACGTTTGTTTTTGGTTCAAGAAAACGGTAGAATTTGGCTTCAGTAGTTATCTTATAACTTCGTATCCGATTAAGCTTAATCGTTACATGATAATATTCACTTAAAATGATAAACTTTACTCTCTTTTTTTGAGTTGGCGAAGTGTTTTGTAAAATACTACAATATCTCAGTGAAGAGAAAAAAAAGTTATTTATATATTTTATTATTTTTCAGTAATTTGTATCGACATAAAATGGTTTTTTTATAAGTTGTACTGTATATCAACTTTATGCAATGGACCAAAGTTTTTTTTTACTCAAAATTATACAAGCAAAAACGAAGTTTTGTATATTTTTACCAAAATAACAAAGATACCATAAATATACACACAAAGATTTTCGTTTAATGAAATAACAATAATATAGTTTATATTTATTTATCCGGATAAAAAGAGAAGCCAATTTTTCAATATCTACATACTTGATAGAATTCTACTAAAATTTGTCTCTTTGACGTAAAATTAAACGAAATATTAAATATATCAATAGAGGAAGATAAACAAGTCAATGATTTAGTTATCTACATTATAAAATATCCTGATACTGTGTTTATTTATTTACTAAAGGACAGTCGATTCTCGTAATGTTTTTGTATTTTTTTTATTTAATAATGTTAAAAGCTTGATTGTTGTCTTAATTTTTACTAAAAATATTCTATCCCATGGTCAGCTGTATTTAAAATATTCTTTATCACAACGTTTCTACAAATAATGCAGAGTAATTTCAAATAAATCTCTGTGATAATCATGATAAAATGCCTGCATGTATTATTCAAACAAAATTTGTTTGTGTTCCATGAATATTTGAATTTAATAACCCAAAAATTTGTCACATTACATAACAAAACCGTGAATCAATTTTACCTGAAATTTTCAGTGAACGATAGTCGAAAATATTTTGTTGGACGGAGGTAGCAATAGATCGCGATGCCAGTTGGGGATAGGGGAATAATTTTTGTTTAAATTACTAATTCACTGCGCATTGAATGCAAATAATGAATTCTTTATCAAATATAATCAAATATGGTCGGTATAATTTGATCAAGATAAGTTGTACGCATTAACATTGAAATACAAAAACTTTACGATAGAAAAAGTGGCCAATAAAACCTCACAATCATACATTACTCAATATTAGTAGAGTATTGATAATTCGTGCACTCAGAAATGAAACGTATCTCGATGATTGCCTGTTTTCAGTCATTATTGCCACTAGATAAAAAATAATATTTTACGTTGTATGCCAAAGAGTTATGTCAATGGAAGAAGTGGATACAAAGATATTGTAATGCATGTTAAAATCAATTTCTTGTTCATAGATCCACTAAACCTTAAAGAAAAACATTAGGATAGACTACTAATTTATATTTAACATATAAATAAAGAAGCTAAAGTATTGAATTTAAAGATTATGACAGCAAATACATCTGCTGAAAAAAAAAATTAATGGCAAAACCTGGTTTTGGGCTATCATTAAAAGAAGAGAAAAATGAGTTACATTTCTCTACTTATAATGAGTCGAAATGTAAATTGATAATATTGGACAGTAAAAATCATCCAAATAATAATTGGATATCATAAATAAAATTATTACATAACATATACTCTATTATGATGATTGTGTTTATTATTGTAGTTACTATTTTAGGATGTTGAAATTTTATATACCTAATTCCACTCTCACAAAAAACTCATACAGTAAAAGATATTGGCTAAGTGAAAAATCTTTGCTAGTCATAAAATCTATTTCAAATTGAAGAATTTTATACGTATTTTATCCTTTTAAAATGATAAAAAAGGCAAACAAAATTTTTTCCCATCGACTCACATCGCAGATAGCGTAATACAAACAGTAATAGTGTGAGAAATTTCAAATCGCATAAATGATAATCCTGTTCCGCTCTTCGTCTAAGCTCTAATGCATTTCCTGTCTTGCTCCCGACTCAGGTAATGCCTTATATTTCGTCTCAATCGTCTCCAGTCTTCCCGTCTCTGTTCGCTTCTCTTTACGGCAGTACTAGGTATTTTATTGCCATGCATTATTTGATGTTCCTCCCCCGTTCACTTTTATATTGCCTTGAATTTTCTTTACTTTTCCGCCGTATATTTCTCCCCCTCCTTTGCCCAACGATGTGGCTGGAGAAAGAATATCCAACCGGGCTAATGCTGTGCCGACAATTCACCCCTTTCGTTTCACATATAATAGATTCAGTATTGTAATAAAAATTTACTCGACAAGAAATAGCGATGCGGATGTTTTATTCTGCACTTTAATTTATTGAGGTACTTTTTACTTTATTCGTTTTATAATTTTATTACTTCTATACATATATTTTACTAATCAACAGCGGTTATTAAGCTAAGCCATATTGATATTCATATAGGCACTAAAATTTTTCATTTATAAAATAAAAAGCTATAAAAATAATCTTGAATGCGAAATAGTCGAAGCTAATGACCTCGTGTGGGTATAGCATGCACGATACGGTAAAAACTATCGGGGTCGTACCAAAATAAATGTACCGATTCAACTATGCAGCTATGAAATCAGAAAACTACAAACCAATTGTGTTTAATTTCAATTGTACTTGTTTGTACACATGTACTTAATATTCTGAATTTGGAATAAATATTGAATAATTTAATGTTACTACATGAAAATTGTGGCGTCGCTTGTAAAAGGGGGTTGACCATCATTTTTCACTTGTGTTTATAAAACCAAAATACCCATTTTATTTTTAGTCTTGGTAAATGAATAAAATTATTTTGGAATTATGAGAAAGAAGAAATATGGTTTGAATAGCTATAGAATTGACGTTAGATGAACTTTTACCCGATTATTTTCATGAATTAAATTGGACCAATACGAGATAATCTATTATTGTCGAATAACCAGAGAAAAAAAAAATACTTACAGAAAATTGGGAAACGCGTATCAATTAATTAACATAAAATAATCAAATTTGAATTGATTGAATGAATGAATGTAGCCATACATTATTAGTTTGCGACAATTAATTTTTCTGTAATCAATTTTACATATATCGTGAATATGTGTCTAATTTTAAAATATATTTATGAGGTTTATTTATTACGTTAAACAATTTATTTAAATTATTTTTTTACTATCTCAAAAAGACCCGGAGAATGAGGTTCAAAAAATCATAGCCTAACAGTATTAAAGAAGATGATGATATCATTTTCTTTTTTTTATTTTTGAAGCGGCTTATTAACTTTTGTTACTACTTAAAACAATATTAGATTTTTTGTACTACCATGCATATTTGATGTATAAAAAATGTATTTTTATACATATATTTGCGTCACGTGTTGGTTTAATCCCTTTTCCACATTAAAAGCTTTTTTTTAACAATATTTTGTTTTGTGAAATGAACACATTATGAAAAAATAATATAACGATCAAATGAAAAACAGAACGACGCTAAATGAATTGTTGAATAAAATTCAAACATACAAAAGGTATATTTTCCTTATTTTTACAAACATTCCACATTATTGGTCAAATGCCGCTTCTAAGGTAAAGTTATAAGCTAAAATGTGTAATATGATAATCAGATAAACATATATTGTAAGTTTATTAATTGAATTAGCATTTACTTGGCAGAACTCCATTATAATACGGTGAAAAAAATAACAGCGTATTTTAATTCCACAGAAATTATTTTATATATATTGATACCAACCTCTATTGTAGGATATCAGAACTCTCTCAAACGATCTTATTATCACCTCAGTCTATGAGTTTAAGTTGATATCAGGAAGTAAATTCAATCTAATAACACTCTTTATTGAAATCTACAGCGGTTCAATATAGAGTAATTTCAAATTTTGTAAAATAGACATTTAGGCGTAACGTCTCCAAGTCAGAGCAGAAGCCGACGGCTCGCTCTAAATGCATCTGAATCTTTCACGCCTGAGAAGATACATTTGGGCACGACGTCTCCAAGTCGGAGCAAAGGCTGACGTCCCGCTCTAACTGTTTCTGACTCTTTCACGCTCTGAGTGCATGAGATACGAGGTATTTCATGCAGAGTTCAATGGTCCATAAAACATGGATCATCGGACGCATCTTTAACGGTTTTGCTCCGTTAAGATAACAATAAGTGGGGAAATCTCCGCTATGCACGGACGAAAATGAGCTTATAAGAACCGCTTTTTTACGTAATTAGTCAGTCAGAGATTAGCGAGCATTGAGTGAGCATTGAAAGAAGCTCATAATCTCCTAATCCTCCCCCTAAAGTTAGCATCCCTAGCTACTGATATTTCCTTGCAATAAGCAAATCGTAATAGAGGTATTGCCAATGTTAAACTAACTTCAGTGTATTATGTAACGTAACGTGTAATTCTTTCTGTGAAAATTCGTACCGATTAAATATTGTGTGCTAATCGCACCCCATAACGATTTGAGATCGTAATTTATTATAAGAGCATCCTGTTTTTCCTACTCCGTTCCCTAAATTCCTCTCCTGAGTGTTGGATCGGAGGCTCCCTCTCATTTATTAGGGAGCCGAGATCAAGATCGTCAATATATATAGTTCTGACGATGGTGTAAGCCAAAATAGCTATCAACAAATATATAAAATAATTTCTGTAGAATTAAAATACGTTGGTATTTTTTTCACCGCAATTTATTTAAAGACTCTTATGAATGGTGACAGCAACAATAGAAAGCAACTTTCAAGTTTATTTTTAATTTATTAATTTGTTTGATTAGTTAATTGAGTTTCTCTAATCATTCAAACAGTTGAGACTCTTATTGTTAGAATAGAATATTGTTTTGATTCTGTTGTTCTCGGGATTGAACTGTGGTAGTCTAGCTTGTCATAGTCGAAAGTTTATCGTCTCGCTTTTTAAATTTGCGGGATGTGCATTTAGAAGGAGGAGTAAAGCACTCTTCCTTCGTAAAAGTCATTCAATCCAGTCAACTTGTGAAGAGGTTATATCACTTTATCGAAATCGGTACTCACCCAAGATAGAATATAAATAATGATTAGATTTAGACTGCTCAGTATTCAAAGTCTAGAAAGAAGATCGTGCTAATGAAAATCACGAAACACGATCAATTGATTGTCTTGCGAAAAAACGGTTTTCTTTTTTTATTGCAGTGCAGATTGGGGTTCTACGTGTTATATTGTTATACTGTTGAAATATTGTCCTACTGCATGCTATTTGTCAAAAATAATATAATACAATTTTACTACTCGATCTAAAATTAATAATTTAATAAATTAAACAACTAAAATTTCTTTAAATGAATTAAATGTTTGGCATGTTTAAAGCCATCCTAAAAAAGATTCCATTTCTTTCGATGGATTCGGCGGTAACTTTTTGGAAATTCATTGTAATATAGAATTTAAAATAACTTAAGAAAGATAAAAGATAGATTGATTCTAAAATTTAAAAATGATAAAATTACATAATGCAGTTTGGAATTGTTCCCTTTTAACGGGAAGCAAAGAAGGGGTTGTATAATCAAAAAAAAGAAAATTTTGCGATAGTAAGTCCGAAGATGTCTCTGAAAGAGGCGAAACACGTGTCACAGTTAGTAGCATACGTGGAATAATCAAAGTTATTTTATATTAGATTCCAATTCACTGTGTTATTTTGATTGCATCTTTTTATACAATAAAAGCTAAAAAATCGACCTTATTTTTATATTAATTTATTTTATTCATTTGAATGGTTCAGCTGACTTTCGTTTCTTCATGTTTAAGCATGTGTTAAGAAAGTTGAGTGATATACATATGCATTGTGTAATTATAAAAAAAAAAACTGACCATGTGAAGTATATAATCTTGATATTGGATTCATCAAATATTTCAAAAAGCTAAGATTATCCAAAACTTCTTCGTAAGTAATACATTTTATGTTTGCGCTATATATTATAAAGATACGAAAACTCTCCAACCCTAAGATTTCACGAGTATTTAAATTGCGAAGGCAAATAATTCGGTGTGCCTTGCGTTTGCGAAATACGTATAAAAACAAAAATAGCAGGTTATTACGTATGAATATGCTTCACAGCGGGTCTATATATTCTGAAGTGCTGTAATAATTTAAAGGTAGAGTTAGAAGCATGCAAAGTGTGGTAATATAAATCGTGAACCGCAGAAATATGTTTGCTTCCTTAAGTAAGACGTGATAGAACTCGGAATCTGCGACGCCCTCTGGAAAAGCAGAATGTGCTTCGGAATTAATGAGACGAATATTGAAATACAGCTGCCGATGAATTTGAGTTCTGATTGTAAATATCATTATTGAAAGCATTTTTCAAGTCGGTTATAAATAATTTAAATCATTCTCGTAGTGTATTTGCTTAGGGAAATTTGAAATGAAACTTTCGGCATGAAACCGTACGATTCTGAATAATTTGAATAGCAGATTTGACAATGAGGTGAATGTTGTAATATTCCTATAATGTTTTTGTGTATTTAAACAACCTTATAAATATAATATACTGAATAAAAATAACAATTTTGTATCGCAACAGTTACACGTTATATTTCGTTAATAGTTCCAACTAGAGACTCCAATTCGATTATCGAGTACTCGATACTCGAGTATACTCGTCCATTTTTCAAGTACTCGATACTCGAGTAATTTGAAAAATACTCGAGTAATACTCGTAGTCTATAATAAATGAAGATTTATTTCCAAATTTTTATTTTGTTTTAAATAGTGGAGCAGAAAGACTAGATTTAATTTAATTGATTGTTAACTTTTAAATCGAGGTCCACAGCAACAGAGAGATTTTTCTACTGCTGGAATAAAAAAACAAAACTTCGAACCAAATTAAAATATGAGACGTTCAATTCCCTATTATTTTTGAAATATATGTATTAATGAAATAAAATAAGCATATTTATTTATCATCTATTTATAAACACAAATTTGAATTAACAAAATATATATTGGTACATCTGAAACTACTCGAGTATACTCGAGTACTCGAGTATTTTAAAATTTTACTACTCGATACTCGAGTAGTTGAGATGTCGAGTAATTGGAGTCCCTAGTTCCAACACATGTACAGTAAAATCGGTTTGTTATTAGTAGTCAAAGTTCCAATTCTTCCAGTTTTACTTGCGGGTTATTTGTCTTTGAAATTTAATCATATAATTATAATTCTAATATCTCGTTTCACTCCCATATTTCTTCAATTACCCTGCATGCTAGTAAACTTCTTGGATTCATAGTTCGGCAAAGTAAGCCATTTAAAAATCCTACTGTGTTTCGTACTCTGTATATTTCCTTAGTTTTAAGCAAGCTTGAATATGGATCTATTATTTGGGGTCCATATGAAAATAAATATATTTCGCAACTGGAGCGAGTTCATAAAAAATTTCTGCGTTATTATTATTTCAAAAAATTCAATCTATTTCCTTTTGATAATTCTTTAATGGAATATTATCCAACCAAGTTTCTTTTGGGAATGCTTTCGTTTCACTCTCTTGAAGCTCGCAGATCGATTTCAATGTTGAAACATTTTACTCTTCTTCTTCGGGGCCGAGTTGATAACCCTGTCATCCTTGAAACTTTAAGCTTGCATGCTCCCAGTTTCTACCTACGTGGTCGTAGCCTAGGCCAATCAATGTTCTTTGTCAGAACTTGTTTGTCACGTAGGTCATTTGAGTCGCCAGTCACAAGGGCTGTTCGGCTGATGAATGCACTGCCTGTTGATGTGGACATCTTCGGTAGTGAGCTTGGTTCTTTGTTTTTATATTTTTTCTTTTTATGTAATTAATATGTTTCTGTTCTGATCCATACATTTGTGAATTCTATATTTATTTTATTTTTTTCAATTTTGTGTAATACTTTTTGTGTTATTTTTATTAATTGTCAAATGCATGGCGCATTGGCGTCAGCTGTAATGCCATGTATTCTGTTTAATTTTTTACAATAAATAAATAAATAAATAAATAAATAAAATAATTAAATATTTTTTTGCTTGGAATTTTAATAAACGTTTTTATATTTATCATTATAAAAGGATATATTTGTCACAGAACACTTTTTATACCGTGTTTTTTTTTATAAAATTAATAGAACTGCATTCGAATCAACCATATAAACACATTTTTTGAACTTATTTCACATTAGATTTGTAAAGATCAAATATGGTTTAGCTCATCGTGAGAATTGTCAACTGATAACTTAGCATTATCAGCAGTTGACAATGATTGCGATAAGCGAATCCGGTTCTGATCCTTATAGATCTAATGTGGTATAAGTACAAACATTTTGTTAATATTCTTTATTGAAATGCCATTTCACTAAGTAAGTTTTGACGGAAAAAACTTTAAACGTGCTGAATAGTTGATGAATCGATTGTTTCATAATGATTAAAGTACACAAGATTAACGGCACATATAAAATGTTCAAATATATCTGGAAAAAGCTTGAAGCTAAAAACGTTATGGGCGCGCATCAAAGATTTTATTTGATTCAGACCGATTGTAAATAAATAAAATATCGCTAGAATACTTATAGGCGATACGACTATAAAACTTCGACTACCTTGATAAATATTTGAGAGATACTCGTTTTAAAAACAGATATAAATACAACATAGATTCAAGAACTCATTTATATATTCTATTTCCATTCGGCACTATATTTTAGTATTTTTTACGGTATTGAGTAACTTCCACAATTACTGCAAAAAATTTACTACACTTTTATAGATATCGTAATATTTGGCACAATTAATCTTTTTGTCTTTGGTACGCACTTTTTCATTAATTTTAGTGTATTGACGTGTGATATGAGTAAAACACTTTGCACTCCTCAATATATTATTTTATTCTTTGCATTAACTCTTCAATAGTTTGGAGAAATGGATAGGTTTTGCGTAGTTATTTATATGCGAAAAATATACCATAGGTATTATGCTACAAACTTTAACTAAGACATAATATATTCCAATATATGGTTTTTGAAATAAGGATAATTAAAAATTAGTAAAAAATATTTTTCCAACCAAGTTGTACAATGTCGAGCAGGGAGTCGGCATAGGAGTTGCGTGTTACCTGTACGATGTCGTGCTAGAATCGACATAGGAATTCAAGGAGTTAAGGGTAAAGAATATTTCTATGACATATCAATATCAAAATGGCCATGTAAATCACGTTCAAAACCCATGGGTCGAGATGGGTTTTCTGAAGGGTCACCAACTAATACAGTCAACTAAAAAAATATTCACTCTGATGCATTTCTTCAATTATCTTATAAAAAATGCCTTTTTTAATTTAGCCTAGGGGGTCCCAGGTAGACTGGCTTTCATAAAAAGGGGTCACCAACGGAAAATGGTTGAAAAACTATAATGTAAATAATAACGCTTAGATAGTTCACATGATAGAAGTATTAGAGAAATTTCACCCGATCCCTGACCATATGCGTCCAGGACATTAAATCTAATGCGAAATTAATTATTTGAATGTTCACTCACGTAAAATTCATCGGCGTGTGTTTTATTTAAGTTGCGTGATAACAATAATTATGTAAATGAGTAATTATATATTCGGGGCTCGTAACAATTCAAAGGGACACTAAAACGATTGGAAACCCCCTCTTTTCGCATGACCATTAGCGAAGGTGCTTTTGAACTGCTACTATAAGCTTAAACCTCACATCGACTTAGGAGGTATCGCGACGAAAGCCCAACCATAATCCATTTGGGAAGCTTGACTGGATGTTCATGAAGTCTTTTTATTATAAGCCATAAACACAAAAAAAAAAATGATTAGTTACATTTTACAATTTCACAATTTTTTCAAGCCAATTTTTTTCAAAAAAAAAAAAAACTGTACATATATGCTCTTTTTTTCAAATCTAAGCTTTAAAAGTTTATTTGTAAATTTCATGGGCTGTATCTAAATGAAGTTAAAATAATTTGTCCATTTGGCAAGAAGATGTGAGTTCAAAATATTTTTTAAAGATTTGCAATGGAATTGATAAATACCTCACATATAATACATTAAGGAGAGTATTAATGTTTGATATACAAAATATTTAAGCTTAATTTAAGACTTTTCCATATACCACTATTATTATATATTACGCCCGGTCCGTGGTACAGTGGTAAACGTCGTTGGCTACCGTGTCGGAGCCCGATCCCAGATCCCCGGTACAGCAGATTTTTTCAGTCGATAAATCGATTCTACTAAGAGGCAATGAGCAATTCTCGCAGAAGAAAAAACTGTCGACGATTATTACTAAAACGAGTATTACTCGAGTATTTTTCAAATTACTCGAGTATCGAGTACTTGGAAAATGGACGAGTATACTCGAGTATCGAGTACTCGATAATCGAATTGGAGTCTCTATCCAGAACCTAATCAGGCGTTGTCTGTGGTCGTTTACCTGAATTTCCTTGGTTAGTTGGATTTTATACGGGTGCAGACATAAGGCCCGATTCAAAATTCGCCAAGTTGAAGTCGCAGAAAAGCCAAGTTCTTGTGAACAACGAGAAATAAGCTGCCTTGGGTTTTCCTGTACACTTTCACACACAGCAGCAATGTTTTCACCAGATATTGTATTTTGATGACGTACAAGTAGGTGTTGGTCGATTATTTACCAAACTGGTTGACTCAAATTTGGCCACTAAACAATGAATAATCTACTCAGCAGGACAAAGTAACATATTTTGAGCGTCCCTATTGAAATACCCTTTATATGATAATAATTTTATAGAGCTCGAATAAACTTACAAGGATATATATGTATGTATATTGATGTCGTAAATAACCATAACAAGAATGTGTACACTTATTTGTGTTCAACCTATAAAACAAATACTGGTAGGGGAGGACAACGGAACCTTCTCATAAAACAGAAGCATATATGTCCACAGGCAAACGCCACAAAGTTAGACTAATCGGTTTACTGCACCACCGTCATACTCTCACCAGAATAAAGAAAGCCTACTTAAAATTTACTTTGATGACGACCCTATGATATGTGCTTCAAATTCCCTAATATTTTTAAGCAACGTTGCTTACTTTGTCGAAAACAATTCATTGTATTTTATCTCCCCATTACCTAAAACAACATATGTTAACAATTTATATTAATCATATTTCAGTCTACATTTACAATAAACAAATTGTTTTCTTCATACTACTTAATTGCCATGAAAACAGTTTTAAGTTTACGTGAAAAAACAGAATAATCTGCCATCATAAGTAAAAATAACGTTTATAGCGAAAGTATTATATATCCCGACGTAAATACGACAACAATTTCATATTTAAGTGAGTTAACAATTAGTTGATTAAAATTACGAAAAATCAGCTCGTATAAATTACCTCTTATTGATATCATAATGATAACATGTTCCAGCTTACAAGTTCCTTGGCATAAATCGAAGGAGATTGAGCAATTCAATAATTAAGGATTTTGACTGAGGTTGCTTGATGGATTTCAATATCAAATTTGAATTGTTCGAATTTTGTACTTTTCCATGAGTTTTGTCGCTAACGACCCGGGTTTTGCCTTTCGGCATCTTCAGAAATTTCAAGTGCACGGATGTACCTAAACTGGCGTGCATTAAACTGTTTGTATCGTTTATTAACAACACGAATCTTCAACAATAATTTTCTATAGAGTTCAGTCAATCTTGTCCTTAATTATATCAACATTGCTAATACGACAAAACTCATTAAAAAGTACAAAATTTAAGCAATTCAAATTCAATAATCATTAAGGAATGAATGAAAAACACTAAGGTTTGAATGGTTCATGTACTATATTAAATGTAAAATAAAACTTCAGTGGATGCGAAAGTGTGAAATAATTGTCGTAGTTAACAAATATACACTTTTACTTTATAGAAACATTACATCAATTCATAAGATTAAACATATATTCAACTGACCGCGCTTTTCCGCATCCGCGCTTTTCACACATAACTGTGTGAAAAGCGCGGATACTATCAAAATCCAAACAACAGACACAGAAATGATTGCGTTCTGCTTCACCAAGTAACAAAATGTTTACAGCTCGAGGGTCAGAAGGGCGCCCTTTACTTATGTTTCAATAAAAAAGATGAATCATCATTATGATTACACGTGCTCAACAAAAAGAACGGTGAGGCAATCGATCGAAGATGCTATGAAGGCTTTTTTAATACTCAAAATACTTTTAATCCATATTGGAACAGAAATCACTTTTCCGTGATTTATAAAAGAACTAACCGACAAAAAAAAAGCAAATTTCATTTGAATCTAGAAATGAGGGATAGACTTTTACATTGAAATTAAAATGGATTCAATTTTTTAAAAATAGTTCACAGCGCTTCACCGCCGTGCAGTGCAAATGCAACTCCTTCTTCCGGTAACGATTCAAACGGAAATCGATTACATTTAATATCAGTTGTGCCTTTTCAGCTCGCATACTTTGCGCAGTAAATGGTAATAAATATTTTTTATGTAGTAGTTTAGCTTTAGTTCAATTATCAAGAAAACGTTGTTTTTTTTTCTTCTGACTGTCTTTATTCATTTCACATAGTGACAATTGTTCAATGAAAACTAAAAATAAAACGATCAAAAAAATTAAGCGTTAGGTTTGAAAAAGAACAATAAAGGTTGATTCAGTAACTACGCCCAAAAAGCATTTGGTGCCTTTTCTGAATAATAATTATCTGAATTTTATATTTCTACACCAATTAAAGAAATTCTCTTTAACGTTTTCCGGAGAGAAAATGGCAACGGTAAGGCTCATTATACATTAACACTTTAGGTATGTATATAACATATATATGCTTAAAGTCACGTTACACCTATATATATATAAATATACGTGTTACAAGACATTACGCGATGGGCACTATTCAAGTGAGGTCAAATACTGCGAATGGTTTTCATCCGATGGAATACCGCCGCTATAATTTCTGGCATCCTGAGATTGCGACCGAAGAATTCGAAACTGTTTCTAACCAAGCTTTATATTCATTGTTATTTTTGTTTTAACAAAGAATATTTAAAAAGAATAAATAACAATTTTTTGGAACTAACCATACGTGAGGTTTTGTATGTAGCATTTTTTTTTTTGTAATGTTTAGAATAAATTTTAACGAAGTTGAAATATTATATAGTTTTTTTAAATATCCGCTTCTGATAGTGATCATATATATTCTAGTGATTTTATTTACTACAGCAAAAGATTTTATACGAGTGCTGTTTGTTACTCAGTATCTCGATCTATTTTATTTTGAAGATAGTGAAGATAGCAGAATAGGGTCAGAGTAGGACTAGTGGTTAGATAGTTGTTCCAGCTACGTTTTTAGGATCGCATTAGTGAGAGGAAATTTTATACATGAAATACACATGCCTTTTATCACTAATCAGTTTAAGAAACCGTGTTTACTGGGATTAAAGCCTATAGATCCGTTACCAAAATATTTTAAAACTTTAAATTACCTCGCCTTGAATCATAAACAGTATTGGCTTATAATTATCATACTGATTCTCTTTCTTTCGGAGTCTTTTTATCTAATTACAAGCTATATTTATACCAATTTAACACATGCAATTTTGATTTGGTTCATTATCACAAGGTAAAGTTGGCCAACCATTGCTTTTCTGCGAAAGCCTAGAAATGCAAATGCATTGCGAGACAACTGACCCAATAAATATGCTGCAATATACTGCAAGCCTAGTTGTGATGCCGCTTTTGCCATCAGTTGAGACAGGATGTTGTTTATAATGGGTTATTTAATGAAAATAACCAATGGTAAATAAGAATGTCGAGATGGTTTTGAATATTGACGAGTTTCTGGTGTTTTTAAAGCTTAACTTACAACGTGGATATTAAATTAAAGTTTCTATGAGATAGGTGATGCTCCATGGAACGTGCGTGGCTCGCTGTTTTACAGAGATTTAAGTACGCCCACTATTTGCGAGCTTCTTCGTGATACCTCGAAAATTTTTCACAAGAATGTGGGCCATAACTCAATGATGTCTTGTCTGCTGGATTATGACGAGAAGGCAATAGAAAATCGTCACAAGCTGAGAACAATTATTCTCGATGACTCTCCATAAGTAAAAATAAAAAGGATGATGACCCCATCTGTAGCGATAGCTCCGTCGTGTCAGTAGCGATGAGAAGGGAATGAAACCTTAATATAAAAAAAAACAAAACGTAAAGACGAAGAAGACGGAAAGAACTTTGACGCCAACGCGCCTTAGAACTTGAAGCTCCATCAAATAAATATTTATTTAAACAAAAGATAATAACTACCGATATTATTTAAGTAATCATTTTTAAATCACTTACGTATACGTACTAAATTAATATTCAAATAGCCAAATAAATATTAAAGATGCAACATATTGCGTCAAATATAACATAGTCGGTCCCTGTGGTCTAGTGGCAAGAGCTTTGTCCTAGCGATCTGGAGACCCGGGTTCAATTCCCGGCAAGGTCAGATTTTTTTCAATTGTAAAAAAAGAGATCTTGGGCTGGGTGTATGTTATTTATCGTTGATTTTGTGCACAACTGATTGATTACTTATCATCGAGTTAATCTCGTATGACTTTCACAATTAAGAATATTTGGCGCATTGGCGTAAGCTGTAATGCCAATTTTTTTTTTTATATCAATTATAAAATTTCAAAAAATATTTAAAACCTTATTACGCATGTATTTATATAGCCACTATATTAAAATTTTATAAAAGAACACAGTTTCTTTTCAATTTAATATTTTATAGCATATTATCATATCAATAGTTTAAGGATTAAGTCGTAAAATGCATCCTAAAGTGTGGCCAGTTCTAATTTGTTTATGGTTGTAGTAACGAAAATGACACAAAAAAAAACAGATGAATAATAATACTTATAGTTTGCAAGTGGTCCTTCTGGTTTTGAGCCAGGTAAAACATTCATAAACATTGATACAAACCAAAAAAAAAGCTTTTATCAGCTGTAAATAAAAAGAAACCATGTTCTTCATATAACCCTAGGGATATCCCTCGTGCAATATGTTGAAAATTTACTGAGGTATCCGGTTCCCGTTCGTTGAATTTACCTCACGCGTTTCACAAAAATGACCACGTAAGGTGTTTCATGCACAAAATATTCTAAGCAAACTCCGGAAGAAAGGAGTTCAATAAAGATTTGTAGATATAAAACACCGGAGTGGCGAACTAACATATGTGACCTGCTCACCATAGGGAGCGAACTATTCTCGTGTATTATTTTGCAAGAGTTTATTTAAAAGATTTTATGAACAGTTAAATGCCATCGAATTAAAAATCATTCATGAGATAAATTACTTGATATAATGAGATTGGCAAATTAATTTTAGCGATTTTGACCAATGCTACTTGCAATTTTATTTTTTTATATTTAAAAAAAAATATATATATTGGGCATTACAGCTTACGCCAATGCGCCAAATATTCTTGGTTGTGAAAGTCATACGAGATTAACTCGATGGTAAATAATGTATCAGTTGTGCACAAAATCAAAGATAAATAACATACACCCAGCCCAAGATTATTTTTTTTTCAATTGAAAAAATCTGGCCTTGCCGGGGATTGAACCCGGGCCCCCCGATTGCTAGGGCAAAGCTTTTGCCACTAGACCACAGGAACCGACAATAATTACAAAGGCTTAAATTTTCTACATTTCACAATAAACCTTTATAATTGTACTTTTCCATGGCTATTGTAAGGACCGGGGTTTCGCCTTTCGGCGTCTTCAAGCATTTCAAGTTCATTCGTTCTCATGAAATGCATGAAGATGCCGCAAGGCGAAACTTGGGCCGTTAGCAACAATACTCATGGAAAAGTACAAAATCAAAACCAGTCAATATTTGATTCAAACTTTAATTTAATTAGTATATGTTTAGTTTTATATTTGAATGTCAAGATTCTTCTGTTATTATTCTTTAATTAAAATTTTGAATGTGTGGGCAGCGTGAAATTTTAAGATAAATGTGATCCTCGATAGTAAATTTTCTTGTAATTCCAATCGATAATGAGCATCATTTTTTTTGAAATATTTCTGTACTTACAATATGGTTAATTGATTATTTTATTGCTGGGTCAGTTGTGTAATAAAAAAACCATTACACTAAAAAAAAATAAGGAAAAGGTTGTTCTTAATGAAAAATACCTATGAATTGAAAGTTTAATAAGATTGATTCGGTTTAAATGATTAACAAGCAATCTCCCAGTCCGGTCCACATTAGACAGGGTGCTTTCGTAAGCGAAAGATTTACAGCGGGCAAATTCTTGCCGGGAGCAACTGAATATTGAATATCGCAAGCGGTCTAGCAGCTTTCTTCTGAATTTTGTTTTTCTTTCTATTTTTTAAGTCTTGTATTCTAAGTCGGCCTTCCTCACACGACCGGCCGTGAAATGTGCTAGGAATCCTAACATAGAGAAACGGTTCCTTATAAGAGTGAAATAAATTGAATGGAACACAGTACGGACTCTTTATATCATCCCCGAGGGAAACAAATAAATCATCTCAAGTAATGGTTTTCTTTGAGAAAGTTTTAAAGTAATCAATTGTGATGGAATGTTTTTATTATTCTTATAAAAACACATACGGCAAACTCTTTTTCTTGTTTGCGGCAGGCTGGAAGAAAAAGCAATGTTAACATAAAGGACAAGGTAAAAAGACTGAGATGCTGGCAAAGAGAAATTTCAAGAATACCGATACAAAACAAATGTACATTTTTGGTATAAGAAATATATATGTAGGTACTAAAACTTTGTATAAGATATGCAAAAGATTATTTAAGACTGGTAAAAAAATACGGCACATTTTTGTCGCTGAACTATTTATATCGATGAAAAATAAATATAATTAGGCTTACCATAATTTCGAAGCTTGAATTCGAACAGGAGTGGTAAGGAGGGGGAGGGGGGGAGGAGTAATAAACAAATACTACCAAAACATATTTATAAAAAGTATCTATAAATCGTTAAGCTTTTTTTACCAGTCGTACTACAATAATGATATGAAAAAATTTAATTTGCAGTATAGAAATGCTCGTACGACAGACTCCATTATGCGGCTTCGGTCATCCGACAAACTGTGTTTCACTATCAAGAAAACATGCCCCACAGGTGTGGAGTTTCTGGCAGACATAAAATATATGGGATCATTTTAGCTAGATTAGGTGCACTTATAAGTTTCCTTTTCAAATGTTTGAATAATTGGAGTCACTTGTCAAAGCACTTTATTTGGTTGAAATTCACGCTTCATTTTTTGAAATATTAAAAGTTTTTTCAAGTGGAAACTTGTCTTTGTACCAAATATTGGTATAAAGATTTTTTTGATAAATTTGGAAGTGCAGTCAGAAGTTTTGTAACTCTTCACATCGTTACGCGAAGCAAAACCTGGACAAAACACCAAGCCGGCTGGGACGTCGGAATAAAGGTCTAAAATCGGAATTATCTTAGTTAAGCTGAGACGTATGGTAAGCCTAAATATAATCAATAATTTCGTAAAAGGATAACTGTAATAGGTAAGTAGAAAATTAATTAGTTATAGTGCAGAGTTCTTACTTCGAAGAAATGGTGATGTAAGTATCACCGATATTAAATTTAATAACTCTTGCAGAACTAAGGATTCCGCAAGTTTTGCTTCTTGTCGGATGTCTTTTTCCCATGCTGATGAATGACGCTGGGAACACTTCAAAGTACAAACTGAGTGTGCGATATGCCAATTGGAGAGTTTGGCAAATAGAAACTTGCAGTGCTTGCTGCTAAAAGTGTTATTCGTAAATATTGATATATTTATTAGGTTATTTGATCTGATGAAGTTTTTATTCAAATATTTTGTACTTTATTTTAGGATTTCGACAAAAAGACTTTAATATCAAATTTGCATCGAGTTTTGTCACCAAAATTACTGGATTTAGTCTTTCGTTATTTTCATGCCTTTTAAATGCAAGGATGAATTGGCGCTGAACAAAAAAATGTTTAATTTATGTATGTATGTATAAAAATAAAAGTATTTAATATTTAAAATCGACATATGTATTAAACTAGTAGGCATGTCCATGCTGTAAGCTGGTAATTAATTAGAACGATATCACATTAAAAAAACCTGTAAATTTTACTTACCAATTTCTTTTCCAATTCATTGAATCTCTTTATCATCAACACAAATTGCGATGATATCAATTAACTTTTTGATTTACCTTTATTCTTATATACAAGTCAATTTAAGCTTTTTTTAATTTCAACATACACCTACCGGATTTATCGAAAGAAATCATGAGTATTTAGTAGAAAAAATTCTGCTATCGATGCACTATAAAAAATCTTAAGAGTGAGTTCCTGGTCGCTTGATAATGCAGACTGTCTTTTTGTTTTTTTTTTAATTAATTTAATATAGGGAAAGTGTTTAATATTTTGTATTTTCATCCACGCGTTCATTTCATTAAAATTAAAATAATTTCGTTGTATTATTTTATATAAAATATATTTTTTTGAGATTTTTCAATGATAATAATTTGAAACAAATCCTGAGGTCGGCAGACTGTAATAAGACCATTTATTTAAAAAGTCTTTTCTTTTCTTTTAAATATGTTTCATATGGTACCTGTAATAAATTATCACGCTTTGAAAATAAATAGGACATAAATAAAAAATAACAAAGAAGTACCTTGTATGTTCCCAAATTCTCCACAACGCAAGGCAAATTAGCATCCCTCCCTAGTGCAACTGTAACGTTTGGTATGGGCTCGGCAAATCGCGGGTCCTCTGTTAACACTGAAAAAAAAACATACATATATTCATTTAAAGTACATAAATTTGAAATAGATTGATTTGAAGTTGTGTTTTTCCTTAATAATAGTTAATAATGAGAAGTATGGAAAAATGAATGATAAAACATTTTTAAAAATAGACACCCTTATTTACATTACAACTTGTTTTACTAGTCTTTATCAATATTTCATTCATCATTATCTACTTAAAAATGTGCCAAACAAGCGCCGTAAATTTTTAATGTGTCTGTTTTTTTGCTGTTTTTATTTTTAATGTATTTTTGGTTAAATAATAAATTTAAAGGCTCGAGGTGATATGCATTAAAAAAAGATAGTAAAAAGTCAATATTTGTATTAAGTTATGACACAAATTATAATTATAGATGATATTAATGTATGAACCACGTTTGAAAAGTCATTTACTTTTGGCTTTAAGATCATGTATTGACTGGAAAAAGAAAGTCTCAGAAAATATGTACATACATAGAACAATTACTTTTATAATGAAAATTGAATGCTCGCCAATGTGTTTTACATTCATACATATAATATTAACGACTCGTAAGACCGTCTCTTAAAAAATATTCTTTCACGATATAGGTATTTGCGTGGCATAACTGGTACGTCTGTATGTATAACATACCTTAATACAATCGGATATGAGTGTAAATTTTCCAAGTATTAGCAAAGAGTAAATGCAACAACTCGTGAACTCAACACGGCATAAATAATCTGTTCCGGTGTTGCCAGTTGCCACCGAAGATTTTCACAAAGGGGTGTAAGCTCTTTTACAAACTTAGCCGTTGTATACACGTTCACTTGTTCTCTGGTAAACGTTCCTCAATATTGTTACATCAAATAAAAGCGCCCAAAGCCTGGCATGTTTGTATCTGATTTATGTGTGTTTTACAACGTCACGGCATGTAGGCGACTGTGTCCTTGCTTGTAGCGAGGATACAAGGGAGGATAATGAAAATGATAAACGAGAAGATAGCAACTGAAGACTTTGAGTAACTGTTAAGAATGAAGTGAACAAATGGTTCTGTAATTTTTGAAAGACTTCAGATAGGTACGTCTACATTTTAGAATTTACTGTTATCTCATAACGCTTTCCGCTCGGTATAAATGTAGTGCTAATTTTAGCGTGTTTTCATGAAAATTAACGCGGCTTGGTTTATCATTGAAAATTTAAGGTTGTTTATCGGAAGACTGTTATCGTATAACAGAGATGAATTTATTCGATTTCGCTTGTTCCTACATTTTCCGTGGAAGCAGATTTAAATTACATTATTAAGAGATTATATCAGTAAATTAATGATGAAGCTAAAATTTGTCTTTTGTTTATGGAATCTAAGAAATCAGTAAACTTCTCACTGTTTTTTTAGCGTTAAATTAAAAAAGTGAATGCCACAATAAGCTATGATAAAAAGTTTATGTATAAAATATGTAATTTAATTAAGAATGAAGACATTCCCTCGCCACTTTTCCGATCCAAAAAAGCAGTGCGTAGCGAAAGCGATTAGTTAATCACTAGTCCTGTCCTAGTCATGGTAGCCTTTTTTATCCCTACTCTCTAAGAAAAAAGACAGGTTGGGCCTGAGACTGGACTGAGTAACAAGTAGTTTTCGTAGAAAAAAACCTGTTGAGATAAACTTTGCGAAGAGTCTATAAGCTCCATGCTGGTAGCGGACATGGTTAAATATTTAGTGAACAAATAAATCATATAGAACATTTTTAATTGAAAGAATTTATTTTTTTGTTATAAAAAAAAATATTAATGTTTTTCCTAATAAACAAAGAATAAAATATCTATTTATTTGAGTAATATTAAAACTATTTAAGATCCATCGTGGTCAGTTTATTTTACTGATTGCATGTGAAATCAAAACAAAACTAACAAAGCAATTATTTTTTAAGTTAATATTTTGGTGAGTTTAAATTCCCACAAATGTTACTTTTAATCGCACCTGGCCATGTTACCTTAGTGATAAATAATAAACAATGTATCCCTTGTGTTGTTTTTTGCTCAGCGGTTTTCCCTTTATTGAGTTGAATGATATAATAATGCCATTATTCACAACAGATGTTGCTCCACGACAAGACACACGTAAGACATTGTGGCTTAGTTTCGCTGTGGCTTCAACTACTATTTGACTCGAAGGCTTGACGCTTCAAACATGTTAGTTCTACCCGACACGACTTAGTTTGTTAGAGCTAAACTTGCTTGGAATTATTTAAGATATATCAGTTCTTACTGTTGATGTGTAGCAAATCAGTCTAATGAAGTAAATTGAAAGCGTATTTAAGCTTAATATTGTATTTAAGATTACATTTAAATACTTAGTCTAGGATCACTTTAAATTCCATTCATCTCATAAGCTACGGGTCTCTAAGCTTAGTTTTGGTAAAAAAAATCGAGTAGAGTGGTTGATATTTATTAAAGTGGCCTAGGTTTGCACTGGACTTATGCCAGAGAAGAAGAACAAAATTTTATTTTATTTATTTATTCATAAAAAAAAATACAAAACATGGCATTACAGCTTACGCCAATACGCCATGAATTTGACAAATGTATTTACATATACATACATACTTGTATACACATAATACAAAATACAAATTGTAATTATAAGAACAGAGAGAAAAAAATTACAAAATCACTTTAGAAATTTTAAAGATGTCAACCAAGTGAGTTCCGACAATATCAAATTATATTCTATATATATAGTATTCGTCTGAACTCACTCACGTCAATATGAAATATTTCGACATCCGAAGCAATGCCGCTTAAATTTGCTAAAGCTCTTCCCAGTGGCATTCCCATTGGCAGACTGGTTCTACCCCTTGGAAGAACAAACAACCCATGTTCACGATTCCTCATAAAATTATCAGGAACATTCAATTTAACATTTTCAAGAATGGTAGAATTCTCATTTTGGCCTCGGATAAGCCGAAAGAAATATAATGTCAAGTACATTTCTCTTCGAGCATTCAAACTATTGAAAGTGAGCATCCCTAAGAGAAAGTCAAAATTAAGATTAAATTATTTACCGACAACTGTTAAAAATATATATCGCTACGTCGACTATTTGACAAAAATGATTCAGAGCTCGTAATTTGAATAAAAAATTAAATAAAAGGTTTTCAGGCATAAGTTAATAAATAGATTTTATATTTGTAATATTTCAACTGAAGGTACTTGGTGGAATTTCAATATCAAACTCATGGAAATATACGAATATTAAACGATTCAATTTAAATAGTTACTTTATAAAAAAAAAAATGTGGCATCAGAATGTTTTAAATGTTTCAATAACAGACTACAAAGGAAATAAAACTGAAAACGAATCAATAAAACTGAACAAAAATCAACTAAAAGTTCAATTTTTAAAAATCACAAGCTCGCTCACTCTATGCTCACTAATGTGATTTTGGAACAATATGATTTATAAGAGAGTATATAAATGAAAAATGATATGTAACAAAGTAAAACATACGAAACATAAATTCATTCTATAAATATGGTTTTGTGGTGCATAATATATGAAATAAAAACAAGCATACAGTGATACGGAACGCTCCTACCCCGATGGTAATGGTTTGTTGTATTTTTGATATTTGTGTTATGCATGACTTTACCGCAATAGGAAGGACGGCTTAAAAAACTGTTTCATTTTTAATGAATGCTACTTATTCTTTTAAGCACAGCGACAATAAGAAATGACGAATACAGCTCATTGTTCTGTTTAATTTGTGCAGTTTTACATATTTATGTCGGAGAACTAATCATGTTTACACAAAATAAATTGATTAATTTTACATTGAATTAAATGTCTTTTTTACCACTTTTAACCCTTGAATTGATTCTTATCACAAGGTAAGGGTATTTATTAGAATGGCAAAACAAAATACCGATAAATATACTCTATTATGACATGTCATAAACTTTAAGTAAGGCACGCAATCCAAGAAATACAGTTTTAGAAATAGAGATACCTAAAATGTGATAAAAAGTATTTTTACAAACAAATTTTACAATGTATAGCAGGACTTGACTTGGTAGTTACACGTTACCTATACGATGTAGAGCAAGATTCGACACAGGAGTTGTAGGAATTGAGTGTTTACATTGATAATTAGTCACATTTAATCAAATTTTATTCATAAAAATTTTATCAAACGGCATATTTGACTTACAAAATTATTATGTCAAAAATAAAAAAAAAATGCTTTTATCAACTGAGACCATAAAGTAAAATTATCTATTAAATGCTTAATATTCCTAAAATTTAATAAGTATTATGCTGAAAAAATGGTATTGTTAGAGAGGGCTAAAGGTACCTTTTTACGTAGTACATTTTTAATATTATTCAAATCGAAAATTCCTTTTCACCAAAATTTGTCATTTTTCACATCAAGCCGTCACGGTCGATAATGCTATTTATCTTTAATGCTCGTAAAAGGAAGAACAAAAAAATCTTTTCCAGGAAATCGCCCGTAAGCCCGGATTATTAATTTTCCATGGGAAATTCCCTAAAAATACAGCGGTGATTGCCAAAGTGAATATTTTTATAGGGGAAGTCGAGACACCGCGCACGTCTACTCGCGTGACTGCCAGCAATCCATCATCTTCTCGAACGGGGATTGTTATGCTAATTTATATAGTAATGAATCGTGTATAGATGGAACGTCATGCGGAGCCAATAGATTTTTTATAGGTATTCAAAGTTGAATTTTTACAAACTTTCTCCATGCAATGGGTCTACATTTGAACTAAAAGTATTATGTATCAAATACTGTCATTGATACTAAAAATAGAATACCTGGATTTTTTTAAGCGAACGCTTTATTAACTTAAAAAGCCCGTGTATTTTAACATACTGATTAAAACAAAATGCATTGTATTAATTGAATTGGCATTTACTTGGTAGAACTCCATTAAAACACGATTAAAAATAGCAACGTATTTTAGTCCTACAGAAACTATATAATATATGGTTGATTATATAATATATGGTTAATTAGTATTGTATTAAGTTGATTAATTTAAAATTGTATTAACCTTTCGTAATGGCATGAGAAGCGGTGACATATTAATGCACATTGCACATGGATTTACAACATGTTATCATGGCCCGTATGAAAAGGAAGTCAGAAATCTTTTAATAAAGATAGATATATTGAAATAAAAGTGGCTGCTCATGACGTGTGTCATAACAATTTAATGTTTCTGGGTGGTTTAATCGTTCAAAAAAAGTACAAAGTTGAAACATCATTAGTATTGCACCCGCACACTGTCATGTCGCTCGTGATCGTCAGGTTGACTACGACTGATATAAATGAGTAAAAGCTAAAATTTGCATTGACTGGAATTTTTATTACTATAATATGAAATTGTATAATTTTGTATAATAAAAAACACGTGCATGCAGTGCTGCAATGAATGCATTTTTATTTTTTTAGCTTAATATACGATGAAAAGTTTCTATTATTTTTCTTTTAAAATAAATTACTTGCTAGGCATAAAAAATGTTAAAAAACCAATTATCCATTGCATGCCTCCGTGTTTATTTTTATGTCATTTGTTTTTTAAAATCTAAAAAAATATCTTCAGAAAAAAACACGAATTAGTAGGTAATGTGATTCAATGACTTTGTTTTAGTTTCAATTTGTATGTATATATTTTAGTATATTAATACATTTTCAGCGATTATTTCGGTCTGTGAAATAAAAATACTTGTTTGATATCGTAGATTAATTTGACTTTAGTATTTTTGGTTCAATAATATTATACCAAGCAAAAATATGAGCAGCAATTTTTGGCGATATCAAGAAATAAAACATTTATCGTAGATAATTTATTATTTTTTGGATAGATCGTACCTAATGAAAAAATATCAGATATATATATTTTAATCGTGAATCATTATGTAGTTGATGTCATTGAAGTATACATATTTATATACATTCATATATATATTTTTACTTCTTTGAAATGAATTAATATGTTAGAATTTTTTTTTGTCAAATAAGCAAATCTTTACGTAAAAATAATTAAGTATTTCGACTGAGGGTGCTTGATGGAATTTCAATATCAAATTAGAATTTTTTGAATTTTGTACTTTTCCATGAGTTTTGTCGCTAACGACCCGGGTTTCGCCTTTCGGCATCTTCAGACATTCCAAGTGCACGGATGTACTTGAACTGACGCGTAGTAAACAGTTTGTATCGTTTATATATTATATTTTTGTATATAAACGATACAAACTGTTTACTACGCGTCAGTTCAAGTACATCCGTGCACTTGGAATGCCTGAAGATGCCGAAAGGCGAAACCCGGGTCGTTAGCGACAAAACTCATGGAAAAGTACAAAATTCAAAAAATTCTAATCTTTACGTAAAAGTTTTATAAAACCACTGAATTGTACGTATTTTGTATTGTCTTTCTTGATAAATATAAACTTGGATATCTTAAAGTAATTTAATTAAAATTTTATTTTGGAAATCATTCTATGGTTAAAAAGCATGCAGCCAAAAACCTAAAAACCGTTGCTTTATATAGAATTTAATTAACCACTCTTAAGGCTGCGGTGTTATATAAACGTTTTCTTTGGTTTAATTGCTTTTTAAATGCTTCATTTAATTTTCACAATTTCATAGTACTAAGCGCTCTTAATATTGTTCATCGGATATCTTTAAACAGCGCGTACACTAGTAAACATTGAGTGAATCTAAATTAATTTATTTAAACGTGGAGATAATTTTCTTGCAAATTATAAGCTTTTGATTTGCTTAATGGATCGGTATCTTAGCCGATTGAGCAGCTAAAATTTTGTTTTATTTAATTAAATATAACACAATTATTTTGTACTACTTCCTCGTTTGGTATGCGAAAGATCACGGCTGGTTTCGATCATCACGAGCATTGTAAGAACACTTCTCTAAAAATTATCGCTATGAGAAAATATGCAAGCTGACTTATTATATGTCAGACAGATTTTAGTATTTCAAAAATATCGTTACTTTTATTTCTAAGTAGCACTGAAAAAAAGAGTATTAATCTATTAAAAATCTTGCACAGTTGGTTAACTGATTTAGCTTTTGATATAAATGTTATTTTGAATACATATTTTGTTTTAAAGTTAACAAAGCTTATTTCAACACATAATAAATTAAGCTTTTAAGGTGTCACATAATATATTATTTGAAGAGATTTTTTTATGAATCGTTCGTTTAGTCTTAAAAATTGGATTAGAAAAAAGGACTTCGGTTTCGCTACTAATAGAATTTTATGGCATGCAATGGATGGAACGAAAATATCGGCTTGCATGCTTTCTAAAAATAATCTGTCAATTGATAGAAAACCCAATTTAAGAAACTGTTCGAACTGGACTTCAAATCAATGGACACCGCAACTAGAGACTCCAATTCGATTATCGAGTACTCGATACTCGAGTATACTCGTCCATTTTCCAAGTACTCGATACTCGAGTAATTTGAAAAATACTCGAGTAGTACTCGTTTTAGTAATAATCGTCGACAGTTTTTTCTTCTGCGAGAAATATAAAAACGAAACTTAAAATTAATTGAAAATTTGTTGAAATATATGTGGTATAAATTGAAATAAATGTTTTAATGATATTCAATATATTTCTTTATTTACTTATCATCTATTTATATACACAAATTCGAATTAAAAATATATATTTTGGTACATCTGAAACTACTCGAGTATACTCGAGTACTCGAGTATTTTGAAATTTTACTACTCGATACTCGAGTAGTTGAGATGTCGAGTAATTGGAGTCTCTAACCGCAACTTAACGTCACGGCGTTTATCACTCGTCTCCAAGCTTGGCCAGAATATTTAAATTGATATAATCTTATATATAAAACCGAAACGGGGGATGTATGTCTGTAATTCCCTTTTGCATTGTTGTTGCATGTTCAAACAAACGAATTGATTTCGCTCGCGAAAGTTTTGACGGTAAATTTGTTTCGTTATCAATGTGTGTGTAGAGACTCCAATTACTCGAGTATCAAGTAGTACATATATAAAACCGAAACGGCGTATGTATGTCTGTGGGTCTGTAATTCCCTTTTGCATTGTTGGTCATTAAGTTGCCATAAAAAACGAATATGAAAGAAAATATGTTTGATTTTTTTATCGGCTGTGAAAGGGGCTGTGAAATGTCAATGCTAGTCTGAAATGTTCATTTTAATTCCATTTTAATTGAACTAGACTTTTGAATTTTGAAAAAAGTTGTTTCAACTTGGCCCGTCTGAATTTACGCGCCGAGCTGAACATAACCCCAAACTGGTCCGAGCGAAGCCGGGTTCGAATACTAGTATCTAATATAAAGTAAGATATGAAGGTACCATGCTTCTTATTTAAAATCTTAGTTAAAACTTGTATACTTGGTGGAATGAACTTTTCTTGTTTGATAAATGAAAAATTAAAAGTGTTCATACTATACTAGCGAGAGCCCGGCATACGTTTCAATGTCACGGAAGAAAGTGTTTTTGTTTTAATTCTATTTATTGAAGTGTTTTTGGATAAACAAAAATATAACCTTCGTGGGCGTCCCACAAAAAATTACTAAAGTTTGATTGCCATCGGATGAACGGTATAGGAACGCATACGGGACAAAAACATTAACAAAAATTCATTTATACATGTATATAATTTAAAAACCTTCGTGAGCGTCCACACTACAAATTATCAAAGTTTTATTGCAATCGAATTAACGGTATTGGAACGCATACAGGATAAACAAACAAACAATCATTATTTGTGTATATGGATTGGGAAAAAAACAATATGCATATGGTCATTGAACTCAATTCACCTATTTGCTGAATATATTACATTTGACACCGTTACTCCATGTATAATGAAACTTTGTTCAAAACTGCACTGAAAATTAATAATCTGATGGAAACTTTCTATTCAAGCGGATTAACTATCAAAGTGAAAAGTCATTTAAATATCCCCTTTGGGACACACTGTGCTAGAAATATTTTACGAATATGTCCAAACGAAAATAAATCACAATGGGGATTTTATGTTGGCGGTATAATGTAAACAGTGATGTGCTTCCATTGTTTGCAAATGGAAAATATAATATTTTTTCTTGGCCGAGATGTCGCGCATCGGATCTTCGCTATCGATTTGCTTTCCAAATGACAAGCTTTCTGGTAAAATCAACATTAAATTATTGAATAATGCAATCGCCAAATCAAAAGTCTTTAATGTTTTTCGTGGGCTATGATTATGAATATGCTAAATCATTTTTAATGTCATCGTATGATATCCACATTGCCACGTAACATCCATTATCGTTAGCTTTTTGTTCATTATGATTGAAAATACAATTTTGGATAATGCTTTTTTTTCTTATGCGTAAAAGCTGTTTTTAATCTGCGATACGCGGGCTGCATGAGTATTTGTTGAATTGATATATTTTGTTACGCTGTAATGTGATCACGACCTTCTCTGCAATATTGAATAATAACAAAAGGAAAAAATTCAAAGTTTCTATAAAAAAATTGAATAGCTTTTGCATGGCTTTTGATTATAATCGTTTTCCACTATTAAGGTGTAAAATGGCTTTATATTACAAAATAATAACACATTTTTCGTACTTATTCAACATTAGATTTATTAGGATCAGGACCGGATCGCAAACATTATCAACTGATCAATAGTTTATAATGCTCGTGACGAGAAGAAGCCAGTCTTGATTCTAATAAATCTAATGTGTAATAACTAACAAAAATTTGTTTTTTTTTTTAAAATATTTTTTCAATTCTGTTTCAATAACCGATAGTTTATACAATGTTAAATTATAAATTCAGCTTATTCAGTTGAGGTTAAGGTAGGTTCTGTTTTTTTTTTTATAAATATTAATAATAAACTATTGGCTAATTGAAATGGACATTTGATTATTTAATAACGCACTGCTTGCGTTATTTTTTCAATTAAAAAAAAAATTAAGCACAAACATGCAAAATTAATACCACAATAAAATTTGAAGTACTCTCTGTAATATTTAATATCACGTTTCGATAAAGAGAGGCATTTAGAACAGGAAGCATTCTGTAAGACAGACAAGACAGGTGAAAAAATACCTGGTCATCTGATTAACTTTGATCACGTTGTTTGTAATGCGAATAATGAAAGCTTTACATCAGTCAGTGTCACGTGGTACGCAGTCCGCAGCCATTTGTTGGGACGTTGTCACATAAATTACCTTTATCAGGGCGAGGAGCTTTAACTGATTTATTCGATAGCGATAATGTCACTTTTATGACTTTTGCTCGGTCTCCAATGATTGGGAAAATGTTATATGACAATTCAGACAAAAATAAAGCGATCGACCTTCAGACCGAAATCGAAATTACCGATGATCAATCATTTTTAAAGCGGCACAAATCACTCGTCAAAGTTCAATTCGAAAGCCGAAAATTATATGTTTTTTTAATCGCATCATGTATAACACGGTGGCATTAAATCATGTATGTAAATCAGTTTTATTTCACTTCGAAAGGAAATGAGTATCTTTACTTTGTTAGGTATCCATTATTCATATACGAATGAATAACTCGAGTATTACAGAGAGTTTTAGAAATTATTTTATTCATTTTATTGATGAAAATAATTTTTACATTTTCTGTTATGTATTTAAATAAATGTATAAAATAATCCAAATATTTATACATAAAACTGCACGCATTAATATTTATTTATTTTATCATAAGTTCGCTTCAAAGAAACGACTTTTTTGTATGTGATATCGCTTAAGAATAGAAAAAAATATTTGTTTGTTGAAAATGTTCGTGAACAAAAGCGGTCGAAATCATTGTATGTAAGTGATTGATAAATCAGTTTGACAGATATTGTTACCTTACTGTGAAAAGTTTCTAATTGACATTTTTGCCTAAAATGACCTCTTTGTCGGAAAAGCATGTATTTACCGCGTTCTATCGTATTTATGTATTTTAGAATTATCTATGGTTGAATAACGGAGTTAGCAGAACTTTAGAGTAACACTGCATCTGCACACTTTTTTTTACTTAATTTATTTGGCAAAATTCTAAGATTCTTATCATTATTACAGCATTAGATTTTTAAGATCATTATTTCTCAGCAAGAGTTGTCAAAAAATATGCTTACAATTAGTAATTTTGAAACATTTTTACTTGCTCATTGTTACAAGTAAATTTTCATCAACCGAAACTTCAAACTCGCGTATCTCAAAACAGTGTCAAGAGCAGTTAGATCTTTTTCAAAATAAGGTGTTAAGTTAACACCATTGGCCATGGTTTTAATTGTGCTATCAATATACTGTTTGATGATCTTATCCACAGTCAAAACTATTAACTAAATCTATTAAAAATGAACTTCCAAAAAGTGTAAACGTTTAATATTTATCTAAATATATATTTTGCTTCAGGGTTAAAATTAAGCACTTCAACGTATCAAGAAAATGAATGTGGTAGTTTGTTTGACTTTAAAGATGTACTTTACACTTACTATATATTGATAGAAAAATAAAAATATCCCTAAGGAGTATTTGCACTTACTTATTTCTGAAGTTCTATCTAAATTTGTAAAGTTTTAGCAACAGCATGTAATTTAAAATTCCATTCACAGTCGTGCTTTTCCCAATAATTTGTTCCTTTCGTTTAAAACTCGTACTTCTAAAAGCTTTGCGAAGAACATATTTTGGAAGGATGTTCATTAATTATAAACATGGTTGTCTGGTGTAAGTTAGTAAAATTAAGAGATAAAAGTTTGACGTGAATATTTTCAGAGCCTTGTACGAAAATAAAATATAAAATTTGAAAGATATTTTGTTTCGACATCAATCGTAGTTCGTTCGCTGAGAATGTTAGCAACATGTATTTTTTCAAATTTCAAATATAATATTAGAGAGCCGCTAAGGACACTAAACCTTTTAAGGTTTCTAATTGTAATCAACAAAAACCATCTCTTAATTTTCAAAAATAAAATTTCAGAATACCTTATTTTATATTGCAGAATTATAACGTCAAATTAGTCTCTAGTGTGTATGTCTTAGTAATTAAAGCTCATGAACTGATTTTCTTTGAAAGCGTTTGGAATATTTCATGTTGTCTCTTATATTATGCTAGCGCATTTTTCAAAATCAACCTCCTACAAGTTTATTTGGGCCATGATCATGAGGATATTCATTTTTCTATAAGGAGTGAAAGGAGAGAAAATGGATGTTATTAACCAGCTTCATATACACAAAGCGTGGTGATATTAGTGCTACTTGTATTAAAAGTATTTGACATAAAAATCAATTCCTTCAACCACTTCAAAAAAATATAAAAAAATTACTAGGCCACCGTTTAGTAAAAATAGTCTACAGTGGAAATTTTTTACTAAAAACCTATTAAGGTAAAACCTACTATTGTGGGCCAGTCACAATTATTGGCCACTTACATATAAAATCTAGTTTATTTATAAACCAAAACAACATTTCCAACTTTTGGTTTATTAATACAGTTCCCTTATTATTCCTCTATCGTTTAAACATAAAATTGTTATTTTATGAATTTCCAAACAACTCCAAAAACGCATTTTTATCAGACAGTCGGAGGGTCACCGTGAAGCAAGTGAGATCTCTTGTAAATATCACAAGGATTGGACTTCAGCCTAAAAGCAAAATACACGTTTGTAAGTTGATTTATTTAAATTCTAATTGCTATTCTTCTTTAGTGATTAGTGTTATAAAATTATTTTTTTTATGCATTGAAAATATTTTTGTAAAAGGTTATTATGATGATGGCCAATAACTGATTCCAAAAACAAATACAATTTCTATTACTGGAAAGCCAAGCTAATGCCATAAATTCTTATAAAAAAATCATAAAATATATATTTTTTTATTGCATGATTAATGTTTTCATAATATTACTAATCGCCTGTGTATTTATTACATTTCTCCGATATTTCTAGGAAACTGTTGACTTTTAGCTTAACAAATGATGTTGGAATCCAATAAAGCACTAGATTTTACACTCAATAATGATTTGGGGTCATGTAATTAATTATACATATAGTTTCTGTTTTAAAAAAATATATTTTTTATTTCAATTTTTGGGGTGGCTAACAATTGAAGAAAGTGGCCCATAATTGTAGCTTATAGCATTATTTTTTTAGATATTGAAAAAATGGATGATTATAAACAAATTAACAGTCTAACACACTTTTTTTTTTTATTTTGCCTCTTCTATGATACGTGTCCACAAAAAATTACTTAAGTTGAAAAAATCCTTTAGTGGCCGACAATTGTAGGTTTTACCCTATTAAAACCAAATAATATCGTTCAGCTTGGAAACAGAAACATATAATAATTTTCACCTTTATTTTAATGACTACATGGCTAAAGAAGTGACAAAAAGATGAAAAGGTGTTACATGCTGAATCTATACGTATCGTTACTTCACTGCCAATTCGCCATTCGTAGAAATGTCGTCGACTTTAAATAATGTATATGATCCTTTGGAGCTATTTAAGTACTTAAGACTTACATACATTATTTGAAAAAGTTGACACTCATAAATTATTGCTTAATTACTGGTTGTTTGATATTATCCATTCTACCATATTTTTTCGTAAGCCAAAATCATCTTTTCTAATTGAATAGAAGATCAATAATTTTATTTTTTATTATTCTTAACCTAGCCATCCCGAACACTATGTATTTTGTCCCAACAGCTACTTTACCTTAAATATCTATCTTAATACTATTGATACGATGTCTTAACTTTTAGTATTCTTAAATCATAGTTTTTTACACCTTTTGCAGAAAAAAATATGATATTATTTGGCTAGTTGCGCCGTAATCGATTAAAAAAGAGATGAAGTCAGAATTTTTCAGTCTTATAAGCGATATGAAAACGTGACCATAGTGAGTCATAGATAAAATGGACGGAGTGTTTCATATCTGGCAACAATAAAAGGCAAAAAGCAATAAGATAAGAGATAAGGTAATGTGAATTCATGTACGGCTATTGGCTTGTTAGTCCGCCATAGCCCTTGGAGTGAAAACGTGGCCGTTTTCATGCGCGACTTAAATATGAATAATTATGGGAAAAATAGGGATTGTAATATGATTTTTTTTTCAGAAAGATGTATAAATATACGTCAAAGCATAATCAATCATTTTTTTATTGCAGTTTATGCCAATAAGGCCAAAACACTGGGGTCTTTTTTTACTCCCCTTCGGCCTGAGAGTCATTTTTCAAGGATAGTCTTACGAAGTTTAACTATGTACTTTAAATTTAAAGTACTGGTTAAATTATCTTTAATCATTCTGAAATTAAAATATTGCGGGACTATTTTCGACTATAGGTATACTTGACTATAAATGTAACATTTCTGTATCACAAAGAACTGAGTTACTTCAGCGTTTTACAAGAATATGAAAACTATATATTTAAAAATATTTTCATATGCGTGACGCTAAACAGCTTTTAGTTCAGCTACTACTTTGAGATATATTAAAGTCATAACGCTGTCATAAAATATCTTTCTGAGAATATGCTGAAACAATGACTGTTAACCATACTGCACAGGGCGTACCAACGATCCGTATAACACCGAGAATTCTATTTTAGAAATATTAAATTTAGACTGGAGTGCTAAATGGTATACTATTTTGCAGTTAAAAATTTCAAATATGTCTCTCTCTTAAATGAATCTTTATTTTAACAGAAAAATCGTACCAAATAGATCATAACATGTGCTCACATAAACAAATTTGTAAAATAAAAGTGGAAAGGCATTATATTAAAAAATAATAAAACATTTCTTGTACTTAATTATTTCACAATGAAAGGACCGGGTCTTATTTTATCTTGCTCATTGATTCATAATTTATCTCTTCAGTATATTTATAAAATTCCCTTCAGTCTTGCTTATTTTTTTATAAATAACTCTGCATTGATATATTTTCTTTTCAGTTGTGTATACTCTCGATGAGGGTAACTGATCCTGATCTAAATAAGTTAATTTTTAAGTAATTACAAACAATGTTATATTATTTTTGTTACCAAATACACTTGGGCCTGGTATACCACGGTTTTACACAACACGGATGAATAAATTGTGACATATTTTTACACAACACGCTCTATATAACTAATTGGTGGAGAAAGTTTTTACATGTTTCACATTAAAAACAATGAAAGACAACTTGGAATTGGCTATTAAATTCGTTTATTTTTTTATTGAAAATGATCTTATAATGGAAAAAAAGTTTGAAATTCAAGAGGGAATTATAAAATATTTTGGAACCATATAAGGAAATACTTAAAGATGTAAAAGCTAAAAGCAAACAATCGCTTATTACTGAATTTTCGATGATGAAAACTCACAACCTATCTCGAAAAATAGTAAAACATATAGAATTCTAAGTGATAACGATGATGAATGATTGGTATATTATGTAAATTTATATTTGTTTATTTAAAAAAATAAAGTAAAATATGGCTTTTTGGAACGCAAACCCTAATTTTGTATGAATTTCAAACCTTGTATAAAACGACGTTTTTGTGGAACCATATAACCGTGTTATACGAGGCCCAAGTGTATATACTTAATCCTACTTATGTTTCGCTAGTTATCAGCATACTTCATTAGATATCCATTTTTTGTATTGATATGTATAGCCACATAATATTTCTAGTTTCGTTGGTAATAAAATATACATATTCCTTGATCAGCGCGAATTTAATCCATATTATGATATTATTTCCTATTTTAATAAAAAAAAAACATTTCATTACTTTATTGGAAAGTATCTTAATCAATCCTAATTCTATAGCTTTTACGCGGTACTTTTAATACCTGAATGTATAAAATAATTTGAATGTAAAAAAAAATACCGAATCTTTAGCGACGCCAATTTTATTTAATACCTATTTGGAAATTGATAATGTATTCTAATGTTGTTCTATATGAAAAGAAAAATATCATTCTTATATTTGAAAAAATTCATGATTAATAGTAAGTAAGTTTTACTTTATTTTTTAGATTGTTATATTATAATCGATCACATAAATTTCCAGTCAGTTTTATATCGAAATAACTAAAAATGTTCAAAAAATAGAATTACAGTTTTAATTAGCATGATATGAAACCACTTTATACGAAATACTCAGTAATTTCACTAAAAGTAAAGTGAAAATGATTTTAGACGTTACTGTTTGATTCGAAATCAAATCTGATCGGTAATGAAAAATTCAGAAGCGTACGATGAATTTTATCAAGAAATAGCAAATAAAAAGTCAGACTCTTGTCAGATTTATTTATGAAATATTTGATCCAACCTAAATTGGGACATTAAAAATTATGACGTTTTTAGTTTCCGGCTAAATAAATGCAGACGAAATTGAATAAATAGAAACGCAATAGCACTAAAATTGAAGAAGGCAACAGAAAATAATTTTATGTATTTTATTTCACCGTCAAGTTTATATTATCATTTTACTGCCAAAAGTGATCTACTTATTTTAACCAGTAAATGAGCCATACTTTTCAATAACACGTTGATTGAAGCGTAATTGACACCCTTATAGTTTAGTGCATATAAAAAAAGATTTTCACAAATTTATCTATAAAAATAAATATCAATCATTTTTTTTAGGAAAAAGGTACTAAAATAATTCAATATTTGAAAAATGGGGATGCACATATTGTGGCGCACTTAACAACAAACTGTTTTCTAGAGATTTTTTCGAGGCGAAAAGTATAGCTTTTTGTTGTTGATATGATAGCATCAAGTAATAAAAATAATAACACATTTTTAGTACATATTCCACACTAAATTTATTAAATCAGGACCGGTCTTGCTCATGGCGAGCATTATCAACTGAGTTTGAGAATTATTCAGTTGATAATGCTCGCCATGAGCGGAACCGGTCCTGATTTAATAAATTGAATATGGAATAAGTACTAAAAATGTTTTATTATAATGCCATTCCACCAAGTATTGACAGTGAACACCTTAAAAGCATCAAGCGTTTTGATTATTTTGCCATATTAATATGAATAGAAGAAAAAAATCTCACCTTAAAGTAGTAGTTATAATACAATTAAATGAACCTCATTTATTTTTAGATTGAATATAACTATGTCAGAATTAACATGTTGTCACTGAATGCAGATAGCTTACGATATTCAGTAGCATGATTTGCTCACCAAGCTACGATAGAAGACGGAAAAGAGAATTTTTTCAATGGTTTGAAATTCATAAAGTTTTCTTGCTAAACAATGAAACAAGCAAATTATAAAAAAAACTTTTTAAAGAATTTAAGTACTTTATTAAAATTCCAGTAAAATTAAGGAGTGAGGATTTTTGAACCCTTCTAAAATTCTTCAACTCTCCAAATTATCTCATATAGCACCGTTGTGAACTACAACTAAAAATTAAAAATTGTTAAAAGGCTTTTAGACACACTCTTATATCCAGAAGTGCTTGTAAAACCCTCACTGTACAATACTAATTAACTCTTATGATGCAAAACCTTTCCTAATCATTGTTTTACGATGGGAAAATTTTTTTATTTTAATTAGAAGAAAATTAAGTAAATCAACTATAGTATAAATCAGGCATGGGCAACCTTTTCTAGGTCTGAGGCCAAATTATGATTCTTTCTCCGAGTCAAGGGCCGGACAAAATTACTTAATATAATAAAGTAACATTTAATTCAATAACTCACGTTGCTACTACTTATAAAAATGAACGACATAATATTAATATTATATACTGATTACAAAATTTAGTGTGGAAGAGTGTGGGAGTAAGATTGGCCTTGTACTTGAATTACGAGACTATCAAAAATGGCGTTGATATAATGATAATCGGATAGAATTTTCGAGATTTTCATCTGTTATCCTCGTTCGAATTTTAGATTTCGTGTTTCACCCTCGAAAAAATTCTTGCAAATGCGCGTAAATTTGTATATTTTTCTTCCACCAAAGATAATTAAACATTCGTCAAAGAAATGTTGTTAAATTATGGTTTTAGCACTTAATTTCCCTGAAGCTCAATAAGTTCCATCTGTAAAATGGCATCCATCAGACGAGAAAATATAGCGAATGTGGAGTGTTTGTTTTGGAAGTCAGCAAACCTCATATCAAATTGCTCTATTAGTGCCTTCAGTTCATCTCCATGAGAATTGTTGTGATGTATGAGCTGACTAGGAAAATGGTATAAAAAAAATATATCCCTCCCTGAAACTATTAATTTCTTTCTCTATTACTTTGCCGAAATGCATCAGGGCCGGACAAAATAGCTCGGTGGGCCGAATCTGGCCCGCGGGCCGGTGTTTGCCCATGTATGGTATAAATCAAAGCTTTTTTTTGTGAAAATATCAAGTATAAAATATTTTCACTGTCAAAATAATTTTCTAGGAATCTGAAATAATGTAATACGCTTATCTAATATAACTTTATTAATAAAATGAAGCAGAGAAGATTTTAGTAGCGTGAAACAAAGCCTGATTTTCAAATATTATTCAGTGGTTACCACATCAAATACTAATAGTTTTATTCACGTTTTTACAATCCTTCTAATAAAAATTTTTTGGAGTCGTCATATATATGTGCATTTAAAAAATATTAATACTAACTATAATGTGTATATCAGTGGAAAATTTCACAACGAATCATTAAAGAAAAAGTGTAATAAAAAAGACTAGAGAGATATGGTAGTAGAAAATACATTAGTAAATGAAAACGTATTCTCGTAAAATCTGTCTTCTTCGAATTCTTTCTTTTGATAGTGCTTTCCATTTTTAGTCCATTATTATTAAATAAACACGGAGTGGCTGTAAATCATGATTATTATATTATTATTATAATATAAGATACAGTGTAAGTTATAAATGATTATTTTTATATATAATTCTATCGAAAATTCAAAAATAATCAACAAAGCTCAAAACATCATCTCTCTATATATTTAAATTTATATATGTTTCATCTCTCTCTCTTAATAGATATGGAGAAATAATATCAAAATGTAATTCCACCAAGATGCGTGTTTTATTAATAATTATATGCTCACATAAAAGTGTATAGACTTAGCACAAATTTAAAAAAAAAATCCTTCATTTTTTTCTTTGCAAAGAAAAGCTTTTTTAAAATAGTTATTAAAAGTGATAGGTTTTGACTATTTACACATAATAAGGTTTTGAAGGATCTGACAAAACTACAGCACTCAAATTAATGTAATTAATTATTAAGTTATAATAAGTAATTTTGTTTTTATCAGTTAAAAATTTAGTACATTAGTGATTTTGGTTAAAAGTACGTTGTATAGTCAATAAATTTATAACTTAATAGTTTTAAAAAAATTGCAATAAAATATACACTAAAATTATATTATAAATACATTCAAACTTTAAATTCGAGCCGAGGGAAAGGATAAGCAATATACTTGGATGGAATGATTTATTTTTATTCAAATAATAAATTAAAATTTTTTAATATATTATTCTTACTATATATTAATCTATGCTCTGTGATCTGTGTATATTAAATAAATAAACAATATCGAACATGCCTGAAAACGTATATTAAAGTAAGCATAAGCTGTTATGTTATTTATTTTGTGCTGATAATATCTGTACGAGAACATTATTATCGGCAGCTTTGATTACAACATGAAACCATAGACCGAATAACAATTCTGGCAAATTAATCTGCACAGATAAACTGATCTATAATATTACATTATCTTAAATAAGCCATTTTCTGTAATCCAGTAAGGTATATCTTTGAATACCACACCGCTTAAATGGGATTGTCAAGCGAATTAATAATTATAATTCCATAATTTATTTACAATTTACACTATGACTATAATTTACACGTACTATTGTGGAGACTGTTTTCTTAGAAGATTATGAAAAAAAATATTAAATGAATATATCATTATAGCTAAATAAATGAGTTAATATAAATATGCAGACATAAATGAAAGAAAATATTTATTAAATTGATGGTGTTTATTGTGAATAGACATTAATTTAAATAGATAAAACACATTTTTTGTGCAACTTTCAGATGTATTATTTTTTTATAAAAATTGATCTCAATTGAAAATATTGAAATAGTTCCTGATCTTTATCAAATTATTTGAGGACGTAGTACAAAAAAATGTGTTTTATTTATTTACAAAATATTTCTATAAATATCATAATATTAAAATGTAAATAAAAAAACCAAAAATTTCTATGTCAATTTTCATGCAATTGATATTTTTTTATTGAAGATAATTTATTGTTTAAGACAAATTGATCCATTTTGACAAAAAAAATTTGATGAATGCAAATTTTACCGCCGGAAAAATTCCATCATTAAGTTATTACATAAATATGTAAAGATATACATATTTCTAAGTTATATATTTAAAAAAAAATGGTATAATTTACCGACAGCCATTTTTAGCAGTAATATGTTATGAACTTTGTGATTAAGTTTTATGCGCAAAGAAGAATCATTTAAAATAACATAATACTATATTTTAAAGATATTTTTTTTAAATATCAGATAAAAGGCTTTTTCGGTTTTTCTTAGACAGAAACTGTTTTTACTTTTAATTTTCATGCACTTAGATTACTTTTCCAACAACCATTTAATGGGTTAAAAGGGAGATTTTTTTATTAAGAAATATGACTAATTTATTATTTGACGCTGAAAATTTGAGTCACAAATTAATATTTGATGATAGGATTTTATAATACCTTCTAACATTGTAATAATTGATGAATAATATATTTTTTAGTGTCTATTCTTTTTAAACTAACTTATTCCATTGCAATAAGTTAGTTTAAAAACACCTTTAACCAGTAAATGAATTTTTTATGACTTTTTCGACAAGTAAAAAAAAAGATTTTTTTTTATGATTAATAATTTTACACCTAGCGAATGTTTTTCATAAAAGATTTGATGGAAGTTTCAATGCATTCATTGTTATATTTACCTTGGCAAATGATAGTAAACACCTGCAGCAGGGTAATTGGAAGATGGCGGCCGCGTGGGGCGCCACCTCTCACCTGCGACATCCTTTCTAGACACTTTTCACGTTTGACGCATTAATCCAAGTCCATACACCAACCCGAAAAAAAATCCATCACTCATATTATAAGCGTCATAATTTTTCGACCGTCATTCACGAAATCATTGCGAATATCTTAAAAAAAGTCCCAAAAAATCACTTAAATTTATATATTAAAAAGAAACAACACCACCTATATTTTACATACTAAACATTCTATAAAAATTTTATTCTGTATATATCAAGTAAATAATATTACAAATACGTTCATTTAAACGATAAAATTCGAGTCCTGTGTAGTATATTGTTTCTTACGAATAAAAAAAAGGAAAATAGTTCAGTAAGTAATAAAAAGTCATCTTCCTAAATTTCTTTTTAATGAATGAAATTATTTTCAAATACTAAAAGTTTATTTTGCGTCTCCAGCTATATTTATTCTATGCAGTCACAAAAAATTATTGAATTGATTTTTCTAAAGTAAAAAGTGTTATTTTAACGTGAACATAAATCTTATGTTGCTAAATATTATATATACAAGTTCAATGTAGTAAAATGATGATGAAGAAGTTTTAAATTAACTTCCGTGAAACTTTCTTAATCGAGAGAGCTTCGAGGCAGGTCAAAAAAATGAAACATTAAAAACTTTGGTCTATTATTCAGGAAAGTAGCGAGGAATAAGTCATAAATAAAATTAGCGAGCTGTTGATCATAAGTAAAATATACGACCCCCGTTCCTAGCGATACATATTTTATGGCCAACTTTTATTTTGCCACTCTCAAACCGCCGACGCAACTTTTTCCGTGCAGTTGCCTGCCTGTTTATCTTGCCATTCTATTTGACACAATATAATTAATAGCCAAAGTTTAATGTTTACTTGAAACTATTAAAATTATTTATTTGGTTAAAATTTGGCAAATTTCCGAAGCTCCAAAGCCATTTACAAACGATAGTACTTTTGAGAAATTTCTCATTATTAATGAACTGGTGTTTTTTTTAGAATACAGTTAAATTGAAATTTAAAAGATATAAGTTCCTAAATGAAAAATTTCTTGTTGTAAAATAAATTACAAAGTGAAATTTAATAAATCGCGAAAAATAAAAAAATTTTGAAATACAACATTAGTTTTTTTTGGATAATATGGAAACTGATTGATTACAAGTGCGATTAAATAAAGACTATGGTATTTCTAAAGCTTTAGTGAAATTAATTTTCTCAAAATTTTGTAATAACAATAAATATGTATACTTCAAAATAATTTTTAGTCCAAGTGTTAAATTAAATTGTCGTTATCACTATAATCGCGCTATGTCCCTGCACTTAAATCGAATGCAGTTTATCTGTCGCGACAACGGTCAAACTTTACGATACTTTCGGAGATATAAGATCGACGTCTTAACGACAATGGCTTTTCTCCGGGGCGTCCACGCCGTGCAACCGCGGGCGACTGACTGCCGATGGCTTCGCGACCAACCTTCCAGAGATCGACGGCGCCTGCGCACGCTGAAACAAAATAAGCTCATGCAACCTGCATCCCGTTGCGCTTTCGTCAACTTGCCCGAGAAAATAATATCAATTTTCAGGTCGTTTTTCATCTCCCGCCCAGTGCGCTGTGAGATTTTTCCCACCTCGGAAAATCGTTTTCACGTGAATTGCATGCGCTCGTCTAAAGAGTATATTAATTTATCGGTTCATATATTTTGTAAGTAACAAAGAAAGGAAAATTATTGCTTTTTGATTTTCACTCGAAAATGAAAAAGAAAAATGAACTAAAATTCATTACTGGTAAACACTGAAATCCTTACAATTTCTGCTATAAATTATTAATGACTGGGAAATTACATATATAGACGTGTGTACTATGCAATGAACAAGTATTTAAATATCCCTGACTTGATGTTTTATATAAAGTTCTTAATTATGTATAACAATAACTGTTGGTGTCAAGTGGGTAGTTTTTAACTTTTATTCTACATATCCTCTCGTAGGAAAATAAATTAAGTCACTGTATAACTCCAGACATAACTTCACTGCAAAAAATTGTCTAAATGACTACACTTGTAGCGATTTCTTTAAATATGAAGTGATATAATATTATTGGTGTGAATTTGATGTGAGCATCTTGCAGACTTCAAACCACACAAACAACCTTTACAGTCAGTATTAATATCACTATAGTAAAAAACCCCACAAAGTGGCTAGGGAATATCTTGAGGACGCCGTCCGAATATACTCCGTTTTCCCTTTGTAACGGAATCTATAGATACCACAATCATTCCAATCCCATACTCATCATCTTAACATCTATGCGATTTATAAATGCTTTATCAATCACATATGAAAGAATCAGGACGAAGTGCGCTCTTATGTTTCCATTGTGTCTGCACTTAAAGTTACAGCTCCGTTTATCGGTCACAATTTTCCGAGGTAAATTCCTGGTAGTTTCAACATTGAAAGTAATTTTTTTCAGAAAAGATGATTTCAGAAACCTTTCTTAGGCGTATGTATTGCCAATTTTCTTTTAAATATATATCGATTGACGTTAGTAAAGTTTTCATACTTTTTTTTTTATAGTAAAAAGTCACTAAAGTAACTGATGCATTGGCAATAAGCTTTCATTCTTTACGTATGTTTTTTTTTCATTTTAAGCACACAGCTTCTTAAATCATGCCAATCGTCACTACGCTTTATATGTATTCAATAAAATATGTTTATTGCATCTTCTATATACTTAATTATATATTATAATACTTCTATAACTATGTGCAATTTCACGGTGCACGTAATTATTGCTGAGTTTAGACAGGGCGGGCCAGCTGGCTATCGGCCAGAAGAAGCTCTCGTATTCAATAAGCATGCCAATTTACACTACCAATACAGATATAGTTGGAGAAATCTTACAATATATGGCCAGTGAATACTATCGTAAATTATTTCTAAAGGGTATTTCAATAGGGACGCTCAAAATATGTTACTTTGTCCTGCTGAGTAGATTATTCATTGTTTAGAGGCCAAATTTGAGTCAACCAGTTTGGTAAATAATCGGCCAACACCTACCTGTACGTCATAAAAATACAATATCTGGTGAAAACATTGCTGCTGTGTGTGAAAGTGTACAGGAAAACCCAAGGCAGCTTATTTCTCGTTGTTCACAAGAACTTGGCTTTTCTGCGACTTCAACTTGGCGAATTTTGAATCGGGCCTTATGTCTGCACCCGTATAAAATCCAACTAACCAAGGAACTTCAGGTAAACGACCACAGACAACGCCTGGTTGGGTTCTGGAGCAGTTGGAAGTTTACCCAAATTTGTCAAAAAAGTCAACTTTAGCGACATGGCCCATTTTATAATGAATGGATATTGGCAGACATTTGATGCTATATTCCATATTTAATGCCGTAAAATATACTTACAAATGAAATTAAAATTTAGTCGAAATCTCACAAATAACTTGTTTTATTTAGATTTCAAAACTAAACGTCCTTATAAAAAGACCCTTTATATGCGAAATGATTGATTTATAAAAAAAAAACTAATAGTTGAATATTTCTTTAAAGACTTGATCAGAGAAATCTTTTATGTTAATAATTTTCTTCGCATTGTTAAAATAAATAAGCAATAATTAAAGATTTCGACTAAGGGTACATGATGGAATTTCAATATCAAATCTGAATTAAATGATTTTTTGACTTTTCCATGAGTTTTGTCGCTAACGACCCGGGTTTAACCTTTCGGCATGTTCGTGCATTTCAAGTGCACGGCTGTACTACGCTGTACGGATGAACACGGATGTGTTACGCGCAGTAAACAGTTTGTATCGTTTATATACAAAAATAAAAGTAGATCACTAATTAGTTTTCGCGATACTACATTCAAAAATCCTGATAATTATAACTGACCCACTTAATTCATTGAAACTCGCTTACGTCAAGTTTTCGTTAATTATATATATATTTACTATATTTTAATAGCAATTTAACTTAGTGATCTACTTTTATTTTTGTATATAAGCGATACAAACTGTTTACTGCGCGTCAGTTCGAATTCATCCGTGCACTTGAAATGCCTGAAGATGTCGAAAGGCGAAACCCGGGTCGTTAGCAACAAAACTCATGGATAAATACAAAATTAAATAAGCAATGTTTGACACTCTTGTTGAAAAAAAACGAAAGAATTTTAATGTGTAAGCTGTCAATATTGGGTCAAAATTCACTAAAAAAAATTAATCACATTGTTTAAAACTGATACCGATATGCTTAACATTTTGTTGCGAATGACAGGGTAAACATTACATTTTATAAAAAGCATCATGAAACAAAAATATTTCCAAACAACTTATGAAAAAAATGAAATACACAAAGAACGTAAGAACGAATTGTTAATAACTACCATATGTGCTTAGCTAGCTTAAAAGTTAATTTAGTCTGAAAATTAAATTGAGAGGCGCGTAAATTATTTCAACCATAATGAATGATTTCACATGTGTATTTTAAATGCGGTAAAAAAAAACATATCAAACATTTACAATAATTAATTAATGGTTTTTAGATAATAATGGTTAGCTATTTTTGTATTGTTTTTAAAAATATTGTATTGAAAGATTTAGCAATTAAATACCAATTCAGTCAAGCAATTGAATTTACTTACAAAGATAAAACAATATTTTTTTTCTACTACTCTCACATACATATATTTTGTAACAATCTGGACCATCATCGTAAGCATCGTTGCATCTGGTGACAAATGGAGACAGGGTTATTTATATCAAACTGAGAAAGAAAAAATGCAATGTAAAATGAACAGTTGGTGTAAGAAAAATGAATTTATTGATATTCATACATTATGAATAAAAAAATTTACAATGTTGAAATGACTCGATATGAAATAGTTGCTTTCAATATTCGAAAGGAAGCATTAAATAAAATAAGCACAAAATAGTGGCCAATACTCAAGTGATCGCGAATATTAAATAAAAATACAGTCATTTTAAATACTGGCTTATTAAAATTCGTGTTATTATTCTTGTGTGAAAACGTTTTTTTTTTAAATTTATTTTAAATTTATACATTGATGATATATGCAAGAGCTTAAAAAAAGTTAAGTTATTTTTACGAGACTTAGTAACTTGACGATAAGTTTGCTATAATATTACATCAGCTGTGATTCTATGTTTACTCTTACTTATTTTAAAGTTATATCTTAGTTTTACATACTTTGTTCATATAATACTTGTTTTAGACTTCTAGAAGTCGAATAAAGCTTTTATTTATTTCTTTCAAAACTAAACATCAAAATCACTTTTATGGTGTTCACTATCAATACTTGGTGGAATGGCATTACAATAAAAATGATGATTATTTTTTAGTACTTATGTATTTTACAAAAGATTTATTAAGATCAAGATCGGTTTCAGTTGATAGAGCTCGCAATAAGTGAAACCAGTCCTGATATTAATGAATCTTATAAGGAATTAGTAGGTACTTAAAATTAGTAATTATTATAATATATCAAAATAACGTCCAAAGTAATAAAGTGACGATGGACTTGGCTTGGAAATGTGCTGTGGATGCCGTAGGAGATCCTGAATCCTACATGCCTCTTCAATCTTGCCTGATAGATCCCGCCGTCCTGGAAAGTCACTGATGACCACCCATAGAATGTACTCATCTGAGATACGCAACGCCGGGATGACATGGAAAGATGCAAGAAGGTTGGTGGGTGATAGAGAATCTAAGAGACACAAAGCGTATATGGAGAAAAAATGTTATCGTACCATTATTGAGATAAAACTCTTTTATAATACAAAAGCTTGTATGGCTTAGTGCTTGAGTCGTTTTCTTTATTCCTGTCTAGTATAAGCGGTCACTTTTAATTATTGTCAGTCCAGTCAGATTACTGCAGAGTTAGCCATCTTCATCCGTCACAATCGTAAGGAGAGTTAAGTAAAGGGAGACACGTGACACCGGCTGAGCTCACCCCTGAAGATATTTGACACCCAAAGTGTTGGGCCGTCGCGCGTCGTTGCGCCGACCATTTATCATCGCCGTTCACACCCCCTGTGTATACAGACTGTTTCTCTATCAAAGTGTGATAACAGCCGCGTAACAACTGTCGCCTACGCAGCCTCCGCGTCGTAGACCCCGAGCTCACAAACTCGCGTATTGGCATCGCCTACGTGGCAAATGAACACATTGTCACATTTGACAATTAACACACATCGCTGTTATGACACCGCAATAGATAATTAGTAAATGTCTACGCCAAGCTATAGCACTTTCTTATTAGTTAATTAAATACAGTTTAAAATATTAAGTTGATATATTATTGCATTTAAACGCCGCACATGCACAGTTGATATTTTTTTTGTTTTAATAATTAGTAAATCTACTAGACTACAAAATCATACGAATAAATATATCACTTTTAAAGTGTTCACTGGTAGTACTTGGTGGAATGGCATTATAATAAAAATAGTAAAACATTTTTCGTACTTTTCCCGCATAAAATTTATTGGATCAGGACCGGTTTCGCCCATGGCAAGCATTGTCAACTGATAAGAAATACAAAAAAACAGTGTTATTAAAACAAATGTTAAGTAACAATTACAAGGTAATGACACTACCAATTGTTTGCACTATAACGATTTGTCATACCTTGTAATTATTACTTAAACTTTGTATAAATATCAGTGTTTTGTTGTATTTATTATCAGTTGACAATGCTCGCCATGAGCGAAACCGGTCCTGATCCAATATATTTTATGTGGAAAAGTACCAAAAATGTTTTATTATTTTTAAAATTAATATATATACATATGTAGTACTCTCATTATAAAATAAAACATTACTAAATCATATTGATTGAATTTGCATTTACTTAGTAGAATTCTATTATACCACGGTGAAGTAAAAGCAATATATCTAAGTTCTACGATTTCTTTATAATATATACCTATTTGATAACTTTTTTGGCTTACGACGTCGAGAAATCTATCTGAGTTATACAGTTATCTTTACTTCTGAGAGAACGTTTACGAAAGTAGTTTTCATCCGTATATTAATTCATTTTTGTTGAACTAAAATACATCGGTATTTGTTCACCATCTTATTGATTAATACATAGGAGAGTTTAGAAGATCTTGTATTCAAATAAATAACATAAAATACTATTTTCCCGTTTAATATCAAACATTTATTTCATAATATATAAATCATTCTTTTAAGCTTATATGTGAATGTGCTACTCGAAAAAGTACGATAAGAATTTACATTAGCTAATCCAATAAATCCTTCCACTTTAACCTATTTTCAATAATTGGTATTGAGTAGATATGGAGGGCTGAATATATCTCCTATATACTTCAATTGGATTCATATTTTTATTTAGTAAATAAGTGTGACATAATATAAAGATCACAGGTTAAATTAAATGGTCTTTCTATAATATATATTGAGCTCTTTAACCGAGGATGCATTAAAATTACAAAAATAACATCTTTTACGTAATATAAATTTAAAATAACCTCGCACACTTATCGCAAAGTTTGGTAATGGAGCAAGATTGAATATAATATTTAAAAATGAAAACATTACAAAATGAAGTTTGGTTAGTTAGTAAGTCCGAAGATGCCTCTTAAAGAGGCGAAACGCGTGTCACTGTTAGAAGCACAATACGTGGAATAATCAAACTGCATTTACTCGAATAACGTAAACATATTTTTAATACTATAGTACATTTAAAACACTTCAAAGCAAAACATTTTATTTCTAGCTTCAAAATATTCGACTGCAATAATGTACAATTTCTTCACAAATGTGATAAAGAACATGCCTAGATCAAAGATGATATTATCATAATTTTAGTTTTAATATGTGATTATTAATAAGCTAATAAACTTTCATATATTTCATGAAGTATAACCAAAATTTCCCGAGTAGACGACGGAATTGTCTAATGAACCTATTAAAGGGGAAATGCTTCCCCCTCAGTATCGGCACTTCATTATGAAGTAGCTCACATGATCACTAAGTCTTGAGCATGGATTTGTAACAGGAACTATCAGAACTAATATCCTTAGTTGGCTAATGGCTCTGGGATTCAATCGGATAACCGTCTTATCCTTGTCGGATAAGATAATGAAACAGTATGGCACATTTGCAAAGCTTAAGGGCGACAATTTACCTGCAAGATAGAATAAAGTAGGTATACTGCTTGAATGTTTCCTTTATTTCGAATATAACGCAAGCACGGAGAATAACTTGTTGTATTAAAATGATCGAATAGCTAGGTAAAAAAATATATAATTTAATGTTAAAAGTTGAATATAACGTCAGCTGTTCCATATACTTCACTATAAGTAAATAAAAAAATCCATACATATATTTGCAAAAAGTTGTAAATTTTTTAATTTTTTTCACAGGAAATTATTACTATTTTTGAAAAAAATCATGTAAAATTTTATTAGCACCGAAGATCAAAATAGTGTCAAAATATTGACTTTAAAAAATAATTATCACAATTACATTCATACGTATAAACCGAAATATAGTATATATTGTAAAATAAAACCCATGATTTTAGTAATAATTGTAGACTAATTGTAATTGTTCATTGATATGAATTATCAATTCTCGTAGCTGGTTCAACAAAAAGCTTAAAGTACTATTTCTGACAAGTGCACAAGGTAATACAACAGATTATTAGAACTAAACTAGTAGTGGTTTAAATACAAGCCAATTCCCAACTGAACATAATTGAATGTTTGTTAAACCATTTAATAAATCTACAGATGATTGCTGGTCCGAAAGACGAAATACAATTGGAGTCTGATATAATAAATGCACTGCCGTGGTTATTTATATCATACAACTAATATTTATAAAATAAATAAGAATAATCTATATGATTTTATCTGGTTTGCAAATATTTTTCATTATGAACAGTGAGTTTTTCATTTTGTGTTTGTGCCCGTATTATATAATCCTCGTGATGTTTTTGGTGAAGTTGAGTTCTCGTGAAGTGATCATCAGTAAAGAATAACACGATCCGCTAACTACCTTACAATACTGATAGGTAGATTCTCGTAAGTAGAGGCAACTTTTATTACAAAGTTCATCTAAAACGTTAGTTGTTTCTTTTGTACGACCCCTGTGCTAGAAACCAGCCACTTTGTTGCATAACTAACTTTATGTATTGTCTGGCAAGTTTTTCGTATTGAAAAAATTCTATGAATACAAAACAGTTTTTAACAGTATTACCTTAAGATAATATCATATTCGAGAAGTAAATTTAAAGAAAAAAACCATTTGTGATGGAATAGCTCAGCGGATTATTTCAAGAAAGATATTTTTGAAGATCGAGAACTCTGAGATTGTCTAGGAATATTCTAAATCCTTTAAAGTTAGTTCATTATCATTTTGAACCATACTTTTCTTGGCGTCAGAATACTCCGCATTTTGTTTAATTATTTTTCATGTCAAGATCTTCTGTGATAAAAAATGGTTGTCTGTAAAGTCGGTTTACGGACGATAGTTTAACGTGACAACGTCATAAGAAAACATTGATGAAATGATTGCATACTTTTATGAATAAAATGGAATCATTTTTATTGAATTATCATTATTTTGTATGGATACGAAGGAGTGAAATGAAATCTACAATTTTTTATTGATATATTTTATTCGCACTCATTAATTCAAGGATTAATTACCTTTATTGCTGCAATTGTTGTTGTAATATAAACAATGAAAACTACACTAACATTTCATTTCACTTTATAAACAGTTGTAAACAGATCACGTGTAGGTACTGTAGGTGTATAAGTTGTGTGCTGCCGCTGTCTCTTTTCTACTCAGACGCATCGACCAATCGAGTGGAAGAGAGATAGATGCGGCACAATCCGAACGGTAGGCCGATCGTGCCTCTCTATCGATTATCCGCGCTCTCGCTCGCACGCTTTCCTTCGGCGTAACGCGACAAACAGGACAATGAGTCATGTTTTTTCGTGCTTGCAGCGGGCGTTCATCGATTTATAAGACGTTGTCACGTCAAAAAACTTTTCATTCATTTAAAGCGTAGAATTTTAATTAATATTATAATAAATAAAATCAGCACACAAAAAATCTCTTGAGACTTTAATATTGTTAAATTGATTATTTGAATGGTACAGAATACAATTGACTTTAATTTTATCACAGTTTCTTTAAAAATAAAGTGTAAACCTTATCATCCGTAAATAACATTAATTATAAACATAAAACTGTTTTTTTTTAAATATGTTGAAATTGAAAAAAAAACTATCGTTGAAAATACAATATCCTACAAATGTTATGTTTATATTGTAAAAAAAGCTTTTCACTTAATTACAAAACTGATTTAAATGTTTTTTTTAATTGAAGTTTTAAACGGAGGATTCAACAGGTTGTGGTCATCAAATTCATATTTCTAAAATGCATGAAATATGCATGGAGAAAAAATGCGTTATTATTTCAATTAATCGTGAAGCATACTATGATAAATATATGTATAAACTGTGAATTGCATTTGCATGTTTGGGCAATTAAAAACTTAACTGTAAATATAATTCATAGAAAAATTAAAAATATTTTGTGGGAATATTTTTTTTGACTAAGCCGCACATAAGATGGGTATTACAAACTGTTTCATTGATTGCTGCTATTAAATTACTTTCTTTTGTATAGCTGTTATTAAAATTTACATTCATTGTCTAGACATTTTAATGTAAACAACCAATACAGTGTATGAATATCATTACTAATATTGTTTGGATTCTATTTTTTATGAAGAACGGTTGATTTTGTCGGAACTAACTTGGTTGACTTCTTTGAAAATTTCTAATGTGATAATATTATTTTTTTCTCTTTGTTCCTATGGCAAAATTTTTTGATTTTATTATATACATATTCAGGTATGTTTGTAAATGTTAATATATATATTTAAATTTGTCAAATGCATGGCGCATTGGCGTCAGCTGTAATTTCATAATTTGTATTTTTTCTTTGAATAAATACATATATTACATAAAATAACTGAGGATTGTTAATCATTCAATTTGTGGCGCAAGCAAGATTTTAAAGACCTAAGCAATCGGAATGATTCAGTTTCAATTCATACCGACGAAAAATGTTGATTTATCTCAATGAAATAACGTATTTGAATTATATTACTGTTGTGCATCCACATATAGTTTTAAGATAAGGGCCGGTAGAACGCCGGCCGATACGTGGGTATTTTTGAATTTGTTCCTTTCCATGAGTTTTGTCACTAGCAACATGGGCCTTTCGGCATCTTCAAACACTTCAAGTGCAATGACGAACTAAACTAACGTGGAGTTAAAAGTTCTTATAATTTATATCAAATTCCATCAAGCACCCTCTGTTGAAATCTTCAAATGAAGAGTTAACTTAATAAATCGATAGTCTAATAACTTTTTCGCCTTTTCTCACTCTTCTGTTTTTTATATAAACTTGTAAGAAACTTAAAAATTTCAACTTCAGTTTTAAATACGGTGAAAATATTACAGAATTACATATATAAGTTATATTATCAAGCAAAAGTGAACAAAATACTTTTGTATTGTAACAAGGCAAAGCTTAAAATAAAATGATTAAAATACAATAAAAAAAAAAATAATAACACATTTTTTAGTACTTTTTCCACATCTGATTTATTTCATCAGGACCGGTTTCGCTCATGCCGAGCATTATCAACTGATTGTGCTCAGTTGATAATGCTCAGCATCAGTTGATAATGCTCGCCATGAGCGAAACCGGTCCTGATGAAATAAATCAGATGTGGAAAAAGTACTAAAAAATGTGTTATTATTTTTATTATTAATATAATGCCTTTCCACCAAGTATTGACAGTGAACACCTTAAAAGTGATTAAAATACAGTTTGGTAAATTAGTAGATCTTTAGGTTGAATATTCATTTATTCTACAAACATAAATGATAAAACAAATTATTAAAATAGTATTTGATTCCAAAATTAGAAATAATAATCCGTAAATTTCGATGTATTTTTATTAAATTATTTTATTCATTTATATCCAGCTAAAAGGTCTGTCTAGTGGCCACGAAATGTCGAGTCATATTATTTTAGGCTGTCTGTATACCTAAATAAACTTGAATGATTCAGTATTAATCGGTACAAAAATAGATGAAACGTTCTCTCTGTTGTCCTTTATTTTAAAATGATACTTCGTTAGCTAGACTATCATAATTTAATCATGATAACCGAAGTCGAATGACAAGTTTTACAATTGAGTCTCGAGATTAACACATTGAAAAATATAAAATAATTTAGTCATATTCAAGAACAACAGCTTTATAAACGTAATAAAAACATTGTCTTGATCACTTTTGAGGTGTTCACTGTCAATACTTGGTGAAATGGCATTATAATTAAAATAATAAAACATTTTGAGTACTTATTTCACATACAACTTTATTGGATCAGGACCGGTTTCTATGTTCGCTCATGGCGAGCATTGGCAACTGATAAGAAATACAACGAAACAATGATATATATACAAAAGTTAAGTAAGACTTTCAAGGTATGGTTTTAATTATAGTCAAGGCAAGGTTTTAATTATAGTATCTTTTCTTGTGGTCTGCTTTAATTTATTTGCTTAGTTGTAATACCAATTGTTTGTCATACGTTGTAATTCTTACTTAATACTTAACTTTTGTATACATATCATTGTTTCGTTGTATTTCTTATCAGTTGACAATGCTCGCTATGAGCGAAACCGGTCCTAATCCAATAAAATTTTATATGGAATAAGTACTAAAAATGATTTATTATTTTTATTGTCTTGATCGTTAGATGTTTTGAATCCGCCGCGATTTTAGCTAATTAAACTTCAAAAACTGTATAAGAGTATGTTTTCTTATTTCTCGCTTTGTCAGACTCAGTGTTGAAAATATGGTCCACACAAGCTCCCACTACTTGTTTTCGAGATAGATACATACTAATCTCTGGTGCAGTAGCGCTTGTTAGTTTATTGAGAAAGGCCACGACGATGGTATACCAAAGGTGGCCACAAAAGAGATCGTTACGTAGCGCACTCTAAGGTGGTATATTAAAAACGTTCCCAAGCCACATCTAGAACCTCATTTCTGTGGTGGTGGTAACTACCGAAATACTATAAATTTTAAGCAATGGTAAAGGAAATTTGTGTGCATATAACCATGATGTTTTGTTTCATTACTAATAGTTCTGCTACACCCAAATTTATCCGTGCACTTAAAAATGCGTGAAGATGACGAAAGGGTTATAAACCCGGGTCGTTAGTGACAAAAATCATGATAAAATACACACTTATTGAAATTTCATCAAGCCCCTTCAGCCGAAATCAATAAACTCATGGAAAAGTACAAAATTCAAACAATTCGAATTTGACAATGTAAATAGTTTACAAATTGTTTACTTTGCGTCAGTTCATGTTCATTCGTGCACTTTTAATGCCTAAAGTTGCCAAAAAGAGAAACCCGGGTTGTTAGTGACAGAACTTATGAAAACAAAATTCAAACGATTAAAATTTCACATACCAATAGACGGAGAGATTTAGTACAACGTTATAAATAAGAGATTATCAAATCTAATTTCTCTTCGAAACTGACGGTGGACCATTGGTACAAATTCTCCATCAAAAACTCCAAGTTCTCCATCAAAAGCAAACGTCTTGTAAACGTTTAAAATATTTAAATTTGTTGAAGATACAATCAACCAACGTTATGAATAAATTTTAGTCAAATCTTAAAATAAAATAACTGAGTAAATCGATAGTGTTATGAAGAGTATCAAAATTTAAATGTTTACGAATGTGCTTAATGTATGAAGTATTCGAATATTTTAGCATTGAAAGAGCCGACGAAGTAAAATAAATTCTCCTCCCGTACATAGCCTTACCTGTAACATAGGTATCAAACGTCAAACGGTAATGTACGAGCGGTAGTCAGGTGAAGGGTTTCAGATGAGATCACCGAATAACACACATTGATATGGTAATGGCGACCTTATCGTTGCTACGCTAAGAATCAATACCACACGAGGGCAGACCTGAATTCAGTTTGATCGCAGGTTAAGCACCGTCATCACTTTAGTAAAATACAGATCTCAGATGAAATTTCGCAGCCACGGAATCGTTATTTGTAACAAAAACTTTATGATAGCGTTGAGGATTTCGACTGAAGATGCTTGGTGTATTTTCAGTATCAAATTTGAATCGTTTGAATTTTATACTTTGCCATGAGTTTTTTTTCGATGAAAACATGGGTTTCGTCTTTAGGCATCGTTAGGCATTTTAGTTAGGCGTTAGGCGTTAGGCGTTTGAATTCATAAAGTTGAACTGACGCGTAGTAAATAGTTTATATTGATTCGAAAAGTATGTCACTATTTTTAATTGTTATTGGTTGAATTGGACGATCAATGAATTGCTTTGGAAATGGTATATTGATTGAGTAGGCATTTACTTGGTAGAACGATATATTATTCGATATACTATACGATATTTCTGACGAAGGCGTAAGCCGAAATAGCTATCAACAAATATATAAAATAGTTTATGTAGAATTATAATACATTGTAATTTTTCTTACCGTATTTAGAAATGGTATTCGTAAATTACAATTTTTAGGTACTTTAAATGTGGTGACTTTAATTTTAGTAAATAGCGAATAGCATGGAAATGCCTACTTATTCAATAAGTGGGTATTCTCTTTACGGGTAGGCTAAGCTATTTTTATTAGCACCCGCACATTCAAAATTTTAAGATTAAATAAAGAATCTTATTAATAAGCGATTGAAATGATTTACTAGGCGCCAGTTAGAGTTCATTCGTGGACATGAAATGCTAAAAGATGCCGAAAGGTAAAACTTGAGACTTGAGCAACGAAAGTCATGATCAAAAACAGATGATTAAAAAAAAATATCGTGGTACATTTTATTACAGCCTGAAAGTAACGAATGCAAGGAATAAACTAAACTTAAATATCAGAATTATTTAGCTATTACATAATCTACTGACCATATTGCATAATATATTTCAAAAAAACGTTTTTCAAAATAAAATGAGTGACATTTTTACGCTACAATTATGTTTCATGAAACTTTAGCAAGGTGTTGTTGATTTTATGCTGAATTCAATGTGTAGGTTACCATTTTTGAACTGGTTAAGAGGGTTTAATATTTCATTAGTTACTGAATCACGCTATACCAGAGTCTTTTATAGTGAATCATAAAAATCACTTTAGAAATACATTAGTATATACTTGCAGAGACGTTGGAATTAGATAAGCTAGACATAAGTATAATATTGAATATTTTTATCACTAAATAGTGGCTTGATAATATTCCTCATATTTTACCACATTTGCGAATTTATCAACATTTCATATTGTATGTATTTGGGAATATTTTTGGGTTGATTGGTTTTGAAAATATCTCAATCCAATTCTGTACTCATGTCACTTCTGGTGCGGGTCGCTTTATGTAGCAAAAATGATAGATTTATGTATTTGCAAACGAATTCTGACACAAAAATTCTACAAAAACATGGAATTTAAAATATATCTCAAGTGAAATATATGATAGAATATCATCCTTCTTATATTACAATTACGCTTTTGAAAATAAACATTGTATCTTTTCGAAAACCGTAAAATAATATGGCTGGTCTAAATTTAATAATTCAAATAATACTAATATTTTTATGTAATTAAGTAAAAATCCTTACTTACTTACTAACACAAACAAATATTTTTACTTTCAATTTAAAATAATTTATTATTATTTAAAATTGTGCTTATTTTTCCTGAAATATTTCCATTTTTTTTATATTTTAACTGTTTTTGACAACGCCTTTAAGTATCTTTGTGGTACTCATTATTCATATTCAAATATACTGACCCTTTTTGTTGATACCTTGATACATCATATAAAGATTTTATATGTTATTTAAAAAAACATCTAAAATAGTATCACATTCAAGCTCAAAAGTAACAGCGTGCTTATTAAAGGAAAAATCTAGATGTTTTTACGAAGTGCATACGCTGCTACTATGTGCATTACATTGACTATGGCTCACGTAATCGTCTATGCACATCTACGCCGCTACGAGCCACTCTGCTACGCCTCTACATCGCTTGTTCATTACGTACAGTCTATTCGAACGATTTGAATTCATCGAACGCAAAGTGAGCTTATAAACTTCCTGCGGTTGGACGCTAAACCATACATTCTTTCTTTCAGTTTCATATAGAAACGCGAGACCATATATACCTATATATATATTAGTTAATTTATCAGATAACACACACATTTAATTTAATAGTTTCCGTATATATGTAACTGAATACAGTTTTAAAAAGAAAAATACTTCACAGCTGAAAATGTTCGGTCCATCATAATAACACGATTAAATAAAATTTAAAAGAGAGGTTTTTATAAGTAACTAGCTGGTACCCGGCAAGTGTTACAATGCCACTCAAAAAAGAAAGTTTTTGTGTTTATTGAAGTGCTTTGGATGCACAATCTTCTAGATAAATAATTTCAATTTAATTTCACTAACATTAATCGGTATCGATGACATTTGCTTGTTTGTCTACACTCTACACGCACCACCTACTGAAAGTTGATTGTACTATGCCTATAACCTTTGCGCAGGTGCAACAATAAGTTGTCAAAATGAACGGTATGGCAGTGCATAAAATATGAAAAAACATTTTTTTTTGTATATAAAATACCTACTGTAAGTTGATTGTACGATGCCTATAACTTTCGCGCAAGTGCAAGCAATAATTTGACAAAGATTTATCGCAATCGGATGAACGGTATGGGAACACATTAAATACGAACAAAAAAATGTTGATTTTGATATATAAGATTACAACTACATACATTTATGCTGATATTTTAAGCCGTGTGAGGAAAGTTACTCACAGAAAATTAAAAGCTAAAAATTTGTCGCACGGAAACAATTTCCATCAGCGCATCAATATGACCCGATGACATATTTATGAGTGCTTATTAATATGGTCAGTAAAAATTTCAGTGTAGGTATATTAATATAACAATGTAGGTATTAGATTGATTGATTTTTTTTATAAAAAAATATTTGGCATTACAGCTTGCGCCAATGCGCCAAATATTCTGAGTTGTGAAAGTCACACGAGATTAACTCGATGGTAAATAATGTATCAGTTGTGCACAAAATCAACGATAAATAACATAACACCCAGCCCAAGATCTTTTTTTTCAATTGAAAAAATCTAACCTTGCCGGGGATTGAACCCGGGCCCCCCGATTGCTAGGACAAAGCTCTTGCCACTAGACCACAGGGACCGACGGTATGCATTATTAAAATTTTGTACAGTAGGTACGTATACAGGATGAAAATATATTTTAAGGAAGTGATTACAATGCAAATTTAATTTCATTATAAATCACTTTTAAGGTGTTCACTGTCAATACTTGGTGGAAAGGCATTATAATAAAAATAATAACACATTTTTAGTACTTTTTCCACATGAGATTTATTTCATCAGGACCGGTTTCGCTCATGGCGAGCATTATCATCAGTTGATAATGCTCGCCATGAGTGAAACCGGTCCTGATGAAATAAATCTCATGTGGAAGAAGTACTAAAAATGTGTTATTATTTTTATTCATTGTAAATGTTGAAAATTTGTTAAAACATATATACATATAATCCGCCAGAAGAGAGTGGTACAGCATTAAATAGTGACATTTCAAGAAAAAAGGTAATGGATATTGTTACAAAAAAAAAGAACATTATTTTGGATTGTGATTGAAATATAAGCAATGACGTTGTCTTCAAATAATACTTCATAATGTTTACCCTTGAAACACGGTCAGTGAAAACTCACTTGTGATCCGAAGGGGGGGACTAAAAATACCCCAGTGTTATGGCTTTATTGGCAAAGATTGCATTACAAAAAATATAAAAATCGATAGTCATCATATTTTAAGTCGTCCATGAACGGATAAGCAGATCGTATTGATTGCATCCATTTGATTTGAAGCGTACGTTTGATCGAAATGCGTTTGAGATAAGATAACGTTATGGGCAGTGAAGTTTGAATCCTGGCAATTGGTAGCGACAGTATAAATCGTTTTCAGTCAGTAATATCCGACTTATTTTCTTTTTTATTTAATTCCGACGAAACTGGTCTATCAAAATCATTTTTTTTTACTGCAAAAGATGTAAAACGCAATGAGCTTACACATTGTATCACTAAAATTAAGATATATATTTTAGATAAAGTGGCAGTAGTGGTAAACTGTCTTACACACCGGGACGAAAATGTTAATGGATAAATAATGTATATCTCAAAAACGAAGATAATTTTATCATGACTTATACGAAATAAACATAATAATTTATCGATAAAGAATAAAATAAAATTGAAAAGTATAAAGAGAATTTTTCCAAAAAGCTTTTTAGCGTGTCGCTCGTCATTTTGTTTCTCTATGATGATCAAATTGACGACAATTGGCGTAATTGAACAAAAGAATAGTAAATATTTTTTTACTTAAACAATATCTGGTTACGAGTCGATCGCGCTTTGTCACTTTCTTGAAAATTGATATTCTCGCTTTCAATCGACATTTTTTTAACTCGTTAATTTATAAATAAGTTTTTTTAAATTTATATTTAGATTAATTCACATATACCTACCAATGTATTGTATATTTGGTTTATTTTTTTTCAAGGCCGAAATAAACATTCCGATGCTTTTTTTCTCAAAGATTGATTATAGCAAAATTTCTGAGTAAATTTGCAGATAATATTATTATTTATGACTTTGGTAAATGGGTAAAAAATTATGTGTAATTTTCACATTAGTTAACACTTCGTTAAGTTTCCCTTTCAGCTTCGATAGAATACTTCAAACTAGGTCATTTTGCAGCGATATAAAAGTGTTATATTATATATAACATTTCAAACAGTTATATCAGAATTAACAGGTTTTATTAATAAAAATAACTTTTTTAGTATTTGCATTGATGAAAAAAGCTTTATTTATTTTAACTAAATCGTAGTATTAAATTTTATTTATCAAGTGAATTATGCTTGAACGATATGGTAAATTCAACTTTCGACTACAATATTTATTAGGGATAGCATAATTGATTAAATTCTCATTGAATCTTCAATGTTGTATTTAAAGAAAGTAATTAAGTTTATATTTTATTCCTAACTAGTATTGCTACCCGGCGTCGCTCGGACTAAGCGACCAATAATTATTTAATGTTATATCATTCGAAATAATTATATCACAAAATCTAACATCCAAAATAGAGTTAAAATAAAATCACAAACTTTATTTAATTTGATGACAGCCCCATTCTCGCCCATTAAAATGTCCAGATTCAAGGAAAAAATCTAATTTGCTGTCAAAGAAATGTCAAATAATACCTTCACGTAAATAATAAACATTATTATATTGCAAATTGCAACAACAATGCAAAAGGGAATTACAGACATACATACATACGCCGTTTCGGTTTTATATATAAGATTTTAAAGCATCGTTAATTGGGCAACAATGTCATCAAGAAAAATATTGAAAATAAAAATCCAATACTTTTCAGCGAAATGAATTTGAATTGAAAAAATATGTTATTTGTAAAATAAACGCAGCTTTAAAATGATTGTTGTTAAAAAATACTCAAGTGAGACTTATTGAAGATTTATATTATTTTGATTTTATAAAAGAAATCATGTTTTTCCAACTAGGATTATATATATATTTATTAATTACTTAAATGCTGAGTAATTTATGCTTCTTACTTCTTACTCATTTTCATGAGTTAACGGTTAATTCTTGATGGAAGAGCATTAATAATTATATATTTTTTTGTATCTGTCACTAGCCTATCCACCCCTTCCTCTATAAATTTAGCGGAATAGTATTACATATAAGGAAGGAATACCCTATTCAATCCATACACTTTTTTGGCTTGCTAGATGTTTTATCGTTTATAGATGTCGTTTTCATAAATAAAAAAACATTTTTCTCAATGTCAGTCTTAAATTTAATACGTATGATATAAAGCGTTGATGATTGGACATAACCTGAAAACTTGAGAAATTTCATAATTTCATATTTGATGGAATATAAACTTTGTTAAATCAATATTTAGCTGTTATAAGGTTATGCTCAAACACCACCGAAATGTTTGGTCATAAATCATACAGACGATTGACCTTACTTAGAACGTAAGAAATATTTTTGAAAAAATCTCAAAGGCCTAACGGATATCTTAAGGCTAATAAATATGCTTTAAGAATCTTAAGTGTCCGATTATCCAGTTAGCTTAGGATAAACGACTTTTCATCAAACACTAAACAGCTGAGTTTCACACTTATCGGAGACCTAATTAGATGCAGGCCTTCTTGCCACCTCTCGTATTTGGGCCGTACCAGTGGAGTGCAAATAGAGTTTTTAAAAAGATCATATAATTGCAAAACTATTACACTCATTTTTTTAGTTCAGTTTAATAGCTTGCTTCTTTACTTGCTTTTTGAATCTGTTTAGGTATCAGTTATAATACAAGTGAAGCGAGCCAAGTCTAAAAAAGGTGAAAAAGTTCTATTGCACTTTGAAGTTCAATCTTGTTTTTGTGAAACTATATTACAATTTTAACATTACTTGAAAGCTTACTACATACATTACCAGGAAAAAGTATTTAAAGCAAATGATGATTAAACAAATGTTTCAAAGAGATTCACACAGTTGACATGTAGGACGCTTTAAGACCTAGAGAATATGATCCATCTAACTTATTTTTCAACCAAAAATACTATTTGGCTAGACGCGCTTCTTAAGTCTGTGCAATAGAATTCAACCCTCTAAAGTCTGAAGCATTACAGTTCTCAAAACAATCAGTGTATTGACGTCTCTTGTGTCGATATTAAATAACCGTTGATTTATGGTAACATTTATCATCCTAACAAATTGACAGCATAAAATAAATACATTGAACGAGAACCATTCTTCTCGATGACCCTCCAAAAGTAAGCTGGTCCCTTGAAGCGGCTTCATTAGAGATTGCTCACCACTGCGACGATCGTACCCTACTGTCAACAACGATGGGAAGGGAACTTGAATATAAGATGACGGGAAGAACTTTCACGCTAAAGCGCCTTAAAGCTCGAAGCGCCATCAAATAGATATCAATTGTTTTCATCAGAGTGCCGTTTGAGAAACATATTAAAAAAATATGATTGTTTGAAATGAATATTATTGAATTTTGTATGCTTTCATGAGCTCTGTCACTAAATACCGAAGGTTTCGTCTTTCGGCATCTTAGGCATTACAAGTTCACGAACTAAATTGTAGTGGTGATGCGCCTAGTAAATAATTTCAATCGTTTAAAAAGGTTATTTGACACATTGGTTTTAGTTGCAAAAAACACTATCTATTTTGCCCAATGCATGAGCTAGGCAGAAAAAATACTGCCGAATTCACGCACTCGACATAAAATATGGCTTATTCACGAATAAGGCAATGGGTTTGCACTTTTCATGAATGAGGCAGTTTTTTCCCCATTTCCCATGTAATATTCAATTTCATATATTTGGTGTAAACAATATACAAGAATATCTCCATCTCCAAGTTCCATCGGAGACCTTGAGTCGAAATCTTAAATTTATAACTAGCTATTTTCCTATGCTTATGCAAATGTATAATTTGTTTTAAAACACGGTTAATGGTTGGTCTCTTATGATCTTTTTGGAATGTAAATTGTCAAATGTAAACAGGGCTTTTATCGTGTGTGGAGATAATATATCTATCGAGCGTACGTTTTTGAAAGCCACTGGGCAGACCCAACCTGCCGGCCCATTATTTATGTTCAACCACTTGGAATCCACACCTACGTGTTTATGCGTTAACTACACGGTTATAATTGAGCAATATCCCAAAGCTTAGGTTAATGTGCATTTAAGGTTTGCCCGGCTTGGGCGAATGCTTACACAAATACATTATAGCAAGTGTTTGATGAGCTACCCAACACGGGTTAAACACAGTGGTGTAGCCGTCTCAGCTAAACGAAAGAAATTCGGTCAATTTGTTCCTTGGAATTCTTATGTTACTGCTTAATAAACTTTTCTCTATGGCATGAATACTAATGAAGTGTTGTTAAAAACCATTCCTCTTTTTAACATAGTTGATATGAGATATTTATTTTGTATGCAAGTCCGCTCCCAACTTGGAGCATATGGACTCCTCGCGAAGTTTATCTCAACATATATTTTTCTACGAGAACTGGTTCTCAGTTGCTCAATCTCTCCTTTTTTAAGAAATTAGGGGATTGAAAGGATACGAGGACTCGGACAGGACTAGTGGTTAGCTAATCGCTCTCACTGTGCGTCACTCTTTGGGATAGGAAAAGTGGGATGGGATTTAATTGCGTAAAATTTTGTTTTCTTTTTTTTTTAAAAAAGGAAAACATATTATAAATGATCATCCAAAGTATCATAAAATTATAGTGTTAGTGTTTAGGAACACAGAAATTACACATGTTAGTAAAATTGTCATCATTTGTCGTCATAAAATCTCTTAAAAAATAGAGGTTTATTTTTAATATTACGATGACAAGATTTAAATATATATTTTTTATAAGAGCGGTATAATTTCTTAAATATAGCTGTTAAAAATACACCACTGATCAAAAACGAAGACAACGTGAATAATAGAGCTTTAAAAGAAATTTATTTACGTTGTAATAATATTACTTAAAGCTATTAACAAGTTGTAAAGTGAGCTTAAAAAAGAGATGTAAATAGTGGATGTTTAGCATTTAAAACTATAAAAAAATTACGGCTTAGTACCTACTAAAAATTACCTTAGTATGTGATTTTATGAAAAAAAACAGTGGCAAAAATACAAGTTCTATTGAGTGAATTATATATAAAAAGATTCAAATTCCAATTCATAGCTACAATAGATATAGTTATTATGAATAAATAAAACACAGTTTTTCATACTAATTATATTCATATCTTTATAAAATACATAAAGAAGTAGTACAAAACAATCATGTTTTATGTATGTAAATATAATGCCTCTCCACCAAGAATTGTCAGTTAATATCTTAAAAGTAGTATCATAAATCTCAAAGGGATTTATTCTATGGATAACTTATAGCCAAAGTTCTAACTGTTTCTTTATATCCATGCTCTAAATATGACGGACGGACAATTTTTTTAGCAATGTATAATTCAATGATAAGCTCTCAAAAATATTAAACCGTAACTGTTATATCCTGTTTGAAAAACAATAGTATTTTTCACTTTATAAAGGGATTGTTCTATGCCTAAAAACAATTTTGAAACATTCAGATTAAAAAAAAACCTTTCGAGAATAGTAGATTTTATTGAAAAGAGTTGTTTATAAAAAATAGATGAATCAATCCAACACAAAGTGTTCGACGAAAGTAGGTTTGATTTAATTCAACACACTTTTAGAATATTCAAAATCTTGACAACACCGAAACTTTCAGCCGTACAATCAATCTTTAAATTTGTAAAGTGACTCCACACAAGAAAAACCTGTTAAAGTTAAATATAAAAAGTTTGTCTGGTATAAAACAAAGTAAGTTTATAACTTTTTTAGAAGATAAAGTATATTTCAAACCGCTGTCACAGCGAATAGTGACTTCTCAGGGAGTTTGAATGAAAAAAATGGTGCAATATTCAATAAATGCGATTAAATATAATCACAATAGTCTCAATGAAAATTATGTCGACGAGTATTTGGATGGAATCTTATTATGGTAATCCTTAAAATTCGGTGTATGGAATAAATATATTATTTAATGCAAATTTTTAAAGTGAAGCGTGTGATCGGTAGACCAAATAAGATTTCGGTTTCCAATAATATTTGATAATCTGGTATCCGACAATAGAACCGGGTTGGCCCTTTAATCAGAACCGGTTCAAACAAACACGGAGTCTGATGCCTGAATATTTATGGTAGATTGAAAGGGACGAACTATCGGAGACATCAATCTGCTAGGATATAAGTGGGTAAATAGTTTATACTACGAGAGGTAATGAATATGGAGTAGACGGAGTTACGGGGTCTACAAGGAACGTGACAAAGTGACCCAAGGAATGGATTAACGAGGTGGCGTGTGCTTTTAGTAATATTTACCCTTTGGGGGCGGGGAAAATTATCGATGATTTTAAGGTCTCGGGGGAAGCCTTTGCATCTTTTGATTGAGAACTTTTCGCACACACAAAGTTTGTCGTCTCTCTTGGTGGTTTTATAAACTCTCTCTCACTGCTCTTGATAACGAACGAGCCACTCGTTGATTGAAATTTGCAACTTGAAATGTTTATTTTCATCTTTCAAGGATTTCTTTTTGATACAATGTGTTTTGAGCACATTAATCATATTATCAATTATTATAAAATATCTAAAATAAAACATATATTTAAAGGCAACCAATAATTAAAAATTTATTTACATATAAATATTTACAAATATTCAAATTCTTTCAAAGAAATGATTTTATACCACTAAAACTATAAAGAGAATAATGAGAAGTGTTTTATTTGATCGAAATGATATTTTTTGTATTGAATTCTTATGAAGTAAATAATAAAATATTGATAATTTTTAAAACAGTATTGTTCTATTAACATTAGATTTAAACATATTTGCTGTAAATAGTGTTTTAAGCTTGTCACTAAATTGCTTGATGATTTTGAAGGTACTTATTTGTATTTGCATTTTTTTAAAATTTTATGATGGCGAATCATAGCATACTGAAACGATACGATTGTCCATATACCATTATCTATTCATGCAAAAAAAATTAAAACTGCAGAAGAAGTTTAAATAATGTTCACTGTAATATTCATTATATAACTTTTCAAAAATATAGAATAAAATTAAACACAAAATGTACATAATATTTTCACACAATTCTTTTAACACTTACTTGCAATTTTAAGAGTTTCCAAATTATACATTAAAAAATAAATAGGTTACTATAAACTTTATTTGATAACATTTTCTTATTTTTATTGTGTAACAAATAGTGACAAATCAGTCTTAATATGCTTCTCAAAAAAATCAAAATACGTATCACCCAATACATTAAAAACACACGGATGTGATACTTTTTAATACTTTCGATGGATTCGGCGGTAACTTTATGGAGGTTTATTTTAGTATAAAATTTAAAGTAATTTTGCTTAAGCTTAGCTTTTTTGAAATTTTTTTTTGACGAACCTTATTAATGTAGAAGTTTGAAAATTTTACCATATGTGTATTGACATATTTTAATAGTAAGTCAAAATATTTTCAGACTAAAATCTTCATCACAATATGTGGTGCACCACTCCATATGCATCCATGTCGAAAAAAAGGTGGTAAACAGCCTCCATCCTACCGGCTGATTGGTTTATTGGAAATGAAAAAATTTAGCGGCGTTTTAATTTATAAAACTGTCAAAATCGTTCGAACTAAGATCTTTTGAAAATGTGGAAAATTGAACAATTGACAAGTTTTTGAAGAAAACCAGTTCAAATTTCATGATTTTTTTCGACTATTTGGTTACGGAAAAACAAAACGGCTGGGAATTTTTTTACCATCCTAATTCAAACGATGACAAAACATGTTTTTAATCTACCATTAAAATTTCAAAGCAATCAGTTTACCCGTTATTGAGATATCTTGGAGGCCAATTAGGAAAACACAGTTTTGAGAAAAACGCGTTTGAAAGTTCAAATACGATTTAAACGATGAAATCATTACTTCCCATCAATCTGCTATGCTTGGTCCATAGATAATTCTTTCTTCTTGCTGTTGTAAGACTTTTGAAGCTGCTTGCTTTGCTCTTGCTTAAATTTTGGTTTGTTTCATGAATTGAAATTACATGTGTATTGAAAGTTCTCATGTAACAAGCCGAAGCGTCAAAATGTGACCGATGTCCGCCTCGAAACAAGTGTAGTCTAACTGCAATAACTTTCCATCGACCTTAAATATTGTAAAATCCCTTACCAGCATATTCTACACGTGTTTAAGAATCATTCTATGCAAAAAAAAAAAAAAAAATTGTTTCAAAATATCACATGGGTTGACCCCCTTAATCCACGTTTTGTGTAAGTAATTATGACACGTGTGCATCTTTGCACTGACTATAGCAAAAGTTGCTCAAGTAATCACATCAATTTTATTGTATTTTATTTAAAAATAAACATTCACAAAGCTGCCGCCTAATCCATCGAAAGTAGTAAATATTGATTGTTTTTGGAATAACTTGACATTGCTTACTTGGGTGCGAAAATTGCACTTGGCATTGAATCTTTTATCAGTGTATTTCATGAAAGTAAATATTTTAATTTTTCATTATTATATCGATGGCTTATGTGTCTGTTGTTTAGTGTCGTGGCTAATCTAGCATCAAGAGCAATAACACTCAATGGTTAATACACTGGAGCTATCTACTGGCCGGCTCTGGCTGCTTTAGATTTCATAACCATTTCTGTTTTTATTTTTATATAATTACACAATACATTTATGCTTGTAATTTTCTTTGTGTCTTCAATTGTATGGCCTGTTCTCCCGTTATGTATCTAGAAAATACCATTCATAATTGATTTATGCACTATTTTAAAATAAAAAATGCTCAATCACGAAATAAAATCCCCTAAAAAACATCTCATGAATAAACTGTGCTTGGGTTTCTTTTTCTACAGAAGAAGAGATATATATTTTTTTCTATTAATACAATTATGTCGCTTGTTGTTTGTTGTTTCATCAGTTACGTAAATACGGTCTCACTTATCTGTAAATAAATACAGAAATTTCGCCAAAAAATACAACAGCTTTGGTGGCGTAACTGTGGTTATTAGACACTCTCACCTTTATTTGGCAAGGATACGCATTAAAACACATTTACGCAAAGATTATGTAAATTTATGTAACTACATGTTTAGGTGCCGTCATTAAAAGGGTTGGCTGACCCTTTAGGATTGTTTTCCTATTTGTTAGCTGATACAAACCTGCAATTTGTTTTTAGATATATTTTCTTAATTACATTGTTTTAACGAAGCAATTTAGTTTTATTTCTGTATTAATAAGAAATACAAGGATATAAACGAAAGTGATCACTAGTGTCTACAAGCATGCTGTGCCACAGTATAATTTGTAATCTTATTACAAAATTAAAACATCTATTTCACAGAAAAATATCTACAAGTATCATTATCGGATATCCGGTCAGTAAAGGAGTCAGTTTTTTTTTTATTTACTTATCCCCACAATTTTTAAACGATTTCATTCAGTACCGGATCATTTGATGAAATAATGGAAAGAAAAAAATGTGCTTTATTTTTGTGAATATAATATTGTTTTACCGTAAATAATTAAGAGCCGATAAAAATGGGAATGATACCTTTTTAAAAGTATGCCCTTTATATGTATTAATGCCGTTAATATTCTTTATTCAAATATCTTTTAAGGTTTGTGATCAGTGATAAACTAACTGTGTAATTTTTTTCTTAGTTTTATTTACTTACTGAAACTTATTATATTTATTTATACGGTGAGTACAGACTTAGTCTGAATATCCTTTCGACGTATTTATTTTAGTTAAGTACTGTAATAATAAAGATTATGTCAGCTCGAAGTTTTGAATGGGGAAAACAATAAATCAATCCCTTTAAATATATGTACATATAATTGCTTGGGTGTTCATTAAAAGAAAGTGTGAAATGTATTGAATATACCTACAAAATGTGAAATAAAGCTTTTTTACTCAACTTGACTAACTGAAGAACTGGTTTTCAAGTAGCTTGAAGCGCATGTATTTCATACGGTTTCAATACATATAGTTTTTAATTTCTTTAATAGCAATATCTGAAGTATTTTTTTTTTATCAATATTGTATTTGACCAACTGTGCAATGAATAGTTTAGAATAAAAGGTGGAGGAGTGCATAGGCTACTTTACTTACGAAACGTTTATTTAAATGGTCAAAAAAGGCCTTAACGGCCACAGTGACAGGCGTAACTTCTTGCGTGACGTAACGTCACTTGCTTCATTATAAAAAGTTGCCGCAATGGCTTTAACGATGGCGCCATATAAGCAGCGTAAATGCCGAAGTCACATCAGTTTGCAATTTAACAGCGCTCGCTTCGGCGTAGAAATTGTTTACATTTTGACGATACGTTTCGACTTCTCAGACGGCACCATCGTTAAGTTTATTGCGGCAACCTTTGATTATAAAGCAAGTCTTGGTACGCTAAGCCAAAATGTATGCCTATTACTGTGGCCATACGCTCAGGTATCATTTTTGGTTTGATTGCCAATAACAATTTGGTCGCATACTTATACGTCTCGCTGTGAGCTCGTCAAGTAAGTACAGATAGCTTATTGCAGTAAATACATACATATATGGAATTATTCATGTCAATGGTATATGAAAAATAATGCTTTATCAATACCGTCTGATGTACAGTAAAAAATATAGCTTTGTTTACTAGCAGCTAGCTAAATAGCTTAGAAACAATTTTATAACTATGATATAGCATCATTGTTATCATGTGATGTGGTAATATGTGATTCAGTAAGGATATATACTTTATTGTGAATCAACAGTAGAGTTTAAAGGGTTTTATATTGAAACCATGTTTGTAAGTTCGATTCAGTAGATTATTAAAATTATTCTAGCACACAAAATGATTGAATATATAAAAAGATTATTAAAATGTTATCAAAAGACTTCTCTGAAAGAAGTTTGACGTTCGTCGGTTAATTATTTGAAGTTTATTGTAGAACTTTAATTGTTGAAAACCCGGTTGTTAAGACAATTTTATAGTGACAGCAAGTATTTGGGCTGTATTATAAGTTTGAATTTCCCTTGTTGATAAGTTCATTTAGCTCGATTTTTACTATGGCATATTTTATGTGAGCTTGTAAAATATGGTAGCAGTGCGGCAAGTTGGTTTTTCCTACCACCACCCGTTGTGTATATGCAGCCCATGTTTCATGGCCGCCTTTCACAACGCTATCGACTTAGGAAAAGGAATTTACCCCTCACATTCATGGCCCGAGCAGATCTGCACGGGACTAATTTTGAACCATGCAGTGTGCTTGAAAATAGAAAATATAATAAATTGGAGTGACTAGCTCAGCCACTGAAATCAGTTTGATACAGAGTATCATGTGTATAATCCGTGTACTGAGAGCCCGTCGTGTTAGCCGAGTATATTGACTCTAGTGAAGAATCGAGATTATGTTGATCCCTGAATAAATTTGCAAATTTTTCAAATGCAATGAAGTTAGCCTTGGTTGCAATCACGTCAGCGTGGCCTATAGGGCCCGTGTGAGGACTGACCACATCAAACAGTTCTGTTAGTTCGGAATTCATTTGAGGGCAGACCTATAAGAACAGTGCGGCAGTGAAAAGCTCTGAAAATCACCGGAAAATGACTTTCCCTAAAAGAGGTGATTAAAACAGCCAAAACATACTTTAAATTTGTATCGGGCTGAAGTCAACGATGCGGTCCGGCGGAATAGTGAGCGAGCGGGACAATTAAGTATGCAACAAGCAGCGTGAGTAAACGAGCTACAAAGATTAAAGATGTTCTGGGTAATGAGCGTATCGTATTCACAGACCGTACTTCAAAACTGTCGCCGTCCCTCTCTCGCCGGGTGATCTTTGACAGTGGCGTTTGCACCCCTTTTCATATTAATTTACGAGCACTGATTATATTAAAACTCACATCTTTTGAGACAAAGATTTTTCATCATTACATAATTTTCCGATTCTCAGCACCCAATTACTGCTTATAATGGTAACTGCTCAATAGAACAAGATAGTTATTAACTTCCATCTAAGTCTGATAACTTTTTTGGAATTACTTAAATTTGGTAATAAAAGGAAATTTAATTTTTAAAATTACACTGATGAACAAAAACCTGCTTATAGAGTTTGTGGATTCAGAGTCGTAGTCCTGGAGTCAGGGTTTTTTGGCCGGAGTCGGAGTCGTTGCGGCGTTTTAGCCGGAGTCGGAAATTTTGAAAAGTTTGAACTTTTGATATTTGCATATAATATGATTGGTGGTTTGGTATATAATTGAATACATATAAATAGGAAACGTAGGAAAATAACGTGACGATATTAAACTTTTTTGAGTCGAAGTCGTAATTTTTTTTAACGCCCCACAGCCCTGATTAATACATACTTGATATAATAGCGGACCAAGATGACTATGTTTTATATGCTACTAGTATTGCTACCCGGCGTCACTCGGACTAAGCGACTAATAATTATTTAATGTTATATCATTCGACATAATTATATCACAAAATCTAACATCCAAAATAGAGTCAAAATAAAATCACAAACTTTATTTAATTTGATGACAGCTCCATTCTCGCCCATTAAAATGTCCAAATTCAAGGATAAAATCTAATTTGCTGTCAAAAAAATGTCAAATAATACCTTCACGTAAATAATAAACATTATTATTAATAATAAAAGCCGGGAAAAGTTCGGTAGAAGACTAATTTATTACATTTTGACTAAATGTCTTCGCCGATAAAAATTCAAACATATTTTCTTTTATATTCGTTTTTGTGGCAACTTGCAACAATAATGCAAAAGGGAATTACAGACCCACATACATACATACGCCGTTTCGGTTTTATATATAAGATATAACTTAAACTTATTACTTATTGTTAGTTCGAAGATGCATTTGAAAGAGGCGAGACACATGTCACAATTAGTAACAATACGTGGAATAATCAAAGTTATTTTATATTCTATACTTTATATGAATTAACGGTAGATTATGAAGAACGGATTTCGTGTGCCCCACTTTAAAACAAATTTTAATTTAAATTTAGATAAGAAACGCCTTATAATATAAAATGTATACACTGTGTATGCAGTATTTGTGTATTATGTGCTTATAATATGAAAAATAATGAAATCAATCAATTTTACAATGCGTGTTATCTTCGGTGAAAAGACCTGGTCGGAAATTGTCACAATAGTATATTATTTCAATATAAAATTGAGATGTTCGAATGGATGAGAAAGTGTATTATATATCTCTTCTAAACCAGTATATAAAGATAAGTTAGTGTTTGGTAAAAATAGGTTTTGACGAGGGCGTTACCCGACACAGCTGGGTATTATAAAATACCAATACGTAGAGCTAAAAAATACATTGCTCTTTTTGCACAGTGATAGAATGAATTTCTACCTAGTAAATGATGATTCAATTGAAAGCATTATATATCAATACATCATAATAACAATTTAATTTATACATAATTAAAATTTGCATACAATTTTCAGATGCCACTGGCTTGGTGTTGGGTCTGAAAGAAGTGGATCAGTTTTCCGTATCAACCAGCAGGCATTGTTATGTGGAGGGCAAGACGTCATAAACTGTTGGCAGGTTTTATTCCGGGTGGCACCCCAAACAGAATACACTGCCGGTGTTTTCAAACAATTGCGCCGCATGCAACAGCGACGACCGACGGCACTATGACAAAGTTCGAATGTAGCGGAAACACACCCTGGAAAAGAGAAATAATTGGCCCAGTCTCTTTGAAACGCTTTGTTTTCCTGTCTTCTGCTCTTTCAGATGCAAAGCCTACAAAATGAACGATTGCAATATTTAGTTCAACATTTCTCGGTGGGTATCCTTTGCGTATTTTTTGTTATTTATTTTATAACATGATCATTAAAACACGTATAGTTTCAAGGTTTCTTTGAGCAAATTAAAATGATCAACAGTTAATTAATTTTGCGGAAAATAAACGTTAAAAAAAACAGTTCAAGTAACTTATTCTACGGCTGACAAAACATAAAATGTTATGCTATGAAAACACAGTGTCCATAAGAATCCTAAAACTTTCATTTGAATTCACCGACTGAATGAATTTTCAAGATATTTTAGAGGGTTTGCACTAAGATTGCTTGAATCCTTAAGTTCATGATAGATTTTAGTAGAAAAGTAAGCTATTTACTTTATCTTGATTTTATTCTTAACAAAACACACGGATTGGTCATATAGTTGATATGTTATGCTAAGGTTAGTACACAATCAATTTTAAATAAACGCTATGAATATTGACGATTTTTCAGATAATTGTTTGTCAACAAAATCTTACTAAGCTGATGCAACTTATCACTAACTCACCAAAAAATTTAAAGGTTTATTTAATATAGATAATATAATATTTCTTGTACTTATTTAACAGTAAATTTAATATATCAGGACCGGTTTCGCGCATAGCAAGCATTAAAAGTAATATACATAGAAAATAAAAATAATAACACATTTTTTAGTACTTTTTCCACATCTGATTTATTTCATCAGGACCGGTTTCGCTCATGGCGAGCATTATCAACTGATAAGAAATACAATAAGACAGTGGTATTTATGCAAAAGTTAAGGATGAAAACAAGGTATGACAAACAATTGGTACTGCAACTAAGCAAATAAATTAAGTAAATTACAAGACAAATAGACTAAAAATAAAATGTTCAAGACCTCTTAGCAATGCAAAACTAAAACATCAAAAATCAATTAAGTATGAAAAGCCCAAATATTAACTAACACATCAAAAATCAATTAAGTATGAAAAGCCCAAATATTAAGTGAATTTAATAAAAATAAATAAATCTAATGTCTGTCATCCATAATTAGATGGAAGTCCCGGTAATGAGTTCAAATGAGTCAGTACCTGTAACAGAATAAAAGCCATATCAATTCTTACAAATTAAAATCAAAGAAAGGAAAATAAAAAAAATTAGAACTAAAAGTAGAAAGAAATACAATAAGAATTGGTTTAGTGAATTGGGTATAGTAATGGCGAGGAAACGAAGACTAATTGATCATTTAAAAGATTACAATTATTCATAAATTTATGTCGGTTTATTTCAAGGATTTCTAACTTATCTAGTTTTACAGATTTATTAATAATATGCAGGATTTTAAAGTACTAAAAACTTTAAAATCCTGCACATTTTTACTTCACAAAACAAAAAAAAAACTAATTGCGCTCATAATTATTGTGTTTATTTGTGCACTGGCAATATAAAGCGTGTTCAGCTTTTTGAATTGTAAGGAATAACCATTTTTATTAATAATAGTACCAAAGTAATCATATCTGAATAGATACCGAGAAAAGTCATTATAACATATTTATATCATAAAGAGTAACAATTTGTTAGGCTCATTTTGATCATTGGAAAAGCTTTCTTATTTAACAATCTTAGGGAAATAGATAACATTGTTTTTTCAAACGAAATTTGAGCTATTTAAATGTATCTATACCCTGCAACAATCTAACGGTGGCCAAACAATTTCACTCGATAATTGAAAATAACGTATCTTAGAATGTATTTTTAGAGATTCTTTAAATTGAGAACTTGTATTTATAAATGATAAAGTCATAACGTAAAAATACCGCCTAACTTTTCGAAATTGTTTACTTTTAAGATTAATACGGCGGCAAGAAATCAGTCCTGAAATCTTCCGAAGTTTCTTCAAAAGTGTATAACATATATATACAAAGATTACAAGAATACCGAATAAACATTTGAAGAGTTGGATGTCTTGTTTGCAGGCGCTCACAGCGATACAGGCTCACACATGTGTTGGTGTTTCAACAAAACTTTTAGTTTTCGAGCTTAAGTTTATAGAGTTTTTAGAGTTGAGATGTCAAAGAGTGTTGGCGGTCTCAGTTATATTTATAAGAAGGCAGACATAAGATTTAACATAGTTTTTCAATATTACATTTCTTTTTTATTGTTCTCTGGCACCAGTATTTCATACATTTTGTTTTACAATTTTCAATCTGTTGAATAACACATCGAAAACACTATGTGTTTAACATACGCTTATAAATATAATCTTGGCTTAAAAGCATAGTTGTACGTTTTTTTTGTGTTTATGTACACTGATTATTTAAATATTAATAACCGTGTTATCTATATGTTTATGATTTATCATGTCTGATTAAGCTGACAACGGTGATTATATATTGATTTTTTTTCAGGAGACTGCTCCCATCAGTTTTTAAGAGATAGTATATTTCTGTTCTTGTAAGTAAATAAGATGCATGAATAAAACAATAAACTTTTGAATTGTCTTTTTTCACTACCTTGTAAATTTATAGCATTTTGTGACGTTGATATTAATTGAATTGAGGTGTCGTGACCTCGTATCGGAGGATCATCAACCACGTGCAGTCTCACAAATTGTTTATAAAACGATCTAAGATATCTAGCAACATGGTGGAGTGTCTGGAAAATACCATTCTGGTTCATTCTTGATTTGGTCAGTCCATCTTAAAGAGCTCTTTTCCGTGCTCTCTTGCCATTCACCATAAACTTTTGAGTGCCACAGAAGCAGTCTTAGAGAATTTGTTAATCAGTTCGTTTGCTTTTCATGGATTTTTTAACATCTTCGTAATTCCTCACGTAATTAACATCTAGTCTTAATTTTTTTTCTTGACAATCCATATTTTATAGACTTGCGTATTTCAATAAATTGAGAAAACTATAAAAAATATTTTTTCATTTTTATATCATTTCGGCTTCTCAGCACTAATTTCATCAATATGAAACATCGGTAAATTATGGATATATGGTCACGGGACAGAATCCCAATACTCTCGAGCTAAGATCAAAAAATTTATACATACTGGCTTATAATTTTATGTTTTGACTTTAATATTTAAGTTCTTGTGGATTATTATAAAAATGTGGAATCCAAATGATTAAATCTGAAGAATATTACTTATTATTGTATGAGTTCTGAAAGAAGAATTTGTTTTTTAATATAACCTATAGTAAAATTATTCTTTTTATATTTAACAAATAATAAACTTATGTGACTGTCTCTATCTGTATAATATTATTATTTGTGTAGTTTGTGGTTGCATTTTTGCTCCTGTAAATTAAGACAACTCGATTTCATACTTATCGCGAGTATTCTTTAGGATCTTTTATTATAATAAATTTAAAAATTAACGACGAAACATTTCAAAAAATATCGTAAGCCTTATATTCATTTCATTTAATGTGCTTATTTTTCATAAATCTTTACAAAAATTCTGTCCCGTGACCATATATCCATAATTTACCGAAACATCTAAGTTTTAAGACTCCCAAACTGAATACTGATATACACTAATCATATGACTACGTCATGTCGAATCAAATTTTTCAAATTCAAGCTGTGCTTAAAAATTAATATTTTTTTACATATAAGGAGATTATTAAAAGATTGGTGATAAAAAGAGACAATGCATGTTATTTTACTTAATGTCAGTGCATTATAATTTGACAAATAAAGTAAAGTAAAACATTGATTTAAAAAAATACATTATGTAGATATACATAATAGAAAAAAAACAAAGCACCAATCTCATCCATCAATAAGCCCACCTCTCACAGCAATTATCCAATATATATCCCTTGCAACAAGCGTCGCTAAATAAAAAAGAACAATTTAGAGAAAAAAAGTTTACGGTAATGGTTTGCGCCACATAGATAAAAATCGGAGGCATGCTGACTTAATATATAAAAATAAAATGCAGAAACGATGTATCACGAATGGCTTTTTGATCATGCCTGAGTGAGAGATTTGATACGACTTTGTCTTGAGTGAGAGAAGTATTGGATAAAGTACTTACAGACATACAACACAAGCTTTGCTCAAAAGCCTCTTAAAGCTAAAAGTAAATAACACGAGATAGTTAAAACAAACAAAAACAAAAAAAAACATAAAGTAAACGAAATAAGCAAGGGTTTCCGATAATCCTTTCCCTTTGGTACGTCCGGTGTCAAAATAAATCAAACAGTTTGGAGTTGAAATAATTCATTCGGCTGACATTTTATGTGTGCGCTATTTGGCGTAGAGGTACGTGCGGCATCTTCCCTACCGATCTCTCTAGTCCAGTTCGATACCGTTGGAATATAAGCCTATTCATTATAGATGAACCATGACTTGCCAATCAAATATTCCGAGAATTCGTGAATGTGATTTGAATTCGGAATGGAAACAATATGTTTCAATGGACGGTCAAAAGAAAATCTTTTATTTAAAAGCATCCTTTTTGTTTTGACAATCATATTTTTTAACCTGTTCAACAGACCTCTCAATAACAGAACTCTGGTAGGTATGCTCTTTTGAAATAACAATAAACTATTTATTTATGTATGGCAACGACGTATCTTACGCTTGATTTGAATATTCAAAATGTTCCTTTGATTAAAAACAGAATTTTTTACTTTATGTCATAGATGACAAGAAAAAGTATGGACCATTTAAATAGGCGACGTATTTTTTAAAAAATATAAGTATCTGGTGTATTTAATCAATAAACCTTAAAAACTTTGTAAAACCAGAGTAATACCAAAAAATCGTTTATAGTTGTTGAATAATCACTCACCTCAAACGAAAGAAAGCTCAAAATTAGTAATAGTCAAAAATAATAAAAGAATTAAAGTAGGTAGTCTCCAGATTTATTTTTGATTACTATGCCAGCTCTGAATATATATCAACATTATCAAAAGTCAGGATTTCAACTGAAGGTGTTTGATGGAATTCCAAAATCAATTTTGAATCGCATAAATTTTGTTTTTTTATATAGTTTTGTTGCTAATGGTCCGAGTTTCGCCTTTAGACATCTAAATGCATTTCAATTCCATGAATGAACGTCAACTGACAGTTCAAGCTCATTCAAATACACCCGAGCAACTAAATTCCTGAAGATGACTAAATTCAAAACCCGAGCCATTAGCGACAAAACTCATGGAAAAGTACAAAATTCAAACGATAAAATTTGTATCATAATTATTTGAGAATCAAATAGTATAATATTTGTATGTTATCGTAATTGCTAATCTCACAAATGCTAACTCAATCATTTAACAGTGTTTATTCATATTATATAATAAAACATTTTTAATACTTATTCCACATACAATTTAATGAATCCGGACCGGTTTCACTGATGGCGAGCATTATCAACTGATATTATAATAGCGAAACCGGTCCTGATCCAATAAATTTTATGTGGAATAGTAACTAAAAATGTTTTATTATAACGCCATTCCACCAAGTATCGACTGTGAGCACGTTAAAAGTGGTTTGTTTATTCCAGGGCTGTGGAGTCGGAGTCGGAGTCGGAGTCGTCGCGGCGTTCTGGCTGGAGTCGTACTCGGAGGCGGAAATTTTGAAAAGTTTCAACTTTTTATTTTTGCATTTAACATGTCAAATTTGGCTTGTGGCCGCATTGATAGGGTTGATATTTAATTAAATACACATAAATAGGAAAATTAGGGAAAAAAGTGACGATATTAACCTTTTTTTAGTCGGAGTCGCAGTCGTGTTTTTGGTCAATGTCGGAGTCGGAGTCGTGATTTTGGTAAATGCTGGAGTCAGAGTCGGAGTCGGACTTTTTTTGACCGACTCCACAGCCCTGGTTTATTCATATGTTGTTATGTCATATTTTTCTTCAATTATATACAACTGGTCTGTTAATTGATATTGTATATTATGTATACGGTCTTGCCATTTCTTGTATTTATCATATATCCATATTATCTTCCCCTAGTTCTTCACTGAAAAGCACGTCGTAACACTATACCAAGCCCTAGCCAAAATAACTCTCCATTCAACTCTTGTAAATTACACCATATCTGGAATATGCGGCGCGGGACGGATGCCGTACCCATAGTTTTTGAGCGCCGGCAAAGCTTCTCGTCTCATCTATTATTGAGGAGATTGCCCCATAAAGTTCGCCCTCACGTTTCATACGGTTCGGGTATATTGGTGTTCGACCGGCGAGGACCGCCCATCGGCTTTCCCCCTGCCCTTTGGCCCGAGACTAAATTTTCCCCCTCCGCACCTCCGCATATCTTAAGATTTTATTGACAGCTGTAATGAAACGGAAGTCTGCATTGCCTGAATATTTTGCGACTCTGTTTCATATTTGCCGCACTTTGTGTATGTGATGAATACAATTTAAACTAAAACCTCCTTGCTTCCCGTAAAAGGGATAAATACCAAACTTAATTTTGTAATTTATCATTTAAAAATATTAGAATCAATTTGCTTTATTACTTAAGCAAAATTTGCGATAGTAAGTCCAAAGATGCCTCTGAAAAAGGCAAAACACGTGTCACAATTAGTAACACAATACGTGGAATAATGAAAGTTATTTTATATTAAAACACTATATTACTACTTGATCGTCGGCGACGGCGCCACCATCGAGCGAGTGGTGTGCAATACTCAAACAAAATTGTTCATTTACTTACTAATTTTAATATGAAAGATATAAAAGAAAAGAAATCTTAACGTACACTTTTTTTTACTTAAACAATACAATTTAAATGGCTTCTGACGATATCTATTCCATGGGGACAATTTTATTTCCAAATTCACTCTGGTCATATGGTAAAATTATAGTCTTTTTGTTTCATGTATTGTACAGCAAAAACATTTCAAAAATCATATTAAAACTTAATTCACTATAGGGATACGTTATTTATATGGCGTGGATTGATTCTAGTTATTATTTTATTATAAATAAAAATCGAGGTTGTGTCATGTTACGATATTTGGTTAAGAGATGTTCATAAAGAGGCGAAACATGTGGCAGTATTTATTATACAATATATATGTACGTAGTATAACAAATTCATTTAATTTGATTTTATGTTTATATAGCTGGATTTAGAATGTGCAGGTTTTGCATTTAAAAAAATATAAATCGTCAAAATATTTTATATTTAATGTAAGAACATATTTATATATGTATTTAAAGTTACGCGTTCTTACTTCGCAAAGATCTAAAAATTCAATTATAGTTGATCCTTGTACTGAGTGCATCATCCTGGCTTGCTGATTATACCCAAGAGATGAACACATGATTATCATATAGAAAAAAATAATAAAATAAACAAATCTGTGAGTTCTTGTTATAATTTCACTCGAAACTAATAAATATTCCTCTTTGTAACATAATTGTGTTCTGTTTAATCACTAGTAAGTTTTTAGGGGTAACCGGACAAAACAGAACATGACAAAACAGAACGTGACTTTTCAGAACGTGACTTTTCAGAATATGATATAACAGGTTAGGTTAGGTTTTTTGTCATGTTCTGTTTTGTCATGGACCCGTTTTTAGGATAATTTACCTCTGATATTTATGTTCGTATGAAATCTAAAGCCGCAATACAACCTTGAGACTATCATAATATATATGCCAGTCTGTCTATAACTAACATCACAGCACTGCGCTCACACAGGATACGGAGATTGAGACCGAAAAATTGCAGAGTCACTTAGTTACGAATAGAATTTTTAATAAGTATCTTCTAATTAAACTATGAAATTCGTAGCAATTGCTTTGTTAAAAGAAGTTTCTGTTTTATAGAACAGCTAAATGTATTCGACCATCTATCTTTATATATAAAACATGAATACGATTTAAAATTGAAATATAGTGCCAAGATTTCAATGGTACTTTTTTCAATGCAAATACACTTCAGTTTCGGTTACAGCGAGACAGACCAGACGCAAACTGAAACATTTGAATCCTGTCTTTCCTTCGCAAGGCAGCATAGCCTTTTATCTGTTTACATAATAAAACGGTTCATTGTTTTAATATTCTGACTGAAAAGTAATTCTTCATGTGCACAGTAATCGCATTTTTTTTTTTGCAAAGAACTCTCGTAAATATTTTATGATACAAGAATCTGAATGGTAAAATTTGAGCGATCGTTTTAAATGAATAATATTAGTTTATAGCTCACTTAAAAACATATGAATTGTACGATCAATATCGTTGACCATAATCATTATTCAATATTGATTCAGAAATAAAGATATATCTTTAACGTTTCCAATTATATATATACGTCACTTTTAAGGTGTTTACTGTCTTAATACTTCATCAGTTGATAATGCTAGCCATGAGCAAAACCGGACCAGGTCCATTAAATTTAATGTGGAGTAAGTACTAAAAATGTGTTATTATTTTTAATATACCTACATATATAAGTTACTACTTTCAATGAATTCAGCAGTAACAATGTGGATGTTTATTTTTATATACAACTAGTATTGCTACCCGGCGTCGCTCGGACTAAGCGACCAATAATTATTTAATGATATATCATTCGAAATAATTATATCACAAAATCTAACATCCAAAATAGAGTTAAAATAAAATCACAAACTTTATTTAATTTGATGACAGCCCCATTCTCGCCTATTAAAATGTCCATATTTAAGGAAAAAATCTAATTTGCTGTCAAAGAAATGTCAAATAATACCTTCACGTAAATAATAAACTTTATTATATTAATAAAAGCCGGGAAAAGTTCAGTAGAATACTAATTTATTACATTTTGACTAAATGTCTTCGTCGATAAAAATTCAAACATATTTTCTTTCATATTCGTTTTTATGGCAAATTGCAACAACAATACAAAATGGAATTACAGACCCACAGACATACGCCGTTTCGGTTTTATATATAAGATTAAATTGATAACTAACTGTATTATTCCATGTGCTGTGTTATAAAAAGTGACACATGTTTCACCTCTGTGAGAAACAAACTCAATCTGAATTTAAGAGTTAGGTTTGGATGCCAAAGAAACAACTGTTTCGTGCACTGTATTTATTACAATAATTACTTTTATTACAATTAAATACTTTTATTACAATTACATATTTTTATGACAGTTAAATACTTTAATTTAGACAATTTAGAATTTCAACTGTAGGTGCTTGACGGAATTTCAAGATCAACTTTCAATCTTTTGAATTTTGTACTTTTTTATGAAAATCAGTCATTTTTTGAGTACTGTAATAAAAAAGAATATTTTTTGTTTATACAAGAAAAAAAACGAATTTTAATGATCTTCAAATGAGTGAATGCCTTACGTCCTTACGGCAATAACATGATAATTGCTTCAGACTTTAAACGATTCTTTGCCGCTGTTATACATCGGCTCTATATCGAATCTTTTCATGTTTTAGAAATAGTCATTACACCGGGTTTATTATACTTATTTCTGCTTCGACAGTAAAACCTTTTTTTTCAGTTTGTATGGCATCTAAAGCTTGGTTGTTAAAGTCCACTAGATAAATAAATAGTAAAGTTCTTCTCTGTAAAACTAGTAGATTCCATATTTTAGACTCGGCGTCTTTGTAACGTAAATAAGTATTTTTTTTCAGTGGTGGAAAAAATAAAAAAAAACCCGAATAAAAAAAGCAAAATAAATAAACCTTGTATATAAATATACGGCTCGATCCCGATTTGATATTATATAATGAGACTATTAATATTTAGTTTACATAAAAAAGAAAATATAATTCTTATAATTTCGACAGAAAGGCTCAGTTAACAGTTTGCAAATTTTAAATTAACGCCTCAATCTCCCAAACTTCCATTGTTTTACCCTTTTAAATGAATATCAATTATTATAAACTCAAACACTTGAAATCAATCAATCCTTTAATAGTAGGTCGGATACACCCACGAATTATATTTATCCATATCGACACGTTATTTGTATTTGCGATACTCCATTCAAAATAGCAGATAATTATAATTTACCCACATAATCCATTGAAACTCATTCATATGAAAATTTTCATTAATTCATATAGATAACGTTAATAACAATTAATCTTAGTGATCTACACTTATTTCTGCATATAAACGATACAAACTGTTTACTACGCGTCAGTTCAAGTACTTTCGTGCACTTATAATGCTTGAAGATGCCGAAAGGCGAAACCCGGGTTGTTAGCGACAAAACTGATGGAAAAATACAAAAATTTAAACGATTAAAATTTTACAGAAAAAATATAAATATTTTTGTAGTTTTAAAAAACTTCTTATATACATGATCATGTTGGTTTTTATCGGTATTGAATACAAAATTCGTTAATAGAATTCTATGTTATATTTGTTCGGTAAATATAAATACACGAACTAATTGTTATTTTAATCAAACGGCTAATGCTTACAATGAGAAGTCCAACTACAATTCAAACAATCATTGCAATTATTTATTTCACGTAGCTTTGCGTTTTGAATAATGACACGATAAACAACTCTGCTATTAGTCATTATACAAACCTCGAATAATTATGAATTAGCCATTAGCAGGAAACTTATTTTTAGCTTTTAGAATTATTTAATTATTGCGTACCCACTTTACGTCACACGAATGCAAGTCTGATAGTATCTTCCCTATTTTTTCAATATTGGGTTCGCGAGTGTCCAGGGTAAAATTTTACAGCATTTAAAAATAATATTAAGTATCATTATCTATGTTAGCATGCATTAAAAAAAGGGATCCTTTGAGAGCGCATGCTCTATGAGCATTGTATTTACTAAGTCGACTGTTATTTATTGCAACCAAAATTTTTCATTGAAAAATTACCATTTGTCCATAGAATTAATTGATCATCAAAAATCCTACTGCTTGTAAATCAAGTGTATTGTAAATTTGCTTTGTCTTTATTAGTATACTGTGACGAGATATCATTTAAAGGTTTTGATAGTTAAAGCTTAGAAATAAGTAAATTTGAATCGATTGAATTCTAAATTAAAAATTATTGATTTAGCTTAAAAATCTAAAAGCGTTTATTTATTTTTCAGGTTTTATGTCACATTTCGAGAGATAAATTGACTAAAGATTGCTACTATAATATTATTTTAAAGGTAAACATTGTTTGCAGTTTTCCTATTGAAAAAATATGAAAATTTATTAGTTTGTCTTATAATTGTACTAGTATTGCTACCCGGCTTCGCTCGGACTAAGCGACCAATAATTATGTAATGTTATATCATTCCCAAAGAATTACAGACCCACAGACATACATACATACATACGCCGTTTCGGTTTTATATATAAGATTAACTTTCGAATAATTAAGTCAAACTTAAAGATTCTTTGACCGGTAAGGCCAAAACGGGAGCAATAAATTATAAAATCAAATCACTTTCAAGATTTTTATTGTCAATACTTCGTGGAATAGCATTATATTAAAAAGTAATGAAACATTTGTTTTACTTATTCCACAATTAATTTATAAATCAGGGCCGGTTTCGCTCATCGCGAGCATTTTAAACTGATCACTCTATTGATATCAGACATTTGTTTCTTTTAAAAAAAATAACGTTTTTCAAAGAAGGTTGTGACGTCCGGGTACCTCTTACATCTATAAAGCCTGAGTGAAAAGCTTCGCACAGTGAGATTGTGACTTCGTTGGCTAGACGCTGTCTATGAACTTGGAAAATTATTAAACTTGATCTAATAAATGAGATGGTGGAGATGAAAGCTGAGGTACACCTTTGACTGTGGAATATTTTCTTATGATAGGAAATAGGTAATTCAAAACTAAATCTTAATAAATCGTGAGGTTGTTTTCTTAAATTTCTTGCTTAAAATTTGGTCACGATGTTAAATATTCTAAAATTTTATAAAGCTTTTAAAACCATTGTTTCGCTGAAGAAAATATCATTCAGTGTAAGGCTCAGGTTCAGGGTGAGTTTCATAGAAATGGTACGCACCCGCTATTAACTCTTTGAACTCCTCAAACCATATTTTTTTCCTTCCAGCAGCCCCTAATTAGATTTGAGAAATTGATTGATACCAAAAGGTTCGCGTATTTCTTAGCATGGTTAAACGAAATAACAACAATATACCTCATTATGTCTGCCTCGTCGGTCCCTTTCGTTTAGTGGCATGAGCTTTGTCCTATCGATTGGGGGGCCCGGGTTCAATTCCCGGCAAGGTCAGATTTTTTCAATTGAAAAAGAGATCTTGAGCTGGGTGTATGTATTTTATCGTTGATTTGTACATGACTGATTCATTATTTATCATCCAGTTATTCTCGTATATCTTTCACAATAAAGAAATTTTTTTTCTTTTAAAAAAAAATTAAAATTAAAAATTATGACATACTACAAACATGAACCTTGTTTTTGAATTAAAGATAATGTAAAATTAATAAAAAATATTTTTCCAACCAAGTTGTCGAGTTACTTATACGATGACTCGGCAAAGGATTTTTTATTATTTGCTCATTTCGGTATGTTTTTGATTCAGCATGTAGCGTAAATTAATCGGTACTTTTATTTCAACGGGAAACGTCTTTATCAACATTCCACTGGAAGGGAGAAGTGAATTTCAATACTTTTGTAAGCTACACTCGCTTTTTAATTAAAGTTAATTTACAATGTGCTATTGTGTGAGGCGTAGGAGAAACAAAGGTCGACGTTATCTTGACGCTCGGAGGGTGGGGTATGAAGGGGCTGGCCCGTCTCGGCGGCTGCAGTACTAACATGCCGTGATTTATATTACCGCTTTATTTGTCAGGAAATTAGTGCATGTTTCATTAATGAAAACCCCTTGCCCATCCGAGTGGTGGAGAAGGTATGAGGATGTGTTCAACTTTTACACTTTATGCAATAATAGTATCAACACTATTATTGATGCTCTATGAAAACCTTAACGAGGGAATTGTTATAACGACATGAAGATAAATTAAACTGAACGGCTTATATCTAGAGACTCCAATTCGAGTATCGCATACTCAATACTGCGATACGAGTATTTTTTTAAATACTCGAGTAATACTCGAAATTTATAAATGAAGATTTATTTCAATATTTTATTTACATATTTAAAAAAATATATATATATAATGTCAATCAATTTTAACTATAAAACCGACATCTACAGCAACGGAAAGGGTTTTTTCTAATATATGTAGTAATTATATTAACAAAACTTCGAACCGATTTAAAATTTGAGACGTTTAATTCTCTATTATTTTTTAAATGTATGTTTTATAAATTAAAATAAATGTATCAATGAAATTGAATAAGTTTATTTATCATCTATTTATTTAAACGAATTTGAACTAATAATATATATTTTGGTACATCTGAAACTACTCGATCATACTCGAGTACTCAAGTATTTAAAAAAATTACTACTCGATACTGGAGTTGTTGAGATGTCGAGTATTTTGGAGTCTCTACTTTTATCCTATTTATACTGGCAGAAGGCTTTATGTAAAAAAATTGTTACAAGATAATCGACTTTTCCTAAAATCATGAAATTGAAAACATTCTATTTATACACATAAATCTTTCATTGTTGAACTTACCACTCCAAATTTAATTTGTGTATAACTAAGTAATTTTTTGTTGGTGTTTTTTAATTTATTTACGAAAAAGATACTTTACGAGAAAAAACTATGGGTGATGGAATAATGGAAAGCTTTTTTTCAAATTCATAGAACGTGTTAACATCTATCTATCTGCATTCATACCTCACTTGTATTTTTAATAAAACTGACGATATATTCGCATTAAAAGTATCAATTATTATTTCTGTACCTTTTTGAAAATGTATTATTAAAACTAAAAAAAAATCGTTTAGTAGTAAATATTAAAACATTTCGCTTTAAACATAATTTAATATGAACAAGGAAGAATTATTAATAGTGCTGCAAGGCGATATTTTCAATTGTCTATCAACGCGAGGGCAATTTTAGACGAGATATAAGGTTCTTAAATAAATTATTCATGAGCCGTGATCGAATTTTTAGTTAAACCTTGATTGTGAAAAGCTAACTATTTAGTTTTGCGATATTACACTTTAAAAGAGTAAGTTCACTAGAATCGACGATGAAATACATTATCAAAGTGAAATAACACAAATCATTATAATATTTTATACGACGTATATCTACTTATATACAAGGCAATATATCATTTACATTAAGAAATTATCGAGACTTTTCCGTTCAAAAATGGTCAACGTTCTTAGGGTCGTCCTACTCATATGTGAAATAACGGGTTGGTGTCCCCGAACTGTATTTTTTTCGCATTGATCTTTGATTTAACAATCTGTTTTAAGATTTATGTCAGCAAAAAAATCTACCTGTTTTCCTATCATTAACGGTTAAAAAAGCAAAAAAAATACTTCTGGTCCATTATTACTCCCATTTTTTATTAGTACACATAAACTGTGCGCATAAAAATGCACATAAACTTCTTTCAAAATGTTATGAATGAAAGATTTTTTTTTTCAAAAAAATAGGCTTTCCTTTAATAGTTGTTGGAAAAAGAAAGAAATTTGTTCATGTAAGCAATAAATATGACGTGTTTCTTATGCCAAGCGTTAAAATTACAAGTTTTATATCGATAATGATGACGAATTTTTTTTTGTAAAAATATTCTCTGATAATCCTTTATCATCAATTAAGTTGTGTTTTAATAAAAATTTAAAAAATAATTTTGTAAACATTTTCATTAGATAAACTCAATTTGAGTATTATAACAAAGCCATAAGTAAGTAAATAGGTCCTTATCTTCAAATTATAATTTGATTGCTCTATCTTATATCAGCATTGTCCCAGTCTAATGCCGACAAAACTATTGTAGCATTCTGAATACCTAACGATATTAATGTTCCCCGAGTTAATGAACTTAGTGTTATCTGCCATTAAGAAACGATCTAGCATTCAAAAGTATGTAAAGTCGTTCCGGCTATTTGTGATGTACACATAATGTGCGTCTAACTCGTGGAAGTTTATTGCATTTTAACGCTTAGGTATATGCTGGATACTATAAAAAGCGATTAAAAGTTTCGCACATCTTGAGATGGGGATAAATTTATAAGGGAACGTTATTTACGTTACCATCATCATTTACGCCATTCTATACATATATTTAAAAAAAAAAACAGTTACCGACAAGAAACACATTTCAAGCACTGAAAATTGTAATCTTATTTCAACGTCAGATTATTATCAACATCGTTTATACATGTAAGTTAACTACATCGCAATGAATCCAACAAAAATAATATATCATATGTAAATCATTCAGGCACAACGTCAGGTGTTTTTTGACGAATATTGGTAGTAAATTAATAGCACAACCTTCGTTTCCGATGAAGATAAAGATGTTAACATGGGCTTAAGAAAATTTTAGCTGTTAGCTAACAGTTTTCATTGCGATTTCATAATCGTATAATAAGTGAGTATATAAGAACCATACAACATAAAAAAAAATCCAAAAATCAATTAATAGTAGCCTCGCAAAAAATAAACATACTATAAAGTGACCGATCGCCCAGAAGACCATCAATAAAAGATGAATAATAAACGTCTAAAAAATCCTTTTCTTTAATTAGTCTAATTTTTAAATTTTGTAGATAGTTTTGTTTGAAGTTTATTTGGAGGTTCAAAAAAAGGTCCATCCTTTTATTTTATACTATTATCATTATAATCCAGAATTCGGATTAACGTGTCCACATCGTCCAGCCATTGCAGACGTCACCAGCACTTATTTAGTATTCCACAACTGCATAATGATTTGTTTCAGTGCGGTTTTCCATACGAGCTTAATGTCCCCCAAAGCCTGTTGGGCTTAATAAACTGATCAACGCCGAGAGGAAAAAACAGTATCATCAGACGGCGTGTGAATTTTAAATACTATGTTGGAAAATAAAAAATTATACATATATGTTGGGAATAAATGAACACTGACTAAAAACACTTCTTATGTCAAGTAATCGTTACGAAATCTTGATTATCGCTTTAAGAAAATAATGAAATATGCAAAGATAATTCGTCTTTGAATCCGTCTAGCTAATTCATATAAGATAACTCATAAGTCTATTAATTTTTTATCATACCTTCATGAAAAATTATTTGCTGAATATAAATCCCTGACATCCTTGAAAATTTAAATTTGCATGCTCCCAGCTTTTACCTACGTGGTCGTAACAAAGACAAATCAATTTTCTTTGTCAAAACTTGTTTGTCACGTAGGTCTTTTGAATCTCCAGTTGCAAGGGCTATTCGGCTGATAAATGCGCTGCCTATTGATGTTGACATCTTCGGCAGTGAACTTGATGCTTTGTTTAAAAATTATGTTTTCTTATGTAAATAATATGTTTCTGTTCTGTTTTTTATTTTTGTGTAATATTTTATGTAATCTTTATTTTTCTCAAACGCATGGCGCATTGGCGCTTGCTGTAATGCCATGTATTTTTAATAGTTTTTTGCCAATAAATAAATAAATAAATAAATAAATGTTATAAAAAGCATTGATTGAGTAGGCATTTACTTGGTAGAACTCCATTATAATACGGTAAGAAAAATAACAATGTATGTTAGTTCTACATAAATTATTTTATACATTTGTTGATAGCTATTTCGGCTTACGCCTTCGTCAGAACTAATTAGTTATAAAACCGTGTTATAAAATGCGTTTTACATCTGTGATGAGTTGAGTCCTACATTTTTTTGCTTTTACTATCAAATACATTAAATCATACATTTTTATGAATTCCAATTACGTTATTTTCCAGTAAGTCAATTTTGAAAGAAAATGCACTTTACAACTGTGGTTTAACATAGGAAAATTCTGCATTTTAATTGCACAAACTTAATAAAAAGCCATTTAATTTATGTAAATTATTTTCCAGCTGGTCATTTAAGCTTGCCATTAATCCAAGTGTTTCTGGTGTTTCACCATAAAATCAAGTCTGTAGATTCTACTCGAATATATTAAAAGCGATTAAATTAAATATTCAATTTCTCAACTTCAAAATACAAATATTATATTTCATAAAAAGTGTCTTTTGTCTGGCAAAAAAATAAATAACTAAAAACCCGGCTGGGTTGCAATGTCCAAAAATGCAGTCGCTAATTTTTGACACTTACCTTTAATGCGAGCACTATAAATTTTGCTTAACTTGACAGTATGGATGTCGTATGTTAAAATCACATCATTGTAACTTTTAAGCATACGCCAATAAAACACGGCAAATAATGTTCATATATACCAGTGCTCCACAACCGCTGTACCACGCTACACTATATAAAAGCTCTTGGGAAGTGAAAAGAGCCAAATGGCATTTTTGTAAAGAAAGTTAAGTCAAATGCAGTGCTATATTTTATGTCTTAAATTATCCTACTAGTGAAGTGAAATTATTATAAACACGCTGCAGTAGTAGGTGCTTTTTCCATTAAACAAAAATATTCTCTGGTCTAGTATAAAAGTTTCATCATTTTGCTACTTGGCTCATTTCACCTCTCAAGGGATCATATTGTGCCATGAGGCGATCTTTTGCTAAGGTGAGAAAAAAGGTTCGGCCCAGCTCCATAAATGACAAATTTTGCGTATACTTGTTATTTTAAATGTGTATCTAATTTTTGCGATTACATACTTGTATTATGCTATTATTAAAAGTAAAACGGTTCTGTAGCACTGTTCTATGCAATCGGAAAACCGTAGCAATATCAACGCAGTAAAACTACAAGAGAGTCAACTTATTTTATTTCCAACTATAAAATACTATCCCCATCTGGGGTCGTAGCTTGCCGTAGTCTTACAATTGTAAAAGCCTTGACACTTTATTCGTTACTGTGTCGGGCTGTCTTTTAATGCATAATAAATTGATTTAAATAATACGATTTGAAACAAAACGCTATGACAAAATCAGTTGGTATATTGGATTACATAAGACGGTGAACATAACAAGGAAAATTACATGAATACTACTTAAGAGCAACTTGGCTATGTTAAATATAATATTATGCAATCACATAAATTCAACAGTGGATATAGAATCAACATAAAAATGATGTGAGTCCATTTTATAGACAGATTCAAATTTATTAAAATGTTTCCAATGAAAAGAATTATAATTCACTTTATTTTGTTACTCTCACAAAAAAGAGTTTGATATTTGAACCGGTTGGGGATCAAATCTAAGCGTTTTGTTTTCAAGCCATGTCTACTACTATTGTAACACATAAATAAACTTCTAAAAACACATATTTAACGTAATCTGCTCGTTATAAGTTTTTCAAATCACTTCGTTCTCTAAGAGTGAAAGTTAAAATGATTTAGTTGCACACTGTTTTTCAGGATCTGAGCTCTTAAGACTGAGTTGAGACGAATAATCAAATGAAACCAATTCATGCATGCATAGGGAAAATATTATTAATGTATCTTTATTTATCAATCTAATAAAATATTTTTTGAATAAAGAATAGTACGAATGTATAAAAGGCTATTTTATTATAAAATACAAGATAACTTTGATCATTCTTCGTATTGTGTAATTAATTGTGACGTGTGTTTCGCCTCTTTCAGTAGCATCTTCGAACTTACAATCACAAAGTTTCCTTAAGTAATGAAGCAAGATTGATTTTAATATTTTAATATGATAAAATTACAAGATGGAGTTTGGGATTTTTCCTTTATACGGGAAGCAAGGAAGGAGCTATAGAATCAAAACAAAGCAAACAAATAATTATACTTCTAATGACGTTAGTATTACAAAATAAACTAATGAGAAGCAATCAATCATGTAAGCTATTTTATTATTCTTAGTAAAGATATTAACGTTTTTTTTATAATCTTACCCATATTATTCAAGCCATGCCGTCTTATTTCCTATGATGATTTGAATGTAATAAGTGTAAAGAGTACTGCAACAATATCATTTTTCAATCAATTTCCCAGTGACACGTCGAAGTGAAACTAAGCGACGAGGGTCCGTAGCACAGTGCCAATTTTACAGAAGTACACGTAATCAATAAACGTTTGCTGCAACGACAAATAGCCTGACATCTCGCTCAAATATTTCTTCTTCTTGAATAACGGACAAAAGCACGCAACTAAGGCATTTGTTTTATTTTTAAAACACGGTGCCATCCAATCTGCCACCAACGTTTTGTTTTTAAACATTTTTTTTATTTATTAAGTATACTTACTCTTTATTGAATACCATAAAAGTCTTGAAGTCCATAAAATTATGAGTGAAAAAAAAAATATGGCTATTTGCAACGTCCAGCTTAAAATAGACGTCCGTGTATCCGACCAGTAATCAATAATTCGTTTGAAAAGGGATTTGAACTTGTCACAATATAAGCATTCTAAGCCAACAACGCTGAAAATCGACCACGGACACCGACGTGAAAAAAAATATTTAAGTTATTTTAACTTATAACATATTATTTTTATAAAACAACTATATCAAATTTGAATCGTTTGAATTTTTAACTCTTTCATGATTTTTGTCACTACTGAAAGTTCTAGTTCTGCTCAAGAAGCTGATCAGTTCAAGTTAATTCGTGCACTTGAAATGCCTGAAGATGCCGAAACGCGAAACGCGAAACCCGTGTCGTTAGCTACAAAACTCACGTACAAAATTCAAAAGATTTAAATTTGATATTGAAATATCATTAAGCACCTTCAGTCGAAATTATAAATTACAATAACTACATATATACTGTTTGAGTTGTTATTTACTTGGTGGAACTCCATTATAATATGGTGAAAAAAATAAAAATGTTTTTTAATTCTACAGAAATTATTTTTTATATTTGTTGATAACTATTACGGCAATCAGAATCGTATCATATATCAGAACTAGTTCTGACGATGCCGTAAGCTGAAACAGCTATCAATAAATATACCAACTATACCTTGACGTAGTTAAAAATTAAATAAAATGCTCGTGTAAACTACGAGTAAAACATCACAACGTAGATTTTGTAGTCGCATATATAATATATTTACACAATTGCTCTTATCGTTTTATCAAGTATCCCAGTCGAAGTCTAAAGTTGTGCTAAAGAACGACTCCCGCCACAATTTCACTGGAGCTTAGTGGTTTATCGCAGCATCTAGCACAGGTTAGGGAATGTCCCTTAGTTGAAGCAGAGTCTCTATGCACAGAACTCAATTAACCGCTGGCATTATGATAACCCTGTAATTGTCTATGTGTTAATAAGGCCATAATTTATTCATCCCCCTAATCTTTGGTAGTTTTCGTTAGCCGAATGCGCTGCGAACTAGTTTATAATCAGAGCCTCTGTTTATTTATTTCACTAGTCGACTTGATGAAGGTAAAGTGTGTTAAGTTACATAACGACGACCCAACATAAATATTGTATAAACAAAATCTGTGACAGTAATGTTTTTGAATGATAATTATGGTGATAATCATTTATTTTTGACGTTTTGTTAGTCAAAGCTTCTTGATTAAATTTCCAAGCAATGTAAAACATATTCAAACAGCTTAGCTAAGATCACTTTTAAGGTTCACTGTCAATACTTGATGGAATGATCTTATATATAAAACCGAAACGGCGTCTGTATGTCTGTGGGTCTGTAATTCCCTTTTGCATTGTTGGTCATTAAGTTGCCATAAAAACGCATATGAAAGAAAATATGTTTGAATTTTTATCGGCGAAGACATTTAGTCAAAATGTAATAAATTAGTCTTCTACTGAACTTTTCCCGGCTTTTATTATTAATAATAATGTTTATTATTTACGTGAAGGTATTATTTGACATTTCTTTGACAGCAAATTTTTAGATTTTTTCCTTGAATTTGGACATTTTAATGGGCGAGAATGGCTGTCATCAAATTAAATAAAGTTTGTGATTTTATTTTAACTCTATTTTGGATGTTAGATTTTGTGATATAATTATGTCAAATGATATAACATTAAATAATTATTGGTCGCTTAGTCCGAGCGACGCCGGGTAGCAATACTAGTATTATTATAAAAATAATAAAACATTTTTAGTACTTATTCCACATAAAATTTATTGGATCAGGACCGGTTTCGCTGATGGCAAGCATTATCAACTGATTTCAGTTCAGTTCAGTTGATAATGCTCGCCATGAGCAAATCCGGTCCTGTTCCAATAAATTTATGTGGAATATGTACTAAAAAAGCTTAGCTAAGATTATAAAAAATTCTTCAAATGTGATATTTATTGGATTGTGGAAGAGATTCAGGTACATAAAAATATTCGGTGAAATTGTTCACTGTCAATTATCGGTGGGAAAATATTTATTACGTTTAAATAATAAAAAAATATTGTTCTACGTCCGCATTTTTTTAAAGTAAAGATCAGGACTGGTTTCGCTCATTCTCATTATTGTATTAACATTGATATATCTTTTAATTATTATTAACTTTTTTTAATCTACAATTATTGACGTCTGATAAATTATTGAAAGCTTAATTAAGTTGTTATGTCTTTATATCGGTAGTATTACAATAATTAAAAAAAGTTTCTTCGCTGTGTTTTATTTAATCCTGCTCACTATAGTTGTGAAACATTTGGATTCTTTCTAGAGTATATCAACATAAATTATTTTCACAAGAGAAGTAGACGCTAGACACGCTATGTCTACCGCTTCAAATGCATGATTTTCGACATAACTAATTAGAATGCAAATTAAAACATACAATTTTATCCTTGATTCAATTATTACACAACAAGTCAAGTCATAATTATTGTGAGATAAAACCTCAATTTTGGAAGCTAATTTAGCCGAATGCATATAAAATTGCTGAGTAATATTATAAACCTTGATAAAATGTAGTTATATTTTCAAAAAAGGCGCTTCAAACTTTGCGATAGTAAGTCTGAAGATGCCTCTGAAAGAAGCGAAACACGTGTCACAGTTAGTTACACAATACGTGGAATAATCAAAGTTATTTTAAATTTTATATTAAAATATAGTTGTTTAGTCATTGAGATACAGTGAACAAATAATAATTATTAAGACGTATGAAATTTTTATCACATGTGCCATTTTCATCAAATTCGTATGCTCGAAAGTCTTCGTTATTTTTATTCAATTCACTGTGTATATTGCTTTATTATATTATGCATTCTCAGAGGTACAGTGAAACTTCAAGCTTTTTTTTATATAATGTCTCTACAGGATATTGAAACGGCGCTAGATTCCGATCATAGTCTATGATTCTCTAGTGAATACGGTCCGAGCAGGGAATTGTCAACGTTGAAATATTTTTAACATAAAAGAAAATATTCTTTATGATGAAAATACACGAAACCGTCTACTATAATAACTTTAATAATTTCTGCTCATACTGATTTCCTATTTCAGATTTTATCGACTTGACTTTATTTAATTCATAAAGAAAAGTCATCCTAAGTAATCGCTTATTTTACCATTAGTCTCCTATTTATAATACCAATTTTTTTCCCTAAAAATAACAATAAATATGATTAAAATGAAGACATGGTTTCATTTTCATCATTATTTAAATCATTTTTAAGGTTCAACTAATTATCGTTTCTGCATGGCTATTCGAAAATTAACAGTTTTCTTGAGTATATTTAAAAGAACATGGCATTTAAAAACAGCTCTATATTTTATCGTACAGATTTTTTGATTTTTTTATAATATAGTTTAATGTCAAATTTGAATTTTTTGAATTTTGTACTTTTCCATGAGTTCTGTTGCTAACGACCCGGGTTTCGCCTTTCGGCATCTGTAGGCATTCCAAGTGCACGGATTTACTTGAACTGACTTAGTCAGCGACACGTTAGCGACAAAACTCATGGAAAAGTACAAAATTCAAAAAAATCAAATTTGATATTGAAATTCCATCAAGCACCCTCAGTCGTAATACTTCATTATTGCTTAATGTAATTATGTCACAATTCTAGTATTAAAATAAATGTATTTCCTTCCACCGGAATTATGGTATTAATGTATTTTTTTGTACCACGTCTACTGTTACATGCACTATAGCGTTATACAAAATCAGCCTTTAAAAAAACTCTTTTCTTGCGTAACTATACACATTTTGCAGCATTGCCAAGAAGTTTAAAAAAACACAATGCTATTCAATCAATAATATTAAAATTTTAGCCAGTTAATCAACTAACTCATGAATACACATTTTATTTTACTCATGTATCATGTATCACCATTGACTCATTGACATTACATATTTTTTAAACTTACTATAAAAACACTTTAAAGTCTATCGTAAGAAAATTGGAGCACAAGCTAAATAAAAAAATACTATAACATCATCAATTTACGTGATAAAAGGGTGTCTGATTTGACGATTCCTGGTCGAATATAAACCCATCTACCATGTATAACTTGGTATCTGCAGGGGTGTAAAAGCTCGACTGTATGGAGGCACTAGTTGGCAGTTCATGAGGAGGCATTATCTCGCTTCTGCAGACTAGGGCAGATGGTGCTATGACCTGAGATCAGAGCCAGAGAGCTTTCATTACGAATCGACACCGCAACTAATGATAGGGAGTACTCTAAGACACTGTATAGCATAGTTAGTTATTGCTCTGATAATTCAATGTCTTCAACATGACGAACGTGAAGTACTGTATTTATTTGAAGAGTCTTGTGTTTGCTTGAAAAGTATCACAATAGAAATCTGCCAATTTATGGTACCCTTAATAAATATAACACGTAGCAACTGTTTAACAATACAATTACTCTTTTTGCTTTCTTTTCAGTGATCAAAAAAGGTAAGATATAACAAGATGTTGTAACCATATAGCGGGCCTAATTAGTTAGAGCTCTACCACTTGCTTAGCCATTCATTAGTCATAGTAGTTGAGTCATTGGAATTAATTCAATAAAAATGAGCTGTTTAATTCAATAACAATGAACCAATTGAGACGACCAAGGTTTTTTCCTCAATCTGACAGTAACAGACACCATCCAAGGCGTTCGTTGACGGAACTTAGGGATAGGATGGGAAGAAAGGTATCTCTTGTAAAGATTTCAATCGGTATTCTCTTGGCCGAAACTCTATCCCAGAGTTGGCTAGTTTATTCTACACAAAATTAGATTACATTGTTTATAAAACACAGACACAATTGCAGTGAAAACTACATTTTATAGCGTGAGTAGACCAAAACGATTATATTGCGACTTCCTACCGTCCGACGGCAGGACTGTCGGCTTGGGATGAACGATAACAGATAAAATTGTGAGCTTTATGTTATTTGCTTCTATAACAGGCTTCAAAATGTCAATTTAAAGTGGTCAACTAAGCTAAGAATAAGACAAAATTTTTAGGTAGCATACTATGGCTTCACTTATCTGCCGATAAGTTCATAGCGCTCAGCTATGTATATTCATCTTCATTTCAAAAGAAGATTGGTCGAATACCACAATCAAATTTTAAATGAAGTATTGATGAAAATAGTACATCTTTATATCTTATAAAATATATGGCTTTAAAAAGTTTTTTAAGTGTTATTAAAAAGCTTTTTGAAATTTATTCATGTGACATTATGTAGGCTGAACATATTATTTATTTAAATACGAAGCATAATATTTTTGGAATTCGTGGATAAAAATATTAAAAAAAAAAATTATAACATTGGAAAGGTTGCAGATATATCGATTTAAAGCAAATGTGTCTCAATTCACAAAAGTTTACTACTCACCAGTTTTTATTTCAAGCCAAAAACTTACATTTATTTAAGAAAGCGGTGTCATAAAATAAAATAAACATTTTGGTTCGAAGTTATGACCTTTCTATTCTATGTATATTAAAATTAATTAGTTGCCCGTCTGAAATTTATCTCTTTAGAGTGGCCAACATATTATGACAGAATACAAATTCAAAGCGAAGCAGATAGCAATGATGAACAAAATCATGTTAATTATTGAAGAGATTTGATAAAAAAATAGCGTATATAATAAAAAAAATTCGGTTCCGTTTTAAATTCTTGCTTTGAAGAAAGCTTGTGACCCTTTTCATTATTTACGATATTTAATCATTTGAACATAATGGAATTATAAAATCTCAGCTTGATGATATTTAAATTTAATTCTCGTCTGTTAATTAAAAAAAAACTAGCTTTTGATAATCATCTGTTAACAATTGTACCTTATAAAATATTTAAAAAAAAACCCGTCGCTGCTGACAAGACGAAGTCTGTCACAAAAAATCTACTAGCCCAAAATCCATCTTGTTATTTATATGATTAACCATTCTTTATAAAAATTGCATACTCAATATCAGTATTTGTGAAGGGTTGTTTGCAATTGTTTTTATGTTCAAAGAAAGCATGCTGACAATTTTTTCAGCAAGACACCGCAATTTTTCAGCTACAACATTAAACATAGTTTTTTAATTTACATAAACAAAATTGCGATATGACAAAGTTGTGCTACCTTAGTTATAGTTCAATATTGTTTGAGCCTGAAATTTCTTTCCCGTATGGCTGAAAAAAACGGATAACTGTCTTTAAAGATGACATGTGAACAAAAAATTATGACACGTTTGATCATGCAATATGCCCATTGAACGTTTTTCATATTTGTAGATCAACTTTTGCAATTTACACAATCTAAAGAACGTGTGCTGAGATATTCATATCATCCCTGCAAAAAGTTGAGTAATCCTCAAGATGAAAATCTTAAGATTACTTTTCGCAGCGATAACATTTTGAGATTTAAGGCTTAGTTTTCAATCAACTCAAATTGGATGGAAAACTTTACATTTATATTGGTAACTCTGAAGTGTCAAAGAGATTTTTTCTCGCGCCATGATTCATTTAACCGACAAGATCTTGCAAAATAATCCGCAAAAGAGTATCGTGTCGAATTTAAGGAAAGAAAAATCAAATGATATGTGGGTCATGACTGTGCGAAGGAAACGCTTTCCAGATTTCAAACGAATGATACTTCCATATTTTTGACAGGTTATATATTTCTGCATCGTTTCATTTACTTTTTTATTTACAAATGTCCGATCGTTTTAGATGGAGTAATGGTAAAAATTAAAATTATTTAAATGTTTAAATTTGCGTTTTAAGATAAATTGTAATAATTTACACACATGGAAAGCTTGAAATCAATATTAAAATTATCATTGAGTATTTAGATATTAGTTGTTGGTAGTTTTACATCGAAACTACCAATTTCTTTCGACATTTTCATGAATTGTTAAGATACCAATTTTTGCACTCAATAAGTAAGTCAATAATTAAGCACAAAAGTAAAAACCGATAATTAATTTCACATCAACATATGTGAATAATCATAAAACGCAATGAGGGATTTCTAAAAAAATTTTGGTGAATGAACTGGATATCAATCATTAGAAAAGCATGATGATGTATAAGGACCATAAGTAAGCTAATCGTTATCTTGAAAGCGTAGATCACTCGGTTAAAGGATGAACAAATTACATGTTTTTACACAAATAAATTCAGAAAAATTTTAATCAAATTTAGTCGAATAATATACTGTTTCTAATAATTCTTAACTGTTGTTTTACCAATTGTTTGTCATACCTTGTTTTACATACTTTACTTTTGTATAAATATCACTGTTTTATTGTATTCCTTATCAGTTGACAATGCTCGCCATGAGCGAAAGCGGTCCTGATTAAATAAATTTTATGTAGAAAAAGTACTAAAAATGTATTGTTATTTTTATTTTAATGCCTTTCCACCAAATACAAGACAGTGAACACCTTAAAAGTGATGAATAATACTGTTTTATAGTTTATAGATTTTTTCCTACTAGGTATCGTGGTCAATGATTCGAATACGTTTGCACAGTAATAATTGAATAAAATCAAACATGTTATTCAATTTAAGTCAAATATTAGCATACAAAAGTGTATAGCTTTATTTTTCCTGGGTTATGTGGTAAATTATTCGAATGCCTCATCGAACACTCACACAATAGGTATTTGTTTTTGTTGATTTTCCATATGTGTAATACATTTCTCACCCACTGCACTCCATGATTAAAATTAGCATGTAGGGAGGATTGCAAATAAACGATCTTATGGCTTATTAATAATTTTATAGCTTCTTTAAAACGATAAGTGACTTTATTGTTATCACAAAAAACTTTCCGTTAAAATGCTTAATTATTAATCCATATTCTTATTATTGATAAATATGTTTGACTGCATGACCTATGTGTGTTGTTCAAAGATACATTATTTATTTGTGATGACAATTATTTTCAATTTGGTTTTCACACTGCAAATATCTTGAATCTAAAATTTAATATGTTATAGTCTAGTCATGAATTTTGATCAGTATTCAAATTCATACTAAAATATTAATAACGCCTGTAAAGCGGTGAATATTATTGGATGGAATGTTCTAATTATGATGAACATACTCACCACTGGCGTTATATGACCACCGTTATAACTAGACACTATATATAGAACTGTGAATGCTCACATTGTAGAGTGACTATGATAAAAGTTTTATAGAGACGTATGAGTAAAAATGTCTGTTATTTGAATACATCAATAAAAACGATAAATTTTATGTTACTTTACGAATATAAATTTTCATTCTTTTTCTCTCTTCCACTCCAATTTTTAATAGTAAAAAAGCAACATTTTAGCATATCAAATTTACTATAGAATAAACAGAAGTTTTTTTGTCATGACTAATAATTAACCATCTTCAATTTTTTTCATGTTGATTTATATAGTAAAATATGGGTATTTTGCATTTATAAACGATGAAAGTATGTATTTACTATTTACAAAATATTATTTTAGCCGAATTTGAGTCGTTTGAATTTTGTACTTTTCTATGAGCTCAGTCGCTAATGACCAGGGTTTTGCATTTCGGCATCTTCAAGCATTTCAAAATCATTCGTGCACTAAAAATAAATACGCTAGAAATACTCATTGTACTATATATACGTGATTTTAATAAAGATTTAATGGGATATTATTTGATCATGGTAATTAATATTTAGCTAAATTTATTAGAAAGAAAAAATTCCAATATTGTAATATACTGCAACTTCGCGCGAAAAAATGTGTGACAAATATGTGCATTTTTCAATGAATATGAAAAAAAATTTAATTCATCGCTACACTTCAAACGTGGCAAGTAATTTGTAAAAGAGCATTTGAGATAGTTTGATTGCGCGAGCATACGTAAAAAATGTATGAAAGTCGAAAAAAATCAAAAAAAGCCATGCGGCTGTTTTATGAAACATTACGTTGTAGAAAAAAAATGCAAAAAAGCTCCGACGCGGCATTATGAAGCGAAAGAATTTAATTTGAATCCGAGTGGCGTCGCCGGCAGGTTTGTACCTGCTAGCGGCCACTTTCCAGCCGCCGCATTATTTCAGTCGGTTTATTTACACGGTAAAATATAAAATTATGAAATGCCTCCGCTAAGCGCCGAGGGTGGGGTGGGTGTTGTCATACATGAGGGATCACACGGCGCCGCGTTGCAGCATTGACGCCGGACCAGCGAAACCTCGCGATGCGTCCGTCGTCTTCACCGAAGCTTATACCATGCATATCGTCAAGCAAAAAAGGTAAATTTGCCGTTTAAAAATTCATGAATTTCATTTTTATGAAACTATCCAATAAAGATTTACACTTTCATGATTTTTTGAACCTATAGCCGTTGAGTTGCTCTAGCGACGTTCCGTTTATGTAATTGGATGGATATGAAGGATTTCAGACGTAACATATATCTGCCAATTCAAACATCCATAAAATCTGTCCAAACTGAGACTACAACTAACAAGCTCCGTTACCGATTCCAGCAATGTTAACAATCGAGTTATTATAAAAATGTACATTTTTAATTAGATGTATCATAATTAATAAGACACCCGATCATATAGTCGATAAATCAACGGTTTTTTATGAAATAAAGGACTCCATGTACTTGGTCTTTGATTTGATAATTTTTCAATCGATTTAAAATGTGTTTAAAGGCAATGGTGCCTGGGCAATGATGCTTAGATTCTTTAACATTGACCTAATTCCCAAATCAATTATAAGCATTTTTACGTTTGAAGATAGGTTCTCTTTGTCTTGTTGAGTTATTGAATCAAAAAAAACTTAAAGTAAATACTCTCTTCAGATTCCTTATCAAGGTTTGTGTCTGTGACACATTTAGAGTAGAAATATTTAAAAAAATTGCAAAATCATGATCTTAATAACTGTGTAGACAGAGTACAGTTATTAGCAGGGCTGTGGAGTCGGTAAAAAAAAGTTCGACTCCGACTCCAGCATTTATCAAAACCACGACTCCGACTCCGACATTGACCAAAAACATGACTCCGACTCCGACTAAAAAAAGGTTAATACCACACTTTTTCTCCTAATTTTCCTATTTAGGTGTATTTAATTTAATATCAACCCTATCAATGCGGCCAAAAGCCAAATTTGACATATTAAATTCAAAAATAAAAAGTTCAAACTTTTCAAAATTTCCGACTTCGGCCAAAACGCTGTGCCGACTCCGACTTCGGCCAAAAAGCTCCGACTCCAAGACTCCAACTCCGACTGCACAGCCCTGGTTATAAGCCACGCTTGCCTCTCACGTATAATTCTACATAAACGTCTTTAGGTGTCACAGGCGTTAAGCAGTAAGAAATTATCAATTTGTGTTCAGAAGAAGGCAGATTAACAATAATTCTGTATTCTATTCAGGCGAGCTTAAAATTGGATAAAGTTTGATAAACGTAAATAAGAAATAACAATATTCTGCCATGAAAGGCTGAATTTACGTTTCAAAATCTCTTTTGGATCTAAGTTTTTTCATGAGCTTTCAAGTAATAATGGATTCAAGATCAAAAAATATATAATTGAGGAACATAAATAAGTTTTATACTAAAAATCAAATAAAATTGATTTGAGAATTAATACATGCATTCATGGTGCCATTAAAAAATCAATAAAAGTCAATTTTGTAGCCAAAAATTACGTAACTAAATCTATAATTAATGATAAATCAACTTTTCCTCGAAAATATAAGCTCATTTATCAATACTAGTGGTCACATTGTACCCGAACTTTATTTTCCCCCAGGCGATATAAACGTGTTCCAAATCACACAGCAATCTTTAGAAAGCACATCTAATATAATATGTAATAGTGAATGCAAGTCAGGTGCATGCTATTTACCTACGAGCGAGGGAATCATAAGTGCGGCACTTCTTTTACCCAAAACTTGTTTCCGAAATATCCGTTTCATACGATTATCCATCAGCGCGAACACATAAATTATTTAAGGCTGAAATATTACTCGAGTGGGCAGGCACCAGTTGGAAACTAATATGTGTAGAGGCCTCAGGAGTGAACGTGGAGGTGAACGAGGATGCGGCGGTGCTGGGACGGTTAGGGTGGCACATCGTTTGATATTCTGGATGCGCTCTACAAAACTCACAAACCTTTACCTCTCCGGCGAGCAGTTGGCGGGCAAGTGTATGGAAAGTGGGCTCCGTTTAACGTTTGTGTCCTAGGAGCAAGAGCAATTTTTCCACTTTCAGGTGTGTGTCAGTAATGGAAAATTCTTGTGATGAATATTTCTATGTGGAAACATTGCGAAAAATCCTCTCTTTACCACTGGGAATAGTTTTTGTTTTTAATATGCTCGGTTTATGTACTTAACGACTAGTAAAATATAGCCACAAAAACGTGAATTTTATCCAATTGAAATTTTAATAAAATATATATTATAGACAGATAAAAAGTAAACTTTATGATTTTATTGCTCTGTTTCAGATCCATTAGGATATGAAAATAGGCCGAGTCAAACCATAGAATCGCCAAAATCAGTACAATATATAATTGTGTAGTATATAATTATTATTACAATATAATATAATAATGGAGTATAAAATTACCAATTTAATTTTATATTAAAATGAATATCCACAATGATACCGCTGAATCCTTCGAGATATTCTATTGTAAATGTATTGGGCCTATGTATTCAACACTCATTTTACTGGAACAATAAAACAAAAAAAAATAAAAAACGTAATAATGTTGATTGTAACCAGTTAGAATCGCAATACTGGTAAAGAAAAGAGACCATATTAAAGATATTTGATTATCTAATTACATTGTAACTGGAATTGAGAAATCTTATATAGGTAGGTGCAAGTTTTTTCATGACACCAACACGTAACTGAACGCAAGATGTAAAAAGTGCAGGCAACTTAATCTTTTTATGCACATTCAAAAATCATTTTCATTGCATTTTTGATTAATTTTCACAAAATAAATATCAGTGTTTTTCATTTTCAAAGAGGGTGTTTCGGTATTGAAAATTCAGCCAAAATACCAGTATACTGTTGTTACGGTTGCGCGGCCTAGGGTTCAAACTTTAGAATAGCAATTTTTACGTTGATTTTTACATAAATCCATTGCTAGATACGACTTGTGTTCCCCTTTATTCACTCCCTGACCAATCCTAAAAAAACAAGTCAAAGTGAAAACAACCGACTAAGTCTTATACTCTTTTAGCCTTATATTTATATAGATATTGTTAAATTCTTCACATAATTCATATGAGAAGAAACGACACTTAATATTTCTTTTATTTCCAAACATTATATGTTATTTTTTAATCAGTTTTTCATTATCATTACAAACTAAAACAAGAGCTTAAATTGAGCGTCAACATGAGCTTAATTCTATCTTGCGGTCGTTGTATTAGCTCCAGCCAAAGCTGATAGGTCATTCGAAACTGTTTCGCAAGGAGTGCTGTTCACTTGCTCACTGACCAGAAGTAAATATCAAACAACCTAATTTTGGGAAACATAGGGTTTTATAGCCTATTAGACTATCAGATTTCCGTGAATACATTTTACCCTTATAACTTTAATACTTTGAAAAGATAGTGGCTTAATTTGAACCCAATATATAAAATATATATTGGGTTCAACTATTGTATAAATTCATCGAGACAATAGCTTGTACGCAAGAATTTTCATGTAAGGCAATTTAACTAAAGCGGAATTGTTGCAAATAAACGAAAAAATACTCTGAAATTTTCCTTGAAAAGCGAGTGTGGCTTATCTTTTAATTTCTCATGAAATTTTCTTATGCAAATTTTCATCTCTTCATTCTGACTCATTCTGGTCTCAACTTACTTATATTTATTATTTACTATTATTAAATACTCTGCAGTAGAATATTCAAAAATTGTACTCTAAAATTAATTGAAATCTGATGCCTTTAATTATAAATTTTACTATATTAAATATATTTACATATAAATAAATCGTCGAGGTGGTTGTTTTTTACAAAAAAACATTGTTTTATTTATTATTGAGTCAGTTTTATAAACTGATTTGAATATGATAAACACGTTTTGTCTCTATTTTCTAGAAACAAGTATGAACTTATCTTTGAATCTTGAATATTTTGAAATATGTAATAAATTCACAAAGCAAACTTCATTGAATATTTTCCGCTATTCTTTTATGATAATCAGTTCATGGCTTTTTATGTTGTTATAAAATAATAGTAACTTTTAAAATATAAACACACTTTTCCTTTTCTCTTGAAATTTTATTTTCTCAAAATCTTTAGGAGTTTTCACTTTTACGCAAAAATAGCTCCATTTACATTTACCTTTGCGTCGCGTTTAAACGTAAGACACATTTCGTATTATATATTTAGATATAATGGAGAGCCGGCAGTAAATGGAAGGAAGAAATAACACAGAATGATATGAGCCGAGAAAAATGTTATCCATGAAATGTTTGCCTGAATGAGTAAACATAGCAGTTTTGAATACTAAAAACGGAATCGCAAATATGTCAGTTTGTGTGTTAATTTATTTTTTCAGTGTTCAAAGCAAAAATTTTGTCATTTAAAAATATGTAGTTTTTCAGTTTGAAAAATAAATTCATCATCATCGTGTCCAAGCAGAGTTGTTATTTAAAAAAATATCTCTAACACAAAAAAACTCATTTTTCAAAAAGATTTTTCATCGGAGGCCATTTTTATTTCTTGTAATATTCAAAAAGCATTGGATCAATCCACGTCCAATTATATTACTCAATTTATATTGAGTTGGTTGTTAACTATAAATTAGGGCTTAAAATAATATTTCGTACTAATTTTACTATATTCACAATTCAAAATTTGTGTCGAAAAAAAAGTTTTTTTTTCTTAATTTAATTCTTTTCCGTGGAGAATAATTGAAAGCCATAATTGCCATAAAAATGATAAAGACTTATTTGAATAAAGCGTCCGAAAGTAAAAACCATGATCGTGAAATAGTCATTATCATTTTTACATATCTACATATGCGAAAATGCTTGTGAAACTCGACAAAGTCGTACCTACAACGGAAAATGTAAAAGCTTTTCATTTTTAAGCGTGTGATTTACGTTGCAACTAATAAATTCAACACCGATATATCTTCTTTTATTTTGCTCATATTTATTAAAATTATCAGCTATATTTTATGTATTGTTTTCTAAAGTTTTAAATATGTGTACCTACATACGATGCTATAAATAAACCAGGGCTGTAGAGTTGTTAAAAAAATTACGACTCCGACTAAAAAAAGTTTAATTTTGTCACATTGTTTTCCTACCTTTCCTATTTATGTGTATTCAATTATACTATATATCAACGAACCAATCCAGCTATAAGCCAAATTTGACATATTAACTGCAAAAATAAAAAGTTGAAACGTTTCAAAATTTCTTACTCTGAGTACAACTCCGGGCCAAAACGCAGTGACGACTCCGACTCCGGCCAAAAAACCTCGACTCCAAGAATCCGACTCTTACTCTACAGCCCTGAAATAATCATTAAAAATAATAATTTTAACGTGAAATACCAAAACCGTCGTTTTTAAAATTGCAAAATGAATATAGCTGTTTTTACTTATAGACTCACGGGATGGGTACTTATTTATTATATATCAATAAAAAATTTCAGAATCTTATAAAAAATAATGAGCAACCCTGATGCATAAATCAAGAGTTTATTTATTAAAACGACGTATGATTAAAGCGAATTTGATACTTCGTACAGAAATATTTCTGTTTTCTTCAAATGAGAAAAATTCATTTGCGAAAGAGTATCATAACATAAACATGACGCAAACGTCAAATATATTAAAAATGTAGGAAGAAGTACTTCTTTACCTCTAAGGATGAGAAATATCACCAAATACTCTGCGCCATAAGGAATAATAAATGAGACACACTAAAATATTCTTTGCAATGAGATAATTTGGATGTAATATGTATTTTTATTACTTCTTTTGGAGAAGTTTTGAATACGAAAGGTCCTTATTAAAACTTTTTAAGAAAAGCATTCAGGACTTAAGAAATAATTACCTGACTGGCTTAACCTTTATTTATGATCAATAACATAATATAAAATTACTAATTTGAAGAAAAAAAAAACAACTGCAATATATTGGATTTTGTTTTAGCACAACTCAAAAATAAAAAAGATTAATAATCTCTCAGATAATAAGATTGTCGATGGATTCATATACAATTCAAATGTATACATTTTCTATTCCACTGTCTCAGTTTCTTTGACAATCGTCATCATATTTTATACTCAGTGGCAAGTTGACAAACAAAATCTCTGCTTAAAGTTGCCAAAGGAAAAATTAGTTTTTAATGTATTGATATAAAACAGATGTGATTTATTCATTTTCCATTCTTGTAGTTTAATTGAACTTTGTTGAATGTCACTGATCTTTGATTATAGTTATACAATGAGCATCAGTTATTTATTTTCATTTAGACATTCTTACATAAAATAATATTTTAAAGTAGTGATTATATTTAAATCAAATTATCTGATCTGATATGATTTATGTTACTGATAAATCAGGCTTAATATTTTACTGAAAATATTGTTACTTTGGCAAGTAAGCGTCGTATTTTTGCTTCTTGAGAAAAATACAAATGTTTGTATTGTTTTGAAAGAAGCGAATAAAATTGGTTTTGAAAATCTGTATGATTGGATGCATTTGTATTCGTTTAATTTTGAGCTTACAAAAATTAAGCTACATAACAATGTTATTCAGACATTTATTTAAAAAATAAAATCCTTTATATAATAGATAAGTTCATTCTTGGGAAAGAAGATCCTTAAAAGAGCGAAATTTTAAAGTTGCAAGATTACTGTTTAAAAATTCATAGACTTGCTTAGTAATTTTGTTATCTTTGTATATCGTACTAAAAAAAATACCTACATTTTTTTCAAATTACGCTTTCATCGTGGTGGTAAATTTAATATCAAAGACATTATATATCAGTTTAACCTTATCCTTTGTAAAATCATACATTAACTGATGAATACCTGTTAAAAAAATAATTTTCGGTGAGAAGCAGACTGCTGCTGCTTTTAGAGTTATGGTATGTATTATGAAAAATTTCTTTCTTCCAAAAGGTGCTTTACAACTGCTGATTTTTATTTAAATTTAATCACATTTCCGTCGCTTTAGTAATAATAAAGTTTGGCGAGCTGCAAGATATTCATTACATATTTAAATAAATAGTTATGACGTTAATACCATTTTATGTAATATAACTACTTTTAAAGTATCACAATGAAGTTCAGATTTCCTTAACGTCCTTCCGTAGGTCCAAATTTCTATCGCCATGCAATGGTCACACAATCAACGTCTTAAATCAGTTCCTAGTTACTTCGAAAAATTAAATATTTTTTATTATAAGCCGCCCTAATCAGGAAATACTCGCTTTCCTCAAAGAAATACACAGGGACTATACTACAGGGGAATAACTCACAATCCTTACTAAAATGATTTTTTTTTCAAAAAGGATACTACTGCTTTTTATTCTAACGATGGTAATGAACCTATGGATTTTATTTATATAGGCACGGGTGACGAGGGATTTTAAATATTAATCAAGTCAATATATTGTTTTTTGTTAATACATATTATATAATAAATAATTATAAAACATAAACATGTATATCGTGTTTATAATTATTTTAATACAGTTTTCGTATGAAATTCGACTTCCGTTAAGGATGTTCCTCGGTCGTAAGTCGAGGACTACCTGTACTAACTTATTTGTACGTTTTTAAACAGCAAAGGCAAAATTGGTTTTCCGCGCCTTTAATACGTAGCTTCTGTCAAATATTCTATAACTGAGAGTAGTACATAATATGTCATTGTGAAATGTGACTGCAAAATTGATATTTATGACGTCAATACCATCGTTCTTCTGTTGTATATCGAGCTATAGCACTGCCTGTCCGTGTGCTCCAATTCATGTGAGTGTATTTCCCGCCATTGTCCGTCACCGGACAAAATGACAAGTGTTACACGTGAGCCGGCGGACGCGAAGGTGTGTTATAAAAAAGGCGTTTCGGCAGCGCTCGGACGTGCCGTACGGCCCGCGGGGACACCCATTATTTACAATTTATTGACCCCGGTGGTTCTACCTGCACAGAGCTATAGAATAACAAAATTCAAAAAGCATCCCTCAAATGTTTCCTTATCGCATCCCTCAAAAACACACCCGCTTATTAAATAAGAAGTGATAAGTATTCAACATTTTAATTATAGTCTATTTTGTTTGATTGATTGAATTGGCATTTACTAGGTAGACCTGCATTATATCACGGTGAAAAAATAACAATGTAAGTTGGTCCAACTGACATTATATTATATATGCTTGATAGTTATTTCGGCTTACGTCATCGTCAGAAATAAGAAATGCCATTTTTGTAATAGCTAGCAACTATGTATGTATAATATTATTTCTGTAGGAGTGTAAAATACATTGATTTTTTTTGTTTTATTTTACTTTGATGTATTTACATATTTGTATTAGTATTAGTTTGTCATACATTTTAAGTCTTGCTTAACTTTTGTGTAAATAACAATGTATTTTTGTATTTATTACATATGTTTGGAATGCTCCCGATGAGCGAAAAATGTCCTGATCTAAATAAATCCATTGTGAAAGAAGTAATAAATATTTTATTATTTTTAATATGATGCCATTCAATTAATGATAGAATGATTTTTTACCATGTCATATCAGATGCTCAACCTCTTTCATTCGAAGAGAGAGATTGAGCAACTGAGAGAGTAAGGATTGTAAGGGTACGAGGACCACGACAGGATTAGTGATGAGCTAATGGCTCTCGCTACGCGCCGCTTTGTAGACGATTTTTAACAATACAAACACCCATTGCTTTCGAACAGAATCGATTTATCAAGTGAAAAAATCTGCTCGTATCGGGACTCGCACCCGGCTAGTCCGTTACGGAAGCCAACAACATTGACCACTTCACCACGGACTGGGTAATGAATGCCTAAAAGAATAAATTCATTTTACCGAAGAATGTTTTTCATAACGACAAAATATTTATTGCTTCAAGAAAATTGGAAATATTTGAGAATGATTTGGCTGGATAAAGTGTTCTTGCTGTACGAGCTAGGCTGGTACGAATAAATGTCCGCAGTCCAGTGTTTCCATGTGATTACCCTTTACGGCAAATCTTCCTCGAAGTGTGAGTATAAAGTTCAAATTAAACAATTTTCGGCGATACGCGGGATCCCGTCTGCGAAACTTCTAAACCTATCTCTCGAATGATTTATATTGAAACGGATATTGGAAAAAAAAAATATCAAACTTTCGAAGCCTTTGGGTATTATTAATTGACGAGTGTCGTAAATTTATGAAAATTTGTGACAAATTGCTCACTTTTTACCAATGAATTTCTTTTGATAAACAAATAACTAAAAAATTGTAATATACTACCTATCCCGATTAATTTTTTTTATAAAATATGAAAAAAACAGGTGTATTTTTTTTATCATTCTTAAAATTCAATATTTATGCTGCATACCATATTTTATTTCATCTCCATAAAACAAATAAAAAGAACAATATAGAATTTTTCAACAGTAAGTCTCTAAAGAGAATGAAAAAATAGTTTTAAATAGATAATTGTTTTTTTAACTGTCGAAAGTTATGTAAATAGGGAGTATGCATTGAAAACCATTTCTTTTAGATTTTACTGTCGTGATTTTGGACTGAATTGTGTCATAGCATTTTACTTATAAGCAAGTGAATTTCATGTAGCTACTTATAAATCAGTATTATAACAAAGTCAACGGTAATTATTTTTCGATAGTTGGAATAAAGTATTTATTAAAAATCACACAAAGAAAAATATTCACAATATTGGCTTGAATATTTTTTCACTTAAATGGTTCGACACCAGGCTGGGTGAAGGTATTATGTAAGGATGTATCAAAGAGTCTCAGAGAGTTTTTTGCGTGGATGAAAGTTTTATACACCCATATTTTATATGGACGTATAAAACATCTTCAAATTTCCATTATCTTTAATCAAGACAATATAGGAAGGCGAAATGTAACTTTATTTTATATTTAAAAATGGAAAGATATATGAAAATAAGAAAATATTTGAAGAAATTACATCAGTATTTTTACATATGTTTTTTTTACATGTGTCTGCGAGTAAAAAAAACTCTACAATTGACATTATTTTCCCTAAAAAAAAGTGCCTTCTTCTTAATATGTACCTGTTTTCTTTAGAGCTGGAATCGTATCAAAAGATACGATATTTTTTTTTAAAGGCAAGTTCTTTAGAGAAAAGGGAAATCCTAATTAATTTCACAATGGTTTTTCACAGAGGCCATTCTATTTCCAGTCGCGTCTCTTCTGACCGGCCGCTGGCTGTGCCCAGCTAAATATTATTTTCTCATTAGCGGCAACATCTCTGGCTATTCGGTCGTTGCGACGCTTAATGTGTGTCCCAAATAACTCTTTATTTTTTTATGTAACTCTGCTTGCTTTGTCTAGATACTTACTGTCGGCTAACCACTTTATTGTAGTAAAACATTGCTATAAATTTCAAGTTTCAGGCAACACTTTATTTTTATTTTTACGTGTTTCAAAAACTCAAAACAGAGCGAACGCAATCCAACATTAGATAAAGTAAACCAAAACAAAATAAATCTGGCAGATGTTACCAACATAACATGGTTTTTCGAACTGATATTACTTAAAAACTTCACTGCTAGATTCATGACTCATTTAACGATGTATGTATGATTGACCCCCCTCTATTTATTTTATCTTCTTCATCAAGTCTAGTACATCAATTAAGAGCGTATATAAATATATATATTTATATGTTACAGTGAAACTGTATTCTCAGTGAAAATGTATCAAGTAATAGATTTGTATGACAACATGATTTCACTAGTCACGATCAGGGAAATTATTGGCCCAAGTCGATGATTTGGTTTGTTTCAATGAAACAAAATCAACAAGTAGTCCCTTTCATAAAAAGAGAACCAAAGAAAAACGCAGGCAAACATAGGGCGGTCAAATTTAATTTCAATGGCAGTTTGGAGAAGAATATATTTTCACTGATAATAGTTTCACTATAACATATATATAAAATTTCGCGAAGTACAAAATGAGTAATTATTCAAAAACTACTGGACGTAGCTTAAAAGTGAAGTGAAATGTCAAAAATTCTTCTGAAAAATAGAACACATATCATGAGAAGCATATATCTGTGAATTGCATTTCTTTTTTGTCTTATATAACATATTTATATATTTGTATATGTATGCTACAATATTCACATTTTGTCAAAATGGTATTAAATATGTCTTTTCCCGGGGAAAATTCGAGATCCTGAAAAAAATCAAGAAGATTACTCGAGCCTACGCAAAAACAGAGTGTTTTTGAGCAAGAAGCTGTCAAAAGACAATCCTACATAAAGCAAGAGAAACAGCAGAATAAGTGAACCGGAGAGTCGTGATGATAACATTGTGGCAGAGTGATGTTTTATGATGAACATAACTCTTATTTTTGAGCCACATTGTTTTTATCATGTAAGTATACATTCTTAATGTAATACAAAACAAAAATTCCGTAATAAAATCTTCATATCTTTTTATTATCATTAAAATTATGTTTTATCATATTTTATGACTAATGTCATTACTATTAGACTATAGAAGATACCAGGTGGCATATTTTTTGTTTGTTTATACCATATTTAATAATATATATACGTACATATTTAAATTTGATAATCAAAAAAAAATATCAATACCTTGAACGGCAAACAAATTTTAATATCTTTGATGTATCATAAATAATTGTTTCTTGGCTCACAGATTTACGCTCGGAAACGTACAACCTAATAAGTAATTTTAATTGTCAATGCGTAGATATATATGAAGATAGAAACATCAATACATATTGATAAATATGAGACTAAAAATTAGACTCAGGATGAGTAAAACCGATTCGTATAATTTTATAAAATTTTGGGACGTGTACAGAAAATGCGTTTCATTTGTATCAATACATTATAATAAATATTGTAATAGGTATCTGATATTTTGTCAATACTATCCCGAGCGTTCTTTAATTTTAATTGTGATCGTCAACGAAATCTATTAATTTTCTATCATTCATTATAACAAAATGTATCAAAATAAATAATTCATGTACTGGTTTAAACACCTTTATAATATCACTTTTAGGTGTTCACTGTCAATACTTGGTGGAAAGGCATTATAATAAAAATAATAACACATTTTTTAGTACTTTTTCCACATCTGATTTATTTCATCAGGACCGGTTTCGCTCATGGCGAGCATTATCAACTGATGATAATGGTCGCCATGAGCGAAACCGGTCCTGATGAAATAAATCAGATGTGGAAAAAGTACTAAAAAATGTGTTATTATTTGTATTTATTTTTTTATTTTTTACCTTTATAATATAAAGAGTGTATCTTGACTACATATGTCTGATATTTGATTTAATCATTATTATCTTGCATCAATACAATTATACTATAAAATAGCAGCTGCTGATTTTTAATCTTTTCATTATTGTTTTCAATTTATGAAAATGGGGGTGTTTCACCATTAGGATAAACAGCTATGACGTATAATGTTTGTGAAAAATATGTCAAAAATTTCATAAAAAATAAATATATCGTACAATACGTATAAATTTTATCATTGACTCATATATATATGCTTCATTAACTTTTTGTTATCACCTCTGCTTTGCTGAAGAATAACAAAAAGCTTGGTAATGTTTTTGACAGTGAATTTAAATCGACAAAAAAATGATGGAACATTTCCAACAATTATGTATTGTCTTCTAAAAGTCTTCTCCTGTGAAACTATAGTTTTACGTGAAAAAATAATACAGATATGATGAAAGAGAATATTTGAAAGTATTAAGTACTAATTGTGCTTTAATGTCATGTAAAATAAAGAATAAAATTGCATAACTTACGAGAAGTCTTGAAATATTTTAATAATGTGACCACAATGAACCCTTCGAAACTTTGTAATCATAAATGCATTCGCTTCAAGCGAAATCAAGTGTCATAATTTATAACTCAAATTTCGAAAGAAATCGCAAATTTACGACTGTTTTTGTTGAATGATTAAGGGGCGGGCACGCTATGAGAAATATGGTTCACTTGCAACGTATACTCAATTCCTAGCTAAAACTTCGAATTCGAATCCCATCTGCACCGAATGTGTAAACTTTTAATTTTATATTCCCACCAAACGGAGTGCAAGCGGACGTGATTTTATTCAATATAGGTTCCTTATAAAGTTTAATTGTTAACACTTTCATATCCGCAAATATGAGACACTGTATTTCAAAGTCTATAAAATATTAATAAAATAATATATTCAATCGACTCGGTCTTGACTAAAATTCATTGATTACCGAAATTATAAATAGCATTGTTCAACAAACATTTCTAATTTAAAAATTATATTTATTTTTTATTTCATAGCATTGTTCTATTTTATTATGTTAAATTGATAATTATTAGCAAAAATTTGACATCAAATTAATTCTACCAATTAAAAAAATATGCGTCAATAGATTGTGAAGCACATTTTTTTTCTGTAGCGAATCCGTACTTTTTTACATGTTCGCTCCCAACTTTGAACATATGGATTTCTCACGGAGCTTATTTTAACATATATTTTTTCTATGAGAACTGCTTCTTACTCAGTTGCTCAATCTGTCTTTTTCGAAGAGGGAAGGGATGAAACTGTACCTTATTAAAGCAAAATAAAAACATGAATTTTTCCTTAAAGTTCTTATTTTTCAAATAAACTTTGATACATTGTTTTTTAATTGAATATGGATATGTATCAATGGGCATATATGTTTGAGATATTTAAAACCTTTCACGCCCGTCATTTTCGATTCTGAAGATTGGAGCTAAGTAAGCGATATAGCTAGTCCCTAAAATCTTACCAAGTATTATAAATATTATATGAAGCTACCTTTTAAATTATGTAGAATTATTTCAAAGCATAATTCAATTTTTACTGTTCTTATATTCAGTACAAAACGTAAAGGTCAAGTTTATTTATAACAAGAACAAACATGAAAAAGATTACCGTGGTAGGTACGGGTTATTGTATATCCAATCGTAAAATTGTATACAATGCATATTCTTAGATAATCCAGTAAACAAATTATCTCGTTCATTTATTTCATTTTCTACTATTTGTATTTCACTTCTGTTATATCGTAAGATATGTATTGTTTTCAAATAATAAAACGCGAAGCCAACATGCAACCTGGCAGTTGAATTTTTTTCACATATCAGGAGGTAATTTGCAATGTATTTTTTTTCAACTGCCAGTTTTAGATTTAGATTTTAGAGACTTTTGAGACCTTTTTTATTCACATGGAAAAGTTTGAATTTCTTCAAATTATCCGTGTTTCCTTAACTTAAAACATATTTTAAAAATATTATATATAAAACCGAAACGGCGTATGTATGTATGTGGGTCTGTAATTCCATTTTGCATTATTGGTCATTAAGTTGCCATAAAAACGAATATGAAAGAAAATATGTTTGAATTTTTATCGGCGAAGACATTTAGTCAAAATGTAATAAATTAGTCTTCTACTGAATTTTTCCCGGCTTTTATTAATATATTAATGTTTATTATTTACGTAAAGGTATTATTTGACATTTCTTTGACAGCAAATTAGTTTTTTTTCCTTGAATTTGGACATTTTAAAGGGCGAGAATGGGGCTGTCATCAAATTAAATAAAGTTTGTGATTTTATTTTAACTCTTTTTTGGATGTTAGATTTTGTGATATAATTATGTCGAATGATATAACATTACATAATTATTGGTCGATTAGTCCGAGCGACGCCGGGTAGCAATACTAGTAGTATTGATATAAAACACAAATTTATGAGGAAAAAGTAGTCAGATTTTCAACAAATGGATTCGACCACTTTTGAAAATTACCTCCTGAATATAGAAAAAGAGAGACTTTTTCTCTTCTTTATCACGTCTATAATATCAGCGCATGGCTATAAAACTACGATATAATGTCATAATTATGCGTTTGTTTATCATTTATACGTCTAGTGTTGATTGAAAGTTTTCTAGTATTGTACCAGAAAACCTTTTTTAAAAATTTATAAAAAGCAGAGATGGATTTTTCTCAGCTAGCACTAGTTCAAGCCGCTTAACTTTTAAGTCGAATGATTTTTCCACGCCAAGTTTATTTTAATTTTAGAACAACTATGCAAAAAATGCTAAGCGTACAGCTAAAAATAAAAATATTTTGCTGTCGCATTGATAGTTTTTAAGCGGATTATGAACGATGAATTGATATGCTAAATTATGGTTTAGCACCTCATTAGTTTATTAGTTTAATAGTTTGTAATGCTTAACGTCATTAGAAATATGTTTATTTGTTTGCTTTGTTTCGATTCTATAACCCCCTCTCTTGTTTCCCTTTGCTAGCAAACTTTGCGATAGTAAGCCTGAAGATGCTTCTGAAAGAGGCGAAACACGTGTCACAGTTTGTAGCACAATACGTGGAATAATCAAAGTTATTTTAAATTTTATAATAAATATCGTTCTAATACTAGGTATAAAATTATTTGTTTTCAATGGAGAAAATATCCTTTCTACATTCAAGATACAGCAAGAATTTCAAAATATGCCACAAGCGCAAGAAAGGAGAGAGACCATAAAAATATAAAATGCTTTACAAAGTACGCTTACGTGACCCGTCAGTTGACCATCTGCGACTTTAAGACAAGAGATAAATTGTTTTTTGCCTCAGATCATTTGTTATCCACCATTATTAGCGTGTTGTTTAATGTTTTGTCTTTATTAAACAAACATTACGAAGGAATACATGTTACAGCAGAATAATACCTTTTTCATAGCAGTTGTAATATTTTGATAACATGTAATAACAAAAATAGTTAATATTTTTTGGATTTAGAAAAACTTAACTTTTCATAGCTGTTCATCCTTTTTTTATTATCTTATATATTCAATCTGGTTAGTGACAAACGACCCAAACACGCGATGTGAAATCTTAAAAAACTCTCACCCTTAGCTAAAAATACAGTTTTAGGTACAGTATTTTCATAAAAAAACAGTGATTACAAACATTTTTTATAAAAATATATTTATTTAATGTATTTTTGTGTCAAGGCCCTATTTTTATACTTATAACTGCCTAACTATACATAAAAAATGTTGAAATGATTTAAAAATTAATTATTTTCAAATAAAATTTCTTCATCATGTATTCAATCAATTTCAAATTATTTTTGATCGGCTTGGTAATATTAAGCTTCGAAAGACTGTCCTTAAAAAATAGTTCGTAGTCTGAAGGGGGGTATATAAAAGACTTCAGTGATATGGCTTTATTGGCATAGACTGCAATAAAAAAATGATTAATTATGCTTTGACGTGACATCATAATCAAATAATATATTAAAATCGACAATTTTCCTACAATCATTCATATTTAAGTCGAGCGTGAATGAGACAATCTGATCGCGTTCTTGTTTGTTCTAGACTGGCGATGCGAACCGTGAATGCGACTTCTTATCTACACCTTTTAATGTAAAAAAAAAACAATTGGAATTGGAATGTTGCTTGAAAGAAGCGCGTTTGAGATAAGATAACGTTATCTTATCGCGTATGCTCAGTCAAGTTTTAATCCTGGCAATTGATAGCGACAATATAAATGGTTTTCGGCCAATAATAATCCGACTTTTTTTTATTTATTTAATTGCGACGAAACTAGTCTATCAAAATTTAATTTTTTACTGCAAAAGATGTAAACAATGATTATTTAAGAATGCCAAAATTCTACACATTGTATCACGTATTTAAGATAAAGAAGCAGTGGTGGTCGACTGTTTTACTCTCAGCCAGGCAATAGTTAAACGTTGCAAAATTGTTCTTCTTAACTTACTTAAAATTGTAAGTGATGTTACAATGTGAGATAAGCTTTATTGAATGAAATAATAGCATTGTATGAATTATGTGCTGTAATGAATTGAATCGGTAGTTTATTAGCAGTTTGCTGTAATAATATGATGAAGTAATTATAGTCTATGCTTTCTGTGAATAATTATCAACGAGGAAAGTTAAGTTCCAAAACACATTCATTGTTGATATTATACTGTCGAGCCGTCAGTGCTGTGGAATAACAGCGCGATATAACAAAACATTGATGTTGTAGCTTTGATACACCTAATCCTGGTATTGCCGAGTTATGTAGCTGGAATAAATTCCTACAAAATAATGTATACATCTCTGAAACATTCATGAGTCGGGTTCATGCATTGTATAGCAGGCCACCGTATATATTGTCTCTACATTTGGGACGTTCTGCATAATTTATTTCTGCCTTACTAACAGAAGGTGTCAGTTTTAACACATATTTTTGGCAGAAAGATTCAAAAAATTGAAAGTTGTTCTAACTTTTCCATCTCTCAATATATTTATCAAAACCACGGCATACACAGACATTCTGATAAAAAAAAACAGATATATTTATTGTTTATTATTACTTTTTACGTGTTTGTGAAAAATCTTTATGTTTAATTGTTATTAGAAAAATCAAATTGCCATCAACGATAAAAGTCATTAATAATCTAATTATTGTCGTACCGTTTTGATGATATATTGAGAGTCCCATTATTATGCTATTTGCGGACTGCTTATATATATTTATTATTTAATGATCAAAAAAAATCATTGAAAGTAATGGAAAATCGTTTTAACACTATGTTTACGGGTTCTTTGAACTACTTAGGGTATTAAATATGTTACTTCGCACTTGATGGCCAGTCAGAAACACAAATGTGTGCAATCCATACGCATTGGGTCTAAGAATAATGACATATTTTTGTACTTAATTCCACATTAGATTTATTAAGATCGCGAGAAATATCAACTGATAAAGCGAAGCCGGTATTGATCTTAATAAATTTAATATGGAATAAGTACAACAAATGTGCTATAATTTTTTTAATATAGGTAATGCCAAACCACCAAGTTTTGTCAGTGAATACCCAAAAAGTGAAAAAAGTGAAATTAAATAAATAATTCTATATAAGCTTAACAGTCCGCCGTCAGAATTGATATATTATACATCAATATTAAAAGCGGATAATTGTATTAATCCTTGTCAGTTTTCAATGTAAACTGAAAGTATTTTCTTTGTATTGGAATTCAAAAAAATATATAAACATCGAATTTCTTAACTGTAAAAATATTGAATACTAAGAATAGTATTGAGAGTTTGTATATAAAATTAAATAAAAATAATATGAAACGAGTCATACATCGTATGAATGTAGCGTTATTTTAGTAAGTCACGTAATGACTTACCCGAAACATCGACAGTGAAAATTCTTTGTCTTCCTAATGCTTGAAAATATGCCAATCCTTACAATGTATGCATAAAGAGTTAAGCATCATTTCAAAGTTGTATCATCTTCCTAAGTCATAATAATTATTATTACTTAAGTCAGCTTCCCCTTTTGTAGCGCGTAATGAGTTGAGTAGGTTATTCTGGAGTAATACGCCATCTCGTTTTCACTGCCGTATAACACATTTTTGCTCCGGTGGTATTCAGGGTTGAGTTTTCTTAATTAATTTGTAAGAATTCGAAGAAAACCGCTCTCTTCTGTTCAAATACAAAAAAAATACTCAAAACTTCAATTAACAGGAACAGAAAGTTTTTGTTATTTTATAATGAATAAGATTTACATTTTAGTTAATCGAAACTTTTAATTATTCATGAAAATTCTGTGTAAATTTGAATATGATATCAAATATAACACAATTGATGAAGATAGAAAATTTTCCAGTATTTTGTTAAAAAAGTATAAGACATTTAGTTTTATAGCCAAATTAAATTGTATTTCTTTTTAAGATCGTAAAAGACAAATTTATTTCTTCTAGAAAAAATAATTTAGTACAAATTTAAATATTAACATTAATATATAACAAGTTATAAACTCTGATTCCAAGATTTCTCTTGTATCACGTCAATCTCTGCTGTTTTATTCATTAATATAAATTATTAACACATTCTGAGACGCTATTTTACAATTCACAACATCTCAAGAATCAAACATGCAATGACCTTTAAATTGAAAAAGAAAAGAAAGCTTTTTCGGACGGTATCAAAGAACAAAGAACAGGAATGGCTTTACGGATGACGGCAGGATGACGGATCCCAAGAGCTTTAATGTATAATATTATATATACCTTTACTATTATCAAATAAGCGCTTTTATATATTCATCAAATACAATATAAAGGCTTGATCAAACATTAATAACTCATCATGTATAGAAGAAAGCAATTTGAATATCAATAATCCTTATTTTTATGTGTATGTATACTTTGTATAATATATTATACATGACTTATCTTATGCACCTTCAACGAAGAGGATTTATTAAAAAAACAGAATAATACTATTTTTATTTGGACATGTGGATTGAAAAAAATGATTTGCTTTACCGATTCTATCATATATTTATTATAATGCTTATAACAAGTTCAATTGGCTTATATGAGAAGTATACATATTTTTTCTATCTTAATTTGTTCGCTTGATATTCTTGATAAGGCAGAAGTTTTATATAGTCACTCGTCCAAGTATTGTAGAAATAACGAAATTTGTATTATTTCAATGTTAATTTATTGATCACCAATCGTTTTAAAACATTTAAAAGGATCGTTAAATAATCACACTATAGATTCATTATTCTTGTTGTTGCTATATGAAAATTATACTGCAAACAAGTTTGAACCATTTTGAGATTTTAAAGATTGCAATGTCAATATTGAACTGAGATTTTAACTGAACGATGATGCCGATTGCTGGCTTAAAATAAACTATTTATGTTTTCATTAATTACTTATATATTTTAAATTATTTAAATCTCGGTTGGAGAGTGTTTTTTTATTTGCAAAGGCAACACATTTCCGACATAATTCCAAATTAAGCCTGCCACATACATTTGAAATGCAAAACAAGACCATTCACTGAAACATTACGTTTAACGATATAGATATGATCGTACAGAATAGCCTCTATGATAACAACGCATACATTTCAACATGAACTGTTGGATATTGTGAAAAATACACAAATAATATATTATTTTATTATCACATTTTCAACAAGTCTGATTTTTTACTTGGTACTATTCCTCGATTGTGTTATTGGTATTGAACTGAGATTTTCTGTTTTTTGTATAAATGCTATTGTTGTCCAATATTTTCTTATCCATTTTTGCTGATCATATTTTTTCTTGCAGACCTTTTAAAATAAACCAGAAATGTCATGTATCCTTTTCTTATTTGTTTTATAATGTTGTGACTTCAATTAAGTAAGAAGATTGTCACAAACAATACGTCATTGGTTACTTTCATCTGCTAAACGATTCAAGCAATTGTCATCAAAAATGTAGTTAATCGGTGGGTGAAAGAAGTCATCAAAATGAATAACCACTACACCATGCTTTATTGCATGTAAAATTTATTTTAGTGATCATAACGGACTGTTCATTCAAACAACCTAATGAATTTAAATGTCACAACATTAGTTGATTAATGCAAATCAAATTACTCAATGGATATACTGGCTTTTTTCAAATGTTAAGATATCTCGGATTGTTTTATTCTTTTCCACTGACTTTTCGCTTTCAAAGCGAGGAAAAGAGATAAAAATTAATCTAGCCTATAGCTTCTCTTAATCAAATACGCATATAATCTATCTAATATATATATAATGTTGCAGTGAAAATGTTTTAATAATAATTGATTATTATATTTAATTTAAGACTTTGCAACCCTGTGCTTGTTTAGATACTTAACGTTAACGTAAGTACTTTTTTCAACGCCTATTCTTGAAGACTCAGTGAAATTATTAAAGCAAATGTAATGTGTTCAGTAAAATACCTACTTGATAACCATAATAATTATATATTATCATTCATATGTGATGTGTACATTACTTGTAAACTTATTCGTGATGAAAAAGGTGATTATAAAACTAACAATAATTTATAGAAGTAAAAAATCTTCTTTTCCCATTTTGGAAATATTTATTTGCGTTGCTTATTTTGGTGTTAGAAAAATCTTGGTTCATCCTTTATTTAATTTAATTACTATTTGTATAGAAATGTCAGGAAAAGTTTAAGGTTTCAGATATGCATGATGGTATGGTGGGTTGTAAGAAATAGGTAGTAGAAAATCGATAACAGATATATGATCATTTTATTTTAAATAGACAAAACATTTTCTTCTCAGTCTAAACATGTTTTTTAAAGTTTAGGACTGGTTTCGCTCATTGCCAGCGTTTTCAAATGATCAGTTAAAAATGCAGGCAATCACTGATTACTTACTACAAAGTGTATTTTATTTATTCAAAAACAGGTCATCGCAAAAAAATGCATTGAAAATATCATAAGAAGTATATAATTAGATGAAAAATATGTATGTGCGATGTATTAAATGTGATAAATTTTCTACGGAAACAACTATTTTTCACTGTATAAAAATAAAAAAATGTTTCTTAAATTTATCTTAGTTATTATACATATAAAATATATTACGTTTCCCTATTCAGCAACATGTTAAGAGAGAGGTGATTATATTTTTTTATATCAGTTCAGTTCATTTTGTGAATTGTGATAAATTCTATTTTGTGTTTCAGAAATGGATTGTATCATAAAGCTTCCAGAAAATTACACAAAGATGGTAAAAGTTTCATGATTTATGAAAAATACCCTTTTCAGCCACTGTATGAATAGTTCCACATTACAAACTCCCATAATGTATTCATAAATATATGATATTAAAAATACATTACTGAGGCAGATAACTTCGGCGAAATGTCTTGTCAACTAATATCACTATGCTTTGTAATCTGTTATATTAACTTCAAGAGAAAGGTTTTTATTTTCAAATGAAAGAATGATCCTAACGAAATTTTTGTCTCTGAAAAAAATAATTCACGTTCATGTGTATTATTCCTATTGGTGTCCAATTCATTTGATTTTGATTGGTCAGCGATATAAACTGTGGTTACTTATGCCAATGGCATATAAATAAACGGCACATGCAATCGTAACAGTAAAAGTGCATTTGATTCCTTTAATGGATTCGGCTATAGCTTTGTGGAAGTTCATTGGAAAATTAGAAGAAGAATTTGTTTATTCTAAGTGCTGTGTTGAAAATATTGATACGCTTTAACATTATTAATTTGATAAACTCATTTGCAAAAACTAATAAAACTTAAATAAAAATAATAATACATTTTTAGTATGTATTTCATATTAATATTTATTGGATCATGACCGGTATCGCTTATGGCGAGCACTATCAACTGAGTTGATAATGCTTATAACTGATCAGTTGATAATGCTTGCCATGAAACCGGTCTTGATTCAATAAATTTGAATGTGTTATTATTTTTATTATAACGCCATTCCACCACGTATTGACAGTGAACACCTTAGAAATGGAAATAATTATTTTTTTTAACATCCGCCGAAAATGCCTCGGAGCATATGGCCTCCTAATGAAAGTGTCTATACATATTTTTTCAACGACAACTGATTGTATCTCGGTCAACCTCTATTTAGTTTGATTAGAGTAAAAATAGAAAGGATGAGGCTACAACAGAACTATCTCGTAGCTATCTCTATGCCCCACTCTTAGGATCGGATGGGTGGGAAGGAGTTTTTAGAGAACACAAACACCCTGTCTTCGAAGAGAATCGATAAATTGACTGAAGAAAACCTTATCTATACTAGGACTCGTAGCCTTGAGGTCCGTTACGGAAACCATCACTGTTGACCACTGCACCAAGGACCCAGCAAAGAAGTAACTTACGGGTATTTAGTATTTTCATTGTAATTATATTTGCACTGGACTAAAAAAAAATCAAATGATTATTATTTAAAGTTCTTTTTTTATTCTCATTATTAGTCAAAACCTATGTATAAATATATAAAATAAAAAATTTAACCTCTATACGTAATTACAGGTGATTGTTAAAAGAATTTTTCTGTCGTCACTTTGCTTATAAGCCGTACAAAATTTGCCTGATGAATACAATTTTCAATCCCACAAAAAAACGAAAATAAAATGAACTTGGAATATCAAAATGGAAACTTAAATTCAATGCGATATGAAGTCGATTGAAAACCGTTTCATATTATGAGGAGAATTTCTCTAAGCTTTTTCTGCATTTTGGAGTCAAGTCAATTTTATGCATGTTGAAAAAGAACTTTCATCCGTAATCGTGCTCTAGTAATCGAGTCTGATCCAGGTAATCCAGGGCTGCATACAATCTAAGGTTTACAGTCCAGTTGGCCTGAATGCCTGTAAAAGCTCTTACGTGCTTCGCAAGATACTCGACGTGTAAGTACACACAAGAATGCTCAGGTATATTATATTATTTTATAGTGATAATTTATTCGGCTATCTATTTTTCCGTCTTGTAAAATTCTAGCGCTTTTATTCTATGACCAAATCTTTAGGTGGAAGTTCGATTTTATAGGATTTATGTTTATCGACTTATTAGAGGAGAGTAAAAAAATAAAGAATATCACTATGGTCCTTTAGGAAATTTAATGCAATTTTAAATAAATCAACTTAATACAATACTAATTTACGTTTATTCCAACTAATTAAGCTATCATTTAAAAAAATACATTAAATCTTTTTGTCAAATTTAATAATATATTATTACAATATTAAACAGAAGAGAAGATGTATTGTGTACCTTGTCTATATCAATATGTATAGATAAGTAAATTTATGTTTAAACATAGTTCTGACGACGGCGTAAGCCGAAATAAGTATCAACCATATATCATATAATTTCTGTGGAACTAACACACATTGCTATTTTTTCACCGCGTTATAATGGAATTCTACCAAGTAAATTCCAATTCAATCAATATAAAAATACATATTAGAATTTTTTGAATTTTGTACATTTCCATGAGTTTTGTCACTAACGACCCGGGTTTCGCCTTTCGGCATCTTCAGGCATTCCAAGTGCACGGATGTACTTAAACTGACGCGTAGTAAACAGTTTGTATCGTTTATATACAAAAATATAAGTAGGTCACTAAGTTAAAAGGTTATTAAAATGTAAATTAGCGAAATTTTAATGAATACAAGTTTCAATGATTTAAATGGGTTTGTTATAATTACGGGGATTTTTGAAAATATTAATAACATAAGAATATCTAAAATAAATCTACTCAACATTGCTTAATTATAAAAATACATGTTTGGCATATTTTCAATATTCAATAGGACTTTTTTTGATCACTCGAGATGAACTTGAAGAGAAAAGACATCCAAAATACCCATGTCCATGTTATGAAATGCTAAGTTGATTTGGCTTAAGAAATTAACCAAAAACCAATCTCATTAATCAAGATACCTAGGAGGCCGCTTTGTTAAACTAATAAATTATATTTTTGTATATTTTCGAATAGTATCTAGTTTAAAATAGTACGTCATTATTTATACCAGGAACGCCAATAAAAATAAACATTACTTGTTAAATTATTACAGATTGATTGAGTCAAAACATAGTTTATTTAGATTTATTATCTTATTGCAATAAATATGAAAAATTAAACCTTAACTTAAGTAAAAAAAAAGCTTTCAATACAAATAGCCGTGGTATCATTTATGCATGCCAAACTGTTTTAAGACTGGCAAAATACATTACTTGAACCTATTAAACTTTCATATCTCGTGAAGTTCATTCTATATTATACGTTTAAAGCTCTTAAGATACATTGTTTGCTGAATTGATACTATTTTTACGACATTTAGATAATATATTAGGTAATCCCAGAATTAATGTCGTTTTTTTAATATGCAACTTTGACTCAGTGTGTTTGGGTCTGTTGCCTAGTAAAGACGTGTGTTATTGTTTTTATCTTCTCTGTGATTCTTTACTTGTTTTTTAAACAAAAAAAAACAATACTACCCCATCTAAAAAATCACGATCGAATACTAATCGCTATCTAGAGAAACTGGGGAAAGTTCAAAAGAAGGCATTTTGGTTCCTCACGCGCTAAGTACAAGCCCTCAGAAAGCCCTATTGTGTGTGTGGTGGGATTCAAAAGGCGGGATCTATTATGAAGTGTTAAAACAAGGAAAAACTGTTACTGCAGCTCTCTTTTGTGATCAGATGGACAAATTAAACACAAAGTTACAAGAAATTAGTCCCGCTCTTATGAATAGAAGAATGTTATTCTTCAACATGACAAAGCCCGTCCGCACGTTGCCGATATTACACGAAAAAAATCCAGGACCTTGGTTTTATTGCATCCGCCCTATTCACTGGACTTGGAACCAAGTGCCTATTACTTGATTCGTTCATTAGAAACGCAATTAAGGAACAAAACATTGAACAATATTGAAGCACTTAAATCAGGTCTCTCGGAGTTCTTCAAATCTAAACCAAAGACCTTTTATGAGAAAGGAACTTTAGATCTTGAAAATAGATGGCAAAGAGTCATAGAAAACACTGGTAATTACTATGTTTAAAAAAATAATAAAAAATGCTTTGTTGCTTATTTTCATTATTTCGTGAATAATAAAATCAGTTCAGATGAACTAACTGTTTTGTTTTCTTTGGCTTTCTCATTTCGAATTAGTGCGAAAAAGAGTCCGGTATTTTCTACATAATGTTTTTTGCCATAACGACAACGATATAGCCATATTACATCTTGCAACACAGACAAAACGAGAGTGTTAAACTTTACCTATTTATATGGCTAAAAATCTCCACTGAAGTTATTCATCTGGTAGAAGTATCAACTGTATCACTCCTCTCTCGTTGGTAATAAAGAAATAAATGTAGCCCTCAAAGGAGATGGTAAACTGTTACCGCTGGCTCTAGATACTCGCGGATGCACAGGAATACTCTAATTCAAGAAGAATGAATATTGGCCATTTTTTCTGTATTTCGTAATTTACACCTCAAAGAAAAAAAAAATGTTTCACGACATACTAACGTTACGTCAACTAAAATGTTATATTCATTAAATTTGAATCGATTGAATTTTCTTCTTTGCTAATTTTGTTGCTAACGGTACGGATTTTACCTTTCGACACCTTCAGTCATTCGAATTTCATATTGAAATTACATTAGGCACTTTTAGTCAAAATTCTCATTTATATGTATTATAAAATGAAAATATTATTTGGTATTGCGTATACTTTGTAGAAAATTCTAAGAAGATGGAGCCTGATGGATATTTGTTAAAATGCAGTGTTCAAATAAACTTTCACGTTGAAATTATGAATTTGTTATATACGCGCATCAATGACACCGGCGCCGCGTCTATTTTAAGTGGGGTAAATTGATAGATCTTCATTTCTATTAAGTATATATTATTGTGTCAAATAATTCTTTTTCTCTTTTTGCCGTTTTCAATTGAAGGTGGACGACGAAACTGCTTTAAATTTCTGCATCCTGGGCCATTCATAGAAGATAAAAAACTATACAAAATTGAGCGGTTGATGTTGGTTTTGTACTTAATAGAATATCTTTTTGCAACGCTTGCACTTCCCTTTAAAGCTAGCATCACTAGCAAAAGTAATTTTTATGCAGTTTTTCTCGTTTGATAATCGCTGAAAGACCTTTTGGTCTGACCCAATAAAGCTCGTCTTAAATTAGTTTCCTGTTGTAATTATGATAAAACATCGCTCGACTCTTTTAACTCCACCTATATCAATTGCATTAGTGTAAGTTTGTTGGTGTTTTTATACTTGTGTTTTTCTTGCGTAGGTATGGGTGTATGTTTTATTTACGTTTTTGTATGTATCTGTAGAAATGCGCGTTAACATTTTCCAAAGTGTGCGTTGCGACGCCTCTACCATTCTCTATGTAAATTTTGGAAGATTTCATCACATTCGTGATAATAAGCTTCCCATACTCTCGCGACCACAATAACTCGAGCTGTTTACTCCGAGGAGAAGCCCAAGTGACTATTTATTTATTTTTTGAAATTGCTCATTAAGAACTAAATTATCTAAGCATGCTGAAATCATGAAATTAAGTTTAATTTCCTCTATTCCATCGGTGGAATTTTACTTCTTTAAAGTTTATATTGCGCAACGATAAAAGCGACCATCATTTAACACGTAGAAATTACAAAAACCTTTAAAACTTGATATTATTCCGTTTCAAAGTGTAATGTTTGCAATATGTATACTTAAAACAATTTTAAATAAACTACAACCAGCCGAAATAAGAAAATGGTATATATTTTAGTAGAATTAAAATGAAATAAAAAATATTTATTTGGAAAATCTCATAAGCAAAAGTAATAAACAAAATACGCTTGTATATTAAAATTAATAAATTTCACACAATCGTCACATCCAAAGATATTGTGGGGTAGTTTTTGACATAAAAACATGACGCTGTAAAATGTGCCATTTTTCATAATTATTTCGCATCAAAAAAAAATCGAATTAACAAATAAAATGATTTTTTATTCACATTTATTTTTACGATTATGGATAAGTTAACCCTTAGCCAGCTGAGTTCCCAAAAATCTAATGAACTGTATTGGTCGTAAGCCCAGAATTAGATTCGTAAATTTTGCCTTATTGAGTCGTTTTTATATAATCAAGACAAGAATATTTGTATCCAGGGTCCAGCCAAAGTTGGCTTGAAATCAGTTGATTTTACTTGAGGTGAAAAAGTTGTTGCTTTTATTGCAAGCTTTTCTTTCTTACCAATTGATTAATACTCGGCGTATCTTCGTTGAATAATAACTGCTGAAAACATTTACAAAAATCGAACAAGTTTTTTTATGTAGAGACTTCAATTACTAGACATCTCAACTACTAGAGTATCGAGTGATAATTTGTTTAAATACTCGAGTACTCGAACATACTCAAGTTGTTTCAAATGTACTAAAATATATATAATTAATTCAAAGTTGTGTATATAAATAAATAAATGATAAATATATAATGTTATTTAAAATCATTAATACATTGATTTAAGTTTATAAAGTAAAAAAAAGTATTAAGCTTCTCAAATTTAAGTATGAGCTTAGTTTTGTTCAGTACGAGCATTACTCGAGAATTTTTCAAAATACTCGAATATCGAGTACTTTTGAAAATGGACGAGTATTCACGAGTATCCAGTATGCTAGTATATTGTATGGCAGTAAATTTTCAAATGGTGATAAAACAAATTACTTTTTAGTAATTTTTTCGATAAAGTATATTTTTAAAACAAAATTAATTTCATGTTCTTTGTTGTACACTCAGGAAAAAACAAATTCATTCAACTTTTTTACTTCTCCTGAAAGCGCTCAAAAGTGAATCATTCAAACGCGTTAGGAAAAAATTCAATGTGTTAGTAGATAGCGTGCTTATTTTTATGCACATGTACATAAAAGATTTGACAGTATCTGTCTTCTTTCACGTGGCATTCTGTGTATGATAAAGAAAACAACGGGGAAATAAAAAATATGACGAGCTTAAAGATACTTTTTGTACTATAAATTCAAGTAAGTATATAAATATTTCAATAAAGGAAAATATTTTATGAGCATTTTTCAATGTCTATATGTATTCACGAGCTGAGAAGTCGGAGCACACATCTTGTTATTTTCACATATCAAAAGATATATTTATACAGTAATATAAATTGTTAACCTACTTACAGTGTTCACTTTTTTATTAACTCAATAAAAACTATCACGAATTTTCTTACTTTTTTCTAGTCTCAAGTAGAGTCCCTTGGCCACATCCATTGCCTTCATTTATTCAATCTGGTCATCTGCACCACTTCTTTGAAGTTGTTTCATGAGAAATATTTCTTACTCGGTCACTTGGTCTCCCTTTTTTGGGGTGGGTTAAGATAAAAAGGAATATTTGTAAGCTTATCGCTCTCATCTTGATTCGAAGATTACATGAGTGAGAAGTTATTTAGGCAACACGTATGTTATATAACTTATTGCGTCTTACACGAAATCATAAATAGATTAAAAGATAAAATTTAACTGTCGGTACAGGTATTCAGGCCCATGAATTATTTTGCACTCTACGTTTCCTTAGTTTAAAGTAAATCTTAGTATAGCTTGAAGATGGATTTATAATTTGGAGTTAATTACGTTTCACTCTCTTGAAGCTCAAAGATCATTTTCAGTGCCCTACCCTGACTTACTCATGATTATAAAATCGTATGCTCCTAGCTTTAACCTACATGTTCCTATCCAAACACCTTTTACGAAACTTTGTTGTCACGTCGGTCATTTGTGTCACCAGTCACAAGAGCTGTTCGGCGGATCAATGCACAGTGGACATTATACGCAATAACCGCAGTGCTTTGTTTTTACCCGTATAATTTCTATATTAACAATATATGGTATCTTTTAAGCAATTCTCTATTGAATAACTATTACGGTTGGCTATTTATTGTGAACAATTTTTTTATACTTGTCAAATACATGGCGCATTAGAGTTAGCTTAACTTTTAAACGCCCGAGCACTCATAGCTCTTATAAAAATAATTATATCTCTAAAACAAGTCAGCTTATGTGGGTAAAATATAAGGCATTAGAAAAATAAAAAAATGTTTATAAATTACGAACATAACCAGCACCGCAAGTTGTACGCTTTCTAATTCTCTATGTGAACAAATAAACGAATCCATTTTAGCTACAGCTATCTTGAAAAAAGAGTCGGTCAGCCCAAAGGATAAGCTTCTAGGTATAGAAAAATCTGTTTCCGCATTAAAATATATTGTTTGGTGTTAATAAAGCTGATTTATTACGGTTCGCTGGATAAAACACAACGCATATCCCAAAAGTAAACCTTGTAACGCAGAATTTTATATTCCTCATTATGACAAAAATAATTAACAAAACCGAAATTAAAATTATGGATCAGCATTTCAAAGACATTATTTATGAAACCTTATATTAAATGTTCAAAACTATTATCTTAAATCAGTGTTACCTGATAGCGAAGTGCACCATAATCACTTGTCCCATATGGGACCGTTGGGCTTTAAAAGGTTAAATACTATGTATTAGTTTCATTCGCTAATGAATCCAACGACGTTTTTCACTTGACTATAGGCTTGGTTTTTTTAAATGATTCAAATTGATCGCGGAGAAAAAAATGTTTTCAAAAGAAGTATGAACTCTTTGAAAAGAACAAGTTCAACAATCTAAATGAATTGCAAAAAAAAACTAAGTTTTCCTCAACATAGAAGCAAAATTCACTCTTTAACAAAAAGGATTTGCATAAGTAAACACACGGGACTTCGACTAATCCTGAGATAAAATTCCATTTCTTCAATCTCATTGTAAGATTGCTTTGTCACTGGGTCTACCCCATGAGAATTTGTTCCACCCCATTACCTGAGAAAGCTTCGCACGCAACGGACAACTTCATTCGGCTTTAACGGTGACAAGTTGCTTGCTCACCAATAATCTTATCTCGTATTTAATTGATCTGTGTATGTCACTAACCACAGGTAAATCTATTCAGAATTGCTATCAATTAGCTACCAGTTTTTTGTATTAAAGGGAAAAAAGCATCGGAGAATCTGTAACGAATACATCAAATAGTAAGGATATTTGATATTGTTTTATATTCTAATACTTTCGGTGGATACGACACGACGGTAACTTTGTGGAAGCTTATTATAATATGAAATTAAAAATAATTTAAGAAACTTTTGCTAGATAGTAAGTCCGAAGATGCATCTGAAAGAGGAATAATAAAAGTAATTTTAAATTTTATAATTTATGCCTATTCTATCTTTCAATATTGAAAATATTTTATTTGATTTATTGAACATAAAATACTTTCCCATTTACCACTGTGTCGACTTCAGCGTTCGATCGGCGTTCAAGTCGCGGTAAGGTTAATAATAAAATTAAGTTTTTTAGAATTTTAACATTAAATTATTTTTAGAGTTGATTTGTTCCGGTAAGCGAAACCGGCTCTGATCTTCAAAATAAATATATGTGGAAGATAACAGCACAGTTTTGTAATATAAACAACTTTTCTTTTTTAATATTTGAAAGATAATCTTAGATGTTTGTGGTGTCTTTTATCCTCGAGTTGATACAGAGTGAAATTAAAGATTTTTGTCGAACTTTCGTCGTTACAAATAAATTGCGTCTTTGAAATCTAGTGCCAAATATTATATATTTGCAATGTATAATTTTTCTACCAAGTGAATTTGTTATCACACGCAACCAATCTATTCCTGAAAAACGGGTGTAAAAAGATCGATTATCCAACTAAAAGCCCCTATCATTCAATCTTTACTCTTTCTGAACAGAGAGGGCTGGCAACTAAATTGATTTCATTTCTCGATAAAACCCTTCTACAAAAATGCTTCATTAAGAGTTTATTTGCTCAACACATGAAAATTAATGAGTCAATATCATATGTAGGCATTTATTTACACTGAAACTGTTTGACTTACTTTATTTGTGAAACCGATAGCAATTTTGCTTAATTCTTGTTACTGGTTTTAAAGTCAAAATAAGGATGTTGTAGTTGTTTAACCTTTTAAAGCCTTACGGTCCCGTATGAGACCAGTGATTATAATGCACTACGATATCGGATTACACTGAATAATAATAACAGTTTTCAACATATGAATAGGTATTAGCTTTCATAAATAATGTCTTTGAGAAACAGGTCCTTAATTTTATTTTCGTTTTCGATAAATATGGTAGTCATAATGAGGAATCTCTTCGTTACAAGGTTGCCTCTTGGAATAGGCGTTGTGTATTATCCGGCGGACCGTAATAAATCAGCTCTATTCACACCATTGAATGTATTTCAATGGGGATATTGATTTTTTTATACCTAGAAATTTATCCTTTGGTGTAGCTGTAGCCTTAAATGGATTCGTTTATTTGCTAACCTAGAGAATATGATAGCGTACAAGATCTGTTGCTGGTCCTTGTTCATGAATTTAAACAATCTTTTGATTTACTAGGGCTTTTTATTTAACCCATATAGGCTGACTTGTTTTTGAGATATAATAATTTTTATAAGAGCCACCGGTTGCGCGGATATTTCGCAAAAAATGCTCTGACGTTTAAAGGTTATTATTGATACGGAAAGAAAAATAGCAATGTATTTTAGTTCTACATAAATTATTTTATATATTTGTTGATAGCTATTTAGGAAAGCCTAGTTAGTTAGTAAGCCGAAATAGCTACAAATATATAAAATAATTTATGTAGAACTAAAATACATTGTTATTTTTCTTTCCGTATTATAATGTTCTTTCCGTATTATAATTGAGTTCTACCAAGTAAATGCCTACTCAATCAATAAGTTAATATTGATATTAGTTCAGTGATACAAGACACATTTATGACATCAAACTGTACAAACTGTAGCTCAACTCTTCTCTCTGTTGGTATATCATTCCATGATAATTCACCTATTTTATGCTTTATTGATTCAATTTATTTGTATGCCATTTGAAAATTATTGCTTTAAAAATTAATGGCCTTACTTAAAGCTTAAAATATTTGCCGAATTTTCTGAATTTGACTGAAAGTAAATATCCACCTAGATTCGAATCTAAATTTACAGCCTACTTTTTCCGATTATTCCGCTATTGCGCTAATGCAGAGATATATATTTTTAATTCCCATTATGTTTTGGAAAAATTTGCCTTGTTATTTAATTTTATAAATTTTATTTGAATATGTTATTTACCAATTGTTGGTGTCACTTTTAAGGAGATCTTTTCCAATACTCGGTGGAAAGAATAATAAAATATTTTCTATAATTATTCCACAGTTAATTTAAAACAATCAGGTTTCACACATCGCAAACATTTTCAATTTAAGTCAAACTATCCAGGAATCACTTGAAAATGCACTCGAAACAGGTCCTGATCTTAATGTATAACTGTGAATTAAGTAAAAAAAATATTATTTTTCAAAACAATAAATAATACCCAGGAGCCGATTTTCCGATCGTACGCTTTGATATCGAAAGCGAACAAGATCAAAGCGGTCTTTTTGATTTTTTAGTTTAAAATTTAAATTGATTTATAGCCTTTTTTTGTACCCATTATGGTAGTTTTAATTGTTTCAAATGCAACGTTTACGATATAAAATTAGTTTGTTGTGAATATACACTAAAATAAGTATTCCTGGTTTGTTTGTTTACTAAGTAATTAGTTATTAATGAACTAATTGATTAAATCGTTATTTATTTGCCGTATGTAGACACAAACAAAACTGTCGAACACAGTTTAAAACTATTAAAAGCCGAGCCACCGCGACAAACAGACGAGAAATACATTTTATGATATTTCAGCCGGAAAACCACTCTTCGTAATTACCTCCTTGTAATTTGCTCAAAGGAAAAAAATACTGAGGCCGCCATTCGGGGTACCGAGAGTAAGGTTGTAATTTCTCTTTTACAGGCGTGTAAGGTTTCATTTGCCGGAACCTTTATGAGACATAATTTCAAATTAAAATTCATGGTTACCTGTAAGCCTTTTTTGGTTGGAAATATATAATATAAAACATTCGGTTGAGTCGGTGCACTGGCAGACTGCCTAGAAATAATGAATAGCAAGTAATTAGGACGATAAAATATATATAGATAAATTGATACTTAATTCATATAAAAGAAATTGATCAAGATGCAGTCCGTAGAAAATCACACAAAAAATGCTATGAAATGTACAAGGACGCACGTGTCAAGGTCACGTTGTCATAAACAGGTGAAACACTGAATTTTGCACGGATAGTATGTGAAAAACGTGTTTTTCCATACGTACGTTAAAATCTGAACTCTCTCGAACGGTCTAATTGTCACCTCAGTCTATGAGTTAAACCAATATCAAGACATTAAATTCAGTCTAACATGCCCTATATTGAAATCTAAAGCGATCCAATATAGGGTAAGAAAAAAACCGTTAAATTTTGAAATGGAACAAGCGACATCCAGGTGCAACGACACCTGAGATAGGTATGGAGCAGCGTTCTCGACCTAACTTTCGCTCTATCTCTCTCTCCCTTAAATCTTTGCTAAAGCGACATCCAGGCGCAACGACACCTGAGATAGGTATGGAGCAGCGTTCTCGCTCTAACTATCGCTCTATCTCTTTCACCCGGGCTGCGTAAGATACGTGGTATTACACGCAGCCTCCTCTAAATGGTACAGTGGACGCAACTCCCGCTCCACTCAGACCACCTTTTATGGAGGCGTCGCTCGCTACAACCGAACGATATGGGGCACATAAGAGCGCGTTTTTAATTCATTCGGTCTGTCAGGTTTCTACGGTAACTTGGAGTGTGCACTATTAAAGCCATATAAAGCCTTTAACTTGGTCGACGGCCCTAGCCGCGCCATAATTAAGGAGTTGGAATAGTTGCCCTCTGTTCCGGAAAACCTTCCCCAGTCAGAGACTAGAGCTCTGGGAAGCACCTTGCGAGTTGTAAATCTTGGCGAAAGCCAAGTCTTGAGCGGTGTCACCAGACTCGAAATCTTCTTCTCCCCTGGAATCCGCTATTCCCAGATCCTAAAACCGGTACCGCGAAATCGCCAATCGTACTGGCTGCCAACCGTTGGCTATAATCGTCGCCATATAGCCGTCGCCTATATAATCGTCGCGCATCGTTTGGTCTTGGTCTTGGTCTTGGTCTTGGTAGTAAATTCTTGAACAGTAACTTCTAGTATTTTCTTAATGTAACCTCATGTAATAACTTCTTGTATTTAATTTATAAATAAATGTGTGTGTGCTTTGCACTATTGTTGACACTTTGAGATAGTTTCACCGAACATCCTATTTTCCACATCCTATCCCTAATCCCTATCCCCTAGAGTGACGGACAGAGGTTCCCTCTCATTTAACGAGGGAGACCGAATCCAGGTCGTCTCAATTGGGCCCGGTACGTGGGGCCGACGTCGTTGGACAACGACGGAATCCATTCCCTATCCAGTTCCATGCTCACTAGATCTCAAAGTGTTCAAAGTACAAAGGTACTTTGTGGCGCCCAAAATAACAGTATTAATAACAGTGAAAATAATAATAATAATAATATAAGTGAAATTGAAAATAATAAAATAAAAATGTGCGATAGTGAACCGGTCTGCTCTCCTGGGAACTCTCAAAGTGAGATTGAAAACATCAGGATGGCCACACCATCGCCCACGCCAACGCCCACGCCAACGCCCACGCCGACGCCCACACCGACACCTGCCAACGACGCCGCCTACCAGCCCCGATACATTTACCGTGAATCGGCGGAATTCCAGCGAACGTTCGATGGCAGCTCGAGGGCGGACATCACGAAATTCCTCAAGGAGTGTGAGGAATATTTCCTCGCATCCAGAACGCACGAGGAAGACAAACTGGAGAAAGCGGTGTCGGGTCTCAGAGGCGAGGCCAAGAGATGGTGGTCATCACTCAGGACCAAGCCAAGCAGCTGGGAGCTGATGGTCTTCCAACTGTTGAGACAGTACAAGAACGAAGATCGGAGGATCAGCATTGACTTCGAGTTTCGATCCGTCCGGCAGGCAGAGGACCAAGAAATCGTCGAATTCCTCGACGAGAAGAGGGCACTGTCCAGGGTGTGCGCACCAGAGGCTGACCAGAGGGATCTGGCAAGGGCGGTCCACCGCCTACTGACTCCTCGCGACGGAGACAGGACGGCAAGGATGACATGGGCTACACTCGACGACGAGCTTATCGAGGCAGCCAAGACCCTCGAAATCGACAATCCACGAGTAACACCACCGAACACCTCCAGACCACCTCAAGACAGACAACCATCGTCGGAATATCGGCTTTACGAGGATGAGACTGACCGCCGGTACGACGAGGAACAAGGACGTTATTATGTCGTCCACCGCGAAGGCCCTCGTCAACGTCGCAGATCACCACCCCCACCCCAAGTGCGATGGAACAAGAACGGACCAAGAGAGGAGCGCCGTACGGACACCAGCCGGCCCCCGCCTAACTTCCAAGAAGGGAGGCAGAGGAATCGACGCCAGCCTACTCTCCTCGACTGTTGGTACTGCCATGGAGCGCATCTGACAAGGGATTGTCCGACAGGCTCCACCTCAAAGAACCAAAATTGACGGAACCGCAGCATCAGACAGGTCGAACCGACTGCCAAGATGTCCCCATCATCAGCATCAGGAACCTGCCTAATGCTGACGAAAACATCTAGAAGTTCCCAGTCAGTACGACCGTCCGCGGCGACAAACAATTGTAAAAATCGCCAGTGCAAAGCGCCCGTTAATTCTGTTTCTTGCAAGAAAAAGTTTAAAAATAATAATAATTACGTTACCAAAATTAACGGTGGTTCTCAAACAAAAAAATTAAATAATTTTAATAGTGATTTAATAATTAATAATAGTCATTTTTACGATGAAAACCATTTTGATAACAATTTTACAAATAATAATGACGTTACCAAAATTAACAGTGGTTCTCAAACAAAAAAATTAAATAATTTCAATAGTGATTTAACCATTGATAATAGTGAAGTTTATAATGAACATAATTTCAATAGTGATTTAACCATTGATAATAGTGATGTTTATAATGAACATAATTTCAATAGTGATTTAACCATTGATAATAGTGATGTTAATAATTTAAACAATTTTGATAGTGATTTAACAAATAACGAATGTGAATTAAAAAATATAAACAAATTTAATAGTGAATGTGATAATGCCCATAATAACAGTTCCGTAATAAGGGGTCTTAAAGACAAACTTAGTGATGTGTCACCGCCGCAACCACCGATACCAGCACCTAGACAAAGGTCAACGACCTCCCCGCGGGAAGCGAAAATCAGGAAAACGCCCATACCACTTCCTCGGAGGAAGATCACTACCGAGAAGATTCTACAGGAACGAGAAGAGGATCCTGTAGTGGGTATTAGCGAAACCATCCCTGTCACGCATACGCGGCTATTGAAGGTGCTATTATCACTCACGGGCATGAAGCAACAGCTGTCAGCCGTGATAGATAGCGGGGCGACGCACACAGTCATCAGAAGCAATCTGGTGCTGAACCTTACGCCAGGGAGAAAGGAAGGACCCGGCCTACGATTAGCAGGTGGGAGCACGCTGGCAACACATGGCCAGGTTACCGTAACGGGTCGGCTGCAGAACGAGCCGTTTTCGGCTACAGCATTCGTCGTGGAAGGCCTTGGCTTCGACATGTTGTTGGGGCTGGACTGGCTAGAACGAGAAGAAGCCAGCCTCGACTTCAAGCGAAGATGCCTTCACTTCGGAAGCAAACTGCGCCGAACGGTGCATTGTACGACCCTTACGAAGGCAACAATGAAGACCTCCCCAGCAGTGCTCCCCCGATCAGCGGATGCTGCACCTGAATTCTATCGTGGCCGACTTAACCGACTACTGGATGTTTTTAGCAGCAGATTTGCAGCCACTGGACCAACTTGTCGAACAGCGGAACACGAAATTCGGCTGTCAGATCCGGTGCCCTTCCGCGCTAATCCACACAGACACTCAGAAGGAACAAAAGATATGATTCGGAAGGAGATACAGCAAATGTTGGCAGATGGCGTCATAGAACCAAGCCGCTCCGCCTACAGCTCCCCAGTAGTAATCGTCAAGAAGAAGGATGGAACTCCTCGCTTCTGCGTTGACTACCGGAAACTTAACTCCAAAACTAAAGATGAAGCCACACACCTACCCCGGATCCACGAGACCCTGAAAGACTTGGGCCCAGCAACAGTCTTCAGCTCAGTGGACCTCAAGACTGGATACTGGCAGGTGCCTCTGCATCAAGACACGAAGGCCCTCACAGCCTTCAACGCTCCGGACGGGGGGTGTTACCAATTCACGGTGATGTTTCTTCGGCCTGAAAGGTGCACCAGGGACGTTCCAGCGTCTCATGAGCCAGGACGTACTTGTCGGGTACATCCAAAAGTTCTGCCTCGTGTACCTGGATGATATTATCATCTACAGTGACACTTGGGAGGACCATCTCCGACACCTACGCCTGGTATTCGAGAGGCTGGAACAGCATGACTTGCGCGTGTCCGGCAACAAGTGCCAAATCGGGAGGAATACGGTGGACTATTTGGGCCACCAAGTGACGGCGACTGGAAACATACCGCAACCCAGCCACCTACGAGGCGTAGAAGAGGCTTCTACACCACGCACGCGCCGCGAGCTACGCGAATTTCTCGGACTCTGCAACTGGTTGCGGGAATATGTCCCAGGATTCGCCGACCTCGCCTTCCCGATGACCGACTTGTTGAAAACGGATACCAAGTTCCGGTGGACTCCTCAAGCTCAAGCATCCATGACCAGGGTGAAGGAAGCTCTGCGAAGACCTCTGCAGTTGGCGCGACCCACTTTTACACGGCGCTTCGTCCTGCAGACCGATGCCAGTGGGCACGGAATCGCAGCAGTCCTCTTCCACCCCCGAGATGATGGAGGACGAGACATCATCTCTTATGCCAGCGCCCGTCTCTCCGAAGTGGAACGACGTTACCACTCTAACGAACAGGAAGCGCTTGCTGCAGTATGGGCCATCAAACGATACCGACCATACTTGGAAGACCGACCCTTCACGCTGATCACCGATAACAAGGCTCTGACGTGGCTGAACAAAGCCAAAGACGAACGAGCAAAACTGACCAGATGGGCGATTCTACTCTCAGAGTTCAACTTTGACATCAAACACTGCGCCGGGAAGTACAACCAACTCCCCGACGCCCTTTCAAGAAATCCCGACTCCGAGCCAGGAGTAGAGGAAGACGTGGAGAGGATGTTCCTGCCAACTGACGTGTCTACCGGCGTAGACATGGGCATAGCTACTGGCGTAGCGCCCACTGTCCTGGCACTGGAACTCGGCGACGTATTCGAGGCTGTAGTCGCCGCCCAGCGCGCCGACCCACGAGTACAGGCTCGCATCCGAAGTCTGGGAGAACCAGATGCCCACCACCGATGCCGGAACACGCGAGTACGAGATGACATCCTCTGCCATGTCAACCACCATGGCTACTTCTTTATGGATGTACCACCTTCGATACGCCGTGAAGTAATCCGCGCATATCACGAGGACGTGAGTGCGGGACATCCAGGAGCACACGAAACCGGCCGAGCGATTGGGAATCGCTTCTATTGGAAGAAGGGGCGGTGAGATGTAGAGGCCTACGTCCGACAGTGCCCCGCTTGTTCCACCAGGAAGCGTGGCGCTCTACAAGCACTAGCTACTCAGCGCTCCCACAAGGAAGCTACGAGGCCGTTTGAAGTGGTGGCTCTGGACTACATGGGCCCCTTCCCTGTCACAGCAGGCAGAAAGAAGTATCTTTTGGTCGTGACGGACCTCTTCTCCCGATGCGTGGAAGCTTTTCCTCTGGCAGCCGCGACGACCGCAGCCACCTTGCCATTGCTGAAGCGCGTTTTCCACAGCTTTGGTTACGCCCGGGCCGTCTTAACAGACAACGGCCCCCAATTCCGGAACCAGGACTGGAAAAACACACTCGATCGATGGGGATGCGATCACTGGACCACCCCAACTACCATCCGCGCGCTAATCCCACGGAGAGGAGGAACCAGGAAATCAAGAAGGCACTTCGCATCCGCCTGGAGGCCGGCGAGTACGACCACTGGGACGAAGTACTGGAGGACCTGCTGTTCTCACTACGAGTTCGGGAGAACGCCGCAACTGGACTGACGCCTAGCCAAGCCGTGTTAGGCTACGAGATGTGCCGCCCGGGAGAGTGGCGATCACAACTAAACGCCGAGCCGCCCCGATTTCTGGACCATCAGCGAGCAGACGCTGACGCCAGCATGCTACGACATCAGGAGGACTACTTCAGACGACGCTACGGCAACGCAGAAAGGACCGACGCCCCGACGTTCAACCCAGGCGACAAGGCGTATATGCGGAATACCACCCTTTCCAAATATAACGCCCCCCAAACATTACTACCGAGATGGGAAGGTCCCTTCTCCATCATCGCCAAGAACTCGCCCCATACCTACTGGGTGAACGTGAGAGGAGCCGCCCGGAAGACACACGTCGATGATCTCCGCCCCGTGCCGCAGCCGTTTGCTGAACCTTCCTCCGATGTCGAGCAGCCGACGCCAGAAACCGACGCCGCTACGACGCCCCCGCGCCCGCCATTCGTACGAGCCCGGTCCGTGTAGTAAGGTAGCTATATCCGATGCTGGACGCTGTATTGTATTTTAAATTCTCCTCGATGTGTAAACTTTCAATTTTGTTATTTTTACAAAAAAAAAAAAAACTTTTTGCAACTTTTAAATTCCTTGCCTTTCAGTAAGGAAACTTTTTCATAACTAACCTCTTGAGATTATCAGACAAATTCTCCTTAATGAATATTATCCTAATGTATGTCTTAATTTATAATTTTTGTTTTGATGGCTTAACTTATAGTTATAACCTTATCCTCACAATACCACTGTCTGTTAGACAGTAATGTCAACATGTATAACACTTGTTGACATTTTTTAATTATTGACTTTGAAATATTGAAATTATTTCAATCTAATTGTTCTTTTCTATGAATTTTAATTTAATGTGTGTTTTTAATTATAATTTTGTTTTAATGGCTTAACTTATTGTTATAACCTTAACTTCACAATACCACTGTCTGTTAGACAGTAATGTCAACATGTTTAAACACTTGTTGACATTTTTAATTATTGACTTTTGAAATATTGAAATTATTTCAATCTAATTGTCTTGTCTATGAATTTTAATTTAATGTGTGTTTTTAATTATAATTTTGTTTTAATGGCTTAACTTATTGTTATAACCTTAACTTCACAATACCACTGTCAGTTAGACAGTAATGTCAACATGTATAAACACTTGTTGACATTTTTAATTATTTCTAATCATTGAATTGGAAAAAATGGAAATTATTTTTGTTTTGATTAATCTAATTGTTCTTGTCTATGAATTTTATATTAATGTATGTTTTAATTTAATTTTGTCTAATTTTAATTAAATTTTGGTTTTAATGGCTTAACCTAAAGGTTTAACCTTATCTTAACACTTCCACTGTCTGTTAGACAGTAATGTCAACATTTATAACACTGGTTGACATTTTTTATTATTGAATTTGGAAACATTGACGTTGTTTCAATCTAATTGTTCTTGCTTAGGAATTATATCTTAATGTATGTTTTAATTTATAATTTTTGTTTAATAGCTTAACCTAAAGGTTTATCCTTATATTAACACTTCCACTGTCTGTTAGACAGTAGTGTCAACATTTATAACACTTGTTGACATTTTTATTATTGAATTTGAAATATTGAAGTTGTTTCAATCTAATTGTTCTTCTATGAATTAATGTATGTTTTAATTATTGTTCAACAATTGTTGTTCAATGGCTTAACCTATGGTTATAACCTTAGCTTCACACCACCACTGTCTATAAGACAGTTATGTTGACTTGTAAAAAAAAAAAAAAAAGAGAAAAACATTTGTTTAACATTGTTTTTATTTATTTTTTTATTATTTTATTAAAGGCTTTTGCGAACCCATAGATTGAGGAAGACGTCCGAGATAGTTTCTGATCATCTGGAGTAGGGGAATTTGATACCGCCATATATGTAAGGTCATCAGAACTCTCTCGGACGGTCTAATTGTCACCTCAGTCTATGAGTTAAACCAATATCAAGACATTAAATTCAGTCTAACATGCCCTATATTGAAATCTAAAGCGATCCAATATAGGGTAAGAAAAACCGTTAAATTTTGAAATGGAACAAGCGACATCCAGGTGCAACGACACCTGAGATAGGTATGGAGCAGCGTTCTCGAGCTAACTATCGCTCTATCTCTCTCTCCCTTAAATCTTTGCTAAAGCGACATCCAGGCGCAACGACACCTGAGATAGGTATGGAGCAGCGTTCTCGCTCTAACTATCGCTCTATCTCTTTCACCCGGGCTGCGTAAGATACGTGGTATTACACGCAGCCTCCTCTAAATGGTACAGTGGACGCAACTCCCGCTCCACTCAGACCACCTTTTATGGAGGCGTCGCTCGCTACAACCGAACGATATGGGGCACATAAGAGCGCGTTTTTAATTCATTCGGTCTGTCAGGTTTCTACGGTAACTTGGAGTGTGCACTATTAAAGCCATATAAAGCCTTTAACTTGGTCGACGGCCCTAGCCGCGCCATAATTAAGGAGTTGGAATAGTTGCCCTCTGTTCCGGAAAACCTTCCCCAGTCAGAGACTAGAGCTCTGGGAAGCACCTTGCGAGTTGTAAATCTTGGCGAAAGCCAAGTCTTGAGCGGTGTCACCAGACTCGAAATCTTCTTCTCCCCCTGGAATCCGCTATTCCCAGATCCTAAAACCGGTACCGCGAAATCGCCAATCGTACTGGCTGCCAACCGTTGGCTATAATCGTCGCCATATAGCCGTCGCCTATAATCGTCGTCGTTTGGTCTTCGCTTGGTCTTGGTCTTGGTAGTAAATTCTTGAACAGTAACTTCTAGTATTTTCTTAATGTAACCTCATGTAATAACTTCTTGTATTTAATTTATAAATAAATGTGTGTGTGCTTTGCACTATTGTTGACACTTTGAGATAGTTTCACTGAACATCCTATTTTCCACATCCTATCCCTAATCCCTATCCCCTAGAGTGACGGACAGAGGTTCCCTCTCATTTAATGAGGGAGACCGAATCCAGGTCGTCTCACCTTTCGGCTTCTTCGGGCATTTCCAGTCTACGTCTGAACTTGAACTGACGAATAGCATATAATTTGTTTCGCTTATATCTATAAGAATAAAATTAATTCACTATGTTTAATTGTTAGTATCGCAATCTGAATGAATTTGCGAATGTTTTTATTTTAATATGGTTAATTGAATTGGAAGTAGTTGAATGGGTTCATTATATTTTCAGGTATCTTAAATGTGATATTGTTAAGATATAATTACCAGCTCATTGCATTGAAATTAACACTACTTTAAGAGGTAGTGGTTTTATCTGACGTATTAATAAATTATTGACTCAAGTTGCTGAAAATTATATTTTTTTTTTATTACTTCATGATTATTAAATATCAAAGGTTATAAATTAGTAATATAGCAATATGCTTCAAACATGCGGGAAATAGTGGAATATCTCCTGGCAGTAAAATTCTTTTCTTTCATCAAGTTATGTGACAGAAATATAAGCAGAAAAAAAATACGGAAATTTTAGCGTCATGAAATAAATCGTCTTTCAGAATGTTAATAATTTATAGGAATATAATGACCACAAAGTTTGTCGTCCGATCATCGACAAATGAGCCATTAGAAATGTAGTGTTTATTACAGTAATAAAACTGAAAAAAACTTATTACTTCTACGATTAATTTTGTTTACGATCTGGTATGATTATTCTCATTCTGACTGGCTGTATGAGGCATTCTGAAAAAGTACAACAAAACGAAAAATATTATTTTGAGAAATGATGAAACATTAGTTGAATTGAACCTAGAATTTCCCCCGCGGAAGTCTTGAATAGCTTGGCTTTTTATGAAACAAAAATGAACACGTTACTTACTTCTTGGTTCGTTATGACGCAACGAGTCTAAAATGAATGGTGCACTTTTTGAAATTGAAGTTGACCTATATTGCCTCAGTCGTGTCTATTCAGGTGAAAATAGTACAAGTCTTCATATAGAATTTAACGGGGTACTTGCAACCCCAAATAGATTTTTTGTACCCTTCTTTTGAAAACAAGCCTTATTATTTTTCTTGACATAACAAATCGCAAGTCTTTGTATGAAAATATATTGTATTTTTAACAAAAAACATTCAAGTAACGATTTATTTTTACAAATTTTCCATGGTGATAATGAATAGGTAGACGAGATTTTTTTCATCTTGATTGTATAAAATGTTGTATCTTAGATTTATAAAGCATCGCTCGAGAGCAGGGTTTCCCAAACTATGTTCCGCGGAACACCGGTATTCCGCGATAAATTGGAAAGGTTTCATACGCTGCATCTCATTTAAAGATCTTCTACTTACAATTACAATTAAAAGGCGAGTGAAGATAAATCTCAAATGATATTTATGGCGTCAAATCAGGCGGTACAGCCGGAGAAACATCATCTTTTCTCACCAACTGAAGAGTCTTGTCAGTTTAACGACAGTTGCCAAGATTGACAGAAAGGTTAATCACGCTAACACAAATTGATCTGCAATCTGATAAAAAAGAACTTGAAAATATATTGGAATTACTCAACCGAAAAATAAGGGTTGTCTTCCAATACAATTTTCGGGTTGGTGAAGTGTTCCATGGCAGAAAATGTTTGGGAAATCCTGCGCTAGAAAATATATTATTGGAATATTATACAGTTTCTTCGGTGCATATAAATCCTACATTAGAGAATAAGCATGTATGAATCTCTGATATCAATACAAGTAGTAGATTTAGCACCTACAGCTCGAGACTCCAATTTGAGTATCGAATACTCGATACTCGAGAATACTCGTCCATTTTTTAAGTACTCGATACTCGAGTATAAGAAAAATATGCGATACTTTCTTTTGTTAATTTTGCTTTGGGTGCTGCTTCATTATCTTACCAATGACAAGTTTATGATGACAAGAGACAGATCGAAATAACAAAACTTCAAAGCAATTAAAAATTTGATACGTTTGATTCTCTAATATTTTTGAAATATATGTTTTATAAATTGAAATAAATGTATTAATGAAATGAAATAAGCTTATTTATTTATTTTTCATGTATTTATATACTCAAATTTGGATTTATAATATATATTTTGGTACATCTGAAACTACTTGAGTATATTCGAGTACTCGAGTATTTCTTTACTACTCGACACTCGAGTAGTTAATATGACGAGTAATTGGTGTATCTACATACAACGTTTAAATATGACGAACTGTCGCAGACTCCACATAAATAATGTTGTATATAAGATATGCAAAGCGAAAAAAATATTGATTATTAATAAACATTAACTTCAATGGAAACAGATCCATATTAATGTGTTCCATATGATTATTACCTCACTCTTAAAACATCGTAAAATATTTTACTTAGTTTCAAAGTATACAAACTTTTCACATAAGTACATAGGTTGATTTTTTTGTTTTTATACGAGCGATCCAAACAACAACCAAGAAGGCTCATAGACAGATATTAAAACTTTTTTCGCTAGAAAGTTACTCCTAAGGATAACACATCGCTTCTGAATATTTTAAAGAATGAAAATTTATCTTTTTATGAAAAGAATAACATCTCAAACCGTAATTTATTTTAATTAAATCACAGCATGTTTAATGGATGGAATGGAATGGTTGAAATGGAAGATTTTTCACTTGGTGAAAATATTTAAATTATAGTTAGCAGACAATTATTTATGCGAAACATTCCAACATTGATAAGATAATGTATTCGTTCATAATTTGCTAATTAAGAAGATTTTAATATTTTGAGATATTTTAATTGCGAATAATAGCAGTGGCTTTATTAAGTCGCCCGCTGTAACCTAGTGGTAAAAGAACCCTTCAGTTCCACGTTTTTTTTTATTTTATTTTATTACATATCATTTTTATTCAAATTGAATATAGAAATAAAAAAATCACTCAAATCGTTTCCATTTCATTGCGATTATGTTTTTTTGAGTCGTGAACTGAAGTTTCTTTCACTTACTATTTTATTGTTTAAATGTTTTGTCTTATAAGAAGAATATTAAATAAGAAAGAAATTGGATAATAACAGTGAAATAGTTTCAATTTACACCTACTGCTTCAAACAAATAAAACATATTTGTTATACTGCTTCCAATAGAATCGTATTTAGATCAGTGCTGGTTTTGCTCATTTTGAACTTTATCAACCATTGATAGTGCGATTTCAGTTGATAATGCTTGCAATTATCGAAACTTATCATGGTCTTTATAAATACTGTTTAAAAGTTGTACACCAAAAATAAAGTATTTTATATTTTGAAAAGTATGCCTTCTCATTTTGACAGTAGACCCTTATAAGCAATAATCATATTCAAAATTATTTTTCCCCCATCACCCGCTGTGAATATGCAGTGATCCATGTCCATCTTTGACAACGCTTTTGACAGAAAAATAAATAATACCAATACAGATCTGCACGGGACTGATTTTGAAACATAAAGACGAGTGACTAGCTCAGCCATAAAAATCCTGTGTATAATCCGTAAACTGAGAGCCCGTCGGGGTAGCCGAGTTTATTGAGTCTTATCTAAGGTTCTGATGGACACTGGAAAACCATGGAGTTTTGTTATAGACCAGGGGTCTTCAACCTTTTTATGTCAACCACCCACTTTTGCTTATTTTTCATGGTAAAATAAACTCATCACCATAAAAATCGCTATATTTTAATCCAGTTGATGGGCAAAAAATTTAAGCGTAATTTAGGAAATTTTACAAGTTATTATAACTGAGTGCGTATACATATGTACTATGATGTCAAAAAAAATCGAAAAAAGTTCAAAATCAATAATTCATTTGAACATTGAGCCTGTTGCTGTGAGACAAAATATTTTATGTATGGTTCAATTTTCGTTAAAAACAATCTTACAGTGATTTTCAGTCAACTTCTTTATTTTGTCATGATTGTTAAAGATTTTGTGGTATAATCTAAAATCGCCCACCGCTCACCACGGAAGCCTTTATCGCCCACTAGTGGGCGGTACATACCAGTTACAGACGATTGAACTTACTTATGTAAGGCAAAACATATTTTAAAAGTAAAATGAGTAAAAGTGTATTTCGTAAAAGCCATAGATTATGTTATTATATAGGCTTTGTGAATATGTGTGATTTTCTGTGTTGGGTTAGTTCGTACAATTTTCTTGCCGATCGACATTAAATGAGGTCGTATAAAACATCCCTTATAAAATGTTGAATAACTTGCATGTAGAAAAGAATATTTCAGCACGGCGAAGCCATATTTTCATTAAAACTTCAGAGAACATTTACGAGATGGCACATGTGTCTCGGCGATTTCATTCCAGCATAATAAAAATAATATTTCCCTACCGATAAGTCCGCGGCGGGTGGCGATCACGTACGGCGTACACCTCTAAAAATCCGCCCACTCAATCATCCGATTTGAACGCACGGCATACAACTAGTGCGATTTCAACCAAATGAACGGCAATACGCTTTCAAAGCACGCTTATATCGTAAAATCGGAACGCTCTCGTAGGATATTCGAGTGTGGGACTTATCCGCCGCGCCCGTTATATTGCATGCCGGCGGTGGCACTAAAAAAAGGGTTCCTACACGGGCGGTATGCCTCGGTATCAATAATAAATGATGCGGTATTGCTTCGAGCACGCAGTTGGTGAAATCCATTCGTTTAGCTCGGTAACGGGACGAAATATGCTCGTTACGCCTTGAGATTGCTAAGCAGCCGATGGCGACGCACTGGATGAGGACAACGACAAAACATCCGTGACATACATCTGCCGGGGGTATAATTTTCGACACGCAATTTTTGCGACGATTGAAAAGGCCTGTCGTAAATCTCGACGGAGAATATATTATTTTTAGCACGGACGCGTGCAGGCTTCGGGCTCGTCATAAGCTAGACGCATCTACCTGTAACACCATCATCATTACTTCATATGACGTATTATCAAATACATAACATTTTGATGAACGTATAGTTCCAATTATTGCCATTCCTATTTTACACGAGATGTATAGTATTCGGATTACGGTACTGAACTGTTTGGGTTATTTGCTACGTAGTATAAGAAGCGGGCTCATTCTAAAAATAAAAAAAACTTTCGAATGACTTTTTAGTTGATAAGTGCCCAACAATCATTAAACTTTCAACCTAAATGAACTTATTTTTAAATCGTGCTTTTATAAATGGAATTAAATCACAAACAATCGCTTGCACACTGTAAACTTTGAGTTCTCGTAAGAACAATAATACACAATTAGTATGTACCTTTAAATTCTACAGTTTTGTAAATCCATACAAAAATAACAATTTATTTTAGATATACAGAAATCCGTAGAACTAAAAATACATCGTATTTTTTTTCACCGTGGTATAATGGAGTTCTACCAAGTAAATGCCAATTCAATCAATACATAAAAAAAAAATTAAAACATTTTCAATTGCATAAAACTGTTCTAAAAAGATCCAAACACGAACATGAGGATTGCATTTTTTTCAATAAGCTCTGTTAATGTGCTTTACTTTGCATTAATAAAACCTGCATCTTCTTTTTTATGTACATATATGTTAAGATTCAAAATGTAAATGAGTCTCATCTCACCGTAGATAATATAAATTAGCCTTGTTTTGACACAAACAAAGGAAAAACTAAGAAGATTGAGGTTATATTTATTTAATATGCAAAACGCGACACCGAAGACACCTTCAGGCGAGCTCGGCGTCACTAGTTCAAGTGTAACGCTTCGTCGACGCCCCTCTACGGCGGAGCGACGCCCTCGTCCGTCCCCTAAATTCATTTGGACCCTGTTTTACAAAGTGCGGGTAACGGCGATGACGGCGAATATTGCTCGCTAAACACGTTTGATCGTAATTAACAAGATTGCGGGTGGCCCGTTTAATTGTTCTGTAATATAAAAACGACGGTTGGCTAAGTTGAGCAACTTTGCGAGCCTCTTAATGCGGGCTTTTAAGGGAGCTTTAAAAGTTTCTAGATCACTCCGGGCATCGTTACTCTTCCAAGTGAGTAAAATACAATTTTTGCAAATATTTATATCATGCCCGATTTTCACAAATATTTATCTATGCTCGGCCCGTGGTGGAGTGGTTAACGTCGTTGGCTACCGTGTCGGACCACTCGGGTTCGATCCCCGGTACGAGCTGTTTTTTTCAGTGGATAAATCGATTGTGCTCAGAGGCAATGGATGTTTGTGTTGTTAAAAATCCCTTTCCTACTATTACGATCCAAGAGTGACGCATGAATCGATTAGCTAACCACTAGTCCTGTCCCTAGTTCTCGCATCCTTTTCATCCCCACTCTCTTCGACAAAGAGAGGTTGAGCAACTGAGTAACAAGCAGTTCTTGAAGAAAAACATATGTCGAGATAAGCTCCGTGAGGAGTCCATATGTTCCAAGTTGGGAGCGGATATGGTTATATATATATAATGTATATACCAAGTTCAATATAAGAATATTAAAAATGTTAATAATCCATTATATTAAAGATAAAAACAAAAATGCTCATTTAATTTTTTTTATAAACATATCCATTTTTTTATAAGATAACTCTTTTAATTTATCCAGCCATCGATAGCTCAGAGCCGCGGGCACCAAAATCTACCGCTGAGATTGTTAATGGTACTCAACACTACAGATTGGTTTGTAATTTCAATTTCTTCTATTTTCTGTGTGTATCAATTGTCTTAATTCATAGATACTTCCATTGGGATGCCATGTGCTCCACATTGGGAGCGGACATAGACTTAAATAAATGTATGTTTTTTAATTATTTGATAAAGAAAATCCACAAACATGATTTATGTAAAGTAATATTTATAAGAAAATCATAAGAGAAGGGCTGGGCTGGGTTCCATTTTCATCAAATATTGGAGGCCGTGAAAAAAAAGGTTTAGGATGCACTGCTTTATAGGACTTTTAAAACCTCGTAAATAGGCGAAGTTCTCGTGATATAGAATATCTATATTCAGTGGCGGTTGGCGACAGAGTATTAGGGAGTACAAAAAAAGATTCAACTATTTTTCCGTACTACGGACAGCCAAAAATTCATAAGACTGGCACTCGGTTGGTATTGCGAGCATCTGAATTGAAAGTCCATGTTATAGAAGTGTTTTAAAATCAAATGAATAGGAAAGAACTCTTGCAAAAATACTTGAATGAATCTTACAAGTAGGGACTCCAATTTCAAAATACTCGAGTACTCGAGTATACTCGAGTAGTTTCAGATGTACCGAAATATATTTTATTAATTCAAATTTGTGTCTATAAATAGATGATACATAAATAAATAAGCATATTTTATTTTATTATAACATTTATTTCAATTTATTAAATATATATTTCAAAAATAATAGAGAATTAAGCGTCTCAAATTTTAATTTGTTTTTTTATTCCAGCAGTAGAAAAAACTCTCTCTGTGGCTGTGGACTTCGGCTTAAAAGTTAACAATCAATTTAATTGTGTTATCTAGTTTTTCTGTCCGCTGTTTAAAACAAAGTAAAATTTGGAATTAAATCTTCATTTATATATTACGAGTATTACTCGGGTATTTTCCAAATTACTCGAGTATCGAGTACTTGAAAAATGGACGAGTATACTCGAGTATCGAGTACTCGATACTCGAATTGGAGTCTCTAATTACAAGGCTTAATAATTTTTGAACAAAATAAAGAATTTTTAAATTAATGGATTTGTCGTATTAATAAATTCAAATTGTTTGTAAAACAATAGCTTTCTTTGAAATTGTTACTTATTCGCTCGGTTGCTAACAAATAATGGCAAGTAACATTTTGACATCTGTTCTTCCAGCTGTCAAGCACGTCTGTCATTTTGGCGCATTAAATACACCCCGGACTGTATATAGTATATACCACTGACACAGGGGCAGGTTTTTTTGTGATATTTTCTATTTTTTTGTTCATTTTAATCCGAAAGGTATTAGCTAATGGAACTCGTGTACCTACTCATAAAAGGCACTATACGAAAAACGCCACGTTTAACACAAACATAAGAAATTATGTTTTTATTGATTATGGAACATTTTCACTAGCTTTTATATTTTAATCAGGGCTGTGGAGTCGGGACTTTTTGGCCGGAGTCGTACTCGGAGTCGGAAATTTTTATAAGTTTGAAATTTTTATTTTTGCATATAATAAGTCAAATTTGGGTATTTGCCGTATTGGTAAGGTTAATATTTTATTCAATACACATCAATAGGAAAGTTAGCAAAAAAAAGTGACGATATTAAACTATTATAGTCGGAGTTGGGTTTTTGGTCAATGTTGGAGTCGGAGTCGAACTTTTTTTTACCGACTCCACAGCCCTGATTTAAATATCCATTGTGGGAACTAGCAGATAAGATTTATAATGTTTAAATACAAGATTTCAATGACGAGTTAAAAATTAATACTTTATCATTATTCAGTGCTTCCTGAAATAATAACTAGATAAAATATTAGTTTAATTATATTTTTTGTATAATGCAAATTTTTCATTCGTTTTATTTTTATTTAAATATCTTCATAATATTTGCGTTGAATAAATGAATTTGAATATATTACAATACAAGTAAAAAAATATGGATTTTTCAAGAAAGCTTCACGTGGAAGAATAATATAACAAAATTGAATTCTTTAAATCTTTTATTTATTTAACTACAAACTACTTTGGCTACCGTGAGATGAAGTATTCAAATCAACACCAAAGAAGTATCGCGCCAAGGAAATGTGCGATGTTATTTTTTATTCCTTTTTGTAGATTCTCTAAACAAAACCCCGTTTCCCTTTTGACACACTTTCTTTACTTTCAGACTTGGCAGAAGATTTCGTCCCTTGGGAAAATTGCACGTAGCTTTTCCATTAATAACAATAAAAAAACAATATTTTTACGTCAAAATGACGTACGTTTTGGATCATTAATTTTGTTTGACATAATCTGTAAGGCTACGACTAAGAAGCTTAATAAACTTACTTAAAAAATACTTTAAGTTTTTTTATCATGACGTAAATACAAATACTTCTGGAAAATAGTTAGCATATCTGACATGTTTCTTAAACTGTATTATCGTAAGATTAATTCATTCTATAGAAAAAAATACAAAACATATTTTTAATTTTTAAAATCGGGATTACTTTCTTAAAACTCATACCTATAAATAAGTATTATTCGAAACATTTAGGATACAAAAAATTTTAATATAAATCAAATAAAATAACACACTTTATTCAGCCGTACGCGATGGTTTCATTAAAACATTTTTAGTATGACGAAGTGTCGCTTCATTGGTATGTTTTTTATTCGTGTACATTTATGGACGAGATAGATATAGCCGTGATAAATCAAAAATTAAGGAATTTTGTCCAGGAGTAGATAAAAAACGTTTGATGCCACTTGTCAAAATGATGTAATTATAATAGCATAAAATAAGTATAAAACATAAATAACTCGGTTCGTTGTGCAGTGCAGTGGAAGTCGTTGGCTTCCGTGACGGACAGCTCGAGCTCGAGCCCCTGAACGAGAAGATTTTTTCAGTCGATTCTTCTATTTGGTTCGTAGAAAATGGGTTTTTGCGTTGTTAAAATCTCTCGTCACCCTTACGATCCCAAAATGCGGGGCGTTCCGAGAGCGATTAGCTTATCAATAGTCCTGCCCTACTTGTCGTATACTTTCAATATCTAATATCTTTGAAAAAGAGAGGTTGAGCAACTGAGTAACAAGCAGTTCTTGTAGAAAAAAACTGTTGAGATAAACTCCGTGGAGAGTCCATATGCCCTATGTTAAGTTTTTTTATATATTTCAATGGCTTTTTTAATGACTATCACACCTACACACCACAAAAATTACAAATTAGTGTTATTATACTTTCGATGGATTCGGCGGTAAGTTTGTGTAAGTTCATATGAATATAAAATGTTATATTACTATTAAATAAAAACAATAATACATTTTTTTATTATTTTTATTTTAATGCCTTTCCACCAAGTATTGACAGTGAACACCTTAAAAGTGATATTACTATTTGTATAATACACCAACGCTTACACTGATAGATAAGCTCTGAGAGCATTTTTATTGCTAAGATATAATAAAAACATTAATAATTTTGCGTTATATGTATTTATTTGAAAACATTAAGTGAAAGCTTCCCTCGAATAAATTTCTTGGCAATTAAATATGTGCACATTTAAAATGTTTGTGTTTCTCTAGTTGAAAATTTTGTCGCAGTCACGTTAATTGGTATATGCAGGATACATAGCGCACTGACTGCGGTTCTCGCGGCTTAAATGAAACATTGCCTTAAAGAGAAGCTGTCTTTGGTTTCTTCCTTATTTACATATAGTAAAGCTTTCTCCATGGAACAGCGAGAAACTAAATAAAGTTGCCTAATATATTCAGTCATCGTTTCCTTGTGGTGAGCTCGCGGCGCGCCGTCTCTAAGACGAAGTCTTTACTTCTTAGCCGCGTTCTTATTTGTTTCGTGATTAAGTTGTCATTGCTTACTGCAAATACTTTAATTAGGGTTTCGGAAAAGCTGAATTTTACTTTTCATCGCGGCACTAAATATTCAAAATGTTAACATCCTTTTATATTCACGATTATTTTACGGGGTTAACGTAGTTGGCTTCTGTGACAGACTGCTTGGGCTCGAGTCCCAGTACTAGAAGATTTATCCATTCTTTTATATAATGGGTTTTTGTGTTGTCAAAAATCCTTTACCAGCACTCTGATATTTAAAAAAACGGTGACAAGGGAGAGCGATTAGCTAACCACTAGTCCTTGTATGATACAAGGACTATTATTATTTTTATTAAATACACTTAATTTTGGGATTTTACTTTGTTAATGTTAATTCATACTTAATTGATTTTTGATGTGTTAGTTTGCATTGCTAAGAGGTCTTCAACATTTTATTTTTAGTCTATTTTTCTTGTAATTTGCTTAGTTGTTTTACCAATTGTTTATCATACCTTGTTTTCATAATTAACTTTTGCATAAATACCACTGTTTTATTGTATTCCTTATCGGTGAATAATGCTCGCCATGAGTGAAACCGGTCCTGATGAAATAAATCTCATGTGGAAAAAGTACTAAAAAAGTGTTATTATTTTTATTATAATGCCTATCCACCAAGTATTGACAGTGAACACCTTAAAAGTGAAAATAATCAATTCAAAAGCAGTTGATTGTCAATAATCATGTTGTTTTTAATACATTTATAAATATATCAAACCTATAGAATATTGTGTGCATATAGCTTAGATCAGCCGTCTTCGATCTTCTGTTGCATACAAGGTCTCATTAACATCTTAGACCAAACTCCACTGACCATTTCTTATTCATCGATCTAGCGGCCGTCAGGTGAAGCTGATGGTCAATTGATATCTCTGGGGTACTACAGATTTAGTGCATTTTTTACATACCATCTATCACTGGTCGAGATGTAACATTCGGAACAGAAAGAAGAACGACGTTGCAGTTTCACACGGTTCAGGGAAGTCCAAATAATATTTTTAAAAATTTAACTTTTTCACTACTTATTTGTCATCAAACTAAGACGATCACCTCATTGCCTATTGTTTGAAATCGGCACTATTTGTTTTACCAAAAGTGTATTCGAAAACTATAAATATTTTATTTATTATTGTGTGTACAGTTTATTTAGTAAATAAATCATTATCTTTTGACATCAACAGCTTTCTGAAGAATTAATTAGCAGCTCATTAATTCAATCAAATTTATATCAATTTTGAATCTTTTGAATTTTGTACTTTTCCATGAGTTTTGTTGCTTACGATCAGGGTTTCGCCTTTCGACAACTTCAGGCATTTCAAGTGCACCGTTGTACTTAAGCTGACGCGCAGTAAACAGTTTTTATCGTTTATATACAAAAATAAAAGTAGCACAACTCAAACGATTCAAATTTGATATTGACATACCATCAAGCACCCTCAGTCGAAATTCTAAATTAATTTTATATGTTATATTTCTACTCATATCGAAATCACTCTTAAATTTAATTCATTACAAACATATGAGCAGTATAAATCACGATCTATGTTATTTTACTGTGAAGATATTTATACAAAAAAAAAAACAGTTGGCCGCTGGGGAAAAACTTTTCATTTATATCAGCTGTCTTGATCTTGGTACTTGGAATAAAAATACATAAGGCTGTCAGCCTCAATCATGTCTTGAAATAACTTAAAATTTATTTGATGACAACGATTTGATCTAACCTTTATCGAGCATTTTATTAGTAGTAGTTTCATCCTTAAAAAGTCTGTCAAGGTTGATAAATACACCAAAAAGAAATTGATGAATCAATTTATATTAATTATTTGTAATAATTTGCAATCGTATTTTATTAAAGAGTTCGTTATACGACTTAAACAGAAATAAAAATATTTGGTGATATATTTTCTTTGCAACCAGCAAAATTTCAATTAATTTCATGCACAAATTATCAAATTTAAGAATCACTCGAATTTTGGATTTTTAGAGGCTTGAAAAAAGACAAAAAAAGATTGATAATATTGTGAAAGAAATCATTTGCGTGGTATTTTATATCTTTAAAATCGTTTTGAAGCTTTTTTTAACTAAATTTGGCCATATGATACAGTAAAATAAAACCGAATGTCGAATGCCTAAAGTTTTAAAAATATACTGCAGCACGAGAGTTTTGATGTGTTCCGAAATATGCACAGCAATATATTTTTATTTTATTTATTTTGAATGCCATTGCATAATATGCACATTCAGTATACAGCTTATAACTTTAAGCTTCAGTACAAAACTAATACAAACATCAAACTAATTGGTTAATTGATAAACTTAATTTTATATGGTCCCAAGAAGCGCAAGTAATTCAATTGTGATTATATTATGATATACTGGATATTTTAGGATTATATCTTATATCATTAATAATTACATTATACGTTGGCATGTGAATATATTATTTTCGCAAGTCATCGTAACCTTTCCTTCCAAGCAAAAGTGTATGGTTGATGCTTTTTAGAAACGTGATTAAATTTCTAAAGGACTCTCACCTGGGGTTTCGAAAGCCATAGACTCAGTATAATTATGCCCAGCGCTCAAAGTCAAAAGTATAAATTTCAATTAAACTTCCATGTTAATTAGCCTGAACTTTCTATCCGGAATTTATACTCCAGTCACTGTTTTATAGATGGAAGACGCAAAATATAATGTTCGCACTCTGTCTCTTCCCTCGCCTTCTTTGGGAAAGAACTTCAAGTCTCTTGCCACTTGAAGATTAGTTTTAAAGTCCATCATAATTGCTTAGTCATCCCATCGCCTTACATGTTAATGGTTCTGATGTTTGTGGTAAAAAGAGCTTCGCTAAAATTATTATTCCACAATTTTATGCAATATTCATAGAAAAATTTCGCTGAAGTCGAATTTCCACGGAGCTGTTATTATGTCATTTTCCTTGAAAATACATTTTGCTTAAGATACCGCGTGTAAAATTTACACAGCGGAAAATTATTTGATTCAACTTAAATATGCAGCGATAATTAAAGAATGTTTATAGCATTTTATAAATAAACGAGTACGTTCATTTTCGAATATATCCCGAGGTAATTTTCAAAATTGGTCAATTCCAAAATATATTTTTTTTAATTGCCAGTTTTAGATTAAACTTTTGAGGCCTTTTTTATTCACATTGAAATGTTTGAATTTTTACACATCATCCGTAATTATTTAATTAAAACATATTTTAAAAATATTGATGGTAAACACAAATTTATGAGGAAAAAGTAATGAAAATATCTCACATTCTCAGTTTTTCAACAAATAGATTTGACCATGTTTGAAAAATACATACCTCCTGATATCACGTCGATTGAAATTAAAAGAAAGTAATCTTGTTTATTTTAAAAATCTTTATCTGACTACATCACTACATTGATAAGATTGTGGGTTGTTGTGCTTGAAAATAAACTAATGATTTTCATATTATTTGTGTTTTTTTTGCCGCTTTAACTTAAACTTGTATAATACTTCAAGATTGAAAGAATGACTTAAAGCAATTGAAACTTCGTCATGTAATGCAAAAGCAATGGCCGCTAGCACCCAGCAATAGCATCATGCAACATGCGATGCAGCTCTCCAAAAAGACATGCGTTACTTTATTTGTCCCCGAGGACCCTAGCAACGTGGTGAATATATAGATTACAATTCACACTTCACAATTCACGAAAAACGATATCAAATTGTTAGCCAATTGCACTTGCTGTGTGTTGCCAGTGTGATTAATTCGCAATGCAAGAAATGCTGTAGTTTGAAGTCTGCAATTGCTAAAAAAAATGATTAATTTTAAGGTGTTCACTGACAATACTTATTTTGGTATTTATTATATTAGGACTGGTTTCGCTCATAGCGAGCATAATCAACTGATACTCGCTATGAGCGAAACCGGTCCTGATCTAGTACGTACTAAAAATGTTTTATTATTATTATTAAAATAATTGATTTTTTTCTTTGATGATAAGAAGATTTATTTTTCATGTAAACTGATGCAGAAACAGTTGGTACATTGTCCTAAATAGTGCAAGCCGGTATTACTAGACCAAAAATTACGGTACTTTTTATTAATCTACCGAAATACATCTCATCGAATTTGCGAATCAGTCACTAAAATTTAGTAAATTATGGATATATGGTCACGGGACGGAATTTTTGTAAAGATTTATAAAAAATAAGCGCAATAATGTAAGGCTAACGATATTTTTTAAATATTATTTGTCTTTAATTTTTAAATTTCTGATAATAGATGATCCTAAAGAATTCTTCGCAATAAGTATGAAATCGAGTTGTTTTCATTTACAGGAGCAAAAATGCAACCACAAACTACACAAATAATAATATTATACAGATAGAGACTGTCACATAAGTTTATTATTTGTTTAAAATAAAAAGAATAATTTTATTATAGGCTAATATTAGAAAACAAATTCTTCTTTCAGAACTCATACAATAATCAGTAATATTCTTCAGATTTAATCATTTTGATTCCACATTTTATAATAATCCACAAGAACTCAAAGAGTAAAGTCAAAACATAAAATTATAAGCTAGTATGTATAAATTTTTTGAGCTTAGCTTGATAGGATTGGGATTCTGTCCCGTGACCATATATCCATAATTTACCTAAAATTTCAGTTGTACTTTTCTTTTAGTTTGACCGGGCTTTGTGTATCATAAATGCTTGTTGAAATGAAGAGTTATTTGCAAGCATGGCATTTTATTAATGAGGGTATTTTATAATTATTCCATTCTCGTACTCGGTTTTAATCTATCTCAGTGATACAACGCAGAATGCAAAGTCCTGCGCCCCTCAGACCCTGGAAACACTACCGCCCCTTTATCTTGGTAGTGTAGAAGGATAGTATACTCAAGGGGGCACATCATAAAGGGGTGCCTAGATAAAATGGATACTTTTTTATAAAAGTCAACATGGAATGGTTAAGAAGGGGTGAAAACATGAATATAATTACATGCTTATAATCAAAATAAATCAATGAATTTCCTTTTAGTCTCTACAATACTCTTATTTTTCTTTACTTTTGATAAAACATGGTTTTTTAAAATAGATTTAATGGTGAAATGAATGCAATGCGTTGGCAAATTTTATTTCTAAGTAACCAAATTTTAAATTTTAAACAAAAAAAATATATATATTTAGCATTACAGCTAATGCCAATGCGTTGAATATATATTTAATTGTGAAGGTCATACGAGATAAACTCGGTGAATAATAATGAATCAGTCGTGAACAACTCAACGAAAAATTACACTTTAGATCACTTCTTTAATTGAAAAAATCTGACCTTGCCTCTGAATTGAGCCCAGGCCCACCTGATCGCTAGGGCAAAGCTCTAGCCACCAGACCACATGGACTAACAATTATTTAATTAATACAATAATATTATAATCGTAATTGCTTAATACAATCTTTATATTTTCAGTGTAGGAAAAATCATTGATTTCATTAAGGATTTTGAATGAGGGTGCTCGATGGAATTTCAATATCAAATTTGAATTGTTTAAATTTTGTACTTTTTCATGAGTTTCCACAGTCAGACAGTCAGTTCAAGTACATCCGTGCACTTGAAATTCCTGGAGATGCCGAAAGGCGAAACCCGGGTCGTTAGCGACAAAACTCACGGAAAAGTACATAACTCAAACAATTAAAATTTGTTATTGATTTCAATAAATATATAATTTACTCACTATCAAAATGCCAAACATTGTCAGATGAATCATGAGAAGAAAAGCTTGTTTTATTCATTTGGCCAGTAATATATTTGAATGAAATAGCATTGTTTTAATTTATTGATTGAGTCACGTCTACAGCAGCGCTTCTTTAATCTAACTGTATTTGATTCATCGTAGTACTGCATTGTTCTTATTCTAAATGCACTATAGTAGACATATATATGTACACAACCAGGTCATAGAGGGCAACCGAGATACATACATCGATAAGAGAAATACCATCGTGAAGTCACCTCGCGTTTCCCGGCAAGTCGAGCCGGATCCAAGCTCGGCCCGCGGTCCATTGTTTAGAGCAGGCAGAGTATCGTACAGTGACCATACAATGCCAAGCAGGAATAATGCTTCGAGAGCGATAAGCCGTTGTGGTTTGCGGCAATGATAATGAATCACGGATCAAAAGCCACCGGACACACTTCAAGTGTAGGGGGTAGCGTGCAGCCCTTAATCAACGCCATCGACCACCAGACATGCCGCCTTGTTAGGCGACCGAAATGACCAACCGATCGTGATATGATCATAGACGGTTATGACGTGATTATCACTGCCTCAGCTGGAAACGGAATCCAATGAAAATCGACAATTAGATACAGGATAATGACGTTGTTTTCAGTTTATTTTACTATTTATTTATTATAAAGAATCGAATGAAGTGGCTCTTCCCTTTGTACTTATATTTCAGCCTTAAAATTTTCTGGCAACTTTCAGAATAGATTTTTAGATTTACAAGCATAGTGATATCGAAAATTTTTATAAAACCATGGAGAAAAATAATTGACTTTGTCTATTATACAATGTAGATTGAATTTTTTTTTAAAATAGTATTACATAATACGTAAAATCTCGTTTAATTCAAATGATTGTTTTGACATCTTTTTAAATTTACAGTCAACCCTGCTATAACGGACCCTTCTATAGATCTTTTTGCTATCGCGCATTCGGCGGTTTTTCGTACAAGGAACGTGCCACTTACTTACAAACTAAGCACTTGGAAATATGTTTGATTTACTTCAAATCACAAAATACAATTGAAAAAACCACACGCCAAATTTTGTATAGGTGCCTAAGTTTATAGCGGATTATTATAAAGTCCATGCTATAGAAGTGTTTTAAAATCCTCTCTTGCTTCCATAGCGGAGGTCACTTTACTATCCTCCCGTCTTTTACTAGTCTTCATTGATTTCATGCGTTTTTTTCCCTTCATTCATAAACTTGCTCAGCAGATGCCGATTGCGTAAGTTTTGGTAGTAGTTTTAATTTGATCAGTCCATCGTGTTGGGGTTTGTTCTTTTTCCATTCACGCTACCAGTAATTTCCTGTTATTTATGACCCCTCCAAGTTACTGACATATTGCAAAGAGCCTGTCTTTTTTATCTCTTCAAGAATAATTGTATTGGTCTATAGATATTCTCTACACTCTAAACTATTCGATTTCGATAAAATAATCTGTAAATTTTCTATTTGATAAATTGTGTTCTTTTGAAACCGCTTTAAATAATATTGTTAGCATTATAACCTACATCGACAAATTCATGGTTGGTAAAGCTCACCTCTATAGTAAAAATGAACTGTTTTCTGATTTAATTACTTAAAACCTATTAATAATTTCACGTTATCTTCCTTCCCGCCGCAGATATATAAGTTAATAAAGAGAGTGGGCGTCCCGACTAAATAACCAGCGCTTCTTATACAATACTCTAGAGGAAAATAATATTAATTAAAATTTTCAATTTTTATGGGGAAACTTTTGCCATTTATTTTGTCTAAATGAAGCGAGTCAGCGATAAATTATTTACGCATGCCTATACGTGATGAGATTATTTTGTTTTATGATGTTTTTTTTTTCATTAAACGTTTATTCACTCAGTTAAAAATTCCTCTTTATACCTGATATAATAACATACGATAGCAATAAAATAAAAGAATACAAAAAAATAGTTTTTGACGAGTCACTTACAAAAACTTATTAGAATTTTTTTTTAAATTAAAAGCTATTTATGTTTATGAAAAAGTCTACAATTGAGAATACATAATAAATGATATTTCTATATTCGTTGAAAAACTAAAAAAAATGAATTGTTCCCATGAAAACACAATTTATTTTCTTATGAAAATTCGATATCAAAAACTAAATATGCTTACATTTTTCATATCCAGCAAAAATTAGATAACTTTGTTATTATAGTGATTGTGTAACTAAAAGCGACCCGTGTTTCAGTCTGACGATTGTTCTCAAAGGTGCAAAACTAGTTTTTTTGTTGTAACCAGCAGAATGATAATTCTACCAAATTTTGTATACTTCTAAGATATAATACAGCATAACTGTACAAAGAATAGTATTTTAGTTGAGAGAGTTTTAACGAAACATAATTGTTAATTAAAAGACATATTTTCATAACTTTTACTAACACGAATCTTCATAACAAAAATAGTTTAAGCACCTATGATGTATGAGAAATGTTTCTGGCCTTAAGGTAGGTCGGTTAGTTTATTGTGTCTGTAAAAACGTGATTTTATTATTCGTATGGAATTTGAAATTTTAGTATAATAATATTATATAAGATATCTTTATGTGTTAAATATTATACAGTAAAGTATAGTAGCGAAATATGATCGTTAGTGACTTAAATGATATTATACTTCCTCTTCCAATATACTAGTATTAAGTCGTATAGTATCAAATGTAGAACTATCCACTTTTCGATTTTTCGAGAAAAACATTTTGTTGGCTTTTTGAGCTGTATTTATATTTTCCAATTTAAAAAACCGCCCATAAAAACCATGAACTAAAAATATGTATGAGCGACCACATTGCAACATCCCTTAGGATAACTCTGCCATTGATCGAAAGTATGATTTCCCAAACCATTCTACTTTTGTTTCCAAAGTCGTGAACCGTTCTGATTTTGACACCAACCATAATTTTCTTGAACGTTTTTATAGTACTAGCATATGATTTTTAAACAAATATTTTATTGCTAGCCATACACTATTATCAGAAGAAGAATGTGACAGCATTAGTTTATTTTTGAAAAATATGGGATAGTTATTTTTGATACTATACGAGTCAATGATAATACACGAAATATTTCGGTCTATTTAATTTTATTAAGTCATGAAAAGAGTAAAAGATGTCGGAAAGAGATTGGATATCGATCGCATTGAATAAAAAAATAATTATATATTAATAAAATAATAGCATCAACATTCTACCATGTCTATGAATAAAAATTCATTAATCGATTGGAAATAATTACATACAGTGCTTTAAAATGCATATTCAAATTTTCAACAATCGGTCGTAAAACATATTTAACTTTTGTACTTTGATACATGTTTGAAATAATATCAATATTCTTGAAGAACAGAAATTTACTAATAAGCTAAAAATTCTTTTGAAGAATGGTAGTTACAATGAACGGTGATATGTCAATGGATTCTGTTTCGTAATATTTACGGTCCAATATTTTTCAATGATTTGTGTTCTGTATTAGTATGATCGTGCTATAAATTAAAAAAGACCTATTGATAACGTCGTTAGAGAATTTTAAATTTAGCATAAAAGCACAAATCGATGACAAATATTCCATTCAAAAAAACAAAAACCTGGCCAAAATGCTCGCGACAAATGCAATTAAATGGAAAAAGCCATCAAGTTGATGTTCAAGCCTCGTTTGAAAAATAAATATAAAAAAGCGGCGGGTTGTGTACATTCCGCGGTACATTGTGCCGGCGAACGAGCGTATAAGATGCTCTTATAGTGCAGAAAAGCCATTACCGGATTGTGCTGGGCTGGGAAGTCCCCGAGCAGTTGTATCAACCTGTTCTGGGAAAATGTAGCGAGGGGAGATCACTGCTCGAGGAAAAAGTTTCGCGGCCAAAGGTCCAAGGCTTGATGTCTGCGAGAAGCCCTAAAGATTAGACCCGCGCAAGAAAGAACTTTGTTTTATAAAGTGGTACTTTATTGTATGTGTATGTCTATTGTGGATATAACTCTCCGGGGATTGGCCATACAAAACTGATGTATGAACACTTTCGGTTTTTTCAAAATTTTCTTTGGTATTACTTATCATATATAAATAAATGTTTCTAAAATTCAATGTTTATGTGTTTTGATGATCAATATGTTATGTTCATGAATAATTCAGTTTTAATTCGGTACCATTTCAATTTAATATACGTGATTTAGACGTGATAAAATAACAATGTTCTCTCTCAATTTATTCAGTATCCATTTTCAATTTTTTAATCAGGAGATCAAATAAAATTTTAGTAATATATCAAAATGATCTATAACAATGAATAAATAATCAGTTATTTATAAAAAGTGTATGACTACCTGAAATAATAATTTACTGGCGTATTTCATAAAGTGGTTGTGAATTTAGGTACAGTCATTAAGGTTTATCAATGCGATAAAAACTTGCAAGCATCCCGGAAAATCATTATTTTATACAAAAAAGCTTACTTGACGAAATCATGAGTTGGCAATAGACTCACTAGCTTAATGACGACATATCATACAATTGGCATAATCTGATCAATATGGATATTAAAGATACCTTCGTGGAAAAGCTTCTAAAAAACCCAAATTCTTAGTTTTATCAAACATCAATAAAAATATACGAAGCTCTAAGGGAAAATTTTGTCAATTTTTAATATTATCCTTCATTTTAACCTATTTGAAGTTTCTCATTTTTTTAAGCCATTATACTTGTATAATTCAGTTGAGATTAACACTAAATATAATTTTATTCTTCTCCAACAATAAGAGGCCAAATGCGAGCGCGACGGCTTCCCAAAAGATGGTTGCGTGTTTTTTTTATATCAATTAAATTTAATCAAGTTTACAAATCTACACAGATGGAAGTGTGGTAATTTTTTCGAATGTAGTTATAGAATACTCGCTGGAATTATTAAGATTTAATAAAGTTAATCTGCTTACTTTCATTATCCATTCACAAAGGTGAATTGCTGATAATTCAAATAAGATAAATAGCTAGTTATTACTTCTTGGAAATTAACTATCAAGATACACATATATAATGTATGCATACAAGTTTCCTCCAACTTTGCCAATGAGAATAATCGACTTGGCCACCTATGGATAGAACTCGGTACCTATAATTTACAACAACCAAGTATCAACAAAGTGGTGAAACGAAAACAAGTGATTCTATTGCTTTCAGAGACGATTTATTTAAATCGATTTTTACATAAAAACCCAAATCGATATACATATGTATGGGTTTTGTCTTTCGGCATCTACAGGCATTTCAAGTGCATGAATGGACTTAGATTGACGCGTAAGAAACACTGTATCGTATATGTATACATATAAATAAATATAGATCACTCAGTTCTAATGTTTTTCACGTATTCTAGATGAATTAGCAAAAGTTTTGATGTGAACAAGTTCCAATGAATTGTGTGGCTAAATTATTATTAGCAGGTATTTTCAATTTACTACCGTAAAGACTAATTACCAGCGAATAACATGAAACGCCTACGAATAGGTGGAGTTTATCATAACTATTATTAATTAAAGAATTTATTTATTTTACGTGTTTGAATTTATAATTAATGGTATTTATTTAAAAGGGTATAACAATGGTGAGCTTGGAATATTCAGTTGAGACATTTAAAATTGACAAACCTCAAGCTGAGCTCTATTTATTTCTAGTATTACCTGATAAAATAATTTATAAAATATATAATATAATTTAAAGACTCGATTATCATTTATTATTTGAAAATCACTCGCTCGATGCTGATCATGGGGTTAAAATGTTACATAAAAATTCAAACGATTCAAATTTCAAATTTAAATTTTATCACGCACCTTCAAGCGAAATATTACAAAATAATGTCGATAAAAAAATATGATATGTCTTGCAGCTTAATCCTAATGTTTAAATTAAAAAAAGATACGATAGAGTGTGTAGACAGACGTCTTGTCGACTGTGTTTTTAATAGAGAGAAATAATGATGCTTTTTAAGAGCAACGGTTGATAGAACGTTCATTTACTGCTTGGTTTCCGTAATTTTAAGCAGAATGCTGAAATACGGTCTAGTGCTACGCTGGGTAAAGTATATTTTTCAATGAATAAATTATGAAATAACTTCATTCAATTTAATATGTATGTTAAATATAAAATCTGGACAGTAATAATAAGTATACATTTTAATGACTTGAAATGACTAAAAAATTATCGATATATATATATATAAATGTATATTTGTTCGTATGCGTTCCTATACCGTTCATCCAATTGTGATAAAACTTTGGTGATTTGTTGTGTGGACACCCACGAAGGTTGTTGTAAGTAGTACAACCATTTTACCATAAGAAAGTTCGCCCAAGAAGTCGATAGCGCCACGGCTAAAATATATATCAAACTATTATTTATCCAAAAGCACTTCAATTAACAAAATTTAATCACAACCAATTTATTTCGCTGAGTGTCCTTGCAACGCATGCTGGATACTCGCTTGTTTTCAATAAGTTAATATGTGAATTTACACTAAATTGATTTGGTGAAGATTTATAAAATTTCCATAAACAAGTAAACAATTTTTTTTTTACTATAATTATCAATTGCTCATTTCATAGTATAAGTGTCAATAATACAAGCTGTGGTTGTTTCTATGTATTGAATTTGCAAGTCTGGATAGTCTTATACACTTATATGTATGTATAAACCAGTTTGATTACTTTGATCAAGCAATTTGGATAAAATACGCAGTGACGTAGTTACAACAAATCTTTTTCACTATACAATTGTGTTGCATTATAAATTAAAAATAAATGAGATAAAATGAAGTTAATTAACTGCTAGCATACGTAACTTATACGTTCAGACGCCTGATAGTGATGTGCTGCATATTGAAAAATAATTAGAGTTAACAGTGCAAAAGCTGTCAAAATGTTCAAATGAATATGCAATATTTGATCCGATAGCCTGTATTGAGTGTATTTAACACAAGCACTGCTGATTTAATTTTTTAAATCTCAGTTGCTGGACTATTTTAATCGGCTCAGCAGTGAAGAGGTTAAATAATTCTTTTGAAAACTGAATAAAAATATAGTTGTCAACATATTTTTGAACAATCGACTTAGGCTAAAGTTAGCATTCGAAATAACACAAATTTGCATAATTAAGAATTAAGACTGAAAGCCCTTGATGGAATTTCAATATAAAATTTTAATCATTTGAATGATGAACTTTTTCATGAGTTTTGTCGCTAACAACCCAGGTTTCGCCATTCGGCATCTTCATTTATTTCACATGCACGAATATACTTGAACTGAGGCGTAGTAAATTGTTTGTATAATTTATAAAGAAAAATTAAAATATGTAGATCAATGTGCTTAATTTTTATTAACTTGATCTAAATGAATTAGCGAAAATTTTTGTTAATGAGTTTCGGTGAATTATGTGGGTAAATTATAATTATTAGTAATTTTGAATACATATACTCATTACCAGATAACATAGAAATATCGATAAATAATTTGTGGGTTTTATCCGGAACAATTTTGTATGACAAAACTTATGGGAAGTACATAATTCAAACGATTCAAAGTTTTATTTGCATATTTGTAATGATGAACCTTATTGATTGAATTGGCATTAACTTGGTAGAACTCCATTATAGTTCGATGAGAAAAAAACAATGTATTTTAATTCTACAGAAATTATTTCATATATTTGTTGATAGGTTGGCTTAGTAAAAATCTAGATTAGCTTTCACTTCAAGAATACATCAAGTCATTTGTCACATTAAATAACTTATTATAACCATAAAAAGCTAAGATGCTGGAACAGAGAAGAAGATGTATTGTGTAGCCTGTCTACAGCGGTATATAAACATGATTTTATGCAGTTTTAAAACATAGTTCTGACGAAGACGTAAGCCGAAATAGCTATCAACAAATATTTCAAATAATTTTTGTAGAATTAAAATACATTGTTTTTTTTTAATTTTTTTAACATATTTAGATAATTTTAAATTATTTGGAATGTTTTGAGGTCCAGTGATGAATTTCATAATGTATGAAAGTGAAAAGTGCAAAGCATACAATTATAATACTCTCGAAATCTAAGTATCAGCGCACGCTCCGGCGCGCCATACACATCCAAAACCATCTCGACCTCCCCCATTGTGCGATGTTCAACTCCAAGTCTCAACGACCCTCCTGCCAACTCTTCACTCCACGTCTGGGGTAGAAAAATAAAAATAACACACACACACACGCAGCCTCTATTCCGTATCATCATTGCTACATTGGGATTTCGTCGTCCGCTTCCCACGACATGGATAAAAAGTTCGCATTCCACGAAATTTCCACCAGTTTCGATATATTATATTATGTGTTTTGTACAGAAATGGCATACCGAGAATGTTTTCTCTAAATCTATCCAATTGTTATCGAATCTTTTATCTTGTTTTCATGTAATTTTCTGACTTTTGTTTAACATTGTGTACTAAGTGCTTTGATTTATACATTTCTTCGCGTGGATCAAGTGAGATATTTCAACGAATCAATTGAAAATTTTCAATCACCGCGATATAGCTTACTGGATCAAATTAAATAGTTGTGGACAGATATAATTCTTCTAATTAAAAATAATGACTTTAAATAAATTCAACCTCATTAAAGTTTTAACATAATATTTTTGAATGTTCCAGATTGCAAACAATAAGAAATCAACCACAACATGTCAACCTCTATTAAATATATAAATTGTCATTGGCTTCAATTGCTTAAAAACTATACATTATTATTTTTTATATACTTGGGTGAACAAGTGTAAACGAATTTACTCCTCACATACGAGCTGCATGGGACTGATTTTTTACAATGCACTATTTTCGTTTTATGTCATAATTTTATTTGTCAAATGCTTAGCCCATTGGCGTCAACTGAAATGTCATGTCTCATAGCTTTATTTTTTTTACACTCAGCAAATAGAGAAAGAACTTTTTGCTTTACATAATTTTAGACATGTACCAGCTGGTCAGTCATGGGTTTTGAACATTCGTGTACCTTCTTGTACGACAAAAAAAAACTGTGTTTAAGAGAGATGACCAATGAGGAGAGGCATTAAAAGAGTATTAATGTTGAAAGATGTAATAAAAAAAGCCATATTGAAAATGAAAAATCGTAGATATATTTAGGTATAAAGAGAATATGAAACCCACAAATATGGTACAATAAAAATGGAACTGCTAAAATACACTACGTACGAGTTGAATAATTACAAGACTTAACGTTCAGTTCGTTATATTTTTGAGAGTAAACAGTTTGAATAAAACTAGCCAAAGGTTGAATAAATCTGGTTTTGGTTTATTTTAGTGAATAAAAGTTTGCTTTGGGCAGACCAGCAACCGTCATGAAAAGACATCAAGGATATGTAGAGCTACGCCTAGAAGAATATTCAAACTCGTAAAATTTGCGATCAGAAAGTATATTTTTAAAATTATTAGAATTATATTTCACGCTTGGAGATAGATAAATATCCCTTTGTAGACAATATGTTCTTTGCTGGAATATATATATTTATAGATAATAATATGCCTCTCTAAATCAATACTCTCGGTAATGTTTTGCAAAGCGCTATCGCTGATATTGTAATACAAGTTATTATGTTTTCGATCCACTGCGATCTTCTTTGAACTATCTTAATCCAATATACAATGGTGCATTTGGTGGTAAGGCTTGATAATTTGTTTTTAGCTCAATAATTGGATCGCTTGGAAAATTGTTAATAATCTTACATCTTCGTGGTTTTAAATCATTTGAAATATTCGTGACAATAACGAGAAATATTGGTAAGTATACAAACGTATAATAATGATGAAATTATTAAGGTTAATCCATTAAAAATGTGTACACATTGCGCCCAAGTATGATCACGGTGAAAATCTAACAGTCCTCATTCAACAAAGAAGTAATTAATTACTTTTACTCCAGTAATGAGTGAATGAACTCCATATGACATTGCTTGCCCATCTCTACATGATGTAACCTAAAGATTTCACACCCCGTTTTTTTAATCTCCACCTTCCGGATGTCATCGTCATGATCTTTCTGTATGACTTTCAAACACTACCAAACCAACAATAACTATGCTCGATCTAAGAAACTCGTAGAACGACACGAAATTATGATTACCCGAATTGTGCAACAATAAACATGAAAGAAGAGACAAAGAACATTTTTTTTTAAATTTATGTCCGCTCCAAATGACCTCTTAAGGGGTTTCCCCCACGTGACGGCTGGTTTTTTTTACTAACGTAGAAGTTTGAAAATTTTACCATATGTTTATTGAAATTTTAACAGTAAGTCAAAATATGTTCAGACTAAAATCTTCATCACAATGTGTGGTGCACCACTCCAAAAGCAATCATGTCGAAAAAAAGTTGGTAAACGGCCTCCATCTGACCGGCTGATTGGCTTATCGAAAATCAAAAAATCTTACGGCGGCTTTATTTATAAAACTGTAAAAATCGTTTGAACTAGGATCTTTTGAAAATGTTTAAAATTCAACAATTGACAAGTTTTTGAAAAAAAAGTTCAAATTTCATGATTTTTTTCGACTATTTGTTTACGTAAAAACAAAACGGATAAATATTTTTCATTATCCTAGTTCAAACGATGACAAAACATGTTTTAATCTATAATTAAAATTTCAAAGCAATCGGCTAACTTGTTCTTGAGATATCGTGGAGGCCAGTTAGGAAAACACAGTTTTGAGAAAAAGGCGTTTGAAAGTTCAAATACGATTTAAACTATGAAATCTTTACTCCCCATTATTCTCCTATGGCTTTTTCATAGATATTTTTTTCTTCTTACTGTTTTACGACTTTTGAAGCTGCTTGCTTTGTTCTTGCTTAAATTTTGGTTTGTTTCATGAATTGAAATTACATGTTTATTGAAAGTTCTCATGTAACAAGCCGAAGCGTCAAAATGTGACCGATGTCCCGCCACGAAACAAGTGTAATCTAACTGCAATAACTTTCCAACCACTTCAAATATTGTAAAATCACTTTACCAGCATATTCGTACAGCACACGTGTTTAAGAATCATTCTATGCAAAAACAAAAAAAAAGATTGTTTCAAAATATCACATGGGGGGTTCCCCCCTTAATTTAGTGTGTGTATACGTGAACTGCCTTTTACTCAGTTGCTAAACCTTTTTTTAGATTGATGACAATAGGGAAAAATAATAAGTTTTAGGTCTAGTAGTAGAATAGAACTAGTAGTAAGCTAGCTCGCGTTATATTCCACTTATAGGATCAGTATGGGTGGGAAGAAATTTGTATATGCCGCAAACACCCAGAACAGAGTCTATAAATCGACTAAAAGAAGTGCTGCTCGCTCCGGGACTTGAACCCGTGAGTTTAGTCACGGAAGCCAACGACGGAACAGACCAGTCAAAATAATAGTGATTAAAGAAATATGTAAATATTAAAAAGGTCTAAATATTCCCAAAAATATTTAATCACTATATATTGACTGTAATTATCATGTGTGAAATGAAAATACAATTCGAACAACAAAAATAAAAAAAGTGTAAGGAAAAGTCGTAGCATGATTTACGTGGTCGCAAAAATATAGCATTAGTTCAATAATCCCTTTTAATGTGCTAACTGTCAATACTTAAAACATTTGTTGTGCCCATTCCACAATTAACTTATTAAGATCAGAACAAGTTTCGCTCATCGCTAGCATTTGAAAATTTATTTATTGATTTCAGTTGAAAATGCTAATGATTAGCGAAATCGAGATCCTTATCTTAATAAATCAATTGTGGAACAATATATTTTGTATTATCTTTTAATAGATGATTCAATAAGCTCACATTGGTACGCCGAAATACTTAATCATATTGTGATTAAATTCCCCAAGTCCTTGATAGCTTATCTTTATAAATAAATCTGATAAAATAGATCTTAGGAGATGAAGTTAAAAAGCGGTTTTAAGCATCTTGAAAAATAGTTGAGAAGTCTTCTTTAGTAAGCACTATGCATCAAGGATGGGTCACTGCCGACGGAGCGTGGACAAACGACATATTCATTAGTCGGCATCAAGCTCTGACGGCCGACAGTTGATCATTTTGACGTCGGTCGACGGACGACAACTATACTGGCGCGACCTACTTTGCAAAATGATTCATTCACAATTCTAAGATATTCAGCATACGATGTTCATTTAAATAAATAAACACATTTTTTATACTTGTTTCATAATTGTATACATTTTTAACTGAACGCGAGTTATAATATTAGCGATGAACGGAACTGCTCTTGATCAATATACTAAACTGTTCACTTTTAAGGTATTCTCTGTCAATACTTGCGAAAATGCATTGTATAAAAAATTAATGATTTTTTTTATAGAAAATAAATACTCAAACAGACAACCCTTTTTAAAATTCACAATATTTAACTTTGCATTGAAAAAATATCAATTTGTATAGAACTTTCCACTTTCAAGGTGTTTAATGTCAATATTTGGTGGCATGGAATTAAAACTAAAATAATAACATATATTCAGCACTTATTTCAAAATTAATTGGTTAATATCAGGACCGGTTTCGCTCACCACGAGCATTTTCAACTGACATATATCAACATAGAGCTATTTATACATAACTAATCAAGACTAATAAGGGGTAACAATTGGTAACAGATTAATCGTGCTTTGTCTTGTATATATAACTCTCTGTTGAGTTATGCTCATATCAGCTAAAAATGCTCGTGATCATTATAAATTTATTTTCTTTTCACGAAAAAGTAAATTTTTTTTAAATGCCATTTTGAAAATATTTATGTGCAGTATAATGATAATGTGAAAAAATTCGTTTTTTTTTTTTTAATACGCAAGTAGTTATGAATGCGCCCTAGATCATCGTATGCTCTCGTCGCGCCGTAACCGACCTTTTCATTACTTTAGGACACTTCCTTAACGGTTGCCCGAATTGCCTTTTTATAAAAAAAGTCGCTATCTTGACGCGTATAAATTTAAGCAAATTAAAACCATCAACATACTCAGAGCATACTTTTTATATCATTCTGAATAAGCCATTTCATTAAGTGACATCAATTTGGATGCAGACTACGTCCAATGAAAAATATTTACATTTGAAATAAACAGACAAATATACCTATTTTTATTTTAGACTGTTGATTATATGAATCGTTCGATATGATTTAAGATGCGAATGTTCATAAATGTACATTAAATATAAATAAATCAGTCATATATGTGGATCATATTTAATTGGTTGCATCTAGGACAAATTAAAAAGCATTCAAAAGTTCAGGACGAAATACAGAAAATATATCTCAATTCATGTCTCCTCACAATAAAATGAAGGAAGTAAGAATTGAAGATTTTTTCCTTTTAACATTGTAGACATTGAAGTACGAATCACGTTGTTACAATGCGAAATACATACAGTAATTAAGGAAAGAAACCGCAATAGGTAGTGGTGGTTAGGGAATATTGAAAACATTTACTTTTACTTTAATAACATATATTATTTATTCTTCTGTAGCGTTTCTATATGATTTGATTTTCATTTATTGTTTTCGAAATAAAAGAATAAGAAATATCGTATCTACATTTGGATATAGAATAAGTTTTATAATACAATGGTACCTAAAAAAAGCTCTCTCATAGACGGTATAAAATAAACGACGGTATTACTTTGTTCCTTGATAAAAATTTGAATAGAAGCAAAAACATACAATCAGATTATTTTGACCTTTTGTGAGCTAAGTTACCCAATAAATGTTCATTTAAATCTATCGCAAATAAAGTGACGGGTTTCATAAATGGCTTGCTTTACAAGTAAACATTGAAAAGTCATAAATCCGTCAAATGAATGTCAACTGCACCATTGCTGATTATCCTATTTATATTGATAAATTATTGCTTTGATGATTCTGACTATCGGAACACGTCAGGAAATAGTTAAATTTGAATGATAGCATTCCTGATGTTAATTAGTAATGAGCTGTTTTCCAAATACAGTTTTATTTGTCCGACCCATGTCATAAGTAACTTTTCATTATATTTAGAAAAATACCAGTATACCAATATGTATGAGCGTTGAATTGAAGTTTTTTCTTAATTACTTTGAAAACCATGATGAAAAACTGTTGTAATTTACTATTAGATAAGTATAGCGTAATATATTTTAAAAAATACTCGGTTTAATGTTTAATAAATTTTTATTTGAAACAAATAAAACACATTGTTTTGTACTACTTCCAAATATAATTTTATATAGTTCATGATAGTTCGCGAGTGAAACCGATCATGATAAGGCTTAAATCGTATGTGGAAGTAGTATTAAAAAACTTTCCACTCTTCTAGAAGAGTCTATATAAAATGTTCTAGAGATGAACCAATGCTTGCGCTAAAAGCGAAACGAAACTAGTGCAGGTATATGAATAAATCCTGGCATAACTTAAAATATATTGATATCTACTTTCGATCGGAGTCTGTTGAATCACTTTATTATTTTTGTTATCTTGTTAAATATAAACACTGTCATTTTTGCTTTATTTACCAAACTAACGCCCTCTCAATTTCTTTCGATAGCCTAGGCGACAAATTTTCCATTGTGGTAGCTCAGCAAAAAGATGGCTGCCAGGCCGGCAATTCTCCGACAGCTTTGAAACGGTTGGTGATGGGCAAATTGATGCTACGTGTCTTCCCTTAAGTAAACCAATTATTCGGCTGGGTCGGCGTACTCTTGAATGGCGCATTAATCGGAGTTATATGTAAGCACACTTTTTGCCATCGGCATTGTGTGACGTTCAAATTTCCACTGATTTACACATCGTTCTCGAAATCAGTGGAGCACACCATTCGCTATCGACTTTTTTTTCGAATCCATGAGTAACGCAATAAAAACACGAAAGACAATATAAAAAGATGAACGGCTATTCGCAATAACTTTGCCAACAATTATTTCCCAGCTGAAAAATCACATACATTATTTTATGATGCCAACTCAACAATTTAAATTTTAAACGATAAAATCTGAGAAGTACAACGTAGAAAATACACTTCAATCGATGTGTCTATTCACAAATTTATTTTCAATTACTTTCATGACGATTAAAGGTGCTTATTGGAATTTCAATATCACATTTGAATCGTTTGAATTGTATACTTTTCCATGAGCTTCGTCGGTAACAACCCGGGTTTCGCCTTTTGTCGACAGTTCAAGTCCACTCGTGCACTTGAAATGCCTGAAGATGGCGAATGGCGAAACCCGGTTTTAGCGACAAAACTCATGAAAAATTACAAAATTCAGACGAATCAAATTTTACATCATTCTCTTGTAAACAACCAAATATGTTTTCAACATAATTATTTTTTCCTTTATATCACAATAAAAGTTGGTAACAAATAAGCTCTACAGGGCACAATGTATGTTCTATAGTTCTTATACCGATGTATCACTTTACTCTTTGTGCTACGATGCGTGACACGTGTTTTGGCATTAATTTGAAAATAATACAGTAATAGCTTGCACGGAAAAATATTAAAGTGCACTAGAGAGGCTTTTAACAGAACGATTAACAAAAAAATCCCAAAGCTTTAACATCGCCAGGATCAAAGCTATCAACATCCTTTGTTGCAAATAAATGATTTTCAATGAGCATTTTCTTTTACAATTATTTGTATTTAAATAAAAATACACTATTCGTTTACAATTATTATTCTTCTATGAGACTTATCACAGTGTTATAAATTTTAAGTATAGTATAGTTATTTTAATGACCAAGAACCTAAAGTTCAGTTTAATATTGATTATAGTTACCATGTCAAAATAGTGACATTTCTTTTTTAATGTATCACTATCACGGTTAAAGATGGGGATATTTAAACATGTCTTTATGTGCATAACTTATGCATTAGACAATAATAATGTCTATATTTTAGAAACAGTTATTCTTTGTTTTTTTTTTATTTTTCAACTATTACAATGATTTTTTATCGATTGCATTGATGACATACGCAGTATTAGCTTAAATCAAACTTTTTTTAAGTCGATATAAGCTTCAATAATTCAAAGAACTATCAATACTGACTAAAATATATATATTTTTTAATTTAACACTTATTTTTGAATATAAGCAATCCGCACCAAGAAGACAGTTAAACCATTAAAATTTACTATAATACATAATTTGAATTTGCAATAAAATAAAATAACATTGAAATTATCATTATATTAATTTAAATCTTGCATCATTGTTATTCCATTAGATATCAATTTTGATTTTATATTGCAAACTTTCCGCCGAATCAACCAAAAGTTTAAATTAATCGTCTCCATCAGCACCAACAAAAACTACCAAAAAAATGATCTCCGATCAATGGAATTTATGACTTAATTGAATAGAGATCAAATTTATGGTGCATGCAATATTCTTACGAAGAAACCGCTTCTGTATTAATTACGCTACTGGATGTATGACAAATTCTGATATCTAACACGATAAACCTTTCAGGCTGAGATTTAGCTGATTCATTTTCCACTTGTATGAATGATGGCGAGACTCTTTAATGTATTAATTTATTGATGGAAATTTTGACGCTCGGTCTAAAATGATAATTTAATACCTTTGAAGCGAAAGTCCGCAAATTTTATTTGCGGCACTGTCGGCAACCAGGGGACTCAATTAAAATCGAAATTGACCCAGGGATACCGTCAACGCGACAATCTACTCTGTAATTTACAACGAATCTGACATTTTAATTGTTTGCATCTCAATATAAAATAGATTGTTTGTAAACTTTTAAAATCAGTGAATTGTTTTCAAATAAAGTAGTCAAGTCATGATAGAAAATATAATATATTAACACATTTCATAAGAAATATTATATTAATCTCTTCATTCAAAACGATAAGTTTGTATATATGAATAAACTTTTTATGGCAAAATAGAATTCAATTTAAAACATCGTTTTATCGCTTTTATCATATAACGTCATCGTTTCAATACGCATCATATAACTTGTTATTTTTAAATGGAAATCAATCAGCAACTGACACATTAGTAGACATATTAAATTTAAATGTGAATATACCATTATTGGAACCGTGAGTGAAAGAGATATTTCTCCTAGGGAAAAAGCAATGAAACTCTAAAGCTTTAAAATCAAGAGCAGTCTTTCAATTTAATGAAATGCATATTCATACATACATATGTATATCAATGTGAAAAAAATCTATCAGTTTGATTTTGAAATAGTCACAAAGCGCATAAAGTTTTGTTGAAAAAATATCGCAATTTCATACAATCTCTGACGCATAAAAGTTCAGCAAATAATTTTCTTTTTTAACTAACCAAATAAATTTTGGTGGATACAATGACACAGAATAATGGAAAAATCTACTAGTAAAGCTATCTAGCTCATCTATTGTTAACGCTATTTTCCCTAAAGGATTATTTATCTCGTTTAACGGACATGTGTGGTGAGTGTAGCTAGCGCTGCACTTTTTGTGGATTTTTTTTGTTGTTTTTTTGGCTGTTGTCAGCTTTGTCCATAATTCTCCACATGCGAAACAAAAAGTGAAGTAGTATTGGCGTGTGTGTTGTTAACACATAAAATATCAGAAGGATTAAGCGAATGCTGTAATCAATTCCCATTAAAAAATATATCTTCATGAATAATAATAAATATTTGTATTGATTTGATAATTTAATAATTTTGCTTGTCAATATCTCTTTTCAAAATGTTATCAAATCCAATCAAATTACATTGTTCCACCTGAATGCTATTCCAGGTATAAATATGAATGATCTCCACCACACATATTTAAAACATCAGGTTGCTGAATGAAAGCAGTGCTATTATCAGGGCTGTAGAGTCGGAGTCGGAGTCGTGGAGTCGGGACTTCTTGGCCAGAGTCGGAGTCGGAGTCGTCCCGGCGATTTGGCCGGAGTCGTACTCGGAGTCAGAAATTTTGAAATGTTTGAACTTTTTATTTTTGCAAATTATATGTCAAATTTGGCTATTGGCTGGATTGGTAGGGCTGATATTTAATTGAATACACATAATTATGAAAATTAAGCAAAAAAAAGTCGGAGTCGGAGTCGTGTTTTTGGTCAATGTTGGAGTCAGTTCGGAGTCGTGGTTTTGGTAAATGCTGGAGTCGGAGTCGAACTTGTTTTCACCGACGAAAGTATAATATATTACAATGTTGGCTATGAATAATAGTGCCAAACATATTATTATATTTCATTTTTATAAATATTTTTGCCTTATTTTTCAATTGCGAAGTATATTTTAATAATATGCGTGTTATTTTATTAATATAAGTTTATTGTATCATTAATCTTTTCATATCATAGACAATCAAGATCAGAGAAAACGCAAACTCGATTTTTGACTAAAATAAAACATAAAATTCAATATATGTAAAATCATAAAGTATATTAGACAATCTTATATATAAAACCGAAACGGCGTATGTATGTCTGTGGGTCTGTAATTCCCTTTTGCATTGTTGGTCATTAAGTTGCCATAAAAACGAATATGAAAGAAAATATGTTTGAATTTTTATCGGCGAAGACATTTAGTCAAAATGTAATAAATTTGTCTTCTACTGGAATTTTCCCGGCTTTTTTTAATATAATAATGTTTATTATTTACGTGTAGGTATTATTTGATATTTCTATGACAGCAAATTAGATTTTTTCCTTGAATTTGGACATTTTAATGGGCGAGAATGGGGCTGTCATCAAATTAAATAAAGTTTGTGATTTTATTTTAACTCTATTTTGGATGTTAGATTTTGTTATATAATTATGTCGAATGATATAACATTAAATAATTATTGGTCGCTTAGTCCGAGCGACGCCGGGTAGCAATACTAGTTATATATAAATAAGAGTGATACTGACCATGGTTGGTCATTCCTATATATAAAAATATACTATCACTAAAAATATGGTTTTATAGTAGTAAGATTTTACTCACATCTAATGCGTCACTGTACCTGTCAATTCTTGATGAAAATTCATCATCTTTAAATAGATAAAACATTTTTTTCTACTACTTGCATATATATTCGATTATGATTATGACCAGGTTTGCTATTAGCAATCATTATATTGAGAGCTATAAAACTAATACGGTAATGTAGAGATTGTATTTATTCTGAAACGTATTCCCATCATTATCGTGCAATTTTACATTAGTTTTATAAAACCGTATAAGTAAACTCACTTAAAACCTTTACAACAATATTAATATTTTAAAGATTTTCGTGTTACCTTTACTTTTCTACTGAAACTAAATATGGAGTCCGCTCAGCGGAGTCCTAGTTTCTTGGCTATGTCTGTTACAAAGGTGGATACAGACTTAATTTGATATTTCGCTTTCTCGCATGTAAGCTAGCTAAGTATCGTTTTTTATGCTGTCAGTCCATACCCTTTACGAGAATGATTGTCTTGGAATTATTAAAAAAGATTCAATTCAACAAGAATTGTTCGTTATGTAATAAAAGTCTTTCAAATCTAACGGTTTTAAACGAATAATATAAACCCGTAACATATGCATAGACAGATAAATAAATGAAGACGAAAATGTATTTTGTCATCCACATATAAATATAAATGATGCTTTGTTTGAGTTACAGTAAACGTTTTTCATTTCCGTTATTATTGTGTTAATATGGCACATTAACAGCATGTTGAAGCGACATCGCATGCTATCGTTCTTTTTACACACTGTTTAATTTAAAACACACAAGGTGATAAATTAAACAATGCACACAGACGCCGGTTGGCATTTGCGTGAATCACTGATAATATTATGAACTGCCAAAAATGTGTGTTAAATACTTGTCAGCGTATCACTGTCATGTCTAATTATTATTCATATGTGTTTATGACATTGCATAGCAATAATTGTATAATATTTTATAACAATGCCGCGATGCATATATTTTGAACTTGTACACTGTATTCCATCGATTATATCCTGGTGCCTTTGAATTTGGATTGTGTTACAATATCAATGCAATTCTATGATATATAAATAATAGTAATATGCTGCTTATCAAACCTCTTCATATTCGATAACAATTATCTTTTATCATTTTACATGCGTTAAAATTATTACAAATCGTCAATACCATGTACTGTGTTGTGTTCAACAAAATATTCACGTATATATAACAGAGCTGTGGAGTCGGTAAAAAAAGTCCGACTCCGACTCCAGCATTTACCAAAACCACGACTCCAACTCCGACTCCGGCATTGACCAAAAACACGACTTCGACTCCGATTCCGACTGAAAAAAGGTTAAAATCGTCACTTTTTTCCCCTAATTTTTCTATTTATGTGTATTCAATAAATATCAACCCTATCAATGCGGCCAAAAGCCAAATTTGACATATTAAATGCAAAAATAGAAGTTCAAATTTTTCAAAATTTCCGACTCCGAGTACGACTCCGGCCAAAACACCGCGCCGACTCCGACTCCGGCCAAAAAGCTCCGACTCCGACTCCACAGCCCTGATATGTACATATTATTTATATACCTACTCTAAAAGTCTTATTTTTCTTTGAATACATTCTTCGTCTATGTAGAGCATGTGGCCACCACGCGGCGCCTCCATGATTCCCTGTCACTCACTATTTACTTTGCTTCCTCCCATGACATGCCAGCATCCCCAGTTCCACCGAGAGCATCATATAAGTAGTACCCAGTGGTCGTCCAGGGTGCCGTAATCTCACCGGAGATGAGGCAGGCAGGGTTGACGCTGTCTGGAACTTGCAAATTACAACGATTCTGACTGCAATCATAAATACCCGGAACGTTCACTAATTTCCTAGTACCTCGCGAAATCCCCAATATACGGCGCAGACATGTATTATCAAAACTATACGGATTTTCTGATTCTTCAAGTGCCATGATTCACTACCGTAAAACAGTATTGTTAGAATGCATGCCCCAAACGATTAGCATTGAATTAAATTTAATGTAGCCCTAGCTATTCCTAAGCGAATGGCAAACTCTTTTTTGGACGTTTACAACTAGGTATCTTTAGTCTAAAATAAGAAACAATAAATTATAACCAATTGATGCAAAACAAATAGTGCCGTTATTATGAATTCAGGCAATAAAAAATCAAGCTGAGATGTTTATATTGCAGATATATATTTTATATGCACTGTACGTTCGCAGCCACCGTCCTATTATAAACGATTCACGTAAGTCAGGTTTCGATTGTCTTGCATTTCTATGAAAATCTATTAGGAATTTCACCAATATATATAATGTACATTTGTTCAGATAATAATTGATTTTGTCTGGAATTTTAACTAACATAACTAACATTTCTTACGCAACAATCAATTATATCGTTATAATACTTTCGATGGTTTTGAAAGTAACTTTGTGGAAGTTCATTTAAAAAAAATATATACTAATTATATCGTTTGTTTTAATATTAATATATATAACCTACATAGATGCCTATTTAAAAAAAACAAATATCGAAAATTGTTTGTCTATTGACCTTTAGCACTCTCAATAAATTATTTGCTTCCTTCCAGCAACTTCTCAATAGAATTGAGAAATTGATTGAATACACAGGGATAGCGTATTTATTAGCGTGGTAAAACGAAATACCGAAAAATATACCACATGCTACAAACTTTAACTATGTCACACAAAACATTAAATACGGTTTTTGAAATAAGGATAATTTAAAATTAATAAAAAATGATGTCGAGCTAGACTCAACATTTGACTTCTAGGAGTAATTTCTCTCATGCTTTAAATATTACAGCCTATAAACTGAGATAAATTTTAACATACAACGTTTGATTAATTATATCGCAGTTCAAACTATAACTAAGGTGTCTGATACAAATCAATGTATATCATGTAAGACAGGGGTTCTTAATCCTATGCTCGCGGGCACATGTGCGCCTGCGGAGCTTTTATCGTGCGCCCGCTACAAAGTATCAATTGACGAAAACACGCAAATTTTATCAGAATTGTAAGTTATTTTTTAATTTTTTCACAACGATGTTTTTATTTACATGTAACTGTGTGCCATTTTTTACGTTATTCTTTTATAAAGGTGAATTTAAAAAAAAAAGTACAATATATAAAGGGTATTTCAATAGGGACGCTCAAAATATGTTACTTTGTCCTGCTGAGTAGATTATTCATTGTTTAGTGGCCAAATTTGAGTCAACCAGTTTGGTAAATAATCGGCCAACACCTACCTGTACGTCATCAAAATACAATATCTGGTGAAAACATTGCTGCTGTGTGTGAAAGTGTACAGGAAAACCCAAGGCAACTTATTTCTCGTTGTTCACAAGAACTTGGCTTTTCTGCAACTTCAACTTGCCGAATTTTGAATCGGGCCTTATGTCTGCACCCGTATAAAATCCAACTAACCAAGGAACTTCAGGTAAACGACCACAGACAACGCCTGATTGGGTTCTGGAGCAGTTGGAAGTTTACTAAATTGTCAAAAGTCAACTTTAGCGACATGGCCCATTTTATAATGAATGGATATTGGCATACATTTGATGCTATATTCCATATTTAATGCCGTAAAATATACTTACAAATGAAATTAAAATTTAGTCGAAATCTCACAAACAACTTGTTTTATTTACATTTCAAAACTAAGCGTCCTTATAAAAAGACCCTTTATGTAAAACCATCCAGGAAACAATGATAAAAATTAGTATATATTTACGATAGTATATATTCTTTTTGTTTAAATCTGGCCTGCACTCACTCCTCTCCAAAAGGCCACTATTCTCCAAAATCTCAAACGCGCCCGGAGTCGCACGAAATAATGTTAAGAACCCCTGATGTAAGATATTCTATCATAATTTACAGAAATTTCTTCATCAATCAAATAAATCAAAATTCATTTATAATGTATCAAAATTAAGCTGCTTTGTAATCCATGTGTTATAGTTTATATCACATATTTTTAAAAACGTCATTTATTTCGTAAATAATAAATTAAAATTGATAATTTTTAGACACAAACTTCATTACTTAACACAAAAACTCATCCTATTGTCGTAGTTTGCGCCTTAAGCTTTTTGTTTTGTTATCCTTGCAAAATATCAGATCTGTTACCCATAATGAACGTTATGAATACGTAATGAGCAATTTGTTCGAGAAGGGGTGCCAACAGTCGACTGCCTTGTGTTTTGCAACTTGATTGCGTTGCTTCCCAGATTAAGCCATTGCTCTATGCACTGAATTTATATTATTACTTACACACAATTTAATATAATTTAAAACGTTATAGATAAATTTCAATTATTTTTCCAAATGGCTTTAAATAACTTAGATTTAATGCATGGATATTGTGAAAGATAAGCATTGTATTTTCCATTAAAAAAATCACACATAATCGAGAAGAGTGTAGAATGAAGCCCTGTGACAAACATTGCTAATTTTCTAATACAATACATTCAACGAAACTAAAAAGTTTTTTTCTTAAGCTGAATAACATAATTTTCTACGTCATTTTATAGTTTTTGGAATAACTTAATTTCATTGATTGAGTAGGCATTTACTGTGTAGAACTCCATTATAATACGGAAAGAAAAATAACAATGTATTGAACTAAAATACATTTTTATTTTTCTTTCCGTAACTTTGTCTCAATTAGAAAAAGCATTTTACCTCAATTGCATAGTGTGCAATTTTTCAGGATCGGAATAATTGTAATTCAGAACTTACTGATTAAATAAATTATATTTGGGTCATAGAAAAATACATCAAAAATACGATAAAATAAAAGCTGTCAGAGTTTTTCAGATTAATTTTGCTTTGGAAATATATAATCTATCAATAGTGCTGTAGCTGGATCAAATCTTATCAAAAATTTGTTGAAATACTATAATATATTTTTTTTTAAATAATTTATAAAATAATTTTTATGGAATGTCACATACATTTTGAGAGTAAAAAATATAATACCTCCAACGAAAACACTGAATTTTGACAATATTGGCCATAAATCCAAAAAAATCTTAAATTTTATCAATTTGAGATGCTAGTTGCTAGTACTTTTCCAATATGGATCAAATAAAAGTTTTCTACGAGAATTGATATTTTCTCTATAGACATCTTTTTAAGACCCCTCGTTTAGAATAAAGATGGAAAGAATATGACTAGGACAGGACTAGTGGTTAACCAATTGCTTGCACTAGAATCTCAGCTAAAAAAATCTAATATGTGTGGAATTTCAGACCACATATTCAAACAGAAATCAATAATTCTATTGAAAGATGAAACTAACCGGGCTTGAATTCGAGACTGTGAGAATCGCATCCGAAGTTGAAACTTGACTACGGACCTGAAAGCTTTATATCACACTTTAATTTAATTAATGAGCAATAAACGATATCTGCATGAAAAATAAAAGTCTTCGGATGATAAGAATCAGTAGAAATAATTAAATAATATCACGAGACGTAAATTTTCGATTACATAATGACGTTCATCTTCGGTTTGAGAAACTGTACCCTGTTGTGAAAGCTTAAGGTGTGACGTATAAGCGAGGTGTTCGAGGTGTTAACGCTGACTACAATGAAAGCAGAGACGTGAAGTACGTAAACTTACGTGAACTAACACGAGGGTGCCAGCCTACTGAATGTTTAGTGCGTAGCTTTGAATTAATTTACATTCCTGAAAGATATTCCTGCCACGTCTAAAATATCATTTCATAATATTTACTCTTTTTCAAAAATATATAATATATATTCATGTTGTAATATTTCATCAATGCGTACTAGAATAATGTGAAAGATATATTACAACCTTTTATACTTTTGAACCATTCTTTACAGAAAGTCTATTTTAGAAAGAAAAAAAAAGTATTTTATACGATTCTTTTATTTGATAGTATAAATTATTTTGTACTTTCTTTTCAAATTACTCTAACAGTTGTACCGGAGACAACCTTCACGCAACTCAATATTGCAGCTTAAACTTCATACGTTTAGTGTCGTTATCTGGTCTGTGGAGCTGGAGTCGGAGTCGTGGAGTCGGGGCTTTTTGGCCGGAGTCGGAGTCGTCGCGGCGATTTGGCCGCAGTCGTACTCGGAGTCGGAAATTTTGAAAAGTTTCAACTTTTTATTTTTGCATATATGTTATATGTCAAATTTGGCTATTGGCCGTGATTGGTAGGGTTGATATTTAATTGAATACACATAAATAGGAAAATTAGACAAAAAAAAGAGACGATATTAAACTTTTTTAGTCGGAGTTGGAGTCGGAGTCGGAGTCGTATTTTTGGTCAATGTTGAAGTCGGAGTCAGAGTCGAACTTTTTTCACCGACTCCACAGCCCTAGCTAAAATAACGATGAGTGAGCAATGGACTTTGGTCTAACTTAGTGTTTTCTTAAGTTGTGATATCACTCAACAAACGTTTTTATTGCTGAGTTTTCGTCTGTTTGTGTGACCACGCCTGCGCGGCACTTTCAAAGCAATCGCTACCTGACTATAATATTTTTAGCCTATTAAACTATAAATAGTCTGCAGTTAATCAAAACTGTTCTTCTTTAGAATATATCGGCTATTTTAAATAGTTATAAAACTACGCATAATTTTATTTTCTATATTATCCTACTTAAAACTTATGTTCACAATTGACTTTTATTCGATCCATGAAAATACCCGCCGTTTAGTTACTATTGTCACTGCGTTTAAAACTCATACACTAGTGGTCATAAAATATATGAAAGAAAAGCACAGAAAAATACGCTTTTTTTATAGTATGCAATGATTTTCAAATTACTCACTGCCAATACTTGGTGGAAAGGCAATTTATTAAAATTAGATCAATAAAACATTTTTGTAAATATCCCACAATAAATTAATTGAGATCGCTTATCATAGACAAATGAAGTTGTAATAAACAACTTCTTTTTTTTATTTATCAAATTATTATAAAAGTTATGCCATAGCGTTTCAAATATTAATATTAACAGCCATCACAATGGATTCGTCTCCTTTTACTTGTAAATCAATGGAATGTTTAAAATGTTTAAATGACACCAACCGATATGTTCATTGCACTTAACAATTTGTTCATCAAAACGAATGTATGATATAAAAAAACTCAATCGTGGAGAAGAAAGGTAAATGTCTTACTTTTCATTTGTGTTCGTAAATAACTACTCTAAAAAATCACGTCATAAAACGCAATCTTGTGCGATAACTAAGTACATACTCATAGAGCTTAAAAAGGCAATAGCCTAATTGATTCTTCGGTGAAACCAATAAATTGCCGTTAAATTGACATTCGGGTCATAGAGAATCGCTTAGTGGGCTTCGGTCTTAGAATAACGTCGACGGGTCGAGCTTAAAGCTGCCGAAGATAGTTTGACCTGCCTTTTGTTGTCGTAAAGTTCAAGCGGGTTAATACATTATTAGCTGCCTTATGCTTAATCAGTGCTTTTACGGTCGTTTGAGATAAAAGTTACGGCAAGCCCCCAGACAGGCAAATGCTCTACGGCTTATCTTATCTCGCAAATTATTACATATTCTGTATGAACATGTGCATATTTAAAATTTAATCATTTAAAAAAAGCTATGATATAAATGCATTTGTCAGCTCTGTAGTCGAGTGATCAATTTTCTGGTGCACACAATTTCTTTAACTAATGTTCTAATCCAACGGTCACTTAACTACGGCCCGCCAAAGATTTTCATCCGGCCCTCCGAAAATTCTCGATTTTTGAAAATAAAATATTCAAATAACAAAAATATTTTTTTCAAAATGTCATTATTTAGTTGTGAATTTACAACTATTTATTTCAATTCATCAATTGGTACCTATAAGATACGACAACGTATGAACCCATAAAATTTAATCAATATGCTCTTTTATAAATTTCAACAGAAATTACATTTGTTTAAATTATATAATTATATTAGAACATGTAAATTAATATTCTTATTGGATTCTAATCTATCGACTTTATGTGTCATCCAGGCCACCAAGCTTTAAAAACAAATTCAATCAGGCCCGTTTTTTCAAAAGTGTGGTGACCCTCTGATAGATTTATGCTTTTTTATTCTAATGTTTGCAAGCCTGTGATGAGAATATCCTCAGCCATCCATCCGATACCTAAATAGGGGTGAATCAATATTAGTTAGCTAATTATCATTCTTTTCTTACCCCTATTCTTATATCCCTTATCCACAAATAAAAGGTCGAGCAAATGAATGACAGCAAGTTCTTGTAAATACAACTTCCATAAAAATGCTCTAAATTGGGTAAATATGGAGTTAGAAAAAATGTATGCGTAAAATATATACTTTCGTCAGTATTTGATTCTTTACTTTTATGAATGAAAAAGTAAACAAATTTTAATTTGCTTTTCCAAAATTTGTTAACTCCGATATGAAATATGCGTGATTAATAGTTCAAGCCCCATCGGTATCCGACAACGATATTTCGATATGCAACTCAGTGCCGTCTATAAAAATGACAATTCTGATATCCAAAAAAAGGATTTCGAATGTTCTATCGAAGCTCTCTTTTAAGAGTTACTTTTTAAATATGATATGCATCGTCTATAAAGAAATATAGCCATTATATTTTTAGGTATTTACAATGAGTTCTTGGAAATGATCTGTTACTGTCATAATTTTTAAATCGAGTAGTACATATTAATCACTTTCTTATTTTATATGTTCTGACTGTTTGATAACTTATACAACATAAAAAAAACTTCGTCACATTACCATCTATTGGCTAAAATAACAAACTTCAAAGAAACATTCAAGTTTTCTGTTTTCAAATTTTTACCAAACCTATCGTATTTTTACATGTCCGAATACAAATCTTTTGAGCTTTCGTCAACAGATGTCCACCAATTGATATTTATATTTTTTGATAAAAATTCTATTTATTTTACTTCACACTATTAAGGCAGTATTCCGGTCTAGAGGCTGAAATTTTAGGTGTTTTTGCAAGTGCTATATAAAAAAAAGTAATAACAATTTTACCGTCCATTTTTTTACCAGATATTTATGAATATTTTAAAAATATTCAAAAAAATATTCAAACCAAAAAACTAATAACCTAAAAAGTTAGTCTGGTAGAGTAGGGGATCTCAAAAAAATTACGCTCCATAGTTGCCACGATCCCAATTTTTCTAGCCCCATGAAATAAAAAAAGTTATATTCATAATCAGTAAAGATGCAATTCTGGTAGCTCTTCTAGAATCAAATCAAAAAAATATTATTTCGCAAAATGGTGGAGGTTTGAAAAAAAATATTTTTTTCCCCGTTTTTTTGATTTTCCGATTTTTTTGAAAAAAGTAAAAATTGATTTTTTTTATAATCCTAGTATATATCATAAAAGAATGTATAAAAAAAAATCACATTAAATTTTATTTAAATCGGATATGTAGAACTTGAGATATCAAGGCAACTATTTTTTGAAAAAAATAATTCCGAGAAAAACGTGCTTAAAGTTTCGGGCAAAGTTAAAAACCGCCCAGATTGGTTAGATTCAACGCCATTAAAGTAGCTATATCTCTAGCAATAGTTACAATTTACACCAAAATCTTGTAAGGACATATTTTCAAAGATTTAAACATTAAAAATATGAAATAAAAAAAAACGGCTTTTTACGAATCCTAGACCAGAGTACTGCCTTAAAACAATGCTATTAATCTATCGAAAAAAAATTAACAATCATCACTACTACTCAATTTACTTTTAAAATAAAAGTTTTGAATGTACCCATATTGCTCTAAAAACTTTTGCAATCAAAGGCACTTTTCTTTTTAATTTTAGGCGTAGCATATTAATTTTATTGCTCTCGTTGAAAACATTAAGTGGTGTGTATGGGCATTTTAAATTAAATGATAATTCATACCTTCACCAAGTCAATACTTAATTTAGGTTTATGGAAAAATATATCAAACGGATATAAGAATCCAAAGAGAATGGTTGGTTATCTTTTTCCGAAAATGAAACCGATACAACAACGTCATTTGGGGCTTAAAGTATAATTTACATATTTTAGTACAACTTTATAAATTAAATAAACTCAATTGTTATTCTATGAGACTGTGTGTATTAAATTATGGTAATGATTATTATATTCTAGGGTCTAAATATTTCTTCATCACTTTTTTTCAAAGACCAACGTCGAAGTTTTGTAACATTCTCTGATAACGCTACAATTCATGGTCTCAATTACATCTGCGGTAGTGAAAAGGTTCCGATATTTCATAAAATTATATGGACCATTATTTTAGCAGTTGCGAGTATTTTGTGCATTTGGATGAGTATATTGATCAATTCTCAATACTTGGCAGCACATACTATTACTGCGGTAAGAAAATGAATTTTGTTTTTAATGTATTTTGTTCAATCTATCGAACGTATTTTTTTTTCATTTTAGTGTTGTGGTTTACATAATTATTTAAATATATTCAAAGAAGTTGGCAATAAATTATTGGAAATTGACACCTTGATGCGGTGACATCGTTAAAGCCATTGCGGCAACCTTTGATTATAAATCATGTGTCGATACGCCACGCCAGAAGCTACGCCTGTCACTGTGACCGTACACTTAAAACAAAGTGCTGATTTTTTATAACGCGATTTGCAGTCTTCAGGCAAATTATATATTTCGTAAATTTGTAAAATTGTACATAAAAATATGCACTCTAAGAATATTTATCAGTTGCTTTACGTCCCTTAACTTTTGATAAATTAAATCATAATCTTGGTGCCGTAGAAGAGTCGACTGTAATATATCAAATTACTAATTGTGCGCCATAATTATTTTCAAAAAATATTGAAGGTTGCTCACGTTTTTTTTGACTAAAATTACAGTAAGAGAAATTTAAAAACTACCTACTGCATATTTCATATCCAATCAAAATAGACAATCGCTTTCATTCAGCAATAAAAAAAAATCGTAAAACTGGAACAATTGCTAAAATAATTATACGTTGGAAGAATTTTGACGTAACAGACACCGGTGAAATGAAATGTGAAATATTTACAAAAAAAATGTGTTCCATTATGATAAATATGTATCTAATCTTTAATGTTTATAAAAATATTTAATATAAAGGCGCGTGTTTTTATTTATTTATATAAAGTTGAATGCATATTTCATGCATAGTCGTTTATCATTTTAAATATTCATATTTGATGTCAAATACCTACGTATTTTTTTAACAATTTCAGATTGACTCTAATATATATCCAGTTGCAGAAATATCATTTCCGTGTATCACAATTTGTAACATAAACAAAGTTTCATCCAAAAACTTTGAAAAGATTGCTTTAATATTGTAAGTTATATCTTCTTATATATAAAACCGAAACGGCGTATGTATGTATGTGGGTCTGTAATTCATTTTTGCATTGTTGTTGCAAGTTCAAAGAAACGAATTGATTTCGCTCGTGAAAGTTTCGACGGTAAATTTGTTTCGTTATCAATGTGTGTGTAGAGACTCCAATTACTCGAGTATCGAGTAGTACATTTAAAAAAATACTCGAGTACTCGAGTAGTTTCATATGAATCAAAATATCTTATATATAAAACCGAAACGGCGTATGTATGTCTGTGGGTCTGTAATTCCCTTTTGCATTGTTGGTCATTAAGTTGCCAGTTGTTTCAACTTGGCCCGTCTGAATTTACGCGCCGAGGTGAACATAACCCCAAACTGGTCCGAGCGAAGCCGGGTTCGAATACCAGTTATATATATATGGTTAACATTGATTTTATATATTGTTTTTAAATATTTTTTCCATCATTTTATTTTGAAGGAGAAACAATGGAATTGAAAATGAAAATATTAAAATATTTGCTCAAACGCTACAAAAATTAATATCATTTTCAACATTTGATTACGAAGATAGTATTGTTGGAGATTTTCAAAAAGAGATGACAATTTTGGAATCATACAACTATTCCATACATACTATTATGAAAGAAGTAAGTCAAATATTATATTTTAAATTTCGTATATCATCACAATCATTTAAAAATTATTCTCAAATTCTATCCGTTTCCGCTCCTTTTTGAATTTAAAATGGAATCCTAATGGAACACCTCAACAAAAAGTATTTTATAAGATCCGGTTTGCCATTCTCTCGCTCGACCTTTTTTCATCGGATATGGCTAGAACATGAATACCAGGAAAAGTCTGAAATTAAACTTATTGCTCATAACATCTGGTTTTTAGTATTATAGTGACCTTTGAATATCCCCAACATATATTTTTAAATCCATCGATATTTTAGAGTTTTAGATATTTTTATTATAAGTATTTACATATTCATCAACTAGCATAAAATATATCAAGAAATATAACATATTTTGTTATTTTCAAATAAAGTCTCGGCAAAAGTGTGCAAAACTTCTCCATTATTGCGTCTTAAAATCCAGAAAAGTGATGTGCTCAGATTATTTTGCTACCGCTAAGTCAATGGAAGGCTACTGTTGCTCATTCAATTTCAAAGGCAACTACAGGTTATCTGATAAGTATATGTTATTATAGTTATGGAATACAAATAATAGCTTTTTATTATTGAAAATATTTTTTTACTAGAAAATGTACAGTAAATACGTATAAAATATTTTTATTTTTCATATTTTATTAGACGTGAAAGGTTGGGACCTAACGGCCAAAAGGAAACGATTAAGGTCGAAGGAAAAGGAATGTGAGTAAAAAAATTAGCTCTTAACTTTTATCATATTTTGTTAATGGATCTTTACAATATTATTCATATATAAGAATCTATACATAGTTGCTTTTGTTTCTTACAGAGAAAATAACTATTTCATTATTTATTCTGCGTCAAAATATCCACCATTATTAAATAATAATATTTATTAAAAGTGTCATAAACCATCATCCATCTCACTGAGAAAATTTTTACATTCCTTAAATTATTAATACACCAATAGAGTTTATTTATAGAATAACTTAATTGAAATTTAATGCCTATTTTGTTTTTTTAGAAATGGTGGTCTGTCGGTTATTTTAAATATTGAACCTGAAGATTATATGTCATTCTCAAGACCTTTCTTTGGAGCAATTGTAAGTTGCAAATGGATATAATTTGAAATGAAAATGGTTTATTTTTATGTCCTTACACTAAGCTTGCGAAGAGATGATTTTTTCCGAATCTCGAATGAAGATAATATATATATTGTATTGAAATTACAGGTCATGATTTCTGATCCAAACGATTTTCCCGAAACGTCTGTAAAGTCTGCGATGGTCCAAATAGGAATGGCATTACAAATTCACGTTACGCCGTCAATTTTGGAAAGTACGACAGCCGTAGAAAAATTACCTGAGATAAAACGGCTTTGTCAATTCGTTCAATCGCCGAAAAAACAAAATACGCCATCTTCATATTCTTTCCAGACTTGCGTTACTGAATGCAAAATCAAAACGATATATGAAATGTGTGGATGTGTTCCGTTCTTTTATCTCGTAAAAGGTATAAGCTTTTTGTAAAATACTGATGCCATAAAAATAAATCTAAATTTCTTTATTTTATTCATAGTGGAGACAAACTCATGCCGTTGAAAAGTTACATTATTTTTATGAGATTATTTCAAATAAGAAATGGTAAATTTTTTAGATATAAGAACGAGGTGTTCTTTCGAGCATATATACTGCTTACAAAAACACAAAAGTAAGACAATTTTCATTATATTACTAATATTATATCCATTAGATGAGCAAACATTTTATATAGGAACGTGTGTAAGTAAGTGACAAGATTAAACTTATCATCCTGGCACAAAATACATGAACAAACATCAGAATAGTAAGAATGAAACGTGAAGACAAACATTATAAACTTACACATTTTTGGAATCGTTTAAATTGTGTACACTTCCATAAGTTTGACACTAACGATCCAGGTTTCATTGTTTGGCATCTTGATGCATTCAACTGCACCAATAAACTCAAAGCTCGAGTCAAATTGAGCATTGAAATTTCATCAAGCACCCTCAGTGGATATCTTAAATTATTATACACTATCAATGATTTTGTTCATTTATTTACGTACGAATGATATTCATGTTCCATCGACTATATTCAAAAATAGTAGAATTAATTTAGGTATATGCTTAGTAAATATAATATACTTAATTCTATTTAAAGGTTATTTCAATAGTTTCATATACGGCTCAAGCGACTTAAATTTGTCAGCCATAATATGTGATTGTCTACCGGAATGCAATGATCGTCGATATTCTATTCAAGTGTACAAAGAGACTATTAATAAAACACTTATTATGAGAACTGCGAGGTAAATTTCATTTCTAATATCAAAACATACTCAGTGCATAATGATTTTACCTGGGCTAGCCCAATATTCTATAGAAACTTATATAACAAGTAATACTTCTTTAAAAAAGATCAAATAAATTTATAAAGCGAAAAAACTCATTTCAGTGATCTTTCATTCACCAACAAAAGTTTGGTTTCGATCTACTATGACAAAAATTCTTGCATCAAATATGAAATGGACGTTTTCATGAATTGGAATGATCTGCTAGGTATGTATGTTTGGTGACAACCAAATTTTTATTCTACATTTCATCCGCTTTAAATTAATGAAATAGTTCATGCAAATTGATTTGTTTTTCATTGATTTCAGCGTCATATGGGAGTGTTTTCAGTCTTTGTATCGGCGGATCGGTGATGACTGTTTTCGAAATAATGTTTTATTTCCTAACATCTTTTATTCAGAATATATTCCACAACTTTTCCCCGAAAATACCATTCAATAATTAGCGAAATAATACACACGTAAATTTAGTACGCTTTCAATGTCCAATATACTTATTTCAAAAATTATCAGTTAATTTGATATTTTAAAAGCCACAATTAAAAACCTTTCTTGAATCATTATGATTGATCATTACAATTATCATTTGATTTTGGATATAGATATATACATATGGATTCTAAAAGTGGCTTTATTAAACCGATTTTCCCTTAGGAATGCTCACGTTCACTAGTATAAATGCTCGAATGAAATTTCGAATCCATTAGATATGATAAAACGAATTCATCTGTCACACCTAACACTTCTTTTACGGCAATATAAAGCATAGCATAGCACACATTAAGTAATGAAAAACTAAAATTATCGATGAGTAGTCGGTAGCCATCAAAAAGATAATTTGCTTTTGCCATTCAAAATATTACCTAATAATTACAACTTTTACAGTCATAAATAACAACTGAAGTATTTATCAAATGACTCAAGCGATGACGGTGGGAGGAGTTTAGTTTTTTGTGATTGTTATCAGAGATGTGATGAAATTGATTCAGAACTTTCATTTAAATTGATTGAACACATATACGAGGAACATTTTTAGAAGAGTTATTGCGTTGGTATTTTCACTGTGTCAACACTCATTTAGCAAAACATTATTGAAAATATAAGGTACATAACAGCTCGCTAACAGAAATTTTATGATGATTCTAAAACGCAAACATAAGTTTCAAAAAGAAAATAAAATACCCAGTGAACGATTCAAAGATATGGTAAGATATGCTACATATATCACATCATTGTTTAGATCAATAAATTTACTTCAATTTAATCCCTTTGTTTTTTTTATATCTATATTACATATTATTGATTGATTGATTTGGCATTTACTTGGTAGAACTCCATTATAATACGATGAGAAAAATAACAATGTATTTTAATTCTACAGAAATTATGAAGTAAATTTGTTGATAGCTATTTCGATATACTCCTGCCTGTCTAGAAATTGGAACAACTAATACACCTTTAAAACATAGTTCTGACGAGGGCGTAAGACGAAATAGGTATCAACAAATATATTAAATAAATTCTGTAGAATTAAAATACATTGTTATTTTTCTCACCATATCAATATAACATTTTTTTTAAATCAATTATATTATTGAGAGCTCTTAGAATAAGGCTTTAAAAAAACTTTATACTCCAGCGGCGCTTCGTAAAAGAACATACGAAAGATTTTTGTGATAAGACAACTCTTCATGGATTTCGATATGTCACTGAAGAAAATGCACATTGGACGCAATCAATTATGTGGATGGCTTTCATATTAGCCGGAGTTGTTTTTTGCTTTACGCTGATGTTCTTGGTTTGGAGTCGATACGACTCAAACCCCACAGTTACTGCGGTACAATTTTTTATTTATTTATATACTATACAAAGAAACTTTAAAAAAAATGGATTCAAGATGGATAAAGTAATAAATACATCACAGTTGTTTACATACGATAATTTATCTTTATAAATATTTAATATATCAACTCATAGTCAAAATATCAATGAACCTTTCAAAAAATATATTTGTAAGAAAGAAAAGAAATGAAGCATGGTTAATTTTAAGCTATAAGAGCCGTTAGCCATTACCTAAAAATCCAGTCTGAAGAAAGTATATCGCTTAAAAGATGATCATAAAACTATTCACAGTCATTTATGTTTGTTGGCAACGTTAATTAGAGTTTATGTTTTCAGGTTGATACAATAAATTATGCTGTATCCCAAGTTCCATTTCCTGCCGTGACAATATGTGATGCAAATAAAGTAAATAGATCTAAAACTAAGAAAATTGTAAATCTGCTGTAAGTAAAGAAAATAAAATCAATATAAAAGTGAAACTATACGTTATTTGATATAAAAAATCACTGGACCGAAAACTAAGAGCAAAAAACATAAAATTTGTTTCAATATATAAAAAAAACAATAAAATAAACTTAAATTTAATGAATTAATCTAATTAATATGCGTTCCATATCTCATTGTTTTTTGTATAAATATTTCTTTTTGTTTCAGACTATCTAAAAACTTTACAGAACACTATATTGAAGATTTTTTAAAGGCACTAAACGTTCTCACGATTTCTAGATTTTACGTAAAAAATGTGGACTACAACGACATATTTGAAGTTTTAATTCAAAATCATTATACAGTCGAATCAATAATGTTAGAGGTGCTACGTATTTTGATAAATCACAGTAATTAGCTAGGCATTAAGCAAATTTAAATTATTTATATTTTTGGAATTTAATTTATTATTTATAGGTCTCACGCGAATGCGATGCTTTAATTAATCTTTGTTACTGGTCGTCCAAAAAGTATGATTGTGCAGATTTGTTTAAAAAAATTAAGACAAACGAAGGGTTTTGTTGTTCTTTCAATTATCAACACACTGACGAAACATTTGACAGGTATTTATGCTGAAACTCAATTAGTAAACAAGATTTATTTAATTATGACACAGCTTTCTGTGCAACTGGAAGCTTTATCTTACAAAAGGATTCATTTTTGTTTCTTTCACACAGTGATGTTGATTTTCTTCAGGCTATACTGGGCATCGGCTTTATCATCAGAAAAGATGATTTGGCTATCTTAGAATATGGATGCAGTGACGTTTACACGTTGTACCAACATTTTAATTAAAAAAACATATTAAAATGAATAAAAGCTCATATATAATATTTATTTAAATAAAATTTGAAAATTTCACATGTTGGAGAACCCTCATCTTATTATTTTTTTTCCAATCGATAAAAATTTATTGGTTAGGTTGGGTAAGTTAACTTCTTTAAATGTGCTGTCAACAAAACAAACTAATCTTATATTGCACGGTAGTGTCGGCACGCAAATGTCCAACGCGTTTTTGTCGGGGTTGTACCGGGCGCTAGCGTCCAGCGCGCTTACGTCGCCGTGCCCATAATATGATTTGTCTCGTTCAGTTACCCTTTGAAATTTAAATTCTTTTTTCTCCAATGCCCTAACTAAAAAATGCATTATTTTCATTCAGAAATAATTTATTACACATTTTCAGACCTGAAATACATCTACGTGATTCTACGTTTAAGGACAAAATTGTTTATTCAGGAGGTGCTGGAATATTTACAGGACTGAGTGTTAGAGTTATCATTGATGACTCGGAGTATATGGCATCATCAAAAGCTATACCATGTGCCTTAGTTTGTATCAATAGTATTTCATATAACTCAAATTATTAAATACAATTATGCCATTTTGGCCACCTATAATGAAAAAAATATTTTCTCATATCACCTATGAGAGCAACTATTTATTTTAAAAATCTATTTCAATTATTTCAGCTAATGGCTCATAAAAATACGGACTTGCCAGATATGAAATTACAAAGTGCAGTCATTTTAAAAGGACAAAATATTGAATTTCCAGTTAACTCTATTGTAGTTGATGCAACAAATGATGTTCGATCAGTGCCGTTTGAAAAACGCGAATGTTATTTCGATGGAGAGGTTAAAAATATTAGTTAATTATTTGAATATATGCATTTAGCAATTCAAACAAAAATAACTCTGCGTAAATTATAATTTATTTTTCTAAATTATAATTTACGCAGAGATAATTTAAAAAAACAATTTCAGGCTCCTCTATCGATCGGTGCATACGGATTTGAAAATTGTATTTTTGAGTGTCAAATGGATACAATATTTAAAAAATGTGGTTGTATTCCATATTACTTCAATAATAAATATTATACAGGTTAGTTTTTTTTCCGTCATCTTTGTTTATTTCAACTAATTATACTACATATCTGTAAGATTAAAGCAAAAGTGTATAGTTTTTGATCGACATATTCAATTAAAAAATCCTTTTCTTATTTCATTATTTGATATTATAAAAGCAAATTAAGTGAAACAAATTAATACTTAATAAATAAAAAGTTATCCCTGATATTTTCGTTCCTATATATAACTTGATTTATTATAAATACACAGCTATTATTTTTCACCTTAAAATTTAACAGAAATATTTTAATTTTTAATAGATATTATTTTAATATAAAAAATCATTTCCAGTGAAATTAGAACATAGTATTCAAAAGAAAAAGATAAGGATTTGTCAAATAGCAGATGCCAAATGTATTTTGAAAATTTTACGTAAGAATTTTGATTTATTTCTCACATACTGATAATTTTATCAAAATATAATATGATTTATGACATATGACTATATATTTTAATATTAACTGATATTATTGTCTAGCGACTTTGTATGCTGTAAAAACATACGAGGAGACAGACGACAAAAAAAATGAAAGTGATTCGAAGATACTGGATTGTGGCTGTGTACAAACATGCGATGTAAACGATTATACATTTAGTGTTAAATCCGGATATAACGTCGCTGATAGGTAGACAATCAAAATTAATTTTAAAAACTATTTTCGATTAGCAAACTATCGTATAATTCAATAAAAAATAATTGTACGCGTGTGTGATGTTTATTTTATCATACAAGATATTCGATCGAGTCTTAATATTTGTTTGTATTTGTTTTTCAGAAAAATCCTTAATACTGATAACTCATTAATAGTAAGTGTATTTAATTCTGAATTCAGCTGTGTTAAATATACACAAAGCAATATTTTGACATGGGATGGACTAATTGGTAGGCCATTCAAATTAATTTATAGCTACTTTATATAATCTAGTTGATTATAAAATACAGTTAATAACACAATGAAATACGCGTCATTTTTCTATGTCTATATTTCCACCTTAGTCAATAATACATAACAGAACGACTACATCGAATTTCTGGAATCGACATTTTGTCTCACGTTTTCTCACTGAACATTAAAAAATACTTTGCCAGAATAAATATCATAATTCAAATCTCATTCTGTTGTCAAGTGTTTTAAAATGATTGGTATTATTATACCATCTTATCTTTAAAATTATAGATTTAATTTTATTTGTTTATGATTTAAAAAACATATATCTATAAAACAGGGAATTACCGGCTGCTTTCGGTAGTTGTCGATAGACACAATACATATAAATACACATTTCAATACCGTTCCATTGTAAATTCTAGCGCCGAGTCCGAGCCAATTCAGCAAACTCAAGTATTTTGATAAGATATTGATAGCCTTCACCCAACTCGGGTGTTGGATGAAGAAAAACAATTTTTTTAATCAGAAATCTGCGTTTCTTATTCTGACTGTTATATCTTAGCTCAATGTATTGTTTTAATTTCGTTTCAATAGTAATTTATAATTAACTTACACAACTATTCCTGTGGCCCGTTGGAAATAGTATTGATGTACTAGGATAGTATATTATATTGATTTTTTATCGGTTTAACAAAATACGCATGGAACTTAAGAACATCGTTAAAAAATGACTTACAATATTCTAGTTAAAATAATTACAGCTTCATTTGGAGGAATTGTTGGACTTTGCTTCGGGGGATCTGTGCTGAGTATTTTAGAAATTGTATACCATTTTACTGTGCGAATGTATTTTTCATTTTATACATTCATGGGTAAAAAAAACTCTCAACGTCCCAAGAAAATCAACACTAAATGGGAGGAGTATATAAACCACAGTAACCAGATTCAAGGCTTTGTAAATAAAAAGAAAAATAAAAAACAGACGAGAAAAGGTATCATCGTAAAACCATTTAAGGTGTAAATTGGAAAAATGATAGTCCAACGATGAAAGAAACAAAATTTTGATTTAATCACGATCAAATACGGGATAAGACGTGGTGGCTAAGAATTGAATCATTTTGATATTTGTATGTACTTTGTAATATATATTGGTTATTTGATTTAAATGTGTGCACATAATCATTATTAAAAAAGTTCTTAATAAATGTTCGATGAAAAGTATTTAAAGTGTTATTGATCTTCTTATTTTTTATGTGAAGTTGTTTTATCCGTTTACAGAAAACTCTTTTGAATATTCACAACATTTAAACATTTTATTGAAAAAATATCAATTTGTATTCACTTTTAAAGTGTTCTATATCAATACTTGATGACATGGCATACAAATAATAACATATTTTAGTCACTATTCCTCATTTAATTTATAAAGTTCATTCGCAAGCATTGAGCGAAACCGGTACTGATCATAATAATTTTAATGTGGAATAAGTGCTAAAATGTGTTACTATTTCTATAATAGAGTTTTCATTACATTAACAAGTCAGCTATATAAATCACAATCTTAAATAATTGTATTTCCAATTATTTTTTTGAATACTGCATGTTAATTACGTCCGTTGTTTACTATTTCGGTTTTCTCGAATAATAAATATATAGAAGACACAGAAAATATTTGGGAGACAATGAAATTCAAAACTAGCCCAACTAATAAAGGTTCAAATTATAGAGTTTATAAAATCCCAACAGTTGATGACACTATTCTGTATACCGACTAATAAATTTATTTGTTTAACTATGTCCGCTTCCAATGAGGAGCATAAGGACTACTGACGGAGTGTAACAAAACAGATTGTTTTTCGACGACAATTGCTTGTTCCTCAGTTACTCAACACCTTATTTTCTATAGAGTATGGATATGACGATGAAAGGAATAGTGGCTAGCCAATCGTTCTCGTGATGTTCCGTTTTAAGAATCGGATGTGCGAAAAAATTTAGACAGCATAGACATTCATGTTTCCAACAGAAATCAATAATTCGATTGAAAAATGAAACTACCCAGACTGGGACTCGATCCCGTTCAATTCGTAAACCGAAAGCAACGACGTTGACACTCGACCACGGACCCGAAAGATATTATAATAAAAGCACGGTATCTTAGTGGCCATTACAAATATTGTAATATTTTTACTTTTTTTTTTGTTACGAAAAAATGTTACTCCTGTCAGTCGGACTAATATTACTTCAATAATGATATATTTGATAAATGATAAATTTAAATACAGTATTTAAAAATAAAAAAAAAATACAATCATAATAATCAAGGAGTGGTAAGTATACTTATTGTAATGAAGAAGAGCACTTTTCATTTTGAAATTTACAGCTTTATAGAAATTCTCATTTTTGTAAATATTACGTATAAAGTAGTTCAGTAAACGACATTTCTTTCTAACTATAAACTATTACCAATTCGTGTGTGCACGGTTTTGTTCGTGATTATAAATCACATTGAATACTGGCTGTTGTATATGTAAAACAAAATAAGAAAATCATGATATTGAAGATTATGAAGAAAATAATAAAATTGTTGTTTTTCGGTTTAAAAAATCTCACTTGCAATGGTTTTCAATACGTTACCTATGACAATGAGAAGTTTCAATCGACAAGCTATGCAGTTGGTTGGATTTTTATTTACATTTCGAGTACATTATTTTTATGTTGTTTGATTGGACTGAATCTTGTAAGATTCAACAAAACACAAATTGTCACCGCTGTAAGTCATTATTAATTTATTTGAGAACAAGTTATCTATTTTTGTCAAACTCATCGTCTTTATCGCCATGACCATCGTGGCATCATTAAGAGGCACATAAGCTAACTAATATCCCTTTTCTTAAAAAAATATTAATATATGTGTGATTAAAAGTTGTTAATATATGAATATTTTTATATTTTCAATTTTGGACAGCCAAAAGATGTTCACTTATAAATATACATAATACTAAAAAATGCTTGATATCATAAATAACCCTGAAAAAATGAGATAAAAAAACTATTTACTGAATATACCACATTATGAAATGTTAAAAACTTTATCTAAGGCACACATACATAGTTTGATAAATAATTTTCCAACCAAGTTGTCCAATGTCGAGCAAATCATAGGAATTGCGCGTTAACTATACGATGTCAAGATAGACTCGACATAAGAGTTCTATGAGCTAGTTTATTAAGATGATAACCGGTTTCGTTAATCACTAAAATTTAAACTGAACTGATAAATCAGTTGAAAATGCTCGCAATGAGTGAAACCAGCCCAGATCTTTTTTAATTTTTTTGATAATGCCTTTCCAACAAGTATTGACAGTGAATCCCTACGTAGCGATAATATGTATTTTGTATTACACATTTAATATAAAGATGATATGGTTTTAGATTGCTACAAAAAACTATCCAATAGCTAACGTACCATTTCCATGTGTAACGGTTTGCAACCAAAACAAAGTTTCAATGAAAAAATTTCAGAAATTCTTCACACTTTTGTAAGTACATACATACATACAATAATGATTCATAAATATTCTACTTCATAATGTAAGCATAATATTTTGATTGCACTCATGCTTTATTCATACAATTTATTATTGTCAGTAAGTTTTTTTGTTTTTTAATTCAACCGTATTTACGGTCGACTTATTTTTAGTGAAAACAATGGAATCGAAATGGACACAACAGTAGATTTTGTGAAATCTTTGGAAGCGCTTGTTTCTTTCGCAACATTCAATTATTATGAAAAAGAAATTCAGAATCACACAGAGATACTCCAAACACTCTCAGATAATAATTATACACTCAATATGTTTATGAAAGAGGTAATTTTTTCCATTCTAGTTTTCTTCTTTTTTTTAATTAACAAAATCTGACAGTTTTTTTTAATTGTATTCTACTAAGTCGATCAATGTAAAAAAAATATTTCGATTAATACATTTTTTTAGGTTATGCAGAGTTGTGACCAATTTATATCGGATTGCATTTTTAGACAAGGAAAAAGAAATTGTTCAACATTTTTTACTGAAATACTGACTAAGGAAGGTTACTGTTGTTCTTTCAATTACCAAGGAGTAACGGAAGACTTCAGGTTAACACTTTTGGCTTGTTTTTAGTTTAATATATGTAGCTATCCCGTACCGGGAATACTTATGAATGTGTCAATAGTTAAACTATCATAATTTATAGTAAAAATACATTTTTCATTTCCTAATAATGTAAATGGGCTGTTTTAATTTTTAGGTTAAATTACTCAAAAGATGCAAAGGCAACTCCACCTAAGCATATTTATACGACGGGTGCATCAGCGTAAGTTTCAATAATTATTAAAATAATATTTTAATTGATAACTTCCATATTTAACTTCTTAACCTTTATCTCCAATCTAAATTAATAGAAAATTTTATGTTTATATTCAATAGATAAACACCGAATAAATTAAAAAGATAAATTTTATGTTAACACTTATTAAAATTGTAGCCAATATACACTCATATTGTACTTATTTAACGATTTTATAAACGATACATTATTAGCTTACAAAAGATTTCATCTCTTTATTTCTGCTATCATTGCAGATTACATGGACTCGTTATAAATCTTCATATAGAACCTGAAGATTATTTAGGGCCTATTCAGCCTTTATATGGAGCAACGGTAATAATATTTTCATTTTGTGTTTTATATATCATTGATGAGATTTTTGTTCATTCACTTGGTTACTTATCCAATTACGCATAATTAGTTTTACAGCTTAATTCAAATATCTTTATTTGAAGATATCTATATACTAGTACTTTTTTTAGGTTTACATTTCAGGGGTAACAACATTTCCAGAAGCTGTTTCTAAGCCTACTGTTGTACAACCAGATCAAGGTGTTGTCATTAAAATTATTCCATCTGTATTGCAAGGCGATGCATCAATCAGAACATTGCCGCAGAATAAGCGGCATTGTATTTTTCAAGATGAGTTTCCGATAAAGTCTGTATTTTACAGTTATCAAACGTGCAGAGTTTTTTGTAGAATAAAAGAGTTTTTCAAACATTGCGGGTGTATACCATTTCTTTATCCAATAGCAAAAGAAAAAGGTAAATTAATTTCCTTTTCAGACAAAATATTCTTGTGATATTCATATATGAAAGTTTGTGTGACGATCAGGGCTGTCGAGTCGTTAAAAAAAGCATGACACCGGCTCCGACTCCAGCATTTACCAAAAATACGACTCCAACTAAAAAAAGTTTAATTTTAGCACGTTTTTTCTTAGCTTTCCTATTTATATGTTTTCAATTAAATATCAATTAAAAAACACCGCGACGAAGCCAAAACCACGACTCCACAGCCCTGGTGACGATTCATATGTAGTTGAATGGTCTATGTATGATGTGAGGGAATAACAACAGTTATTGCATTACAAGAATCCTCGTTTAATAGAAAATAATAATCTCTTGTTTAGCAATAATTCAGTTCAAGATCGAATAGCAAATGTTATTGCATTTATGCAATACTAGTGTTCGAATCCGGCTTCGCTCGGACCAGTTTGGGGATATGTTCACCTCGGCGCGTAAATTCAGACGGGCCAAGTTGAAACAACTTTTTTCAAAATTCAAAAGTCTAAGTCAATTAAAATAGAATTAAAATAAAAATTTCAGACTGGCATTGACATTTCACAGCCCCTTTCATATATTGACAGCCCCATTCTCGCCCATTAAAATGTCCAAATTCAAGGAAAAAATCTAATTTGCTGTCAAAGAAATGTCAAATAATACCTTCACGTAAATAAAAACATTATTATATTAATAAAAAGCCGGGAAAAGTTCAGTAGAAGACTAATTTATTACATTTTGACTAAATGTCTTCGCCGATAAAAAAATCAAACATATTTTCTTTCATATTCGTTTTTATGGCAACTTAATGACCAACAATGCAAAAGGGAATAATTACAGACCCACAGACATACATACGCCGTTTCGGTTTTTTATATGTACTACTCGATACTCGAGTAATTGGAGTCTCTACACACACATTGATAACGAAACTAATTTACCTTCGAAACTTTCGCGAGCGAAATCAATTCGTTTGTTTGAACTTGCAACAACAATGCAAAAGGGAATTACAGACATACATCCCCCGTTTCGGTTTTATATATAATATTGTCTAATATACTTTATTGATTATACATTGTATATTGAATTTTATGTTTTATTTTAGTCGAAAACCGAGTTTGCGTTTTCTCTGATCTTGATTGTCTGAATAGAAATAGAGGTAAGTAGAATATTATTTTTCTTTCTCTGTATTGAATCAAGTTTGTATTCGATATTTTAAAAAAAAACTTAACTACTGAAATACTTCATGAATTGCCGTCTGAAATCATTGAATATTTGTTTAACTAATACAGTTAAGTCCAAGAAAATTAAATGGTCTGGTTTATTACTATTTTTGATTCGATCATCGTCTGAACTATGGCTTAAAGCAATTTAAGTTTATTTTTTCTCACTTTGAAGGACAAATAAACGATCGTTATAAACTTTTATTAAAAAAAATATATATTTACTGTGATAATTTTAATTTGAGTTGTTCTTGTATAAGGATAATATGCATCATTATGTATTAATCATAAAAGAAAATACTTGTAATAGTTTGAATCATACTGAAGCTTTATGATTAGTTTGGTAACTAAGGATTTCAACTGAGGGTGCGTAATGGAATTTCAATATCAAATTTAAATTGTTTGATTTTTTTACAAATTGCTTGAAGATGTCGAAAGGCAAAACACGGGTCGTTAGCGACGTTTGAAAAGTATAAAAGTCAAAAAATTCAAATCTGACTGATAATGCTTTATTTGTAACTATTACATACGGGAACAAAACTTTAGTTTATTTTATGTAATTCTTTTTGGGTGGCATGCGAATAGTTCTCTTCTACACCAGTACATAGAAACAGACTAAAATAAGTTAAAAAATAGTTCTGATGATGACATGAGCAGAAATACAAATCAACCAATTCATATGATGCTCGTAAAAATTTAATAATTTTACCGTTTTAAAATCTAGTTCTATAACGCAAACAAATATCAATTCAATTTATAAATTTTCGTTATCGGTTGGCTCGTATGTTTTTTTGTATTGTTTAAACGTTAAAAAAATAAATAAACATTATATATTTTTATCATTATCTACGACAACTTTTGATCCGCTAATAATTGTTGAATCCCAAAATCGACAATCGCAACGAATGCATTTAAATGTAAATTTATTTAAAACAAAATGCAAAGCAATATATAGGATACACTGGTACAGTCAACCCTCCTACAGCACCGAGATAGGGATTTTTTATCACTTACTTTATCAAAAGTAAAGAAACGTGCAGTTTCTAATAAATAGTCTTCGAGTGCACTTATTTATGTTTTAATATTACATATTTACCAAATATATAATTTGCCTGAAGACTTGCAACACACCCTATAAAAATTGCTTTATAGCAGAGAATGCTATAGCAGGGTTTGACTGTATTTTAAATGCTTAGAATAAAAATCATTTGAACCCTTTCATTTCTATAATCAAAATTTGTGTTATTTCTTGAATTATGTTTACAGAACAAATCTTTAGCAAGATTTCTGAAGATGATGAATGCAACTGTTTCCCGCAGTGTAATGATATAAAGTATGGAATAGAATCTACTAAAAACTTTTATAATACAACGCTTGCTGCGAGGAGGTAAGTTAATAATTTATTATTTCATTAACCTTCGAAATACGGTCCCTGAAAAATAACACGTGATCCGAAGAGGGGTCTAAAAATACCCCAGTGGTATTGCTTTATTGGCATATTTTGCATTATAAAAATGTTATAGCATGCTTTAACGAATCTTTATACATCGTCTAAATAAAATATATATGATAATCGATAATAAAGTCACGCGTGAATGGACAAGCTGTTTGCATTGATGTTCATGACAGACTAGCATTATCAAAACTATGAGCGGAGCGCTTTTTTACGACTTTTAATAAAAAAGCATCCATTTGATTTGAAACGTACGTTTGAACGAGGCGCGTTTAAAATAAAAATACATTTTCTTATTGCGGATGGGCTTATTAAGTTTGAATCCTGGCAATTTTTAGGGACGATATAAATGGTTTTCGGCCAATAATAATCTGACTTATTTTCTTTTTCATTTAATTGCGACGAAACGAGTCAATAAAAATTATAGTAATTTTCAGCATAAAGTGTAAAAATATTGATTTAAAAATACCAAATGCTTACACGTTGTATCACTAATATTAAGATAGATTTTTTATATTGAAGGTATTTTTTTGCCAAATTGCCAGTTAGAACCATTTCAAAGTAAGGTAACGATGTGTGTCATTATAGTATAATTGTTTCCATGTTACATTCATTTTAATATTATTGTGTGAAAATAAAAAGTTTTTTTTTTTTAGAAATAACCAATCACTTACAAGCAACGTGGAAATATTTTTTAAAACGAAATACTGCATTGAATATGAAATGCAGATATTCATGAATTGGGACGACCTTTTTGGTAATATTTCATACATCATTTTCAACATCTAGTTAATTTCTTTTTGCAATAAAATAATATTTCATTAATATTTTCCAGCATACAATGGAGGCATTGTTGGACTGTGTCTTGGAGGTTCAATATTTAGTTTCATAGAGATTTTTCATTTCTTGGTGCTGAAAATATTTAGACCAAATGCAAAATTACAGCAAAATTTAGCAAAAGAAAATATTGTGTATGCAGAATAAAATATCTTTAAAAAATTTATCAATAAACTTAAAATTGCATTGTTTTAAGGACAACGTTTGATGTAGAAACCTTTAATTATTATAATGATTTGCATAGTTACAATAAATTAATTAATTTAACAGTGACTTTATTTAAAAAGACCGGTTGATCACAATTATCAAATAATGGAAAAAAACGAAAGTTTTATAATTCCATGATACTTTAAAAAAATAGCGAAAAAAGAGATGTATTTAATGAGATAAAACTGCTATATCTAAACCAGTGATGCATAATCTGAGGCCCGCGGGTCGCATTTGGCCAACAATGACATTTCATACGGCCACTGGGCCGTCATATTGATGACGAATATCAATCACCTTTTTTTCAACATTTTACGGACGATTGATAAACACTAAAAATTTCGATAGCTTAATTACTTTTACTCATGCGGCCCTCGAACTATCTGACAATTAATCTCTGTCCCTTCTCTCAAAGGTTGTGCATCACTGTTCAAAACGGCTTAAAAAATTCGTGGATTTTGCGTGATTTTAACTCTACAATTATAATTTTCGTAAGATAAAGAAGAAGAAAACAACTCCAGTAAAATAAATGATATTCCTTTTATAGCATACAGTACCCCACCGTTATCTGTTTGCAAATTTATTCGAAAACACATAACTAAAATGCTTATATCTATATAACGATAAAGTTTTATTTATATTCAAGATTGCTAAGACTATTCTCAATACTTATCACGTGTGTAACTTTAAATAAATTGTATTCAAAAAAAGAAATAAAATTGAACGTTTCGTTTATCCGTGCCTTTTAATCGTGTCCGATCCTTACTACTACTAATCATAATCATATATTGTAAAGAATTTAAAGGATGCACAAAAATTATTAATAAAAGATTATGTGCTAACTTATATATTACTAGTATTCGAACCCGGCTTCGCTCGGACCAGTTTGGGGTTATGTTCACCTCGGCGCGTAAATTCAGACGGGCCAAGTTGAAACAACTGGCAACTTAATGACCAACAATGCAAAAGGGAATTAAAGACCCACAGACATACATACGCCGTTTCGGTTTTATATATAAGATATTTTGGTTCATATGAAACTACTCGAGTACTCGAGTATTTTGTAAAATGTACTACTCGATACTCGAGTAATTGGAGTCTCTACACACACATTGATAACGAAACAAATTTACCGTCGAAACTTTCGCGAGCGAAATCAATTCGTTTGTTTAAACTTGCAACAACAATGCAAAAGGGTATTACAGACCCACATACATACATACGCCGTTTCGGTTTTATATATAAGATTAGCGTCAATGCTACACTGACACTTTGAGCTGAAAGTTTTGACGAACTTTTAACGTATAAAACGGTATAACTCTTCTAAAAGATTGATTAAAACTATTTTATACACCAATTAAAAAAGCTTGCACTATTCATAAAAATGGTATATTATTTTTTTCATATTCTTATTCGCTTCAATAAAAAATCTTTATTGGCCGTACCTATCGGAAAGAAATTTATAAAGTAAAATAATGGACGATCAATTGATATTATTTTATTATTCAGTAGTTCATAGAAATATATTCTGAATTCAAAAATTTGAATTATGTTGTTGTATACGTTACGCTCTTTTTTATGAAATCTCTTATGGATGGTTGATCAATTTACTGGATATCAAACACTTTTTATTCATAAATAGACTCAATAAAAGATTTTATCGCAATTCTGTCAGTAAATAATAAATGGTGTAAATCAATTACTTAAATAATTCTTCGACTTGACAAAAAAACATCAATTAAAGCTATCGACAATCAATCTGATTATAATTTCATGTAAAAAAATTCTATTTCAAAACGATATTTTGTTAAGAATATATAAATTATAGAATGAGAACCACTCTGATTCGCCGTGTGTATTTGACGAACGTTTAACTTATTAACCACTGAAGAAATTCGCAATTCGTGATCAATTGCTCGATTCTAACATATACATTTTCATAAATTGATTTTTCAATCGTATCGCCAATGTGTATTCAATTCACGATAGTTTAAGATGTAAGTTTTAGCAAAGTAATCTAGGAAACTGATAAAAATAGAGTGTAGAAGAAAAAACCATCTGAAACTGGTCTATCTATCCTTACTCTTACTGATAAGAGCGAGGAAATAACTAATTTATCAGCAGTTTTCAATTATGCTTGTTATGTAAATACATGTATCTAATTCATAGTTGAAAAAATAAGCTTACATTTGAGATTATTAACGTAAAGCTATGAGTTCAAGAATGTAAACTACTTATAATCTAATAATAAAAGTATTATGTTCTGATTACATTTCACGTTTAATTTGTTTTTGTGTTCACATTTTTTTTTTTGTCTGGGAATTCATTTAACTTTCACGTTTTATTCTATAAAATGTGCAAAAATGCCGATTATACAAAACATTTAAATCTGAATTGATCATTCAAATAACACTTTAGAGAAACAAACACTAGAAACAATGGCAAAGGGTATATATCGTTTTTTTTAACGTCTGGAAGCTTTTTAAATGCAACGGATATCAATATGCAATACGTGATAACGTTGACAAAAGTCCTCTTTGTCAATTTATCTGGATACTCATTATGATATCAACTATTTCATTTTCAATGTGGTTAACAATTCTATGTTACGAGAGATTCAGTGGAACTTCTACCGTGACAACTGTAAGTATGAAAAAAATAAGGAAATAATAATTTATCAAATATTATGATATTACATGGTAAAAAGTTTTCTTTCAGATATCAAAAACTTATGATGTAACAAAGATAGGATTTCCAACAGTTACAGTGTGTAATAGTAACAAGATTTCTAAAAAGAATTTCGAAAAATTTTATCATACGCTGTAAGTTGTATCGAACCTATATTATTAATATTATATTACATATTATTATAACAATTACATATAGTTAGATATCACCAAAGATACTGAAAATTCTTCAACGTAATATTTGTCTCTAGTACTTTTTAGAGTAATGAGCTTACCCAGTTTCATGCATTTTCTGTATCGTTTAGAATTGTGAGTAAAAATACTATTTATTATATTTGGAGTTCTATTGATGTACATCCCTGAGCTTTAATCACTGAAGATTACATAAGACAAAACTCAAATATTTCAAATTTGGTATCGAAATTCCATCAATCTTGTGGAATTAAAAGTTTGCGATCATTAAATTTTCAGATAAAGTGTTGGATAATTACATGAAAATCATTATATATATATAAGAATAAATCGTTAATACATTTATATTGATCGTATCAATGAATGAAATCAAATAAATTTTCATATTATATTTAATCAGTTATTATGTTTCTCATAATTTTACTCAAAGACTTTCTAGTGGAGCCGAAGTTGGTGAAATTAAAAATATCGTCAATATTTTACGAGCTTATTTATCTGTTGCTGTGTATCAGTACTTTGATGAAGAATCGAATTACAATCAAACGAATACATCTGAGCTACTAAATAAAAATAACTACACTATTTTTTCAGCTTTGAGAGAGGTAACATTTATGTTTTATATAATACTAGTATTGCTACCCGGCGTCGCTCGGACTAAGCGACCAATAATTATTTAATGTTATATCATTCGACATAATTATATCACAAAATCTAACATCCAAAATAAAATCACAAACTTTATTTAATTTGATGACAGCCCCGCCCCATTCTCGCCCATTATAATGTCCAAATTCAAGGAAAAAATCTAATTTGCTGTCAAAGAAATGTCAAATAATACCTTCGCGTAAATAATAAACATTATTGTTAAAAATAAAAGCCGGGAAAAGTTCAGTAGAAGACTAATTTATTACATTTTGACTAAATGTTTTCGCCGATAAAAATTCAAACATATTTTCTTTCATATTCGCTTTTATGGCAACTTAATGACCAACAATGCAAAAGGGAATTACAGACCCACAGACATACATACGCCGTTTCGGTTTTATATATAAGATTACAAAGCAATTAATAACTTTTATAGTATACATAAGTAAATGTGTTCGTGTTATTATCAAACTCTTTTGCATTAATAATAACCAAGAGATAGATACAAAACATCAAGCATCAATATTTTATATTTTCAGTTAGCACCGTCGTGTGAAAGTTTGATACTTCAGTGTTATTTTGGTGGAAAAGTTTTAAACTGCTCCGACCATTTACTGATGGTATCAACAAAAGAAGGTTTCTGTTGTTCATTTAATTATCATAAAGAAAGACTTAATGCAGACGGGTGAATAATTTTTATGTATAATATATTTAAGTCACCTTAAAAAATATAAATAATTGCATTTAACATACATTATTAAAAAATAATTCCTCAAAAGTTACATTTGTAGGTTCACTAATATCAGCTTATTTGTATGTCAAAATAATTTTGCAGCATAGATACCTTTCATCGGTAAATTCCTATATTCTTCACATGGAAGATCGGATTTATTACTGTGATGTTCACTTAAGCAGATAGTGTGAAACATCACCACTTTTCTAAACTACATACATACTTACCATAATTTTTCAATAAACTTTCAGAAACACATCGCCAAGATATGTTTAGTAACAAACAATTGCATAAACTGATCTTTTGATATACATATGTATATGTGTTTGAAATAAGCATTTTTAGCATTAAACCTTACATGTATGGTCGGACAGTAAAAAATATTGTATTTTATTTGTTTCAGTGCATTTCAAATAAGCAAAGACATTGGTAAAACAACACATCTGTACGTGAATGGTTCAGGCAGGTAAGTGATAATTTTACATTATGTAAACGCATATTGATTATATTCATACAAAGTATTACATAATTATATCCAGAAATATTATAGTATACTTGCTTGAATGTTGTAGAAATAATGAATTTATTACAAAATTATGTTTTAGAACATAATCAATAATATACATAGACAGAGGCTCTGTACTATTATAGATTATTATATTATTAAGCATCAAGTAATGTATTTTTTTTAATAAGTTAACCTGCATTATTATTGTTTTACAAAGTATTAAATCATGATTTTTTTTTTAATTATGTTTCAATTTTCCACAGATATCATGGATTGGACTTAATACTGAATACTAGCCCTGATGACGATTTTTTGCAAATCAAACCTATCTTTGGATCAACGGTACACATTGTCAATTCTGTATATTTAACTAAATATGTTATAATCATTTCACTCAAAGCTAGGTATTAAAGTATTATTTTTTCAAAAACGGTCAAGAATCGATTGCGTGTACTTAAGCGTGTTTTAGACAATTACAGCTTAAGTGATAAAATAAACGACTCGTGGGTAATCTGATAAGGTCGGACCGCAAGTTATTTGTTTCCCGCCCATCAAAGCTTTGTCAATAGCAAACAGAGTGAGAAAACAAATGACTCGTGAAGAATTTAAGTAATTTGTAATAACAAGACTCGAAAGTGTGCTATGCACATACCAGTAACTCATATCCCAAGTCTCAATGACAATATATATCAGGGGTAGCCAAAACGTCGATCGCCTATCTGATCTGTGCAAATCTACGGCGCACGTCCTAAGAAACGTGCGAGACAAGTCGTGTGACAGAGACAGCACGCTAAAATCTCGAAATTAGCCGATTATCGACGAAAATCTCTTTCTTAAGCCCGGGTCAAACAAGGCTTGGCAATTACATTAAAATAGCTTTTAAATTACTACTTTTAATGTTGGTCGATCGCCGCCAATAATTTCAAATGAAAGTCGATCGCGTGCAAAAAAATCTGGCCACCCCTGATATATATGATTCACCAAATAATGCGCAAATACATTTATAAGTATTTATTTTATTATATTAAACAATGATAGTGTTTACTTAAATATAAAAAGTTAACCAAGTATGAATTCATTCAATAAAATTAATTTCCTTGGGGATGGGTTCTCAGCCAGAACAGTTTTGTTTAATGTATTATCAATCAAATACCACTGTAATTGATTTTTAAATGGTTTCAATACAAACATTAGTCAACCCTCTTCAGATTCTAAGCATTTGTTAACTATTCAGATAGAGTCACAGTGGCGATTTAATACAAGAGAACTTGATAGAAATCAGGAAACATAAATTTAGACAAAAAAAACTTTTTAATTCATTGTAGCTCGAATAAACCTCAAATAATTATAGTTAGATTTTAGTTTTGTATATAACCATTTAATTGATTTCAGGTGTACATCAGTCACTTGAAAGATTTTCTTGGCATAGCAAGTAAATCAACATTCGTTCAGCCAGATGAATCAGTAAACATTAAAGTCGATCCGCTTAAATTATTCAGTGACCGATCAATAATGTCACATCCACCAAATTTCCGTCATTGCATATTTGCCAGTGAATTTTCTAGTAATCGACTATACACTTATTATACTTGCGTTGGACTGTGTATGCAAGAGTATTTCTACAAGCATTGTGGATGTGTGCCATTTTTTTTACCCTTGCGATATAAAAAAGGTAAATTGGTTAATTTTTATATATCAAATCATGAAAAATGAATTGATAGGCACGGCACAGCTTTTGTGTATACTTTATTGTTCAATTGAAAAGTAAGTTGATTAAAGAAGCTCTTCTTAGTTTAGATTCAACATTAAGATGTCAAATCCAATCATTTAATGTAAAATTTGATCACAACATATCACGTGTGAAGGTTTCATTTGTCCTTCTTGGTGGAAAGGCATTTTGTTTTAGAAAAAAGAAAAGTTTTTTCAATTAGTAACAAAAACATACAATTAGAACTTGATAGATTAAAAGTCAGAAATGTATGTTTGCAAAAAGTGGCATGAAATATTGAAGAAAAGACTGTTGTCTATTTTATAATTAAGTATTTCGACTGAGGGTGCTTGATGGAATTTCAATATCAAATTTGAATTTTTTGAATTTTGTACTTTTCCATGAGTTTTGTTGAACTGTCAGTTCAAGTACATCCGTGCACTTGGAATGCCTGATGATGCCGAAAGGCGAAACCCGGGTTGTTAGCGACAAAACTCATGGAAAAGTACAAAATTTAAAAAATTCAAAGTTGTCTATTTTGATTAATTTTTAATAACAAAAAGTTTTTATTTAAACAAAAAATTTAAAGGCATATTTTCATACTGAAGTCAATAAAAATATTTTTCAGGTTTTAATACAACATGTGAATCCACTCACATTCAATGTTTGAAGGAAAACAAAGGTACAAATTTTGCTTTATCTTATATTTGCTTTTTTATGATCGTAATTACGTTTTCATGACTGAAACTCGATATTGCTTTCACTATATACCGTAATTGGAAAAAAATGCGTACTTTATATTTACAAAAGTTATCTCTATTTTATTGACAGTTTTAATAACCAGGTTCGTGGAATTGAATGGGTCATCAGGTTTGAATACCATGTGTAACTGTTTTCCAGTCTGCAATGACATTCGTTACTCTTTTGAGACTACCAAAAATAATTTAAGCATATATTTAAACACTGCAAGTCTGTAAGTATTACTCTATTTCATTTTGCATTTTAAAAAATATACATTTTTTTTTAGATATTTTTTTTTTATTTTCAGAACTGAACACAAAAATGTTACATCCGTTAGTTATCTTTCAGTATTTTTCAAAAAAGACACTTGTTCTGAGTTCAGAACTGATTTATTCATGACATGGAATGATATAATAGGTTTGTTTTCTTTTATCAGAACTTTTAGCGCTTTGTACTCCTCAATATATTATTATTTTGCTTCTAGAAACTCCTCAATAGATTTGAGAAATTTATTAATATCTCAAGGTATACATATTTACTAGCATGGCAAAACTAAATACCACAATATGACATACTACAATAAAATGTTCAAGACCTCTTAGCAATGCAAAACTAACACATCAAAAATCAATTAAGTATGAATTAACATTAACAAAGTAAAAGCCCAAAATTAAGGCCATTTAATAAAAATAAATACACTTAATTTTGGGCTTTTACTTTGTTAATGTTAATTCATACTTAATTGATTTTTGATGTGTTAGTTTTGCATTGCTAAGAGGTCTTGAACATTTTATTTTTAGTCTATTTTTCTTGTAATTTGCTTTAATTTATTTGCTTAGTTGATTTACAAATTGTTTGTCATACCTTGTTTTCATACTTAACTTCTGCATAAACACCACTGTTTTATTGTATTCCTTATCAGTTGATAAGTTGCTCGCCATGAGCGAAACCGTTCCTGATGAAATAAATATCATGTGGAAAAAGTACTAAAAATGTTTTATTATTTTTATTATAATGCCTTTCCACCAAGTATTGACAGTGAACACCTTTAAAAGTGATTAATTAACATTAATCGTTTTTATTTCAGCTTACAATGGAGGTGTGTTTGGACTGTGTGCCGGTGGATCACTTTTGAGTATTTTTGAAATATTTTACCACTGCTTGATAAAAAAATGTTTACCTAAAAAGAAAAACAAAATAACTGACATTCAATACAGTAACTAAACTTTAACGTTGCAATCTAAAAACCAGGCATCTAGCTATTAACATTTATATCTAGGTACTCATATGGTAAATATTGTCTTATTGTAAATGAAACTAATAAAATTTAAATAGCACAATACATAAATCATAATAAAAAGTCCACTTTCTTCGACAGTGCATTTATCAACAGCTCTTGTGACTTGTATCTCAAATGAGCGACCCAACACGAGTTTTGATTGAAAAACATGTTTGATTTTCGTGACGACCACGTAGGTAAAAATTAGGAGCATGCAAGCGTATAGTCTTGAGTATCTAAGAGTTATGACAATTTATACGTATCTTTGTCGTAATTTTGTGTATCCCCAGTATTGTCGTACTGGTCGACGTATGTTTGTAGCTTTGAAAGTTTTATATGAATTTTCTTGGTTGCAATTAGCTTTGTATTTGTGGTTTTATTGAAATATAATATATTATATTTAACTCGAATGTATTTAATTGTCTCTATAAATTTTGTTTGTCCTGTCATATAAAGTATTTTATTGAACAACGAAATGGTTTTCTAGTTTCAAATACCTTCTACAGTTTATATTTTTACTGAAACTGAGAAAATGCTTTTTGACTGATACTATCTTAGCGGGGCATAGCGAGAGCTAGTATCTAACCACTCGTCATGCCCTAGCTTTATCCTACATATATATCCTTACACATATCGAACTTAAGAGAGTTTGAGCGACTGATTAACCTTAAAACGCCCAAAACAATAAAGTTTAAAAAAATATGTTTAATAAAAAAAAGTATGCTAAACAAGCACTTACATAAAATAATTAACATCAATCAAAGTCGCTCAAAACACTTATTCGTTTAAAATATATGCTATAGATAGGGTTGTCCCAACACCATACATTGACAAAAATATCTATTAACTCTTTAATAGACTGAAATGGAATAGCGATAAATGTGAAACCTTATTTATAATTCAAACAAATTACCGTCTATTTGATATGCATAATGCCAGCTTGCGCGTCGTGAGCCAACGAACGTGGTTGTAAGATATTATAATGAAATACGGATGCCCCGATTTTGCTTCTAGAAAAATCCTTTTATTCCATCGACATGTTCGATGATCGATGTATTTTAGTGACAAAGCTTATACGAGCATGGCATTGGCATTGCTAATAGCTAATTTTTAATAAAAAATATTCCATTCATGGAATTGCTCCAAAATGGGAGGAATATATCGTGCGTCATGGTCATCTGTCTATAGGCTTAACACAAAGCATTCGTAGAAAATAAATTATAAGATTAGATTAGTTTGAAAAAGGGGCAATGTACATGGAGATTAAAAAAATATATTTACTTACTTTCTACCTCTGGTACTTTCTCGAATGCGCTTAACTTATTTTTATCATTATATTGTATCGTTGCCCGGTCCGTGGTGCATGAGTGCAGTGGTCAACGTCGTTGGCTACCGTGTCAGACCACCCGTTCTCGATTCCCGGTACGAGCAGACTTTTTCAGTTGATAAATCGATTCTGCTCAGATGCAACGGGTGTTAGTGTTGTTAAATCCCTTTTCACCTTTCCGATCCCAAAGAGCGACGCATAGTGACAGCGATGAGCTAACACTAGTCCTGCCCTACTCCTCGTATTCTTGACGACATGCTTAAAAAATCATTATACAAATAGATTTGGCGGGATATGAACTTTTTTTCTTCAATAATTCAGAATTGAAAATTATATCGTTGTCACCCCACTCTTATTGTCACTAAGCTTTATTGCTGGTCCCTGTGGTCTAGTGGCGTGAGCTTTGTCCTAGGGGGCCCGAGTACAATTCCCGGCAAGGTCAGATTTTTTCAATTGACAAAAAAGAGATCTTGGGCTGGGTGTATGCTATTTATCGTTGATTGTGTGTACAACTGATTCATTATTTATCATCGAGTTAATCTCGCATGACTTTCACAATTAAGAATATTTGGCGCATTGGCGTAAGCTATAATGCCATTTTTTTTTAATTCCAAAAAAAAAAAATGATTAAAACTTATTTATTAATTTATTTTTCGAACGATACGATTTCATGTATCATCTCGCATTTAAGCGGATATATTTTTATTATAAAATTTAACATAACTTAACTGCTTAAATTTTATATTAAAATCAACTTCCACAAAGTTACCGCCGAAACCCATCGAAAGTATTAGGATATATTTTTACTGACATGTATAAAATTCGATCAATAAAATTGAACCAGAAGAATTTCATTTGACTTAGTTCATTTATCCAATATAACTAATGTGTGCTCGGATATAGTCAGTCAAATTGAAATGGATTTCGATATTTGTATGGCTAAAACACAAAAAACACATAATTGAGCTTCCTAAAGTTAAGTAAAAGTTTTAGTGCTACGCCAGACGTCATCATGACACGTATTAGAATCGGTGACATAAAAAATGTAACCAAGGAAACGGTATGTATTTTTTTGTTATTTATGACACTTAGCTTCTTTACTTTGTCAGGCCACTTAAATGCATTATTATATCCACTCTAAAGTGTTAACTGTCAATTCTTGGTGGAAAGACAGTATATTTAAAAAATAAAATCCATATTTTGTAGTACTTCAACATGTAAAAAAAATTGTATGTAAAAATTGATACTGGTTACGCCCAGTTAAAAATTATGCTTGATAATGGTAACCGACCCTGATCTTCACACATATAATATAGTAGTATGTACAAAAGAGGTGTTTGTGTTATTAAAACATAAATAAAATCCCTTCCCACCTTTCCGATCCCAAAAAGTGGCGCGTAGCGACAGCTCTTAGCAAACCACTAATCCTATCCTAGTAGTCTTTCCATTCAATCCATACTCTCTTCGAAAAATAGAGGTTGAGCAACTGAGTAATAAACAGTTCTCGTAGAAAAAAACATGTTGCGATAAACTCCCTGAGGTAACATGGTTAAAAAAATATACTTTTCCATGAATAGTGTCGCTAACGCCCTGGGTTTGACTCTTCGACATCTCCATGCATTTAAAATGCGAAGATACCGAAATTTTGATGATGCTGAAAGGTAAAACCTGGATAGTTAGCGAAAAGTAAAGAATTCAAACGATTAAAATTTGATAATGAAATTCCATCAAACAGATGTAGTCTTAATCCTCAGCTATAAATATATGTATGTGTAGTAATTTTTCAACATTGGTTAAGTAAGAATAATTTCCAAATGATAAATAATATCAGGATACATATGTACTTCTTATTTAATTGTATGAATTTCTAGCAAAATCGCTTCATGAATCACATACGGGACTTTTGCGACAAGACGAGTATTCATGGCTTTAGATATGTGACTGAAAAAAACACGCACTGGCTACAGTCCCTTCTATGGGGATCTTTCATCATACTAGGGGTAGTATTCTGCTACATCCTTATGTTTTTAATATGGACAAGATTTGATACAAATCCAACGATCACCGCAGTAAGTATGAAATTTAATACCTTTCATGAAATTAGTAGACATTCGACATGTAATACTGAACAAGTCCACGCGACCTCATATTTGTATAGAACCAGTGCTACTACCTCATCTGTAAGTAAATAATAAATCCATCACACGAACTGTTTATTTCAATTTTAGATAGACTGAATTAATAGATGAACAATTAGGCATGGTTTTAGACATTGGTCCTGGCGTTCCAGTCGGCTTGGTATTTTGTCCCGGTTGTTGTTTTGCATTACATTGAAACGCGATTAAAAACTTCTGACTGTAGTTTTAAATTGATCTCAAAAATATTTGAACCAAATTAGGTGCCACGAGAAGTTTGTACGACATAAAATTGGGAGTTCAACCAAATTGAGTGCTTTGACAAATGGATCCAATAATTCAACATTTTCAAGAGAAGCGTATCGAAGCACCAAATCTTGCTACTATGATTTCATATATGCCAGAAACATTTGCAGCTTTGGAGCTGGTTTTCTCGATTATGTAACACATGTGGTCGGATGACCGAAGCCGCATGGTGGAACCTACCGTACGAGAGTGACGAGTATTGGTTTCTTACTTCCTCCCCACGCTCCTGTTCCAGTTTTCTATGAATAATCACATCAGAGTAAAATTGTTTCGTTTATATCTAGCAGGATGAACTTTACACATTAAGTCGAAGAGTATATACGGCTCGAACAAACAAATCAGTTAAAAAGGAATCGTCAATTGTTTTCGTTACTCACAAATTGTTAGGTATAACGTCTTAAATTCACTGTATGTGTCCAAACGGAATATATCGCTTAAAAAATCGTATCAACTTAAATACTGATGATAAACCTATGTTCGTTGAAATAAACAACAATGCTGATGGCTTTAAGTGCAATGCAATGAGTTTATAAAAAAATATTATTTTTCAATAATTCTTTTAAAGATCGAAACGATTAATTATCCTGTGTGGAACGTCCCGTTTCCTTCAGTGACAATATGCGATTCAAACAAAGTGCATAAATCTAGAACGACCAGAATCCAAAATATCTTGTAAGTAACGTTAATATATATTTTTTTGTAGCTTTGTATGTACAAATGAATTTTAAATACCTTGATTTATCTAAACTATGGAGATTTCTCATCACTATCAAGAGTTCTCTTATATTGAGATGTAATTTCTATAATTTTAACTTGAATATTGTTTCAGAACGTCTTATAATTTTACTGAAGATTATATAGCAGGATTTTTTCAATCATTGGTGTTTCTCGTCTTACCGAAGGCGGAAGAAATTCTCGTCAACTACGATGATGTGTTTTCCGTTTTAAACGATAATTCTTACACAATTGAATCAATCATGCTTGAGGTAAATTTTTAATATGTTGTACTAGTATTCGAACCCGGCTTCGCTCGGACCAGTTTGGGGTTATGTTCAGATCGGCGCGTAAATTCAGACGGGCCAAGTTGAAACAACTTTTTTCAAAATTCAAAAGTCTAGGTCAATTAAAATGGAATTAAAATGAACATTTCAGTCTGGCATTGACATTTTCAGCCCCTTTCATATATTGACAGCCCCATTCTCGCCCATTAAAATGTCCAAATTCAAGGAAAAAATCTAATTTGCTGCCAAAGAAATGTCAAATAATACCTTCACGTAAATAAAAACATTATTATATTAATAAAAGCCGGGAAAAGTTCAGTAGAAGACTAATTACATTTTGACTAAATGTCTTCGCCGATAAAAAAATCAAACATATTTTCTTTCATATTCGTTTTTATGGCAACTTAATGACCAACAATCCAAAAGGGAATTACATACCCACAGACATACATACGCCGTTTCGGTTTTATATATGTACTACTCGATACTCGAGTAATTTGAGTCTACACACACATTGATAACGAAACAAATTTACCGTCGAAACTTTCGCGAGCGAAATCAATTCGTTTGTTTGAACTTGCAACAACAATGCAAAAGGGAATTACAGACATAGATCCCCCGTTTCGTTTTTATATATAAGATTACAACATATTTTTTAATATCAGAAGTCATTATTTCGTTCATAATATAAAATGAAAAATATTTTGAAATACAATCTTAACTGTGTTATCAAAACCGCTGTGAAACCTATCAGTATAGTCATTTTCTTTATGTATTAGTCGAGATATAAATCTTTGAACTGTATATGCAATTTAGTGTAGTTTATTTCAAAACAACTGTTCCAGGTTATACGACCATGCTCTGATTTACTTGAAAAATGTTCATGGACTTCAGGTAATCATTCATGTAAGGAATTATTTAAAACAATAAAAACGGATGACGGTTTCTGCTGCTCTTTTAACTATCACCATACTAACGAATCATTTGATGGGTAAAAAAACTTAATCCAGCTTTAAAGAAATAGATAAGATAAGTAGATAAAATTTTCTGAAAACATTAAATCTTTTTATTTACAGATATGAAATAGAAGATAGGAAAAATATTTTTAAAAACGAAACAATATTTTCTCATGGAGCTGGAATTCTTAGCGGCTTAAGTATTCGTTTGAAAATAGATGAGAGTGAGTATTTGGCACCCACAAAAACAGTACCTTCAATTTTGGTACGTGTAACACTTTATTACTAAAATATTGTGCTCATTAAAAACAGAATATTCAAAAACTTTTATTCACATCTGAATACGCTACCGTGACGTATTTACAATGAAATTTGTTTACCAGTTTACCTATTGTTTCGTATACCACGCAAATATCAATTTTATTCGGAAGCTACTTTTACATATGTCACATTATTATAATTCATATCGATATTTCGACCAAATGCATTGCTCTCCTATTGCCGTATAGTTAAATGTTTGATCTTCTGTTGTAAACGGCTGTATGATCAATTATTTTAGTGTACAAGTCAAACTTTATTTATAAAATATTATATTTACTTCTTTCAACCCAAACTTATGACCTTTAAAAGGATGTAAGATAATACAAATGACTTTCCTGCACCATTTATTATCATTCCCATCATTTATAGCACAAGTTCTCAACCCATGGGTCGTTACGGGTTTTCTGTGGGGTTACCAACTTATGAAGTAAACTAAAAAATATTCACTGTAATGCATTTTCATTGATTTTTTAACTATCTTCTGACAAATTCCTTTTTCAATTTGGCCTTGGGGGTGGCGGGTCAAATGGCTTTCATAAAAAGGAGTCGTCATCTGAAAAATGTTGGGAACCTATGATTTATGGTGTGTTTACTTAAAACTAGTTTAAACCAAAAAGTAATAGTTAAATTCCTTCAGAGTCCATATTATTATCATCTTTAATAGGAGCCAATGTTCCTTCTTCGCAGTTAAGTTGCTTTGCGCGGCCACGCAGCAGTTTACAACTCACGCACTCGTCTCTGATTGGCGTGCACTCTAATAGTTGATCAATATAACGACAATATTTAAAAAAATGCTTAAAATATATAAAGATGTACAAATGGATTTTGGATTAACCTGCTCAGTATTTGAATTTTCTGCTGCAGCTAACCTCTTAGCTTAAAGGGACCATTGATGGGAGCAGGGAAATACTATTATATTTTTCTAATTACACAAAAAACAGCATACATTATACGACGATAGAAAATATTTTTTTTACATTTACTTAGATTTTGGTACACAATAACGATGTATATCCAGAAATGAAATTGCTGTCTACCGTCGTTCAGAAGGGAGAACTGTTTCAAGTGCCATTTGAACCATCTTTGGTTGAAACCTCTGATGATGTTATCGCTTTAAATTACAGAAAAAGAAAGTGTGTTTTCGATCAAGAGGCTAGTATAAAATAACATATTTTTGTTTACATATTTGACGTGACATCACAGCTTATATTTAATATTTTTATTTAGGCTTCCCTTACCATTGGTAAATACGGATTCGAAAATTGTATTATCGAATGCAGGATGGATGCAGCACTAAAAAGCTGTGGATGTGTGCCTTATTATTACAATATTAAATACTATAAACGTAAGTTAAATTTAAAAAATAATATAATGTGATTCTAATGCAAAACTGACTAAGCAGTTGGATTAGCAGAGCTATCAATCGATTCTTCTACTATAAGATTTAAGAAAAACGTTCAATTAATTTCTGTCGGAAACACAAATAGGGTTAGAAACGCTGACCAAACTTACCAATTTGAGTTTATCGTTTCTTAAGCAGTATTATTGGCTTCACAAATTTTATTTATTTTGTAAAACCGTTGCTTGTTAATACGTACGGGTCTTTTTTTCCAAATAATATGTATATGTTGAGACTACCTTGATTCGGGCTCTCTCGTAAAACAAGAGAAAACCTCCGTCCGTCACTCGAGGAGAGGAATTTAGGGATCGGAGATGGAGAATCAGGATGCTCTTAAATAAAAACGATCTCAGAATGTCAAATAGTGCTATTGCACACACAATTTATTAATGTTCGATTTTGTTATATTATTATAAATTAAACAAAAAAAATAACAAGTTATAACTCAATTAAAATAATGATTACGATTGCGATACTAGGAACTGTACGCGATTTTCAGAACTCTCGAAGGAGAGAGGATACCTATACCAATCTTGCAAACAAGTGTTCACCTCCGAGGAGTTTAAAACCTCTAACTGACTGTAAAAAAAAGCGGCTTATGGTAGGAGCCGGAATGACGGTTATAAGCAGTTGACAGGCCGTAACACTGATAACACATTATTTATGGGCTAATGAACTTTTTACAAATTATTGTTGTGTACCATTACTTTCGACGTCAAGAAATAAATTGAATTCTTTCTGTATTGAATCGCTACAGATTTCAATACAGATTATTATAAGAATGAATTTATTTCCTGATATCGACTTAAACTCATAGACTGAGGTGAAAAATAGATCGTTCGAGAGAGTTCTGATGGCCTACCATATAGGGCGGTGTCAATGTAAACAGGTTGTAGTGAAGTCGAATTGCGTGTTCGTAGAAAAATCGAATTAGTATCCGAGCTAAATAACTTTTCCATGATTCAGGTTTCCGTTGTCTTCCCCTTAGAGGTAAAATATTTTGTTTATATAATAAAATTGTCATTATAATATCTAACGGTCTTTTCTGAATATACTTTGTTCAATTTAGATAAAGAAAATTTGAGAGTTTGTGACCTTTCTGATTCTGACTGCTTATTTGAAACCTCCGGTGAGTACTAATTTTTAAAAATTCTGTTGCATTTTAATTTTAAAGCAATGCATTGATAATTACTTTACTTCTTTGACGTTCTTGTATGCTTTTGTTATTATCAAGTGGCAGTTCTATTTTTATTGTATTTTATCAACAATGTGTAATCTAATCATGCAAAATATTATTTAAGAGGATTTTTATACCTTGAAAATATTGGATGAACAACCCGATAACAGTTCTGATACTCCTGGAATGCTTTGTAGCTGTTTGCCCAACTGTGACGTTTACTGGTACACATATATATCAGATTCTGGACATATGATAGATAGGTATACTTAAAACGATTCTTAACTTATGATAATTTGTTGTATATCGATGGCCGAAAGAGAAAATTTGCTTTCTCCGTTTTTTTCAATTGTGCAGGAGAGTTTAAAAATTGATTATTTTGAGAATGTAAAATTTGGTGTTATAAACAAAAAAAAAACCGTTCGAACGATTTTTTTGTACCAGAACTAAAAAACAACGAATGAATGACAGGTGACAATAGAAAATGGCGGAGTTGGATGAAGTTATCAAATTTCTCTAATACGTTTTTCCGATGCACTAAAATAAGTATTGGTTGTTAAAAAAATTACGGGACATGCACATTGCAGGATACAACAAGATGGAATTATTAAGTCATATTCAGCCAAAAGTGGAGTTACAAAAATTACTCTTTAAGCCATCGATATGCTTCTTATGGTTTATTAGTTATAATTGGTAACGTCGTATTTTTGTGTAGACACGTCATGTAAATAACGACTCGAACTAATCAATCGCAAGACGATGACACGGAAGTTTTGAAGTATTCGCCTTTAACTTACAACTTTTTTTTTTTTTTTTAAATATATTGTAAAAAAAAATATTTGGCATTACAGCTTACGCCAATGCGCCAAATATTCTTAATTGTTAAAGTCATACGAGATTAACTCGATGATAAATAATAAATCAGTTGTGTACAAAATCAACGACAAATAAGCCCAAGATCTCTTTTTTCAATTGAAAAAATCCAACCTTGCCGAGAATTGAACTCGGGTCCCCTGATCGCTAGGACATAGCTCTTGCCACTAGACCACAGGGACCGACAAACTTATAAACATCTTTACTTTCTTTGCACATACTCTTTGCATCAAAAGCGTTGTTTTTATTCCGAGTGAATAAAAAAGGAAACCGAGAAATGGAAAACAGTCATACATAAAAATTAGATTATTATACATAATATAATAATAGTATAATTATTTTTCTATAAAAATAAATACGACGTTAACCATTTCTGTATTTAACCACATAGATGTGTATTATTTAAATATGGAATAATTTTGAAATATTTTCTAGTAATGAATTAAAAGCTCGAGATTACATCATTCTGCATATTTACAACAATGAAAATAGCTGTATGAAATACAAAAAGAGCAATATATTAACATGGGATGCCTTATTCGGTTAGTAGTGCTGTGTAAACTTTGCTATTATATAATATTTTATTCAAGAGTATTAAAAATATTGTCAAAACAACTTCTGTTTCTTTGATTGTGCATTAAGTTTTTTGATACATTTGTTTGATTAACATTCGTGCTTTTTGTTTCTTCAAAATGTGTTTTTTATATTACAGCTTCTTTTGGTGGAATATTTGGACTGTGCCTTGGAGGGTCAGTTGTCAGTCTTGTAGAAGTGGTTTATCATTTTACTATTCGACTATTTACCGGAGAGGAAATCTCAAAAAACGGTATTAAATGAAAATAACAATCAAAAGCTGGGAAAAGAGCCACATAAAATTGTTAAAATACCACAACACAAGTTTCATGGAAAAGTTTTAAAGTCACAAAGTTTTAATACATTTAAAAACGATGCAAATGTTTACATAAAGCCCAATACTAAAAATGACATCTTCTTCATTACTAAATTTAAACATAATTAAATAATAATGAAAAAAATTATATGATGTGAAAATAAATATACTATCAATTATTGCAAAACAAAGTGTTGTTTTCATGAATATCACCTTTCCATTTTGAATAAAAGACTGAGCACGCTATAGAAATATTGTTTTTATGTCAGAATGTTTTCAAAAATTTGTATATCCATAGATCTATATTTTATCGAATCAAAGTTGTCTTTGAATATATTTTGGTTTATATCTATGAATGCTTATTATTTTAGATTACTAGATATGAATAAAAAGCTTCAAGGTATATTATATACTTGCCCTCATTGATACAATGGAAAACATTATATTATTAGAGGAAAAAGTTTTAAAGTATACGTATTTGTAAGAAACTATTAAAAACTTTTAAATTGAACAAAACCATTATCTAAATAGAAATAATGAGAAAACTTTTGACATTTGAGATACTCAAAATTAAGTGGACTTACATTTAACCCATCTTTTTGACGGGCGAGACAGACGACCCCCACTGCCATTTAATGATATCAGTAATACAATGTGTAAGCTTTTGTTGTTTTACTACATAGCTGTTTACACCTTTTACAGAAATAAAAATGATTTTTATCGAATAGTTGCGTCGTCATTGAATATAAAAAATCGGATTATTATTCTCGGCTCATTATAACGTCGCCAAAAATGCCAGAATTCAAACTTCATTTCCAATAAGATAACGTTATCTTATTTCTAAAACGCCTTAGTCAGACGTGTGGCTCAAATCAAATAATTTTTACCTTAAAAGGTGAAGATAAGCGCTCGCGGTGATGAGTTTGATGACGCCAGTCTTACATGAATGTTGGAGCGAAGATGTCGGTTTTTTAACGCACGATTAAAAATATGTTTAATTATAGAAAAGCTATCGATTTTATCTGAAATATTTTTAAAGGATGATGTATGTATATATATGTATGTAAAATTTGTTTTTTTTTATTACAATCTACGCCAATGAATCCACACCACTGGGGTATTTTTAAGACCCCTCTTCGGCTGACACGTTCTTATTGGGCATTGTCGTTTTGAAGGTTAATCAGAAAAAACTTTTAAATTTGAGTACTTTTTTAATAATAATGAATATACTATACATGTGTAGAGTATACATTTAGACAAAGGCAACCATCAGTTGCTTTGAATCCGTTGGTAGGAAAGATAATGGCAGTCTTACGGAAGGTTCCTATAAGCCGTCGCAATCAAAGAGATAAAATAAACACAAAAACCAAATCATGGGTAACAATAATAATGATCAATAATTTTCGGAATATCTAATAAATGTTGAGAACATGGGAGGTTTTGTGGAACCTGTATGTGCGTTGTGTAATCAAGAATATTTTTCACACTAACGTCTACAATTTTATGTAAATTTGTGTCGTGTTGCATCAGAATAAGATTATAAATTTATATATTCATATGAATTTAAATTTAAGTCGCAACTGGAGCGAGTTCATAAAAAATTTCTGCGTTATTATTATTTCAAAAAATTCAACTATTTTCCGTATGACAATTCATTAATGGAATATTATCCAACCAAGTTTCTTTTAGGAATGCTGTCATTTCACTCACTTGAAGCTCGAAGACTAATTGCAATATTAAAACATTTTTCTCTTCTTCTTCGGGGCCAAGTTGATAACTCTGACATCCTTGAAAATTTAAATTTGCATGCTCCCAGCTTTTACCTACGTGGTCGTAACAAAGACAAATCAATTTTCTTTGTCAAAACTTGTTTGTCACGTAGGTCTTTTGAATCTCCAGTTGCAAGGGCTATTCGGCTGATAAATGCGCTGCCTGTTGATGTTGACATCTTCGGCAGTGAACTTGATGCTTTGTTTAAAAATTATGTTTTCTTATGTAAATAATATGTTTCTGTTCTGTTTCTTATTTTTGTGTAATATTTTATGTAATCTTTATTAATTTCTCAAATGCATGGCCCATTGGCGCTTGCTGTAATGCCATGTATTTTTAATAGTTTTTTTGCCAATAAATAAATAACAAGAATAATATGAACAATCGGTGACTGTAAAATTTTAGCATGAGAATACTTTATATGTATATATTTGTCAATAAAGTGGCACACACTGCTTAAAAATTATAGAACACACTTTATCAATGTATTTTTTATGATCGAATCGAGGCAATTCTCGCTTATTAATGAAAAAAGGCTCGGCAGCCAAAGGGTTAAAAGATTTCATCATTTATTTGAATCTGTGATATCGAGGTTATACTGTGGTATTTTTCATAAAAAAGAACCTTTTTAATTAATTTTATTTCATGCCACCCATTATTACTTTTTAGCGCAAGTTCATGGTGGCTCACACAAGAGAATTTTGTGACAAAACCACTATACATGGTCTTCGGTATGTGACTGAGAAAAATTCCCATTGGATACAATCTGTCATCTGGGGATCTTTTACATTGTTAGGATTCATATTTTGCTGTATCCTTATGTATCTAGTGTGGCATCGATTCGATACAAATCCTACAATTACAGCGGTAAAATATTTTTATCGTCATATTAAATCTATTAAATCAATTTAAATCAATGTTTTTTGACCAGTTAGTCAATTAAAAAGTCAGCTTATAATATCAACGGAAGGTCCTTAAAAACACTGCAATTCCAAATAAGAATCGTTGGAATATGGGACGCTTCTACATATTTTCATATTTTCAGTCCGGGTTTCGTCATTTTAAACATTCAACTCGAGTTCGTCCGTGTATTTGTATTATTGTACATAGGTTTCAAAAGGACAATATGTGAAAGAATTCAAAATTTTACTGTCCATTGTTAGCTAGTCTGTTTGTAAAGTCTAAATTTAAAAAAGGCAGTGTTTCTTAACCGACCATATTATTAACATCTTAGTTTTGTTATTATTTACGGACGCAAATAATATATTTCAATATTATTATTAATACAAGCTGAATATAAAACACAGAATTAATTAAAAATAACACAAGAAAACATCTTATTTTAGGTAGAAACTATTAATTATCCAGTTTGGAAAGTTCCATTTCCATCTGTGACAATTTGTGATGCAAATAAAGTGCACAAGTCAAAAATAACGAAAATAAAAGACATTTTGTGAGTCTTGATTTTTTATCTATCAAATTCGATATCAACATTAACTTATTTCAGATTAAAATCTTTCATTTTTTTCATAGGTTATCGCATAATTTAACCGAAGAATACATCATGAACTTTTTCAGTTCATTGGTAAGTTTAGTTCAGCCGAGCAGCTTAAAATTGACATACGAAAACGTATTCGATATTTTGAAAATATATTCATACACAATTGAATCAATTATGCTCGAGGTATGTATAGTGTTTTTTTTTTAAATTTCATGGCTATTGAACATGATAAAATCCAAAATAGTAACAATGATTTGATTTTTTCGGATACGGTGGTTCAAAGGTGTGATGAAATGATCCAGAAATGCATCTGGTCTGCCGAAGAAGTGGAATGCGTGGATTTATTCAAAACAATTAAGACAGACGAAGGTTTTTGTTGTTCATTCAACTACTTTCACACAAATGAAACATTTGATAGGTAAAGCAATACTGAATATTCAAAAAAATATTAACAGCAGATAAAATTAAACATTCAAGTTTCGGTCAATATAAAGGAAGACTGGGGGTGAAGGCCTGCTCATAAAAACTGATAGTTCACTTGAAAATACAGTTGGATTATCCAACCAAGTTTCTTTCAGATTTTTTTTCATTTCACTCGCTTGAAGCTCAAAAACACTATTAATATGAAAATATTTCTACTTCTTCTTTGGGGCCGAATTGGTAACCTGGTGAATATATCCTTAAGAATATATATAAACTTACACACTCCCATTTTTTACCTATGTAGTCGAGAGCAAAGTCAATTTTTTATCAGAGCGTGTTTGTCGCGTTGGTCATTTGAGTCACCAGTCACAAGGGCTGTTCGGCTGATCAATGCACGACGATTGAGATGGACATTTTCAGCAGTGAACTTGGTGCTTTATTTTAAAATTTATTTTTGCTCTTATAACTTTGGTTTGATGATATATTCTGTTTTTTATTATATTATGTTTTGTTATATCATAAGTTTATTCATCAAATGTATGGCGCATTGGTGTCAACTGTTATGCCATAAATTACTTTTTTCCCAATAATCAATATATATTCGTAATGAAAATATCAGTTTTGCAATATTACTTAAAGACTTCAATCGATTGTTTTTATGTTCTATTTGTTTTAGTCCTGAAGTTTACCTTCGACGAGATACTTACAAAAGTGAATCCATATTTACTGCTGGGGCCGGTATCCACACTGGTTTGAAAGTCATTATTCGAGTACAAGAAAATGAGTACGTAGCAGCGTCAAGGGCTGTACCCTCTGTATTGGTAACGGCAATAAATACTCTCCGATTCGATGAAATAATAAAGAATGAATCGTTTCAAATAATGACTTATATTTTATAACTATATTTTTTTATTTTAGGTGCTGGTACACGATAACACTGACTATCCCGAAATGACAATTTTGTCAACAGTAGCACAGAGCGGGGAGCAAATACACATTCCGGTCGATCCATCTGTCATTGATACAACTAATGATGTGAAGTCGTTACATTACAAAAAAAGAATGTGCTATTTTGATGAAGAGGTAAGAGTTTTTAGCACAACTCTTATGTTTTCAATAAATCAATTGTTCACACTTGCTGTGACTTTTTTGATGAATCAATTGTTCATACTTGCTGTGAAGTTTTTTTATGAATCAATTGTTTTAAGGTGTTCACTGTCAATACTTGGTGGAAAGGCATTATAATAAAAATAATAACACATTTTTAGTACTTTTTCCACATCTGATTTATTTCATCAGGAACGGTTTCGCTCATGGCGAGCATTATCAACTAAAAACTTATGTTCAAAAGTATGCTTATTTAGGAACAGATGGTTACCAAATGAAGATACTTCAGCTTGCTAAGAGGTCTTGAACATTTTATTTTTAGTCTATTTGTCTTGTAATTTACTTTAATTTATTTGCTTAGTTGCTTTACCAATTGTTTGTCATACCTTGTTTCCATCCTTAACTTTTGCATAAATACCACTGTCTTATTGTATTACTTATCAGTTGATAATGCTCGCCATGAGCGAAACCGGTCCTGATGAAATAAATCAGATGTGGAAAAGGTACTAAAAAATGTGTTATTATTTTTATTATGATGAATCAATTGTTCATACTTGCTGTGTCTTTTTGATAAATCAATTTTTCGTAATTAATGTGACGTTTTGGTGAATCAATTTTTCACACTTTTTTGATGAATCAATAGGTCATACTTGTTGTGACATTCTGACGAATCAATTGTTAAAACATGCTGTAACTTTTTTGCTGAATTAATTTTGCGCACTCTATGACTCAATTGGTCATACTTTTTATGGCTTTTGGTGAACCAATTGTTCATACGGATGACTTTTTTTATGAATCAATCATTCATAATTGTTGTGACTTCAAGGCATTCCTGACAATAGGTGACTATGGATATGAAAATTGTATAATCGAATGCAGATTGGATACGATTCTGAGAGTTTGTGGATGTATCCCATTTTACTTCAACGTGCAATATTATAAATGTGAGTATTTTATGAACAAATATTATATATTACACGAAGCGTACACTAAAAGACACTTACAATTATTTATTAACTACATATTCGGCTGCAGCTCCTTAAAATTTCTTTTCAATTCATGAATTAGATTGAGAAATCTGTTATTGCATGTTATACTTTAAATTCATACGTCATAGACTGAGCTTGAAGACGCTTATTAAAAAGGCAAAACATGTGCCAAGTCTGATCACACAACCAGTGGAATAAGAGTCTAATTTAATTGTGATTAAAGATTTCGACTGAAGGTGCTTGATGGATTTTCAATATCAAATTTGAAACGTTTGAATTTTGTACTTTTCTCTAACGACTCGGGCTTAGCATGTCATCAAGTATTTGCAGTCAAAATCATCAATAATATTAATAAATTAAAGTAGAAATTTTTCTCATTTGTTGGAATTGGGTTGATAATAAATATTGAAAACTTTAAAAACAAGCATCGAAAACAAGCATGCTTATTCAATCAAAAGCAGTAGGTAACGGAACAGAAGATAATAAAAAAACCCCATTGATCTTCAGCAAACACGTCATTTCCATTTCAATCAGAAAATTGACGATGGTACAAATATAATTTTGACACAGTCAAAGATTGTCAGCCTGATTTTGAATTTTCAGCACTTCCGCTCTATTTTCTTAGTTCACGATTTTTCATTCCACACCGTTGAATTTGTTATTATTTATTTATTTTATATGCAAATCCTGCCATTGCGGCATACCATTTATTTCAGTGTTTATTTTCACGCTAGGTCTTTAAAGCCCAAACATTTTTGCAGGGTTGCTCTAGAATTTTTACTGCGGGACTGTGGTGTGGTTGTTTTCTGGTTGAATCAAAATATTCTCTCAACAAGTTTTATGATTAAAATTATATTTTATGACATAGTTAACATTTTTTTTGGCTTGTTTTATCTTTACTTTCTCTCGGATGACGTCGTTTAAACTTGAACACTAAATAGCCAGCCATTTCCAAATAAATTTAGTCACATAACCTCCATTTAAAAAAAAACATTTTTGTATTTCGGGAAAATCACGGAGAAAACATGTTTTGATCTTTCGTTATAATGCGAAGTATAAACCAGTTGGGTTGTTGTGTCATAACTTTGAATGTATTATGCCATACGGTTCATCCGATTGCAATGAAATTTTAGTGATTTGTTGTGTAGACGTTCGGAATGGTTCTTGCGTTCCCAAATCGTTCATCCGATTGCGATAAAGCTTTGGTGATTTGTTGTGTGGGCGTAAACAAAAGTTTTTTATCACTTATATATATTAAAACGATTGTTTTTTTATCCCGTATGTGATCCTATACCGTTCATTCGATTGCGATAAAACTTTGGAGACTTGTTGTGTGCACGCCAACGAAGGTTTCTTAATAACAAATATTTTCTTTCTTTGAGCGGCATTGCAACGCTTTCCGGGTTCCGGCTAGAAGTATATATATATATCATATTCATGGTACATTAGACTTTGGCCTCATATGAAAATTACTTCTGACAAGCTTTTTCATTGGGTAGTAAATATTCTGTTCTGTTTCATATACAGTGGAACTCCGATCTTACGTTCTCGTATTATACGTTTTCCCGCGTAATGCGTTAATTTTCTTCAGTCCCGGCATTTAGTTCATATGTAAAACTTTCCCGCATTCATCGTTTCCCGCATACATCGTTTGTTTTATACGGTCTCTTGAAAAACGTAGAATCGGGGTTTCACTGTACATACATATGTGTATGTTTATTTTTAATATAGTACAATATATTTTGTGATATTTTTATTAAAATTATCAAATGCATGGCGCATTGGCGTCAGCTGTACTGCCATGTACTTTATTTAATTTTTTACAATAAATAAATAAATTATTTATAGGTCAGATAATTTTACCAGTATTGTTAGTAATTGGGAACAAATTTATTATTGCTCTGCATAGTATAAAAGATTCTTCGGACAACCCTTCACTATCACGTTTTTTCTATGCACAGCTTTTTCATTATCCCAATGCTTGGTATTTCTCCTGTGCTTTGATGTAAGGTGTCACTGACTCTATTCATGAATCTTTGAAAACTTTTGAACCGTTTCTATTATTACCATGTATAAATCCGTCATCTTTTCAGCTCTACATGCACTGATAAATGTAATATAGCATGTTCAACTAAAAACACTACTTTTTGCTTTTAAATCTACAGAATATGAAGAACTTCAAGCTTATTGTGTTCATGCGCATTTATTTCGTACTTTGTACATATATTTGAAATGTAATTTATTAAAAAGAATAACACATTTTTACTACTTATCGCGTGCATTATCATCATTCAATAAGATACTGATCCTGATCTCAATAAATGCAATGTGGAATAAGTACTAAAAATGTCCTACTATTTTTATTATATTACCTTTCCACCTAGTATTGACAGTGAACACCTTAACTTTGCATTTCCGGTGGGCCTTCACAGTTAACCACTACTGCCACTTTATCTTAAATATATATCTTAATATTAGTGTTACAATGAGTAAACTTTTGGTTTTTTAGATCAATGTTATTTTCACCTTTTGCAATAAAAAACTATGATTTTTACTGACTTGTATCGTAGCAATTAAGTAAAAAGGAAAATATTTAGGATTATTATTGGCCGAAAAACCATTTATATCGTCGCTACAAATTATCAGGATTCAAATTTCACTGCCTATACGAAATACGTTATTTTATGTCAAGCGCGCCTCGTTCAAACGAATCAAATGGATGGTTTTTGCATTAAAAGTCGTAGATAAGCGATCCACTCATAGTTTTGATAACGTCAGTCTGTAATGAGCCTCAAGCGCGAACAAGTTATCTCATTCATCGCGACATAAAATATGAATAAATATAAAAAAAAAACTATCGATTTATATATATATATATTTTAAAACGGTATATACGTTAAAGCATAATATAACATTTTTGTTAGTACAATCTATGCCAATAAAGCCATAACACTGGGGTATTTTTAGACCCCCCTTCGGATCACAAGTTAATTTTCAGGGACCGTCTTTTGATGCTTAAAAGTGTGTAATTTATTTTTACTCTTTTAGATCGAAGCGATGCACGGTTTTGTGATTTATCTGATGGATTTTGCCTAAAAGAAAATTCGCGTAAGATCCCACGCTTTTATATTCACAATATATAATGAAAAAATTATTGCATCTCGTTTGATAACATATCATATTTTATCAAAACTCTGATAATGCAATTATTTTTTTATAATTCTAACAGAACTTCTCTATTCGCTCAGTACAACTGAGAAGAGTGATAATAATTCTCAAATAGGATTGCAATGCGACTGTCTCCCTACATGCGATGTTAACTGGTACACGTACACAACCGATGTAGGCCAGATGATTGACAGGTATTTATTTTACGAGTTACCTCGATCAAATATACAATATAATATACTGACAGTACCTGTGTCAATATTTAAATAAAAATATATTTCTCGTATGCTTTTGTTTAGTATCTGCTTGCTTAGATATCTCTTTGGTGAAAATAGTGAGTATTATAATAAAAATAATAGCACGTTTCTAGTAGTTAATTTACATAGGATTTATTATTGTTTTGCTCATCGCGAGCATTGTCAACTGACAGTTGATAAAGATCGCAATTAGCGAAACTGGTCCTGATCTTAAAAAGTACTAAAAGTGTGTTATTATTTTTATTTTAATGCCATTCCACCAAGTATTGACAGTGAACAGCTCAAAAGTCATAGTGTGTATTGTACAAAATTGATTTTCTCTTTCATGGCTGTTGAAAAATTTTCCAATCACTAGCCGGCTCTCGCTTAAATGAATGTTGTTGAATGTTTGGAAAACCTTACCCCGCTGTAAGCTAGTAGATATACGAAACATAAATTTACGGATTTCAGTTGTACAAAGAAGCTCTCTTAATTTCGATATTAGATTGATTAAAATACAAAATATGTACGTATAATACTGTGATTCTAATGTGTATAAAATGTTTAAAATTATAAAATCGTCGACCTTGTCCGGTATTGGTGGGTGTTAAATGGACCGTATATGTACATATATACGCTCATTTTCTATGGTCGGCACTGTGCTTACAGAATTGTAGACCGTACATATACGTTTCTGGCATTCAACCGACTATATCATAAAAAGTCATTTTAATATTATACGTCATTCATATTTCTTTTCTAGAGATGGTCGAGATGCAAAAGAGTTTATTATGATAAATGTTTACAACAGTGAATTTAGCTGCATCAAATATAAACAAAGCAATATTTTAACATGGGATGCATTGTTTGGTAAGTTTATTTTAGCCATGTCTTTCTAACATGAACACTAAAACAATTATTGTTTCAAAATATTATAATTGCAAATATAACTATAACTAATAGAGTATTTATTTGTTTAATAAATTTCAATATTAATAATTAAGCATGCTTAAAAAATTTTCAAAACTTGTTATTGTTTGTATAAAATGTTCATACTTTGGAATATTTTGATATGAGATAGTCAATTAGCAAAATTAGCTCAATACCCTTTTTCTAATTCCAGCATCGTTTGGAGGAATTTTTGGATTGTGCCTCGGTGGATCACTCTTAAGTTTTGTGGAAGTAATTTACCATTATACAATTAAGTTATATTTGTCATTCAATAAGCATTTCCAAAAACGCGCAGTTAAAAATAACTTGAATTCAAACAATACATCTGTAAGAGTGATGAAAATACTTAAAAATACCCATGGAATCAAAGATTTACTGAAAGGAAAAGACTTCAAAGGAACCCTTGATCATCCAACTTGTAATACAATCAATATTCAACCAAGAACGATCCACAATCGAATTTTTGTCATAACTAACGTCGAAAATCCCAAATAATAATTTAAAAATATTATTTATTATCATGTAAATGTATTAACAAAAATATTGGCATTAATGACTATGAAAATAGAATAAATTTTCAAAATATTTAGATAATTAATTATTTTAGTCTGAATTAAATATTGAAAATGTAAGGAAATGCGAGATATCTAGCATAAATCACAAAAAACTTTTTGAAGGGACATTGTATAACTTTTTGTTTTAAAATTTCATAGATGGCAGTAAGTGGATAAAATGCAAATTTTGATATTATTTTTTCGGAGGTAAAGAGATGAACTGTTTTACCATATATTCAATGCGCATGTCATTATTCAAATAATAACAATTCCAATTCGAAATACATAGCTAAATATTTGGTAACTGATGGATATATGGTCACGGGACAGAATCCCAATCCTCTTGAGCTAAGCTCAAAGAATTTATACATACTGGCTTGTAATTTTATATTTTGACTTTACTCTTTGAGTTTTTGTGGATCATTATAAAATGTGGAATCAAAATGGTTAAATCTGAAGAATATTACTGATTATTGTATGAGTTCTGAAAGAAGAATATGTTTTTAATATTAGCCTATAATAAAATTATTCTTTTTATTTTAAACAAACAATAAACTTTTTTGACTGTCTCTATCTGTATAATATTATTATTTGTGTAGTTTGTGGTTTCATTTTTGCTCCTGTAAATTAAAACAACTCGATTTCATACTTATTGCGTAGTATTCTCTAGAATCTTCTATTATAATAAATTTAAAAATTAAAGACGAAACATTTAAAAAAAATCGTAAGCCTTACATACATTACATTCTGTGCTTGTTTTTCATAAATCTTTACAAAAATTCTGTCCCGTGACCATATATCCATAATTTACCAAATATTTTAGGTACATGATTCTGTTTTAACTCAACGCTTGTATTGAATACGGAAAAAACGGACACATAAATTGTATAAATACGTGAATAAATTGTGGGTTAATCTGAACGAATAAAATAATTAGTTGGAAGCATGAAGGAATAGAGTATAAAAATAATAAAGGCTTTCGAGGTGTACGTTGAACACGTCACAATGGTTTTGGACAATCCCATAAATCAAGAGGCATTAAAGTGTCATCCTTTTGTCAGATTCTCCGCAATTTGAAATTCGAATGACTTCAAGCCATAGGAACATATAAAACAACAGAGATAAATACGGCTCAGGGTGGAGAGATGTACTGCAATATAGTCTCTTTCCATTAATATAAATGTCCCCGAAGGTATAAAGGTTAAAAAAACTATATCTATAACAACTGATTAAAATTATTTCAAAACACTTAATAGCTTCGTTTCAAATCCCTTATAAAGTGTAAGCTTTTACTTTTTATTGATTGAGTAGGCATTTACTTGGTAGAACTCCATTATAATACGGAAAGAATAATAACAATGTATTTTAATTCTACATAAATTATTTTATATATTTGTTGATAGCTATTTCGGCTTACGCCTTCGTCAGAACTATGTTTAAAACGTGTATTAGAGATAGCTTATATACCTTTGCTAGACAGGGTGCCCCCTAACATCATCTCTTTCTGTTGAAACCATACCTACGTCACATGAAAGAATGTAAATAAGTTTGATTTATTGGTCTAAAGTAATGGTGGGAAACAATAATTTGGGTATTTTTGGGTTATTTTATCGTGTGAAACCACTTAAAATCTGCAAAGTCTAAGTGCATCTATTTTAAATTGTTTTAAGTTTATTGTTTGTTAAAGGTTTTAACAGAGGTGAACTGTTAATTGTAATCTGATCGTTAAGAATTTCGTCCAATGAATATTTATATAAAATAATTTATGTAGAACTAAAATACATTGTTATTTTTCTTTCCGTATTACTTTTACTTTTTGTTGGAAAAACATATAATTAAAAAAATATAACACTTTTTTGTACATAAGTACTTGACAAAGAGCAGAGTGGTTTTCACTCATCGTCAGCATTATCAACCGAGTCAGTTATATACAAACTATGAGCGATGAGTAAAATTGATATTTATACAACAATAGAAGCGGTACAAAAAAGTGGTTTGTTTATTCAAGATTAAATAATAATTGGTGGTGCCACCCGTCATAAAGTGTAGAGTGGGATTTTTATGTGGAAGATACTTTGAGAACGATTAAGATAGTTTAACTGTATTTGTGAGCATGCTGTGCGATAACAAATCACACTACGCTTACGCTCACACACTCTCACTCTCTCTGCGCATCTACTGACGAAGGATATTTGTTCTTCTGATAAGAATGCAAAAATTGAAGTGATCCAATACAAATACTTTTGTTATCATCATGACAAAGGAATATTACATTCAAACGTTTTCTTTTTTGTTTTTTTTAACCATGTCCGCTCCCAACTTGGAGCATATGGACTCCTCACGGAGTTTATGTCAACATATGTTTTTCTACGAGAACTGCTTGTTACTCAGTTAACCTTTCTTTTTCGAAGAGAGTAGGGATAGAATGGATACGAGGACTAGGACAGCACTAGTGATTTTCTAATCGCTGTCACTATGCGTCGCACTTTGGGATCGGTAAGGTGGGAAGGGATTTTCAACAACACAAACACCCATGCCTTTGAACAGATTTATAAGCTGAAAAAATCCACTCCTAACTGGAATCAACCCCAGGTGGTCCGGCACGCAAATACCGCACCAACGTTGACACTGCGGCTCGGACCTTTTTTTATATATATTATATATGTATGTATATGTTACAGTGAAACTGTATTATCAGTGAAAATGTATTCTCCTCCAAGCTGTCATTGAAATTAAATTTGACCGCCCTATCTTAAGCCCTATTTTTCTTTGGTTCTCTTTTATGAAAGATACTACTTGCTGGTTTTGTTTCATTGAAGAAAACCAAAATTGTAGGCCGGCAACTCATCAACTTGGGCCAATAATTTCAGTAATCGTTACCAGTGAAATCATGTTGTCATACAATTCTATTACTTGATTCATTTTCACTGATAATACAGTTTCACTGAAATATATATATAAATAATTGTTCTTCAAGTTTACACGAGTAACAAATTAAATAAAAGCAGCATAGTGCACTTAATCCGGTTATATTTCATCAGAAGATAGCTTTGATGACCCCTTGGATATCAATCAACTGCGAAGCCTTTTATTAACCTTTTTCGTAATACGTCATGGCGCAATGAAAGACAAAACCTCGCCACACCTACTCGAAACTAATTTACTCGAGGGAAGCAAGAAAAACTTTGCCATCGCCTACAGGGCCATCTGTCTCAAAATACCTTTATCTCTAAACGTGTTAATTTTTTTTCGACATCTGTCTCTTTATAAAATATGTTTGGTGCCATATATCTTTTGTCTGAGTCTTTAGGCGTAAGCCTGACTTTCTCGCTATAAACTGATTATTGAAATCTATTCAAAACCATCTCCATCCGTAAACCTTTTTTCCCAGAAAATACATCATAACTTACTAGAGTTGTATGCATGGCTTTCTCGGAATTTCCTATATTTTGAACGCAATTTTTTGAAGTGTAAATATTTTTTTCTTTAATTGAAAATTCTAATATTGATGGTTTTAATTACTTTTTAAAATGTATTGAAATAAAAAAAATATTCTTGTGTTTAGTTATCAGTTTTCACGCATACCAACAGATCTATAAATGCAAGCTTAATGCCATAATAGTCCGCCTTAACAATTCTTATCGAAGTAAATAGGTACTTGTTCGGGTCCGTGGCTGAGTGTCAACGTTGTTGGTTTTTATTGCGGAGCAGTCGGGTCCAAATCCCAGTTCGGACAATAGATTTCAATTCGGAAAATGGATACATCTGTTGTCCAAAATTACCTTCTACACCAGTGGATATCACGTATAATTGTACTTAAGCATAAGCGGTCCTACGGAAATGTCTGGTGGCCTCACAAATTTTTGTTTTAAGATTTTTCAAATGGACCTTAACATGTAGGTTAATTCACATTTGGTGTTAATTGCATTGTCTTGTAAAACCACATTTTTTTTAAATATCAATATGTATTATGAAGCTGCTGGTGAGCGCTGACATGAGAACCACTGTTCTACAGTCAACCGATCTTAAAAATAGAAAATAGCGACAGCAATGAGATGATCACCAGTGATTTTCTAGTCGTATCCTTTCTAACCTCACGCTCTTCGAAAAATAAATGTTGAACAAATGAGAAGCGAGCAGTTCTCGTAGAAAAAACTTCCGATGAGAGTATTTTCATAAAGAGTCTATGTCGACTTCGCGAACTGGGTGATTATTTTGGTATTTTTAAGCCGATCGGGAAAATTTCAAATAGGGCTTTCAAACGATTCTTTTTATCACCGTTGAAAAACAACGAATGAATGACAGGTGACAATAGAAACAATGGACAATGGAGTTATCAAATTTTCCTAAAAAATTTTTACGATGCACTCAAAAAGGTTTTGGTTATAAAAAATTTACGGCACATGCACATTGCATGATACAACAAGATGGCATTATTAAGTAATTTTCAGCCAAAAGTGGAGTTCGCATAATTACTCTTTAAGCCATCGATATATAATACTACACATTTGGGCATGTTATAAAAATGGATGTAAATGTTTTTTATACGTGTTATAATAAATTAAATGCCAATTCAATTCATGATATCAATACACGGTTTTTAATTTGTTTATATCGCATGATCCAAATTTTTATTCACACGTACAGAGTATACTATATGCCTAGACCTGAAGGCCTCCAGAAAGGTCGTTTAGTTGATGTTACGATCGTAATGCAACCTTCTCTTTATATTTGAAGACATATTCCCAAGACGTAGGAAGCTGACTGCATCGATGCTTCAGGTAATACGCTGAGAAAAGGTATGTACGGTCGTTTTCCAGCAGCTCTTGAAAGCCAATTAGAAATTGGAAAGTCAATTTTAATCTTCAAATTATTATTTTACGAACAATTTCTGGTAAAATTTTCACTTTAAAATCCTTCAGCAGATATAACTTATTTTAATATAAAATTTCTTCCTACACCAACCCAATCCTAAAATGGAACGCAGCAAAGGCGATTAACCAATATCTATTCTTATCTTAAATATATTTCTTCGAAAAGGAGGGGTTGAGCAACTATATAAAAAGCTTTTAAGATAGAACTTGGTCAGCAAATGTGGGAAGGCGATAGAAAGGAAAAGCTTGTACCCACTGAAGTGAAAAAGTAGCCATGAAATTGAGAGCCCACTTCGCACGCTCCACATAGTTTCAGTAATAAGGAAAAAAAATATCAGAGATGCAACTACCAATATCATATTTTTACAATATACATACTAGAGAGTCCCCGGCAAGCGTTGTAATGCCTTTCAAAGAAAGAAAATGTTTGTGTTTTAATTATGTTTAGTTTAGTGCTTTCAGATACACAATATATACAAAAAAGATAATTGAAAAAACTTTGTGGGCCTTCACACAAAAATCTCCAAAGTTTTATCGCAATTCGATAAACGGTATTGGAACGCATTCAGGACAAGCAAACATTCATTCATATATATACATATATCGATATTATTTTCTTTAGACTTTCAATCAATGTTAATATATTTATACTTAAAAAACCTTCGTGATCGTTCACACAACAAATCAAAAAGTTTTATCGCAATTAAGTGAACGTCATAGAACGCAAAAACCTTCGTCGATGTCCACACAACAAACCACCAAGGTTTTATCGCAATCGGACAAACGATATAGAAATGCATACCAGAAAAACAAAAATCATTCATTTTTATATACATATATAGCTTACTTTCAATTTTTAATGGATCAAAATTATTTCCTTTAGACTTTGAATCAATGTTTACAAATTAGCAAAAAAAAATACAGTTATATACGTTAAACTTTTGTAAACAAATCGCAGTCGTTAGACAGATGGAAAATATTCTCTCGTCATTTTCCAGTTCAGCTAAATACACTTTATTTAAGAAAGACTGAAACATTTTGTGGAATAGATGGACAATCCATTTAACAGAATAACATATATAAACAAATCAATTGTGTTTATCAATATCATCAGTAAATTAACACGGTACAGAGTTTGTATAAACACTGATCAATATTATACGTTCAAATTAGTACAAACAAGAATAGTAAATAAGAGATGTTTGTGACAAATAAGACTTTGATGATATAGCAAAAGGAAACACCCATCTCTCCTACACATTCTTACTACGCACCTACGTATCGCTTTGATAACAGAATGTTTCAAAAAAAGCTTAGCACAATAAGTATGTGGATGCCTGCTATAATATCGGTTATCTTCATGAAGTATGCTTATCTATATCTACGAATATAATTGCCATCAGGAAAAAATAAATAAATTTCCTAAATGGTTTTTTCACATATTAAATTTTAGCGGAGCAAGAACAAAATTTTCTTGACATTTATTTGTTCCAAATTCAAACTAATTTTTAGGAAAACACAGCACATATACAACAAACGCATATTACACTAAAAATTATTTTCGTCAGACAAGACTAAAATGGAATCTAGAATTAATTGTTATTATTTTAAGTCAATATCGTAGACCAAAAGAAGAAGGAATTTACTTCAAAATGTCAATTATAAATAAAGGGTATTTCAATAGGGACGCTCAAAATATGTTACTTTGTCCAGCTGAGTAGATTATTCATTGTTTAGTGGCCAAATTTGAGTCAACCAGTTTGGTAAATAATCGGCCAACAATCTGGTGAAAACATTGCTGCTGTGTGTGAAAGTGTACAGGAAAACCCAAGGCAGCTTATTTCTCGTTGTTCACAAGAACTTGGCTTTTCTGCGACTTCAACTTGGCGAATTTTGCATCGGGCCTTATGTCTGCACCCGTATAAAATCCAACTCATCAAGGAACTTCAGGTAAACGACCACAGACAACGCCTGATTGGGTTCTGGAGCAGTTGGAAGTTTACCCAAATTTGTCAAAAAAGTCAACTTTAGCGACATGGCCCATTTTATAATGAATGGATATTGGCAGACATTTGATGCTATATTCCATATTTAATGCCGTAAAATATACTTACAAATGAAATTAAAATTTAGTCGAAATCTCACAAACAACTTGTTTTATTTACATTTCAAAACTAAGCGTCCTTATAAAAAGATCCTATACAAGGAACGCTGAAAATTTGGAGAAAATATCTTTCGTTGTATTCCCACTGTCCCAGAATAAACATTTTCACGGTTCTCATTAAAAAAATAATATTTTATTCTAGTAAAAAAGTGGACTTGAAGCTACTAGTAGATTCATTTTTTTATATAAGTTCGTGTGAGAAAATTCACTGGAGATTTTAAAGTTTAATGCAGTTTTCCATTTAATAGTCCTATTGTAAATACGATAATTATTTTTAAATTATGGCACTTTTTGAGCATGCTTCATGAGAAATTGAAACATTTGCTACAACTTTGTAGTTATATGAAAAGAGTGTTCGTTACAGAGCTTTTTTTTACAATGGTTGCGTTTTTAAAGATTTATTTTTATAAGCTTCAATCAATCAAAGGGTTAAAATTTTATTAGATATTAAAACTTTATGTGGTAATTCCGGCTTATAAGATATTTTATTTTTCTAAAAAATAATCATATATTTTGTTCGTGGAGTTCAGCTATCAAACATTTCTAAATAAGCTGTTTTGAGATATTGAGAAAACAAATATTCAAATATATAATAAAAATAATAATACATTTTTAGTACTTTTTCCACATAAAATGTATGTGATCTTGACCAGTTTCGCTCATGGCGAGCATTGTCAACTGATAAGCAATACAATACAACAGTGGTATTTGTACAAAAGATAAGTAAGGTATAACAAACAATTGGTAGAAAAACTAAGCAAATAAATGAAGCAAATAACAAGAAAAATAGACTAAAAATAAAAGGTTGAGGACTTCTTAGCAATGCAAACTAATACATTTAGTTTTTCTACCAATTGTTTGTCATACCTTACTTAACTTTGTATAAATATCACTGTTATATTGTATTTCTTATCAGTTGACAATGCTCGCCATGAGCGAAACCGGTCCTGATCAAATAAATTTTATGTGGAAAAAGTACTAAAAATGTATTATTATTTTTATTATAATGCCTTTCCACCAAGTATTGACAGTGAACACCTTAAAAGTGATTCAAACATATGACATGACATAATCAAGAAAATTATAACTTTTCTGAAGAGAATGTCCAATTACTATCAGTTGATTGTGATAATTCTTTGAGATATTTTTACATAAAAAACACCAGGTGCTTAAATTTCTGGATGACAGGTAGGACATGCCGAAAACTTTCCAAGACAAAATCAACATTTTCTCAATTCTTTAGAAGTTTATCGCCACTAAAATTTTGATTACTAAGCCAGATGAATTGAAAATGTTACTTCTCGAGTTATCTCAGAAATTAACTTTATGTGCATCAATTTTAAAAACATAATAATTGAAATAATTCACAAGGTATTTTATTTTCAGAGAAAAAAAAATACTTGCAAAAATTCCGTATGTTTTTGGAGATTATTCAATGACTTGAAAGTAGATAAATTATTTGTGTTAGTAGGTTATTATGAAATAAGAAAAAGTCTTTAATTAAAGTACCAATAACCGTGGATTGATTTTAACCACTTATCCATGCTTTGCTTTAGAGTCAAATTGTATATGATAAAGAAGGCACCTAACACACTCTTATCATCATTTTTATATAATTCACTTAATGTCACAACTTATATAATATGTCTTTATATACAAAATAATAAATGTGGACTTTTTTTGTCATATACAAATATAAATAAATTTATACCCACATAGGTTTATCAACTTTAATTAATTTTTGGTTTTTGTTTAACTGTTAACTCTTGTGAAATACGATTATATTAAGAAATGAAATAAAATTTTGTGTGATTATTCCAAATTATTTCTATTATCTGAAAATGCTCTGATGAGCATAACCGGTCCTGATCTTTAATAAAGTTAATGTGGAATAAGTACAAAAATGTGTTACTATTTTTTTAATTTAAGCTGTAGGTCTGTTTTATTTTTATCTTAAAAAAGCAACAAATTTCATTTTATTTTTAATATTTAAGAAACTGCAGGAAATTGTCAGTTTGAGTAATAAAGGTTAATATTTATTACAAGATAATGTGGAGTAGAATGCTTGTATTTGTAAAAATAAAAAAATAATATCTTTAAATTGACTAATAAATAAGTAAACTCAAAATATTTGTCTTAGTTCTCTGAATGAAATGGTGCCTGTTTGTTGAATTATGTCAGTATGAAGCTCGGCAAATTTATTTAGAAAGACATTTTAAATTGGATAATTACATTTAGGACCTTTTGAAACACCATGTTGACTTAACGAAGCCGCCGCGGCGCCGGGCGTCGTAAAACCAGTACGAATCGAGGCGTCGGATAATATTGGTCACCGTTACGAGAGTACGTAGAATTTTGGGTCCAACAGGGAATTCACGTGAATAAAGTTGTCTCACGTTTTCAATTTTACAAAATCACATTCATCGTCTGCACAATAATTTATTCCACTTCTTTTATCGTAGAAAGTCTTCGTATATTACAACTTCGATTACCTTTACGCTTCAGACAGATGAATGTTTTTATGGTTCAGGAATATTTTTCATTTTTTATTAAACATGTCACATCTTTTTCATTTGACATAATTTCAAAACGCACTTTACCCATCTTAATACAGTAAAACCCCGATTCTACGTTTTTCAAGGAGATCGTATAAAACAAACGATTAATGCGGGAAATGATGAATGCGGGAAAATTTTATATGTGAACTAAATACCGGGACTATAGAAAATGATCGCACCACGCGGGAAAACGTATAATGCGAGAACGTAAGATCGGGGTTCCACTGTACTCATATTCAAATTATTATCGTTATGTTTATTATATCTTCGCAAAATAGATTTATTGACGATTTTGACTGAAGGGGCTTGATGGAATTTCAATATGATTTTTTTAGTCGTTTCAAAGTTGTAATTTCCGATGAGCTTTATTTGATAACTACCCAAACGAACTTGAACTGACAGTTCAAATCAATGCATGCACTTAAATGTCTGAATTTACCGATTGGTGAAACCCAGATTAATCAACAATAAAAAAAAATATAAAGTCAAACAATTAAAAATGAAAACAAATTTAGTTTTCTCTTTTAAATTACGCTCTAAGAATAAATTCTGTATGTACTAAAGAACAAAACTTTTCAGTTCTCCAGAATCATTGGTCATTAAGAATTCTTAAGCTACGTACTACTTGTTTTTATTGTTTGTCAAGCTAATCATAATGATTTTTTGGTCAAATGAAAGAAATCTTTTTTTCCCAAGAGGATGAAAGTATATTTCTTGATTATGGGATTATGATCGGATTTAGGACCATATTATAAGTGAGTATATTTATGTAAATGTATTTAGCGGAAGAATTTATGAAGTAAGCGGTAATACTTTAAAATTTTAATTTCTTTTCTCGGTGTAAATAATGTGAATCTTCATAAACTATGGTAAATGGTCACGATTTCCCATTACATAGGAGATTGTGAGTCTAAAATAAGGAAACTATTTGAACTGGATGACTACAGATTTTAGGCGTATTTTCAAGAAATTTATTGTAAACGTGAATTGGAGGAAAAATCCATATTTTTTGTCTACAAAAATTCATGAATAGAATTTAAAACTGGGGATTCATGGTTTTTGTGATATGGGTTACTAACTAGGAAAGGATTTATTGCAAAAAAAAATCTGTTTACCGTGACTTTTAAGACGTTTCTTGATTTAAGCGGAAGTTTGCATTTTCATTAAGTTAAATTACTGAAACATTTACCTGAAATACACAAGATTTAATTTTGGAGGGCAAATTGTAACAGATGTTTACGAGTGACTTTGTAATTTCCGGGTTGCTTCCTTATCTTTACATCTTCCAACGCACTCTTGATGTCAGATTTTTATTGAAATTTCGAAATGTCTTGTTATCTGGAACACTTTCATTTCTTCTACTGTAAAATAATTCCCACGGTACACATTTTCCTCAAATATATACACATAAGTTATAATATATAATCAATTTTTTTTCTTAATAATCCGAATAAATAAATACGATTTTCAATCCTAATATTCTTGTCAACTCATAAGATTAAAATAACCCTCTCCCACCAAATTTCAGGTGATTTCTTATTTTAAGACGATTGTGATTCTGTTGATCAAATTTATTTTGCTAATATGCAATATGTACCTAAATACTGAAACTATTAAATCAGATAATAACAAGAGATTTTTTTGTCAAAAATAAGTTAATTTTCATCGCTTTTGTAGCCAATTTGTCAACACTGACTTTCGTCTACTTAATAAGAGAAATGAAAACAACAGTTTATTCTTTCAGCATCCTTTGAAACCTCTCTGATCATCACATATCTGATCCTTAAAAACGTTATAGTGAGAAAATTAGCTAGATAACTTCTAGTCAAACCTTTACTACATCTTGTTTTTGATTGACAAAATAAAGCATATTAAGATGCCCTTTTACGAGCCCATATGTTCCTCATATGGAACTGGTATGGTAAAAATATAATACATAAATAGCAGATGTCACTAGCATTCTAGCGTTTCTTTTCTCATAAGGCACACCAATTGAAAATTGTTGCTTCGTACCTACAACACTTTAAAAAATTTCCACTAAAAATAATTTGTTTCTTTAGGACTATCTGATACTCGTATTATTTTCTTGATTTATGTGCAGCTTGAAGAAAATTTTGTCCTGCATGAGATATTATGATTTTTTTCATAAGTGAGCATTAATACGCAAGTCTTGAAAGCTTTTAGCATAAAACATTTTTACTTGTTTTGTTTACTCGCTGGAGTTAGAAGCTAAAATTTTACACAGCAACGATCAAAGATTAGTTTATTTGCGTGTGTTTATTTCACATTTATGTTCAGGACACGACTGTTTTAACGGTATTTGTGACATTTATTTATTTTTAAATAAATTGGTCTGCATCAATTTTAATATCTATATCTTTTGCCTACACTATAAAAAAATCGTGATGAGATTGGCTTCGAACAGAAAATTGCAAAGTATTTATACACAATTGACTAGTTCAATCAAAAATTTTCATTTAAAAAAATCATAGGTAGCCTAAGCAAACGCAACATAATTTAAAATGCATCATTGTTTTATTTTTGAAAAAAATGGTTATTTTTCTTCCTGCCCGAGTCTTAAAAAAGAATTCAAACCATTGCCTGAATCGTCAAATGTAAATATGTATTCATCAAGGGATTCTTCATTTGGTAGACTATTTAATGTTCTGAAATTGGATTCGCTATCTGTGAAAAGAAAGATGAATAGACCTAATAAAACAGTTTTATCAAAAAATATGTGAATAAAATGTTCAAAATGCAACGTGAAAACTTGATTAAGATTGATTCAGTTTCTTAATATAAGTAAATCTGGCACAAAATTAAATACATATGTGTACCACTCTTCTCTTTCTTAACGTTTGTTCGTTTGATTAGATTTCAAATCTTTGACATTTTTCAATTTAAAATACGTTAATTAATTTTAATTGATCACTTTCTTTACATGTATTGTTTCGACTAATTGGTATCCGTTAATCGACTTGAAATTCGAATAGATTCTAAATTACACAATGTTAAATCTTGCCTTTAGAGTCATATGGAAACATCATTAATACAAGCATTATTTGCTGCCAGGATTCAACAGGGCTGATAAAGTTTTATGATGGAAAGCCGCATTGATACATTTTTAAGCAAATACAAATTCTTCAAAATATATTTATTGTTTTGTTTGTGGACGGAAACAATGATTTAGATTCAGTCAATTGAATATCCATAAAATCGCAGTAACAACCTCTAGTAGATAATATAATGAAAGCTGATCCTGGAATTTTCGATAACCACTTAAGAAATAGATTAATGAACATCCAATTTTTTTGAAAAAGATACAGCTTTAATTTGTGTCTTTAAATGAATTTTAAAAACCTCACGCTTATCTTTGAACATAGTTTTGTTCTGTCATTGCTCACTTTACACAAAAAGCAATTGTATACATAGTATACTATTTGAGTTATGCAAATAAGTTTTATCTATTTTTTCTCTAAAATAAGTCACTGCCAATACACGAACTCATGCACTGCCTGCCACGTTCATCGAGGTAAGGAAAAAAAATTACAGTTAAAAAAATGCAAATAACACAAGTATAAAGTCAATCATTTTTCGAAATTCAATAACATATTACCAACAGAAGATGAATGAATCAGTCTAAATATGCAACAAACAACTCCATCGTTACAATTTACGCGTTTTTTTTCAAGTCATGGCACAGCTGAAACTTCAATACAATATTTAAAATGACTAAATAATCCAACAAAACGACAACAATGTATCATATTTTGAGAAGAGTCTTAAGTTCATAGTGTAGTGAATATAACACTAAACATTCTCTTTATTTAAAGAAAAGCCAATTTTACCTACATCAGATCCGAAATAATTTCAATGCTACTAGAGTAGATAGATAGATCAGAAATGTTTATGCTTGAAACTGTCGGAAGTTATAGTATTCTGTTTACGTTAGTTTCAAACAATAGCTGTGAAATTAAACTTTAAAATTCTTCTATTCTGAGAAATCCAAATCAATCGAAAGCTATTTTCATTATTACTTTAAAAGTTACTAGTAAATTTTAAATATCTTGAAAGTTTTTGAACGTTTTCTACGAAATAATATTTTATTGGTTTACGATGCTTTCGGGTTCTTCTTGTCACACGTATTCTAAGTAGCCCGCTTAGCACGAAAAATATATTAGGTACCTACAAAATGGCACTCAAATTCTCAAAAAGCTATCAATGAAAATAATCAGCTGATATGTTGGCACTAATAATGTTTAAAAATAAATATTGGATTACTTTCTAATTTCTAATCGACATCTCAGTTAACAGTGCAAATAAAATACTCCTAAAAAAAATGAATGTAATAGCTACCAACCATATATCATATAATTTCTGAAGAACTAAAATACATCGCTATTTTTTCACCGTGTTATAATGGAGTTCTATAAAGTAGCTGCCAATTCAATCAATATACTGTATGTAGTTAAAGAAACATATTTAACGTGTTATTTGTATTTTTCTTTTAGTATTAAAAAAAAATGTATATAAGTTATTACCCACTCCTGAAATTATAAAATTTTAACATGCAAAAATTATATTTAAGCTTGATTTAGAAGTACCAACACATCATCAAAAATACTGGCAAGCTTTTGAAAATTTAATAAAATTTAAACACATGATTTTTTGACCTTCACCTATATTCCTTCCGATCATCCTGTATACACATCCATTAGAGAAATAGTCTTTCAAAATTCTATACTAGCGTCAGTCATAAAGTCTCAGTTTACTGTATAATATTTTGAATAGTTGGCTACATCTGTATTGTTCTGTAAAAGGCCCATTGTTAATTTCCTATTGAAATAAGCCCACAGATAATTCAAAAAAGTATTCCAACATTGTGACGTCGTGGATGGCATAAATTCCAATGAATGGTCATACTATATAAATCATTCGCAGTATTTTATGATTTTTTCATTCAGTGGAATAACAAAGTTATCAAGCTTAATGTTATATCAATCATTTTTTCTTATTTACAAAATCCGTGATCGTGCTTTTCTGTTTTTATTGCGATATAGTCCTGAATAAATATTATTTATTTCCACTTTGTAATATAATTAATATTTACTTTAAAAGTTTCATTATTAATGCTGAATCATTTTTTTTCTGTTGGCACACTATAAAGCACGAAAACAAGACGAATTTTCTCTCAACATTCTCGCTATAAAATAAATAATCTGTCTTGTTCTTTTGCAGAATAAAATATCAAACTAGTATTTGAAAGCGTAACGGGTCGTGGTTGATTCATCATTGATTACTCACCACGAAAATCAATATAAGATAGTGATTCAGTCTTCTAGTCATGTTTCACACGTGAATGATTTCATTTTTGTAAAGACGATGTACATCTTATATATAAAGTCGAAACGGGGGATGTATGTCTGTAATTCCCTTTTGCATTGTTGTTGCAAGTTCAAACAAACGAATTGATTTCGCTCGCGAAGGTTTCGACGGTAAATTTGTTTTGTTATCAATGTGTGTGTAGAGACTCCGATTACTCGAGTATCGAGTAGTACATATATAAAACCGAAACGGCGTATGTATGTCTGTGGGTCTGTAATTCCCTTTTGCATTGTTGGTCATTAAGTTGCCATAAAAACGAATATGAAAGAAAATATGTTTAATTTTTTTATCGGCGAAGACATTTAGTCAAAATGTTATAAATTAGTCTTCTACTGAACTTTTCCCGGCTTTTATTATTAATAATAATGTTTATTATTTACGTGAAGGTATTATTTGACATTTCTTTGACAGCAAATTAATTTTTTTTCCTTGAATTTGGACATTTTAATGGGCGAGAATGGGGCTGTCAATATATGAAAGGGGCTGTGAAATGTCAATGCCAGTCTGAAATGTTCATTTTAATGGACCTAGACTTTTGAATTTTGAAAAAAGTTGTTTCAACTTGGCCCGTCTGAATTTACGCGCCGAGGTGAACATAACCCCAAACTGGTCCGAGCGAAGCCGGGTTCGAACACTAGTAATTCAAATAGATCTAATATTTTTTTGAGCAGAAGTTAATATGGAATTCAAGCAAATAAATTATGCGGCTGAGAATTTCTGTGGCTCAGTCAAATTATTCATACAGTTTCGTTACAAAGCCTTATTGCCTCTAGAGCTGATTTCATTTGACAGAGTAAAGTTTGATTATTGACTTAAAAGAGAACATTATTGAAACTATTTCGTTGGTTTATTATGTTTTAATATTTTAAACGAGTTATCCAATGATGTTTAATAAGATACGAATATAAGTGACTTTGATATTACGTCATATAATATACAAAACTTAACAAAATTTCAACAAAACAAAAATTACTTTTAACAATTGAAAAAATTAAAGAGAACGGTTTTATTATTTCATGAAGAAATCTTCAGCAATTATGCAACGCAAATGCAGGTAATTGTACGAACAGATTTTAGATTATATAAATATTTGTATATAATTCAAAATTCAATATTTGACAGTCAAGATATGATAATTAAATTTTACGTGTATAACATGCCAGTCTCTGTGGTATGATGGTTATATGTTTTCCCTAGCGATCGATCAGGTGGGTTTGTGATCAAGTCCCTGCAAAATCAGATTAATTGAAAAATAGATCTTGGACATAGGTATATGTTATTTTTCGTTGAATTGTTCTCGTCTTATTCATAAAATGTCTCATCGAGTTGATCTCGTATAACATTTATATTCAAAAAATATTTGTTACGTTGGCAGTTGCTGGAATGCAAAAAAAAACTTTACTTCAAACAAAAGCTGGTAATGAGTATCATATTTTGACGAATTCTATCAAAAAGAAAGTAAATTGAGTGATGGCAAATAAAATACATAATAAAATTAATTATGACGCGTTAAAACACTTTAACTAATGGATGTAATAAAATATGTAAGAATAAATCCAATACCCTGTACAATAAATGATAGTTATGTAGATACTTCGCGTAGGCTGTAGCTGTCCCGGCTGACGTGTGTATTATTTCAATCAATAAATAGTCATGTTTGATTATATTTTTCATCAAAATCTGGATACATTTCGAGTAAAACTATCCAGATTGTACTAAATTCATAAAGTATTGGGTGCTATAAAATAGCTAATTCTTACTTCAAATTGTTTAATATTGGTGAACTTGTGTGCCCAATTCAGAGATTCATGGATTTTAAATTGAATATCAGTTCTTTGGATGTCGATATATTTCTCATTGACGTGAGTGAGTTCGGACAAGTACTATTTTTTATGAAGTTGATTTTGTCGGAATTCGCTCAGTTCACTTTCTTGCCAATGTTCAACGAAATTTTATTTTTTTCTCTCTCTTCTGATTACTACAATATTTTCATCTTTTTTCACATTTGTTGTTATATACATAAGTATACATATATATTTGAGTGTACAAGTTGGTTCTCCCACCACCCTTCCGTTACGTGTGTGCAGCCGTTTTTCACAGCCGTCTTCCATAACGCTATACGATAAAGAAAAGAAGCGAATTTACTCCTCACTTACTTGGCCCAAGACAAAGCTGCACGGGACTGATCTTTTAACCATGCACTAAGGTGCTTAAAGATAAAAAAAAAAGAAAGGAAAAAAAAAGAAAATGTGACTTGCTCAGCCACTTTGTTAGAGTGATATTAAGTATCCTATGTATCTGTATACTGAGCATCCGTGGAGTTTAATCTACTTCGCGTTGAATCTGAAGAGGAATCAAGATTATCCCGTTCCTCATATGATGTTGCATATTTATCGAATACCTCAAAATTGGCCTTGGTTGAGATCAAGTCAGCGTGGCATATTGGGCCCGTATGAGGACGAACCGCAGCAAGCAGCTCAGCTCGTTCGGCATTCATCTCGGGGCAGTCCCAAAGTACGTGATTAGCGTCCTGGTAGTCGTGTCCACAAGTGCAATCCGGCCTTTAGACCAACTTGCTCAACCCAAATAGTTTGCCGTTGAACTTGCCATGTCCAGCTATAAACTGGCAGGTCCAGTGTCCAGGCGCTAGACTCTTCACCTTGAGCCTACAGGTCACGTCTGGGAAGAAAATATATGTTTGACGCCCTTTGGTGGATGCAATATACATATATATATTTGTTAAATGAATGGCGCATTGGCGTCAGCTGTAATACCTTGTATTGTATTTTATTCAATAAATAAATTAATTAAAAAAGACAGCCAATGAATGTAAATATGAAAGTTTCCATCCATGGTTTTGAGCCTGTGACAATCCCAACAAAGGGGGAAAAGTGTTTACGGTTCATCTATAGGGCCGATTTAAATATATATAAGAATAATATCAATTCTTTTGACATTGACTGCGAATTTATTGGTTATTAAAAAAATTTCACGTCTTCATTAATAAAAATAAGCCGGTAAGCATGATTGCATACCGCAGATTTTAGTTCGATGCTTGATTTTAATTATTGGGAAACCTTCGTGTCGCTCCCCGCCATCATCTTATAAAAGCTATTTATACCAGAAGAAATTAAGCAGAATTGGAAATTTCGTAATTATAATAAATATTATATACGCTTTTCACGTCTTTGCTTTGGTGAACGCTAATCTAAGCTATTGATTGTTGTTCTAATTAACATAATATTTTCTAAAATTCCTTCAGGTTTGTTAATAATCAGGGTTTCAACAATAGTATTGATTTTCAAAACGACGGATGATGTATGAACTTTTCATAAAATGAACGAATTTAATTGTGAATATGATTCAAAATAAAAATAAAATTTTATCGCTATCCTACAGATACCGTTTGTTTTCTTATATGCTGAAAAAAATAGTCAAAGTTACCTAGTATAATGTATGACAATGGAGAATGACAACCGAATCTTAGTTGAGATCAAACTAAGCTTTAATTAATTCAATGTTAATTAATTTTAATTAATGAACAGTTAATCGATTTAATGTTTCACTTATTTATTTTCGATAATGCTACTATGACGTGGTAAACATTATTATCCTAATACCGTAATTCGAAATAGCTATCAACAAATTATATAAAATAATTTCTGTAGAATTAAAATACATTGTTATTTTTCTTACCGTTCTACCAGGTATGTAAATGCCTACCCAATCAATAGTATTATCCTACACTTTGTTTTGCAGAATCTAAAATAAGTTTTCAAAATATGTGTGTTATTATGATTTTTTAATTGTATTCATGTATACAATAAACGCATGTTCATATTATTATTGAATACCTTTAATTTCTACATACTTTTGATAAAACGCAGCGTGCTACGTCTCCCAGTGTAGCTACGAAATACACAAGTAACAGAGCAGTTCCCTCTGAAACTCTGAACAATGCGGACGCGAGTGAATTGAGCTTTCAGAAATCATTCTCGAAACATTTTTTGTATGCACAAAATAAATATGAGTGAAGCAGTTACTTTATACGTTACTCGATCAACGTAAACATTGTTCAATTTATAAACAGTATAAAATTTATAAAGAAAGCGCTAAATGTTATGGTAAAATTCAAGATATGAAATAATATAACGTGATTGGTTGCTTACAAACCGTTCTGTAAGATTGACGCCGACTTTTCAGACTAAATATTTACACTAAATCGGGTGCCTTACATATCATGAAATAAAGATAACTTAATGTAAAATATAAGACAATAATACTTAAAACACACTTTTTTGTAATTAAAAAAATATCTAAAAACTTCCATTTGTGATAAAATAATTCTTAACTCAAGTTTTTAATATAAAATTTAAAATAACTTTGATTATTCCACGTATTACGGGGAATAATCAAAGTTATATTAAATTTTATATTAAAATGAACTTCCACAAAGTTACCGCCGAAACCATCGAAAGTATCAAGTTTTTTATATTTATATCGCAATATTATATTTTTCAACTAAAGATAATTGAATGATTTTTCAATTATTTTTTCCGGTCGTTTTTTTATATTTTTAATAACAGAATCTGCAATATTCTATTGACGTTTACCAATATAATAAGCGTGCCTAATTTAACAGTTTATAGTGTATAAATTGTATCTAAGTAACAAAATCTCAATACACTTTTCGTATTTCTATTTGATAAACAAACGATGACATGAAACCAATTTGATTTAACATTGCTTACAGATTGACTGACAAGAAGAATTCGATCAAAATCGTGTTATTTATATTACATAATCGTGTAGATAATTAATGAATCTTATTAAAACTTATGTTTTGATTGTTTTTGACAACATGTCTAGAAACCTAACAATTGAAATTTTTCAACGTGAAGTTTGATAATCTGATTGTAATAATGTCATAAATTTATTTTTTTAATTTATAAAATAATACTGTTTTAAGCTCTTGTACCTCTCATATACCTCAAGGTATTTTATATTTTTGAATAGTAACCTAAGCTAACCTAACCTAACAATTGAAATTTTAGAACGTGAGGTTTGATAAAATGTCATAAATTTATTAAATAATACGGTTTAAGCTGTTGTACCTCTCATATACCTCAAGGTATTTAATATTTTTGATAATAATAATAATAAATTACACTACGCATATTTTTAATGAATTTATAGTAAACATGTAAAAAATAATATGTTTACTTCAACATGATATTATTTTATGAAAGAAACGAATTATTTTCAAATTCAATTAACCAAGAACGTAAAAATGAATACTGGCGAGAATTTCATTCCATAGCGTAGGAGTCCCACGTATAATGTCGTTATAGGCTATATTAAATCTATCGAAAGATTTCTCATTTTCTGATATTCAATATTGATTTATGGAACTATTCATGAGCCAAAATTGTAAGAAACTGGTCATGGTTTTTGCTTAGAATATTCAACACATTTCATAATTCTATAATTTGATTGATCAAGGATTTTCAACTGTTGGTAGAAATGTTACTCAAATTAAGAATTATTAATTTTATAAAGAAGCACGCTGAAAGATTTTTACTGTTGATATCCCTTGAGAGCTTTCATTTAAATAATTTGTGAATTACTTTTTCTGTGTTCTCATACCGTAACAACATATTTATCTTATTACTTCGTCAGTGCAACAGTATTACAATCGAGAAAAACTTTGTTTTGAATGATCTATGAATGTTATTTTAAGGAAAACGCACTTTACCTAAAGTCGCACTTTACCTTCAAGTACGACCTGTGTGGAAATTTTTACTCTGAAATATTTTGAAATACTATTAATACAGCAGTACAACAAAACACTATTTCGTGACTCAAATAATGTAAGGTAATCAATTACGTATTTGGTCATAAATACAATAGTACTCTTCTAATATTGAATGTGACAAACAATTTAAGATTTTGCAAAAAACTTAACGGCCATTATCTTGAAATTAAATATTTCAGATTTTCCAACTGTTAAATTGATAAAGCGAAGAATATTTATTACCTTATTCGAATACTGTCAGTAGACTGCAGAATAACAATTTTAGTTTGCAATCTATTGTATATATATTTATATGTTATACATATATCAAGTTTTTCTTTATATTTATTTTATTATATGTGGAAATAATATGCTTTATTTATTTAAAATAATGCTTTTCCACCAATAAATGTCAGTTAAAACCATTATTTAATAAAAATAATAAAATATTTAAATTTCGGTGATTTAATATCATATTTTCCATGAGTTTTGTCGCTATCGACCTGGTTTCTCGGTCCATTCGGTATCCTCGGGCATTTCAAGTGCATGAATGACAACTTGAACTGACGCGTCAAAACTTATGGAAAAGTACACAGTCAAAACGATTCCAATTTGATATTTAAATCAGTCGAAATGCTCAATTACATCATTATATTTGTCTGCTATTCCATATTTATGTTCAGTCATATCGTTGAGCTACATATATATATAAATACACATATTCAAAAGCTCATAAGGCAAATAAATCATTCAATGGAATCATTCTACAATATTCGATGCATTCGTTCTTTTTATTGTGATCCATCACAATATGATAGTGATAAAAGTATTTTGAGTAGGTATTAATGCGATAAATGATTACTGCTTTTTAATTAACTAGACTCAAATATATTTGCACAAACTGATTAAGAACGAACAATATTACATACTATCTTCGCTGGATTTAGTAACGTCACAATATTTGCAACATGTTTTTTTTCATTCATCCTCAAGAAACTTTTGATATCAAAATTTATCACCTCTCGTATTCTGTATTTATTTATTTTACATTACAATTCTGTTGGTTATCATTTTTTGTCTTCTTATTTTGACACATTTAATCATTTTTACCACTTAATATTCAAATAAATTACATTGTTTTCCATTAATACTTTGCACATCTCAATATATAATTCTTTTCCTTAAAATATTGGAAAAATTGATAAATATCGTAGGGTTTGCGTATTTATTAGCATAATGAAACGAAATACTGAAAAATGTACCACATTGTTACAAACTTTTTTAATGTACACATAATCCAATATGTACAGTTTTGAAATAAAGATAATTGAAAATTAATAAAAATATTCCACCAACCAAGCAGGTATCAATGCCAAGCAGGACTCGACTTAGAAGTTTTATGAGTTAAATACATATATATGTTACTATTTTTGCATGACACTATGCTACTACTATATTATTTAATGAACGATTTTTATTTTAATTCTCAAACGCATTATAGGGTAACTTCTTTAGTGGGTTGGACGGCTGTATGTATGGAACACTTCAATTTGAAATATCCAAAACAAATAAAGTAAAATAAATCTAGTGTTTTACACCAACGAGAATTAAATTTTTATTTTGAATGGTAAAAGTTGAAGCTTCCAATAAATATAGCCGTCCAACCCACAATAGCAGTTCCTCTACATTAATAAAAATAAATTTTAATTTTAATTGGAAACGTATCAATTCGTCTGATGTCTGATGTCTGATGTTTACTCAAAACCCACACTTATGCAAAAATAATAATTGTAAAGTGTAAGACCTTTTTTTTACCGATCAGTATCAGATAACCCAAGCATGAAGATTTTATTCATGTGGAAATTGTTCATTTCAGTAAAAAAAAAGCGCTTAACCTTACCTTTTTGAGAAAACTCTCAGTTCCTGATAAATATCGCAATGTATTTATTCTCTTGTATGAGCATTTTCCTGTTTTTAGTAGCTGTTGTAAGATCAGTAATGTTTTTTAATTGAAGTTGTCTTAAAAATATGTAACAACGGTCTATCTAAGTAGATCCAATGAGGGGTTAAATAAAATTTGGTACAGTAGTTTTCACATTTTACGTGTAGATATGAGCAAAAATTGTACTTACGACACTGAATAATATATCTCTCATTGATAAAATGTTTATTATAAAGAAGTGTTTTAGAGCGGTATCATTAATCTTTTCATTATATTTGTATTAAGAACTGAAAAGCAAAGTAAATATTGTTCCATGTTGTTTATTTCAGAGTTCGATTAATGCTAGTTCCAATTCGTGTAATACTAAAGATTTGCTTATGTAGCACAGAGCTTGTTTAAAATCTGACATTTGTTTATGGAAGTTGATTTTTTTCGATTTTAATAAAATAAACAGCCAAATTATTCGACATTGTTTCTCTACCTACCTTTGATGTTCATCGTCAGCTCTTCTGACATATAATGTTAAAGATAAGAAAAGTTGAAAAATTCAGGCAAATGTAATATAAAAAAAATCATTTTTACGGTTTCGAGCTCTGGTAAAGAAATGAGTCAAATAATTTTTCATTTAGAATAAAAAAAAATCACAAAACTGTGTCGTTCCTTGACGTCTCAAAAATATTTTTCTCATTTAAATTAATTTCTCTGTGTCGGTTTTAAGTGTACTTTTTCAGTCGTATCTTTTGCTATTTGAATTTTTGCTTAGAAAATCATTTCGAATGAAAGTCAAGCACTGGCGACCGTTATTGAAAAGATCCTTTGAATGGGCGTAAAAGTTTTTCAAACTAATTTTACGCTTCATCAAAAGCTTCAGGCAGTTATCATTCTGGCATTTCCCAAACAATTTCAAGAAGATTGGTCGTGCTTATGTCGCGTACTCATTTTCCACTGGTAACTTTCACCACTTTTTAAAAATGAAAAGGTCAACTATCGATTGTTTATAAATGAAATTACAATTTAAATTTATTCAATAATTTTTAAAATTGTAATTTATATTTCACTAGCCGGTACCCGGAAAGCGTTGCAAAGCCACTATAGGAAAGAATGTGTTTTTGTTTATTGAAGTGCTTTCGGATGCACAATATTTTCGATAAATAATTTCGGTTTAATTTCACTAACATTGATCGTTATCGATGACATTTATCTTCTGACATTTGCTGTTTGTCTTTGCCGATTGTCTTTGGTATGACACATGCCCCACTTACTGAAAGCTAATTGTACTATGCCTATAACCATAGCGCAAGTGCAACAATAAGTTGTCAAAATGAACGGTATGGCAGAGTATACAATATAAAAAAAACCTTGATTTTGTATATAAAAGACCTACTATAAGCTGATTTTACTATGCATATAACCTTCACGCAACAACTGCAAGCTATAACTTGATAAAGTTTTATCGCAATCGGATGAATGGTATGGTAACGCATAAAATACGAACAAACAAACAAATATTAATTTTTATATATTAGATTAAAAACACCAATTATTTTTGTGAGAAAATTTGTCATAGAAAGGCTGCTGTTGATCTGGGCCTTGCGGTATTAGAAGCAGAGGCTTCAATTTTGATATAACTCGATAAGTGCCATGAAATTTCAAAAAGTATTAGAAAATTCTCATATATTTCATGATCGAAAAGCTTGAAAATGGCATCATTGAACCGTGGACCAAGAGCGATTTAATCAACGGGCAACGCTGAAATTAAATTGACCGAAAACTCGTGAATTAGATATTTATATATATTATAGATGGATTTTCTAGTGGTAAAAATCAAATGGCTGATATAAAAAAAAATGATATATTTTATATTTTCTTAGTCATGGTTTTACATTTTAAAATTTTGTCTAAAGCAACATTAATATTAAGCATCGAGCATCTATTTAAAGGTTTTAATAAATTAATACCGAAATAATGAAAAAAAAATGATTCGTGTGGCTAATTTTCTACTATCTTTAAAGTATTGTTCAATCGAAATGAGTTATTAATAATGGAATATTAATAAATTTTTATTCAATACAGAAATAATCAGTGAAGTTTTTTGACGGTCTAAAAAGATGCTAACAACCTTGGCACCATTCTCAAAAACGACTATGAATAAATCAATAACAGATATGTTTCAAAAAAGTTCAAGTAATTTATCAACAGATTCTAGTGATTTCCTTTCCTCGACCAATCCAACTGGAGACTACTTTCATACCTTTCCTTTACCTTACCCAAGTGACGATGGCAGTTTTGCAAACGCTTTCTATAATCCTGATCCCATACTTATTAGTTTCTACATTCCAGTGTTTCTTCTTTCTGTGACAGCCAACACATTAGTCATCATTGTGGTTATCAAATATCACTACATGAGAAAGTAAGTATTAATTAATATTTTTAATCCATTAAATAATTGTCTCCGCTTAATAGCTAGCTCATTGTAATGAGATTCATCAAAAGCTTTAATTTATCTCTTGCCTTTCGTTGCAAGCTGTAATTTATTACAAAAAACTTCTGCGTACAAACCATTTCGCTGGTTTTCAAAGTTCTATCTTTTTATAAAGCCGTTTCCAAAAGTATCGCTAAGGGACACTTTGCAACGGAACGTGGGACAATCAATCTTTTTGGATATTTAAATGCTTTTAAAAACAAATTATTTTGAAATGGAATACAGTAAATCTTAGATTTACGCGATTAATTGTTTCGAAAGATTTACGTATTAGTCGGAAAGTCGAGGAAAACTTAAAAGCAAGCATTTTTTTTAAATAATAATAGTTAGTAAAAGCAAAATGTATCATTATACATTCACTTACGACAAGATGAAAGGTAAATATTATTTATTCAGGTACATGGTACATTTTGCGTAGGTATTTATTGCAATAAAGTTTTTACATATGTACATACGTATATTTGTGTATTTCAAGCCTGCATTACAATTGTATTGAAATACACAAATAAACGTATGTACATATTTATCTCATATGTATATTTTTGTATTGAAATATTACTCTAGGCATCACCAATGTTATAAACAGCTTTAAAAATCTTACGTTTTTACCATTATGCCTCACCGTAAGCTCTAGACGCTGGCCTTAATGTATTTCGTAGGTAAGGTACTTGTATTTACGTATTATATCTTAATCCATCGGTTTTACATTAAAGTTTGTGTTTGTTGGAATGATTTTTTTTTATTATTTTATTTAATAGTGGCAAGGCCGATTAGGTAGCTTGCAGCAAGTGTATGGTTAACAGCTCAGTTTAATTAAGTTAATCGCGTCAGTCCGAAATTTCGTATGTCAAAATCTCGAAAAAGTCGAAGACTTACTGTAAATGGAAACTATTTTTCTAGCAATCCGTGATTTTTGTTTAGTTCAGTTATCTGTAAGCATGTACTCCAATACGCTTGATGTGAAAGATGCTCAGATAGAGAGAGAGAGAGAAGAAAATGTCTTATGTGTGTGTTTTCACTTCACATTCAAAAATATCTCACTTATGCCCACACACACTTTCTTTATTTATATGCTGATATCGAGGGAGACTGTGTTTATTAAGTTTGCGTTACAACATTTACGTTTTGTCAACATTTAAGACAAAACATGTTTAATGTAAATAATATGTCCTGTAATTATTAACTTTGAAGCTACGTAATTATATAAGTTTTGAGTTTTATCTATTTATGTCATAGGTGGTTATTGATAACGTATCTCAAAAATATTTCAAAATTCATTAAAAATGGTAGGAAAGCTCCAAATGTATATAACTAAAAAGAGAGTTTGCCGACATTCTCACATTTATTTCATAATTAAGCAATGAGCACTCAGTGACATGGAAACATGGTAATTCAAAAAACGTTTTTCACCAAAATCGTCAAAATAATAACATTTCACTTCATAAGCTGAGCCATTTTTATCAGGTTGAATACAAAAATAAAGATTTTAAAGTTAAAAAAAACGAAATGTTTTCGTTGTAGCACACTCGTGGCAATAATTTGAATGCTCTTAGCGCTGCTGTGTCGCAGGATACGCTCAATGTTAAATTACTAAATAGTGGAAGTGATTTGAGTTTTATCAACACCACATGTACTCAATTAAAGAAGACAGATGGAAAAGTTTTCTTGACGAGAAAAACCAGTGCCTATCCATATTTAAAATGTAATGAACACAAAAATTGTGTTTAATTTTTTAAGAATATAGAGGCACCATTGGATTTGAATAGTTAGGTTGTTAGTATTATGGATTCGTAAAATGTACCTTCAGTTCATTGTAATTTGATATGCTCAGTGTGTCGCTGTCACAAGTTCGTGATTGATTTACCAAATATTTTCGTTTTAATTTGGACAATCAAACTCAAAAGAAGTGTATGACTAATAATTATGCAAACAATCATTTAATTAGTATTTTATAAAAGAATCGCGTGATCAAATGCTTATATCTTTAATACATACAATATTAAAATACTTCTAACATATCATTTGTAGTGATAATTTTTAGTGAATAAGCTTTATAATATAATTGTTAATTAAACTTTTAGTCATTATTTGATTTTTTTTATTATTATAACGAGTGAATATTATTATTAATTAGTCAACAATTTAAAAAATACTCACTTGTCAAGAGAAGCCATCTCTTCATTTTATAGAATTATGTATAAAACAATTTGAATTTAATTTTTTATAAAAAAAAAACTTATAGCTAAAACTAAGTTTAAAAACAATTCAAAATTACTGAAATGATTTCATGTTTTTTAAAATATTGGAATATTTTAGCAGACGTTGAAAAAAGCACAAAACACAACTATTTTTAATTCCAAGAATTAAAACGAAAATTTTTTTTGAACTGTACATACAATTGAAATCAAAATATAATATATGCTAGCCTTGTTGCCGAGTGGGCAATGCCTTTTTCAGCAGCAGGGTGGATTTGATTCCCTGAATGGGACTTCGTGTCTAAAACAATAATTTCAATAGTTTTCCATTGACTGTCTGGAATCCTTTTGAACATAAACCAGTTTTATTTTCAATCAATTGCTTAATTTATCAATAGGGTAAATGTGGAACCTAATGATAAAAGTGACGATTTCAAATATATCAATTTAAAAATATTTTGGCAAAGTGTATCTGAAATTTTATTCAAACTTATGCTATTTATGGAGTCTAGTACAGTGGTGATTTTATTGCACTTTAACTACTTAAGATAACATATACATTTCTTGGTGCAAAGTATGCTGCAACACTATTTTGACATACAAATAAGCTATCGTTATATTACATTAATTTTATATCGAATGACATAAAAAGAAGCAGTATTTCGAAGTATTTTCTGACCATCACATCATTCTAAAACAAACTGTTTGAAGCTTTAAACACATATTGGCCTTTTCAGAGTAATCATAATATGACTTGGAAGCGACGAAATAATTTTGGGCTCGGTCTTTTACTGGATCAGCAAACTTAACCTCTTCGAGCCCCGGATATCACCTATGATGATACTCATGGTTGGTAATAAATATCAGCCCGGCTGTTGAATTGAGCGTTCCAAAACAATTTGTTTCATTCATTTTAATTATTTTAAATAATATTTTAAAGTAACTCTTATTGAATCAATAAATTAAATAATAATATTTGACGTAGAGAAGAATATTGTTGTATTTGTATTGTAAGTGTCGAAGCATTTTAAATGCTAATAAGAACCAATTTCCTTCAACAACAGTGACATGTACACTGACATGAAATTTTTGGATATATTCAGTTAGTTAGACCGTTTCCTTCATTATATGATAATTTTGGTTTTGTTACGTTCAAATCTACAACCATATTTTGATATGACACTGATATTTTATGAAAACCTTGAGAATCATAGGTGTTACCCGGGGTCCAAAGAGTTTAGATGTATTTTTACAATTTATTACCATATTTTAGATGCCAGCCGAGGGTTGTCGCGTGACAAAAATGTCAAAAAGTACAACATATGAGCGATGAAAATTGTACGTTTTCTAAGAATAAAAAATGGGTAGTGATATTAGTTCACTTACTGCCATATGACGCATATTCTCGTTCTGTTGTCTATTTATCATGATTGAACACGCCACCGTTATAAAGCGAAAACTTGTTTTTCATCAAAAGCAAAACTGTTTATAAATTGCAAATATCTACACCTAAAAATAGATAACAGCGAGAGTGACTAAAAACAAAAGCATTTTGTTGTTATTGTTATGGAAGGTGTAACACGAAAAATCGTTTATGTAAAAATATTTCTCATCTCTTCTCCGCTAAGTGGCTGAGAAAACTAAACTTTCAATATTTTACAAAGAGATTATAATTTTATAATACACTATAGAACAACAGTACCAAAGAAAACATTCTTTGAAACAACTTTTAATCGTTTAAATTAAGTTGTCGTTATGGCATAAAAAATTAAAGAATTAAATATTTTTCATTTAATTAACGTAGAACTTTGTTTAGGCAACGTAAAATATTGATTTCATTAGTAATCATTATCATGGACATAAAGAATGATTATATATGTACATATTGTCAGTCTATGAGATTTAGTGGTAAGAGCTTTGTTCTAGCAATCAGGTAGGTCTAGGATCATGTCCCGGGAAAGTCAGACTTTTTCAATTTCAAAAGAGGTCTTGGACATGGATGATCACACTTTCAATGAGTGTTTAGTTTTAATTTCAGACATCACCGACTTTCATACTTCGAATATAAATCTAGTTTAGTTCAATAGCACTGGCACTAAAACCGTGAGCATTGCATACGAAACCAACAACTCTGACCACAGTGTTCAACTTATGTATATAAAAATAATAATTGCTCAGCATGAAACACATGTGAATCTTACTTTTTTAGATCCAAACGTATTTTTGTTTCAATCAAACCGTATAATACTTTCATCTTTGTTTATTTTTTGACTTAAATGTGTATTTTTAAAAGGAATAAATTTGTAAAAATACCTCATAATTCAGTAAATTTTATATTTTCCCTAACGTTTATTTTTTTGTAGTTTTTTTATTGAATGTTTTGTATAAAGCTGTTACATGTTAAGTTTTCAGAGGTTATAAAAAATATTCACTCCTTTATTTTTCAGTATTTATAAAAATCTTACAATATAAATTCACTTCACCTTTTTTGAAAGTGGATTTACATGTTTTAACACAATTCTGTCTCTTGCTGGAGTTAATATAAATAGTTTGCTGATAAATGTTTTCGTCTGAAAACTAATCCAGAATAAATTTCTCATCCATGGCTAATTTAATTACCTATTAGTCATTTGTTATGGTGCTTTCAAGAGACAAATCTTTGTGCCAAGTTTAATTGAGTCTCAAAATAAAAACAACAAACATTTCATCTCCATCTTAATTAGACTTTCAATAAACTATTACAGTCTCTTAAATCTGTATGATACAGCTCGCGTTTTTCTATTACATTTTTAAGAGTGTGTTAATTATGGCAATAGTGGTTTACTCGTATATTCTTAGTGTATGGGAAAAAATCACAATTGTATTATTAACATTAATAATTATTGGTGTGCATATTTACGAACTGCTAGTAACTAAACATTTTCTACCACATACTAAATATTTTGTATAATTTCAGGAAAGTCTGTTTAGTAAATTATACATATCAATTTTAAAAATAATATGAATTGGTTGAAAAACATCAACAAGTGTAAACTTAAAATTTTAACTGAAACGTAAGTAGCTATAAGCTCCTAATAGAAAAACTTATCATTTTAAATATGAAATGCCATAAACTTACATCATATAGACTTACATCGAATTTTGTAAGAAAAATAAGTCAGTAAGCTTAAATGAATTAATTTTTTCAATTGCTTCTCTGATTATTTTATTGTAATTGATTTCTAACGTTGGATACACCAGTCAGCACTAATAGTGAATTCATATTTTTATTTTTAGTAAAAGTGAGTCAATAATTTAAGAGAATTGAAATTCGTGTAAGCAACGATGAAAATATAATTTAATTTAATTTTAGAATATATAATGACAAAAAAATATGTATTAATTTATACATACTATTCACTACATCTATTTGAAAATGATACATTATGAATTTTGAAATTCTTATTGTTTTCCAGTTCTGGCTTAATTTTTTCTCATTTAATAGCACACCAAGAAAAATACAACATTTCCGTACTATTCCAACTATGAAGACAAAATCTAACAAAAAAAGAAATTGCGTTAGAAAAAACTCAACTATATCACGGCTTAATGTATTTTCGGGATATACGGGCATGATATGCGATGGTAATATACTTTGAGGGTGTATAATAAATATAATTAGTATATACCCTTCGCATATTGGCCCATAGGTTGAACTTGCTTGATTTATACACATAGAAAAGTCGTGACAAGCAATTTCGGACTTTTTCATGAAGTCAGTTATCACAAAAACTAAAATTTTATTGATAAAAATAAACCTTTTGAAAAAAAAGTATTCTAAAAATTCACAAGCCTTTTGATACTAAAAAGTGACTATCGCATTTTGGTAACAATTCAGAGCAGATATAATCGAATAAAGATCTCAATTTCTCACTATCTCTACTGAGCTTTTTTTTTACATGAAGAATATAACAACAATTTGTATTAATTAACATAAAACTATATCAAAGGAATCTAAAATGGTATGCCGTTTACGCAGGGTCATAACTTGACATTTTGCTATCTTTCATAGAAGTGTTAAAATGCCCAAATATATTTTACGAAAAACAACTATTGAGCATTTGTTTTATTATAAATGTATAATTAATTTTGTATAAACACTAACATGACCCATATGATAATCACGTTGAGTAAGCAACTAAAATATTTTATATGGTATACACAGGTAACAGGTTTCTAATTTTAAATCAATCAATAATTTCTAGAACCTAATGGATACTTAAGTAATTATTTATTCGTCCTTTCAGTGTGTTTACTGAAGGACATTAAAACAATCAGAAACAGTTTCTTCGACATACATTTAAAGTGTTTGCGCATAAGTGAAGGTTCAATAGACAGAAAAAAATTGACGACATTTTTACAAATTTTAAGTGAAAAAAACAAATATTTTGTGAATGTCCGCTTTGAATCTTGAATTGCTTTTTCCATGTAATTGTTATTTATTTTGATATTGCCAACAACACAAAAATATTCGACTGTTTTCATACTTTTGAGAAAAAATCCAATATTTTTTATACGCAAATAGATAGAATTAAAATACTTAATTATCTTACAAGATTCTTTTTTTAATTCGTTTCAAATATTATGAATTGCTTTCACGAATTTTATTTAAAAATCTTTTATTTCCTGTCGTTACAATCTTTAATTGCCAAGACTTTTGCTGAAGTCAAATTGTTTTTTATAATGTGTATGTATTAAGAGAAAAAAATATAAACATTTTTAATCACTTCTGCGTCATTTGGATTTAGTGTATTTTTATCATAAAAAAGAACATCTATACGACAAAATATTATTATCGGTATGATAATCATTACATGATTTATACATTAACTGGTAACTATTCATTATTGAAAGGCCAGAGTAAAATGGTTGATTAGAATTTTACCTTTTATTCACGTTGATAAATAACTTGTTTTAATCAATGTATGTAGGTGTGTGCATCTTAATTGAATAATTCAATAATTTAACACGATAAGTATTTTCTATACACATGGTTGCGATTTTTTTCGCAGGAGTTTTAAGATCTTTTTTTAAAATCGTCTTGCAAGTAAGTCGACAGAATTCAATTTAATAATGTTTTCTGTAGATCTGTTTATAATAAATAGGGTTGCGAAATGGAGCTTTTTTCCTTTATTAAAAAACCTTCTCATAGGGGCGAAGAAAACCTCTCAATGAGTCTTTTATTTGTATTCGAAAAATGTTATTATTCATTCGAACAAACTTGCTATGGTATTTTAGGTATTTAAATTGCGGAAAGTGGATAGATTTAGATAAGTTTAAAAAATCAAAAGGTGGCATTTATACTCGACAGATTTTTTACAGAACAGCTCATCCAAAAGAACTAGTTTTTATTTTATTTTTAACTATTATAATCAATGATACATTTAAACTAGTGCTACGGTAATACTTTACCATACAATAATAATACTAGCTGGAAATAGAGGTGGATAGCGTAGCAAACAACTTTGACTAAATATATTGTTTTAATTAAAACAGTATAGACCAGAATATTCTGTACATACCATTTGGGATAAATGCCGATGCTTAATGGCTGTTGACAATAAACTATTACCATTATCAACTGCACATTTTGTCGTTTAGTATCGATAAAAAGATAACTGACGTCTTAATTATCAAACACAAATACACTGAATGTATAAAAAAAACAGACTAAGATTATACTTAGCACTGCAAAACAGACTTCAGTATAGCATACTTCAAAAGTGTTTTTATCACGAATTGTAATCAATATGCTGATAAATTTAGATGTAGCTAGCTATCTTTGATTTCGTTTCATCAAAAAGTATTAGTTTTTATATCATAACTCACATGAAAGTTATCTCAGTTATCTGGAATAGGAACGTCAAATAATGGAACATTAATCTTCTGATATTATAATCACGTTTTCTTTTATCAACATTTTTAATGTGGGTACCTATTCGCGGCATTTTTTTAGGTCACTCATTATCTTTTTGAAGTTTATTTGAGGCCAAGCTCTAAAATTTTAACTCATCGTGATAAAATTCTTTTAATCTTATTCGTTTTAAGCATATTCTTTTTTATTTTACTTTATTAATACGATTGAAAAGGGCTTTAATCAATTACAGGAGAAAAAATTGGATGTGCTATGTGAATTCCCATTTACACTGTCTCAGATTTCAGAACATGACTTTTGTTTGTCATTATCTTGATGAATAAAAATACCTATTTATTATTATCTTTTCTTTATTGAAGCGTGTAAGACTGTTCAATTTTTTGGAATATACTTTATTTGTAACGGTTTTATTCATGCTTACAATCTACAGAGGTGAGAAGTCCAAATGTCCAAACGTACGTAGCTGTTGATTGAATTTCAATAACTCTTGAACAACTCATTAAGATAGTTTAGACATCTTACCATTTTATTTCAGGTGCAGATGCATTCAAAAATGGATTCGTTCAAGTTTCTTTGCTTATTCTTTTATCGGGTCGGTTATTCTGGTCTACTACCATCTGCAAGACATAATCTTCAAACTCATGGGGATGCAGCAGTCTTGTTTACTTCTCGATCGTATAGTTCCTAGACTTTTTAACTTAACTCTTAATAATTATATTGCACAGTTTATCTACTGCCTTGGTGCGTTAGAGCCCTGTTGGAACAGCCTAAATGAAACATGATTTATAAGCATATTCGATTTTCCCATTTTGAAGGGCAAAAATTTTTTCCTATCGACTTCTACGCTATTCAAACTATTGTACTTAATCTCTAAGAAAAAATACAATTCACACTAATACACTTCCTTCACCCAACTTTATCACAATGAACGCACTCGTCAATATTCAATTTACGTCATTCATTGTGATTGAATTGTGAATACCGCATTGTTCATAGAATCGCCAATTCGGTATTTAATGAAGTTATTATTAATATAGAATTCAGAATATCGTGGTGATTTATCATGATTGAAAATTATTATTTTCAGTTTAACAAAATAGTATTAAATAGATTTATTCAAAACTACTTTTGTATTAAATGTTAATTAACGACTACTACGACTATATACAGAAATGATCCAATTCTATTAAAAATCCATATTTTTCCACAGTTTTAGCGCGACCTGATAACAATTATTTTTATGCTTCTATAAAAACAAATATTATCAAAAAGGGCTTAAAACGTTTAATAATACTTGACCAAAAGAATTTGATACAGCTTTTAAAATTAAAGTCAACTGTTTCGCAGACATTCCAATACCACTGCGTTAAATTTGAAACTTTATAACTTTTGAAGATAACGTTTGACATACAAATTATTTTTAAGCTAATGTCTTACATACTTTAATCTCTTTTTTTATTTTTTCACTTATCATCATTTAACACACATTTCAAAATTTAATAAATCTTCATTCCTCAATTAATGTTTGTTAAGATGGTATGATATTTGATACACTTACTAACCATATATAAAAAAAAAATATTTATATGCCCAATGGATGAATGATGTTTAAATATCTATTCTACAGTCCTGGAATAAGATTATCGAAAGAAGGTTTTGATACATTCATTATTTTTAATTTATAAATCCCTGTCATTTCATACTTGGTATAAAATATATATTATACTACCCAAACTTTCGTAATACTTTCACCATTTTTATTACCTTAAAAAAGGCGGTACTTGGTTTATTAGGCACCATTATCGTGCCATCATGTATCGTTATTTTCCATGAACCGTAGAGGTTGTTTGATCGGTTATGACCAATCCCTTTTTCCTTCAATTTAAAAAGGTTCAGCTAAAATGCTGATTGCTTTTCATCGGATGCGTATTTTTAAAATGCATCATAAGTATTGTTAATACTCGACGCTTTCAATGCTTTTATTTTAAATACAAATCCTGTCACCGTTATGAAGCATCATCCACAGTAAATTATTTCAGTAATAAGATACAAATTTTATATATTTGTAATTTATCAGCTCGGTGTAGTACTTAACAACCCGTATCAAGGGGATTACAGGGTAGGACCGCACAACTAAAAATAATATTAATTTCTGGAGACTCGTACTGAAAAAATCCACAGAACCTTTGTTACTGTAAATATATCATTCCAACAATACATTTTATTTCATACAAAGGTGAAAAGAATGTTTAATAAACGATAAAAATAATGAAATTGATAAATGTTTTTAGATTGAATTCCATTATTCGTGGATCTAATAAATGACAATTATCTATATGTTAAACAAACATTTATTTAAGGTGCTATCTTTTAAATTATTCTTTTAATGATAACATTATAAAATTTCACTTCTACGCTTTTAAAAAATGCTTTAATTAAAATATCAGTAGAATTTTGCCATCGACCTAGTTTACTTCAAAAATGTTTCTACATTATTGTATGACTTTCGTAATTGTTCAACCTCGTGACAAGCTAGCCATCGGTAAAAGCCTATTTGGATGAATGATTTCAAAATTTAAATAATTATAATACAGGCGTACATCAAATGAATATTTTGAAACACAAACATGTCACGATAATTTTGTAATTTTCATGAAATACCACAATTGTGGTTAGACTTGTCATACAAATAATGTGTTATTAAGGAATTAAAAAGTAAATAATTTGTTTATATATTTTTGATACCTTTAATTAAATTTAGATAAATAGAAATTCATCATATTTATTCCGTACATCAAATTCTGACAAAATGTCAAAAAGAAAATGAAGATTTAATGTGGTTTATAATTAATAGTTGGAAAATTTTCATTAAATTTTTGTGTCTTGTGAAAACGAAAAATAAAGATGAACGAGACAATTCCGCACATCTCTTTTATTTTATGTCGCTTTATATCAGAATTACTTTTAACAATATTTCGCCAAGAGAAAATAAATCGCATAGCCCATGTCTTGTTCGGATTATTTCACTTGATATATTGTTCATTTTTATTAGATTTAATGGTTTATCGACTTCAGACATTCGTCTAATATTGTTTGTGTTGTTTTTTTACAGTGTCACGAATCTTTTCCTGGTGAATCTATCAGTGGCAGATCTCTTCGTGACTTTACTATGCATTCCAGTTCAAATTGGCAAAGCGATTACTCTTATATGGTACTATGGAGAAATTATGTGCAAAACGGTTTATTATATGCAAGGTGAGACTTTTATTTCATATTTTACAATCAACAGACTTTTCTATTTTCCTAAAAATGCACTTTAAGCCCACACACTACTCTCTGATTGCTCGACTGGGAATCGTAAAGTTACACAGCAAGCTTTTTTACTTTCATCGTTTTTTTTTCAAATTCAGGGATCAGAACTTTTTTTGCGGCTTGAATAATTCTTTTATTCAAACCGCTTATAAAGCAGTTGTTTAAAATAAGCTTGTGTTGATATTTTTAAAAATCCATTTTTAAATGTTAATTTAATCATTCATCATTCTTGTTATACATCATGAGTAATTAAGTATAATAATTTAATGATATAAGAAAAAAAATTGAATAACTAGTATGCCTAATAATACACTAAACTTTTCAAAACTTTTATCATACGCGCTATCATTTTTTAATGACGTGTCATGTCTCCTTCAATGTTAACTATGTGAAACATAATCTGAAAGACTATCAGGCGAATAAATAAATTGCCTTTGATATCAAAGCGTAAAATAATATATCATTGTATTTTTCGTATATTTTTACAAGTCAAATATTAAAAAAATAATTAGACATTCTTTTTTCTTATTCCACGTTAAATTTGTTTTTATCAGAAGCGGTTTCCCTCGTAGCGAACTTTGTTGAAAATGCTTAATTGAAACCGGTACTGATCAAAATAAAAACAGTAATAAGTACAAAAAGGTTTTATTATTTTTTAATATAATGCCATTGCATAAAGTATTAAGTATTATTTATTATTATGAAAATTATAGTTAAAGACATAATTCTTTTTTTTTTGTTTTTCTGCTAAATAAAATCAATTTTTAACACTTTTAAAAACTTCAATTAAGTAAAGATAGTTTCTTGTATTTATGTTCTAATGCATGATCATATAGGTATATACATATATATCATAATAACATATCAGTATTTTAAAAAAAACAGTCCTCACTATAATGGAATCAATTACCAAATTTTCATAATCCTACCAATATTTCCTTTTTTTCCAACTACCTAAATTACGTGACGGTTCTAATATATTTTTATTAACTGTTTTTTATTGGTTAACTTAACAATGTAATCCATCTACAATTTGACATATTTGTATACCTAAGTTTTAATGAAATTATGTTGACACATATTATAGTATATCTATTGTTACATTTACAGGGGTGGCAGTTGCAGCAAGTGTCTTTACGATAACAGCTATGTCAGTAGACCGGTATTTAGCCATTACTCAATCGGTGCGAATACCCAAATTGCCCAACAGGAAGTGGGCTTTGCTTGTTATTGTGCTGTTGTGGATCGTAGCGCTAACAATTTTCTCTCCCATGCTTTGGGTTGTCGTCCTCAAAGTGGAAATTGTATCCATTGTAAACACAACGGTAAGTTGTATCAAGTAAAAATCGATTGAAATTTTTTGTTTCAAAGGTTCTCCCATTGTTAAACTTTAATATCAATGATGCAATATAAAAATAACTTTATTTTTCCACGTATTCTGTGTACGTATTCTCTTACTAATTTTGCCTGTTTTAGAGGCAGCTTCTGACTAACAAAACCCTTAATATCAATGAAACAATATCAAATTTAAAATAGCTTTGATTATTTCAAGAATTCTGATACTAATTGTGACACGTATTTCGGGCATTTTCGGATTTATTGTCGCAAAGGTTGCTTAAGTTATGAAATGATAAATTACAAAAATGGTGTTTGGGAATTTACAAAATTACTAACTCTTGAAATGCAATCAATTGGAGAATACTCACAGTTACTTTAAACTGTATATAAAAATTAACTTTCACAAAGTTACCGCCGAATCCATTGAAAGTATTACAAATGAAACATTTAAAAATAATTCTTAAGCATCGAATCTATTCAATCGTCTCAACACATTCCCACTCACAAAGTTATACCGGCTATGACCTCAATACAAAATTTTGTAGTTAGTACATTCAACTGTATAATATTTTTATAAACATAAAATCTGCGCACCAATAATTAAAAAATAGTCCCGTTCGTGTTTTCAAGCATTTTTTCAATTATTTTAATTTATTTTATGTATATTTTCAAGATAATCTAGTTTTATTTTTCAATCAACTTAATCGCATTTAGAATGGAGATAATTTTATTAAAATTTTGACACGAAGTTCTACTGAACAGAAAATGTTTTTTCTTTTGCTGCTAATTTTCATTTCGTCGTTTTTCTTTTATGAGTCTGAATTAAATGAAAAGCATTTATTGAATAGATGCTGGAGATAAGTTTTGAATTGAAAAATAAAAAAAGTTTTAAATGGAACAATCACAGTAACTGTCTCTTCACAAATAAACTTAACAATCGAAACCCAGTCTGCGTCTTTTAACCTACAGACTTGTAAACAAACCCCTCAGTTCTGTCACCTCGCAAAAAGCATGTCAGTTCAAGTTTTCACAAAGTTCACTCGTGTAAATATGATTCTTTACTTTCACGTATTATTTACCGATGTCTTAAAAAGTATTAATGAAAAAAAAATGTGAATATACAATACTTTCTGAAGCTTTTAGAGCTTAAAATAAAAACTGCTCTAATATTACTTATACTTAGTAGTTTGCGAAAGCTTGTTTTGGTTTAGTTATATGAAAATGTATTAATTCATAATCTATCAACGTAAATTATAGCTTTACGTTTTACTCGCTCAGTATGTCACATTTAAGTATTATCTAGAATATTAATATTACAGTGATATAGTGAAACCCAATTAATGTCGGTTGTAAGCATATGAATAATTTGAATCAAATAGCGGTGGTAAATTGATTGTGAAATATTAAGTTTGTCATCACACAGTTGAAATCAAACTACCAAGCATATAATTGATTTTTGATGTGTATATTATGAACCGAATCATATTTTAGGTAAAGATAGTCTTCGGAATAATATAATATCGGTAAATCAGTCAATACGATAACGTGAACTCATAATGATTTTTAAAATAATACATACACAATTACTTTGCAATTATATTTTTACGTTTGGTTATTTTTACGCAAATTTGCAGCACGATTTCAATAAGTACATTAACACAAATTGCAATTATCAAACGTTTTTTACGCCATAATTGTCGGTTCTGAATTATTTTTTGATTTTGAAATCCATTATTGAAAGCAGATCATTGTATTTGTTTAATTATTATTGCAGAGAAAATTGATTCATTAATTTTATACGATTTTAAATATCAGTGCGTTTTTATTTTTAATTAGATAATAAAAAAAATATATAATTTAAAACTAAATGATTTAATTAAATATCTTTTGGTAAATCTCAGGCTTTTGTTCTGTATTGGGTATTTTGAGTGTTGTTTTATTTTTCAATAGATATATTGAAATCAAATTAATTATTTATTTATTAAATTTATAAATGAGGCTTTACTTAAGTATATTATATACGTTGAACAAATTAATTTGAATATCATTATATACTTATTTACCGACGATAATTTCTCCGTGTCTTTTTTTAGATAGTCCCTGAACAAGACCCAAGATTTTCCCCAACTTAATTAAATTTCATGTCATCAAAAATCCAATATTCTGCTTACAAATTTATAATATTGTTTCGTTACATACCGTTTCCTGTAATTTTTTTAATTTCCAATTGAATTTTCGTTATTTTAAATATAAACCGATATCTTCATACATGGTGTTGTCACTTAATTGTAGGTTTGTGCTACTTTTCTTTTAATGTGGAGTTTTTTGTTCAGTCTAACTGATTTTTAACGAGAACTGGATGTTATTCAGTAACTCAACCTTTTTGCGGAAACGTTAAGGATTTAAAAAATCTACCCCCACTCTTTTAGATCAGGTGCCCGTGATAGAATGTAAATATAGTAGACATCCATGAAATTCATGATAAATACATAAATTGATTTAAAACTTGTGACTTTAGTCGATTGCAAACAATGACAATTTAATATTTTCGATGGAATCTTATTGAAAGTTCATTTTAATATAACATTTTAAATAGCTTCTACATATATGTACATATCGAAAGTATTTAAATAGCCAGTGCGGCATAAAAAGAAGCTTTTACGTCGTAAAATTGTTATTATTACTAAATCAACCTTTGCAATATTAATTCTGAGGATGCATCTGAAAGATACGAAGCACGTGTCATAATTAGTTGCACAATACGTGGAATAATCAAAATTACTTTAAATTTCATATCAATCACAATTTACAATGACATAAAATATTTTTCATAGTTAAAAAAACCTTTTTTAGTTTTTATTGTTTATTTCACAAATGGATGTCACCATCTAATAAAAATTACACTTGGCTTGTTATATACCCAGTATAATCGAAAAAATTATTCAAAAACCGATTTGTTTTTTTTTGCATGCCGCTATCATTTTGCAATATAGTATTTACTATAATATTTATAATAAGAAGCGCGATAAGTATACCCATTAAAGCACGTGCCACTCATACAAACGTTACCCATAAAGCTTTCCGAGAAAAACGCCATCATAGATTTAATATTTCTTACGTGATTTACTTCTCAAACGTAGTCCTGTCGTAATTTGACGCAGCTATTACCAACTTACAAATATTTCATCGTTGCATTTAAATATAATTTTTAGAATAATGGCACAAATTCGTAATGGACGACTATTTAATAATTGAGTTATTAGGAGCATTTTATATGTGACAAGTAACTTAGCGCATAAAATCTTATAACATATATTTTCAATGAAATTATCATACAATTAATAAAAACGTCTTCATTTTGGTGGAACTCTATTGACTAATAATACCAATACGCCCAATTCAATCAGGGAATCGATACATTAATAAGAGTTACAATTTGCAAATTGGCTGTGAATTTTTTACACTAATAAAATGCTTCATAATACATACATACATATATTGTAAACAGATCATATTGATATAAAAAAATTAAAACGCATTTTTTATACTTATTTCACATTCAATTTATTGCGATCAGGATCGGTTTCGCTCGTTGCCATCATTTACAACGGATAATAAATACACATATACAGCGATATTTAAACAAAAGCTAAGCAAGATCTTCATTAAATGCTCGCGATAAGCAAAATCGTTCCTGATCCTAATAAATTTTATGTGTTGTTTTTTTATTAATATACTAGCTGTACCCTGCGCGCGTTACCACACCAGCAACTAAAATAAATTTGAAGGAAAGACATTACACAAATATTCAATTCAATTTGAGTCAATTTATAGATTTCGTTCATTTTGAAAAAATTGTGACATTGCAGCTTTTCGTTTCAATTCGATATCAATTTTTGGGGGGGATGAGGGGTTGTTTGGCGGGGTGGGGTTTGGGAGGCGTATGGGGGGGTATGCCAGAAACCTTCGAAGGAGTGAACTCAAAAAATTTGTAAAGCTTAAAAAAAAAATTTGGGGGTGGAGGTTGGGGGGAGGGGTTGGTAGGCCAGAAACCATTGCGGGAGTGTACTCAACAAATTTGTAAAGTTTCACATCGATCGGTCGAGCGGTTTAGTAGACCATAGCGGACATACACACAGACATTCATTTTTATATATATAGATAGAAGATAGATAAAACCATTCCACCAAGTATTGGCGATGAACACTTGAAAAGAGATTATCTTTGGTCGATATAATGTGACAAATTATATTTCATAATTGATATCTAAAACGCTTAAATTTTGACGACTCACTTTTTTTAATAAGCTCTGACAGATTACGATGTAAACTGCTTTCGTAGCTTTAGCCCGGGTGTTTTCATAGGCAAAAACTAAAATCAGGCCGGTGACATTTATGTTCTCTTTTTGCAGAGAACTCTTTAAAATAAATCAAGAGCGTCAAAAGCAAGGGGACTCTAAAGAAATGAGAAGTTTATGTTAATTCCAAGGTGTAGACGACCCAGACTTGACACAAAGGGTTACCTTAAGCTTTACGTGGGATTGAACAAAAGTTTTTTCTTAAAAAAAAAAAGTTGTAAACTTTTTTTTTACAAAAGGACGAATATTTAGTATGTTTCGGGCTAGTCACTTAGATTCTTGATTTTAACACAGAAAAATTATAAAACCTTTGTTTATTTTTTAATCGACCCACTTACTTTTTATATGACACTGTTGTTTGTATTTGAATGGAAAGAAAAACAAATAAAACGTCTCAGTTGGTTGTTGCGGCTCGTTCTTAAATAAATTATTTACATAATAAATCTTTACTACAACCCGAAATTTGTTTGAAAAAACAAATATATAGAAATGAATTCTCCATTAAAAAAGCATAATTTTTACAAGTGCATTAAGTGATAGCTTTATCTACATACAAAAATATATATGCATGCGTAATTTACATTCCATCATTACTGAAAACTTTAAGTATATTATATGTAGTATGTGTTTGCAGAAGGCTTTGAAATAAATAGTATTGTACAATAATAATAGCGAATACATACTTAAAATTCAGTAATAGTTGAAATACTTTCGATTCATTCGGCGGTTACTTTGTGGAAGTTTATTTTAATATTTAATATAAAATTTTAAACAACTTTAATTATTCCATTCAGATACTAATTATGACACTTATTTCGCCTCTTAAAGAGGCTTTTTCGGACTTGCTAACGCAAAGGTTGCTTAGTCTATGAATTATTCATCATTACTAACAATAGTAAGTCCGAAAATGCTCCTGAAAGAGGTGAAACACGTGTCACAATTAGTAAGATAATACGTGATTTAACGAAAGTTATTTTATATCATTTAAATATTTTTTACATTGTTTTTCGATGATTAAAAAAAGATCACATAACAGCTATTTCAAATAATACATTAAAACATCAATTCAAAATTTGCCATAGCGAACGTCAAATAAACTTTATATAAATAAATTCATCGGTTTATCAATCAAGAGTCACATGCACAAGTACTTTTTAATTAACTAAATGCTTAGTTAACTTGTTGCTAATTATGATTTGAGATGTGTCTACAAGTGTAACTTAGCTTAGAAATTGACACAATTAACTTTATTATGTACACAATATGTTAAATTGCCAAACACGTCAATGTGTGTACGAAGTATACTTCGTCATGTTTTCATACAAAATAAACAAAGCAACAAACCTTTCAAAAATCTATGTCTTGATAATATTTAGTAGTCTATAATGCCTCGTCGGATATGTGCCAACAAATTCTTTTTTTGACCGTAAAATATATTTTACTTATTATCCCGACCAACTGTTGTTGAAAACAAAATATGAGTAATTTTCTCACCATAAATAATATATATTATGATGTTTACAATTCTTTGTGAAAAACTTTAGATTTGAATAAAATCTTGATGGATATTTAATATATTTTGAATATTTAAGCAATTGAAAATTTTTCTTAGTTACCTTTAATTAGTCGATCTTATTTGGTATTTGATAATGACTATTTACTATAGGAAGTCGAGGTGGTGAAAGTTGACTTCTGTACGGAAGACTGGGAATCAACACAAACAAAGCGAGGGTTTTTCGGAGCATTAAGTTTCATATTAGTGTACGCTGTTCCTGGTAAGTAAAAATATATATAATAATTTACGTTGTCATTAGTAAAATAATTTAAATAATATTATAACTGATTCATAACACTTGCCAATACATAAATGATACAAAAATCTTACTCATCCATTCTCTTTAAATAGTTTTCGAAAAACATCACGTTCTGACAGATATTTTTATTAAATAATAAATTTATTAAATGGAATTTAATTATCACGACTCACGACTTTATTTTATTGTTTTTTTCTACGCTTTGCTTCCTTCTATTAGCACATATATTAACTACTATCCTCAATAACACTGTTGTGTTATTGATTTGTAGTTAGTATGTTGTGTATAATAGTAGTTAATAATTAGTAAAGTATCAAAGTACTATTGGGAGAAATAAAAAACATGTATTTTTCGTATAATAATCGACAGAAGACAAAATATTCTAAAAATAAAAATTCTGGAGCGATTCTTTGCTGTTTAATGATCCCAATCGATATTTAAATTCAAATAAAATATCCAATAATAATCTATTATAAGGAAAATTTACTGTTTCATTCAAAATTGATAAAAACTAGTCACACAAGTGGTTCCGTGGTGTGTTCTTGCTTTCATTAAGTGTAAACAAAATCAATAGTTTTAAGGCAATTGGTAGGATAATTATAAACATCTCAGGGATGTTCATATTTAAATCTTACGAGCTTAAAGTTGTATAACATATACTCAACACCATATGCTTTTTCATCATACTTTATTTCCTTAAAGTTTTGTAACGTGCTTCGAGAAAATTGTACAGCATTGGCTCGTTGTACAAAAGAAATGTTTTATACAATACCTGTCAATAGCTTACTGATCATTTTTTGTCTTGATCAATCGATCCGACATTATTCTTCTGATAACTTTATTTTCATTCACTTTTTCTGGGTAGTATGCATAATATGTGAGTCGTAAATAATTGGTCGATAATCTAATTGTATATTAATTTTGTCAGCCTTAAAAATATTCGTAATAAAATATTTGTCTCTGTCTCTATCTCTCTACAGGATGTATAATGGTATTTGCTTATTCACTGATGGGCCAGCGGTTATGCTCGGTCCGCCCACCATTTGACCATGAAGAAGGGAGTGCTAGTACACAACAAGTAAGATATTTACAGTTAGTTTTGTCTTCATCGACTATAATTGGATTTCCATTCCTGTATATAGTAGTTTTTTCGATTTTTTACTAAAAAGTTGACCTTATTTGTTGTGGCAGAATGTTTTTAAATTAATATTTTATAGAACGTTACCTGTAATGGAGAATTTAATAAAACTAGAAATTAGTGAAACCGATAATGATCATTTGATAAAATTTTGGTATTAGTATAGAAATAATTAATACTATTAAAGCAATCATCTATAATAATTTTTGAGAAAATTCAAAATACAACCTGTTACCTTAAACATTTTACGTATATTATATGTTTGAAAATTCCAAATCAATGAAGGTTTGGTTATTAAATTACACAATCCATTCAAAAATGGTTCTATAGAAACTATACACCTAGGAATTACGTGGTTACCTCTACAGTTCATTTTTTAAATATTCAAACTGATTTTACGCTTAATTAAAAGAGTTTCTGTATTTTTAATGGTAATGTTAGTACAAACTTTTATTTGAGTTGTGAAAATATGTATGATTACTGTAATGTTGCTTTAGGAGCCAAATTAATTTTAGTCTTTTTTATTTTGAAATTTTGGGTACATTACGTTTTTCAATCTGACAGCTTACATACAAAGTATACATAGGGAATGACTATTCTCATTTAATATATATTTATATGGAAGTAAAATGAATTGGGATGAAGCGTAGAGCTTTGTTTTTTTTATATCTACAGAGGTTCAACCATTTTTATTTATTGCGTGTTTCAATACGACCTCAATTTAAAAATTAGAGTACCGAAGCATTCTTTAATAGCTTTTTTTTCTGCATGTGGATAATTTAATCTGAATATCACACTGTTTGATACCGTTCCTTGGACTTCAAGAAGCAAACTTCATGATAATTTCGTACTTTTTTATTTATGAACTCTCATACTCATCTTCATTGCAAACATGTGTTATTTTGTACACAGCGGTCTTAAGAAAACTTACCGTTTCAAAATTGCTTGTAGCAGTTTAGCATCTAAAAAAGTTGGTAAATGTAGCCACTTTTTCAAAACAGTTAACTGAACATCAGCTGATAATATTGGCAATACGTGAATAATTGGCAAATGAAAGTGTTCAATTAATGCGGAAATAGCAGAACACCTTAAAATTGATTAACGTTCAAATATTTCTTCACATTGGATCATTTATAAAAAAAGTGTTTCACAGCTGTGCCGAAGCGGTCAACCGATAAAATAAACATTTCACTTAAGTATCAAGCAAGTGAGCTATAAAACAATTCTCCACGATTATTTATTTTCAAAACATACATCTAAAATAAAAACATTTTAGCTGTTCGCTATTTCGAAACAAAGAAGATATTTCGTTACCTGTCAGACATCGTAACAAATCCGTGGTTTATGTGTATAAAGCAAGGCTCTATTGTAGTCGGTATTTCAGGATAAACTCTATAACTGAAAACATGACGAAATATGTACCTATGTCCAGGGTTATTACCTTGGAGACAATTTATCTCCTTAAATTTCAGCTTTACAAAGGACAATGCGCTTTGTTTTGTGTGATATTAAGACTAATGGTTTTTATTATTTCGTCTACACAGGGCGTGCGGCTGGTAAGAGAACGAAAACGAGTAGCTTGGATATTGCTGTTGCTCGCTGTTTTATTCGCAGTCTGCTGGTTACCATACAATGGAATGCAACTTCTGGTGGACACGGAATGCATTGAACAAACATCGGTCAATTGGATTCTGCCATATGCGCTGCTTCTCGGTAAGTTTATCTTTCTGAGCAAAATAATGCCTGTAATGCATAAATCAAAATGAAGCGCGTGTTGGGAAAGCATACGAAGTCGACGTCTGTTTTTCACTTTCTTCTACTAAATTAATGTTCTGTTATTTATCTTAAATATCATGCTTTCAATCAAAACAATGATAAATAATCAATTATGACAGATCCGAGATTAATCATATATATATAAGTACCTATCTACATATTTTTACCCATATTATATTATTATTAATAACCTCTTTGAAATTTATTAAAAGAAACACAATTCAATTATTTATTCTTCGAGCTGTAATGTACACAACTATGAATAAAAAACTTAATATTACATAAAAATAAACATTAATGAATTGATTGATTTGGTGTTTATTTAGTAGAACTCCATTAAAACACTGTAACGTTTATCAACATTTTCTTATGCATAAAGTAACCATAGTCGGTTAAGCCAATCGAATAAATAAAACAAAAATGTAAAAATGATTTCATGAACTTCCAAGAATAACAACATTATTTGCTGATATTTTTAAGCATTTAAAAAGTTTTTAAAAACAGGAGGCTTATTTAACTTCACGGTGAAGTTTTTTCAGAATAGCTTTGTACGAGTTTAGATAACACTTATCAGAATGTAATTTTATTAACACAATTATTAATTTATCAAAGCAACAACACACTCAAAATATTGTTTGTTAAAAACTTTTGAATGGGTGCTTCACGTTAAGAGATTTAAAAAAATGTTAAAATTGGTATCCTTCTATAATCAAAAAAATACTTTAATCGAAAGAAAATTAATTTAAAAATACATACACACAGTAAATATATTTTAATTTTTTTAAATTAACACCTAAAAAAATATTTAACAAACGATCTTAAAATACAACCAAGACTTGTTTTAAATTTAATTGAGCTAATTATGTGTTAGTAGTAATACTAATTGTTAACGTTATTTATTCAAATGAAACAGTCTGTTAAGAGTTAAGAATGGTTCAATGATAAAATCTCTTTATTATAAATAATATTGCTTTGGTGTGAAAATAGTTGGAAAAAGCAAACTAAATCATTATTTCGCTTTTTTCCTGTTCAATAAACCGACCAAATGATTCTCAGTTCACTATTTTACAAGCTTTATCGTTAATTTATTACGAAAATAGAGCGATGTTAAAAGCTTGTTAAGACAATAAAATGTTCGTGAACGAACAGCTGTCATAGAATAATCAGTTTTCACATTCAAAACATAGACAATTTTTGGTGAATCCAATGAACATTGAATGATAATGAATATTGTTCAATGTCGAAGAATAATTTTCTTTTGAAGAAGTGTTTTTTCGAGAACACGCTTCGTTGTATTCAATGGGTTATAAAATTTGATTGACTTTGGATATCTCAGAACTCATCTTTTAATCTTATCGAGAATTTAATATGCCACTTTACTTTCTTTTATTAACCTTTTCACTCCAATTTGGGTATTTTTTATTATGTTTTAGTGATGACATTTTTTTTCATATATAGATACAGTGGGGCACCGATCTATCGTGTTTAATGGCTTTTTCTAAAAAACAATGCATACGTGAATATTTAAATCTGCTCACATTTTCCAGGGCCTTATAAATATAGATAAACGCGGGGAAGAAAAAACTGCGTAGATCATAAATTCACATATACATAACTTGATGAACAAAAATTTGCTAAGTTACCAAAAATGATTCTTGATTCATCTTGCAATTATATTACTCAATAAAAATTGATAACTATTATTGCACACATTTCAATCCAGGAGAATTGCAATCGCTAAGTTTTAAAACAACTTTCACTTTTCAAAAAAAAAAAATCTTTTACTTTTGAAAGCCTGAGAACATTCGACCACCACTGCTACTTTATCTTAAATATATATGTTAATATACGTGATACAATGTGTAAACATTCATTATTCTTAAATCATTGTTTTTTACGTAAGATAACGTTATCTTATCTCAAACGCACATCTTTCAACAAAAATTCCAAATCAAATGGATGCTTTTTACATTAAAAGGTGTAGATAAGAAATCGCGTTCACAGTTTGATATCGCCAGTCTAGAATAAACAAGAGTTCGATTATTGTCTCATTCATGCGCTACTAAAAAAAAATAATTATAGGAAAATTATTGATTTTTATATTTATTTTTTTATAGAACGATGTATAAAGCATACAATAACATTTTGTATGCAATCTATGCCAATAAAGCCATAACACTGGAGTATTTTTAGTCCCCCCCCTTCGGATCACAAGCTATTTTTCAAGCACCGTCTTTCGAGGGTTAAGAATATATCAATTTTAATAGGGAAAAGGGTCATTCACTCATTGTGGTTGTATATATATTTACTTCACTTCTGAAATGAATGGCAATCTACGCCTTTGAAGTGAATTCAAAACTTAGTGACTGCGTTCGTCTGGTAAAATCTGGTAAGCATGGAACTTTACCCCGAAATCTCCTTGCCTGACGAGCTAATCTGTCCTGAAGTCGACTGTGCGCAGCTTTTACGAGATTTTCCCATGTGCGCTTTTGACGTTAGTAGTATCGCCAAATGTAAAAGAACGTGCTTCGTGTTCTGATTTCTTGCGCAAAATACAGTAGTTCAATAAAATGCGCAGGTGGAATATCTTATACGTATTACAATTAATAGGATAATAAACATTAGAAATAATCATTTTCCGAAACGTAGAGCAATAGGAAATATCGTTTAAGATATTTGAAAAAATGACGTAGCCCTTTTTTGAACGATCTTTCAAATTATTTTATGCACATAAAATGCAGCTATTTAAATAGGTATAATGATGATTGCATGGTGAATATAGAGAGACAACGGTTTTTAAATAAAATATTTATTCAGAAGACTTTTGTATTACAATACTTAGTGATAAATCAAGAGGCTGTCATAAAAAATAAAATTTCCGGTACTTTTTTGAACAAAACGACAATATGTATATTTTTAAAAAAAATTAAGCTCACGGAAGTTAGTGAAATTGTGATTTTAGGGATTTATATTATTTGATAGAAATCTCTTAAAAAGTTAGGTACAAGCTTATTTTTTATCTTCTGGATAAAAAATATACTTCATTTTGATTTTAATAGTTATTTGGCTTGACAGACAATCAAATATAAACTTATTTCTCATCAAAACACATTTCATATCATAAAATTATTCAAAAATTTTACTTAAAAATAAAATTCATAGTATTTGTTACTCTTTTAAAAATAACTGCAAAGACAACTTACTCTTGCATGTTTTCACAATCTATCAGCTCTCAATCCATAAAAAAAAAATTAATGATTTATGGAAATTTCTCAATTAAATTTTGCATAGAAAATTGAACATAACTTTTCTTTCTATTTTAAACGCTTAATCTTTTTAGATATTTAATGTGAATAAATTTATTAATTTTGTAACTAAGGATATAATAAAAACGTAATTAAGTCATAGCCAAAAAGCCCATCAATACAATGATATAATTGTTTTTTTCACAGGTCATGCAAATTCAGCAATAAACCCAATAGTTTATTGCTTCATGACAAGAAATTTTCGAAGATCTGTCAAAAAGCTGCTTTGCAGGACTCCTGACGACCTCTCAGCTCGTCAGCACCAAAGGTGTAAAGTAAGTATTTTTTCTATCTTTTAAATGTGAGTTTGTTTAATATTCTTCCAAAGTATGTGATAATTTTTCTAATGTTCTTATAATATCAAAGAAAAACTCTTTTTTTTTCAAAATAGTCGGACATAAAAGCGCATTTTGCAAAAACATTAAATTACGGTGTTATTCGCGCGAAAAATAAATCTAAGAAACAAGAAATTCGAATCAATTTTTTTATCATGTTAACCGAATGAAATCGTTTTCATTTGACAGTAGAAGAGTTTTTTACAGCAAAAAAAATATTTTTGTAAATTAAACTCTTGCTACTTTGAAAAAATGTTTGCAAAACTTTTCAAATTCTATTTTTAATTGCTTTAAGAATCATAATACTCGTTATGCTACAAAACAAAATAAATTAAAATGGAACGTTGAATAAAACACTCCATCGATTAGCTGTCATCAAATTTTATCATTAAAAAAAACAAGTTTTTCAAGTATTGTAGAACGTCGTATGAATTTATTTCAGAGATAATTTAAACTTCATTTATGCAAATCATTATTGAAAAGCGTTTATTCGTAGAACTTTATCGTATGTTTATAGTAATAGTTTAAGAAATAATGTAGGCATTTAAATCATATTTCTGTTTACAAACTGTGATAGACTAAAAATATGTCTCCTGAGACCTTAAAAATGGGCTAGGAAAACTAAAAAATATTAGATTTTCCATTGTAATATCATAAAAATACGGCCGTTAAATTTGACAAGGCATCTGAAAGGCTGTTAAATATCTTACCCTGAAAAATATCCCCAAGGGATTCTGTTTACCATCTGACCAATACACGATCGCCCTTTTCCCCTTGAAATAAAATCACATTACTTTGAACATGTTTTATAAAATATTGGTTGAATCTATTCAGTATTTTCCTTTTTTCGGATGAATTATCGATTGTGTTTTTATGCATATTCTTAATTGGTGTTACATCTAAAAAAATGTTCTTTAAAATTATCAAAGCTTGACTTATTACCAGGGCTGTGGAGTCAGTGAAAAAAGTCCAACTCTGACTCCAGCATGTACCAAAACCACGACTCCGACTCCAACATTGAGCAAAAACACGACTCCAACTCCGACCAAAAAAAGTTCAATATCGTCACTTTTTTCCCCCAATTTTCCTATTTATGTGTATTCAATTACATATCAACCCTATCAATGTGACCAAAAGCTAAATTTGACATATAATATGTGAAATAAAAAGTTCAAAATTTTCAAAATTTCCGACTCCGAGTACGACTCCGGCCAAATCGCCGCGACGACTCCGACACCACAGCCCTGCTTATTACTTTCAAAGATTTTTTTGAACTCATTAACGCGATTAAAATCAAAACCTGATTATCTTTACAAATTATCAACTTTGTTTTATATACCATGGAACTTATTTTATATTATTTGAATAGTTTGAAGCTCAGACAATCTTAATTTTTTTTTTCAAATTACATTAAACGAAATAGATAATAATTTATCGATTACTTATCAACTACTCAATTTAATATCAATTTTGATTATTTTGAAGTTTTTTTTGTTTGAAAAAATTTCTCATAGCCTCTTTGAAGTAAAAAAACAGTCTTAAATTCCACTCAAACAGACCCTGAATTCATTAATAATTATATTTGGATTGAATTAAATCAATCATAATTTACCGGGAAAGATCAAGAAATTTATACAATGCGTATCAGATGAGTATTCTGATTTCAATTTCATGATTCACTTCAAATTACAATAGAATTAACGAGTTTTCTAAGAATTAATCGACATGACTTGATAACATAAATCATATATCAATCAAATAATAAGTGTTTAAACGATTTTATCACTAGCTTGAATTGAAAATTGTATCATGATTTAAGAGTTTTTCTTTAAAACAAAAGATAAATATATTCGCGTACTGCTTTACATCACATTTCCTGTAGCCGGTAAAATGTCTATGCTCGCTTGCCCTTTGTAAAGCCTATGTTCCCTTGTCGTTGTTTTTTGCTTTAAACTCCATACTTTCTGCAACACGATTTCTGAACCCCCGTTGCCTTGAAGCGCCTCAGAATGAAGCGGTATTTCACCTTCTCAAAACATCAACTTGATTGACGACTTTGCTTAAGCTCATCGTAGCTTTCAATTCTTTTCACGAAATCCAGAGTTAGCACTAAGAACACTAAAAAGATACATATCTTATTTCTTTGAGAAACTTTTAAATACATGTGAAATACCCAGTATTTTAGTTTTTGACTGTTTTATTACAGCCTGTAAAAACGACACTGGAAATACTTTTTCCAAAACAGTTTTTTTAGAATACAAATTGTAAAAGACTAAAAGTTTACATCAGGAATCCCAAAAAAAAATTCTTCATGCTTTCTCTATCTCTTGTTCATATTTCAATTTCTAAAAGTAGTTCAACTCAAACTCAAACGGTGCATTCTAAATAAACAGTATTTTTTATTGAAAACATCTGATATACAGCAACTCTATAATTCCACTTGGGAACCTCTGGCTTTTGCCTTATAAATCAAAACACATTATCGAAGTGAAAATAACATTTCTTTTGATATCATCATTTTACATTATTGGTTCATGAGCCCAAGTCTGGGCTAGTATTTATTTTTTTGAAAAAATGCTCTTTAAATTAAATCCATGATATATTATTTATGACATTGCACTGTTTCTATAAATTCAAAGTGAAAAACGATCCTTTTATGTGATTCTGAATAGTAAATAGAATAAAAGTTTTTTTATGTTTTTAAGAACATAGATTTTTCTCAGTAAAAACGAATGACAGGTGCATTTATATTGTCGTATGTGACCTTTTATATTTTTTATACGGTAGCTTACTTTAAGAGTTTTTGAACCTATGCCCATATAACAATCCAGGTGTGAGGCATTGATCTAAGATATTACCTTCTCAGGAATTCAGCATGAGTTAGCTGAGATAATCCAAAGCTCTACTGACATATTTAGCCTGCATGTGGCTATTATCGTACCACGCTTAAATATTGAAGAAATGAAGAGGATTTTTTAAAACTTAAGAAATAAATATTCAACATATTTTATCGCTAATTTAATCATTACTTTAGACATGGTAAAGTGGTATTCGGTGATACAAAAGTAAACATGTTTATTTTTAAATAATACTTATGTTGAAGTTAAATTCTTTTTTCTGAAATATGGCGAATGAAAAAGATAGAATTTGAACTAATGAGCAAGAAATATTACTAACGCACTAGATATCAAGGTGGTAAAATCACGCGCTCAATTCACTTTATGATTTAATTGAAAAGGAAAACCTTATCATTTTTCCTCGCCGGGGAAATATACTGGATTGTTGTTTTATGGCTCGAATATAAAAGAGTACTATGCGCGTATTTATTGGCCTCATGGAACCATACTGTGCATCGCAAAAAATGGTGTGGGGCTTAATACATCGGTGTTGTTTGGGCATAACCCGAAAACTGATGTTTGAAAAATGTAATGAGTAGGTACTTTAAGATATAATTTTACTATTAATATTTGAACTCCTACAAACCGTTATTATTTCGATGATTAATGGAATAGCCAAAATTCTGATAATAGTTTATTAGTTCTCACTAGTGACAATGGCTTTGCTCTAACGTTTAAGTGGGCCCAGGCTCAATTCCCGGCAAGCACATTTTTTTTTCAATTGAAAATAGATCTTCGACTGGGTGTATGTTATTTTTCGTTGATTTGTTCTCGACTGATTCATTATTTGTCATCGAGTTTATCTTGCATAACTTTGGCGCATTGGCGCTATAAATATTTTAATTAAAAAATTGCATTAAAAAATTAAAAAAAAATTAGCTGGAATGCCAAATATTTTTTTATTTTTTAAAAAAAACATCCTTCTGTAAATTAAATATTTTGCAGTTATCAGGCTATGCCCAAGCAACACCGATATATAATATTCAAAAATTCTAAAGTGTACCGAAGCTGAATTTTATTTGAAAACGCAAGCGCTTATCAATCATTTTATAAAATTAAAAACGACGTAACATCTGTTTTTGTGAAATGAAAAAAACTTTGCAATCCTTTTACAGCGCGTATAAATCTTTTGAATAACAATAAAAGGGTTTTTTTTAATTTAACTAGAAAATAAACGGTATTGTTTTATTACTTAATCTGAATTTTTTCTACTGTATCCACATTTCAATTATTCTAAAACAAATTAAAATATAAGTCGTACTTACAACGTAAATTTCTGAAGGATATGGTTCGCATAAAAAAAACTGTATCATTAATGCCATACGGTACCGCTGGTTTGACACCAAACGTAGCGCATCAATTTTCACTAACTATCTTTTTTGACTAGCGTACTGTGGAAATTCTGCTCACGAAATGATTTATAGATATTAAACCGTCGAAAAATTTTCCTCCGCGAATTGTAAATAGCTGGTATTTTGCAGTGCCAAAACATTTCATGTCTGTCTATTGGTGATTATATTCCATAATTAGGATAGCCATTTCACGGCTCTTCATTTTTTTATGATAAAAACGTCCTTATAACTCCCAGCAATATGTATATGATACATTGAAACTGTATTCTCAGTAAAAAAATATTCTTCTCCAAACTGTCATTGAAATTAAATTTGACCGCCCTATCTTTAGCCCTATGTATGTTTGTCTGTGTTTTTCTTTGGTTCTCTTTTTATGAAAGGGACTAATTGCTGATTTTGTTTCATTGAAGGAAACCAAAATTTAAGGCCGGCAAATCATCGACTTGGGCCAATAACTTCAATGATCGTTACCAGTGAAATCATGAAGTCATACAAATCTATTACTTGATACATTTTCACTGAGAATACAGTTTCACTGTAACATATATAAGAATGAGTTTTTTGATGCTTTATCGACCATTTAATGCAAGTATTTTTAGCCACATCTGCTCTCAATTTAGAGCCCTTAGTCTCTTTATTAAGCTTGCTTTTACATATGTAGTTCTATGAATACTCCTTTATGTTCATTTTATGAGAATCAAATAATTTACCTTTATGGTATAGAAGTATCAGAATATTTATTTTTTTGAAACACATTTATACGAACAATCCATGGTTGCATTAAACACAAATTTTCTTAAGCATGCTCACTTTCAATAGTTTAAGTTTTCTAAGAGTACTTGGCTATATATTTCTTTCAACAAATCAATATTCTTGAGAATGTCAAACTAACTGTTATATATATATTAAAGATACAAAAATTATTCTAGTTTGGGACATCTTTTTTTATCGTTTAAAAAAATAATAGCCTTAGTTCGATTATCAAAGTCATCGGCTTCAGTTTCAGAGCTCACGGGTTCAAGTCTCAGTCAAGCTTTGTAATCGGGTTATTGATTTCCATTCGAAGATATGAATTTCTGTTTTGTCTAAAATTCTCTATTAAATCAATGCGATCCTAAAACCCGGACGTAGCAAGAGCAATTAGCTAAACACTAGTCATTTTATATTCACATCTTGTTTATCCCTATAGTAACGAGAGCTTGACCAACTGAGCAATGAGCGTTTCTCGTGTGAAAACTTCCGTTGAGGTTAACTCCGTATGATGTCTATTTGCTCCACATTGGGAACGGACATTGAAAGAAAAAGAATGTGAGGAAGATTGAAGAATTATTTGATTAATCATCAAGAGTCAAATAGTACTTTATGACCAGTCCAATGGTATAGTGATTACTTATCAATATAGGCATTTTATTAAAATCCTTTTTACTACATTGAAAATACTCAATTTTACATTTTTTTGAGCTCACAAAACCAGATAATTGAAAATATTTTCATCTTGTTGCGACATTCTATAATTTAATTGAGTACGAGAACATATGTTCATAATTATGAAGTCATGAAGCAAGAATATTATTTTATTACAAAGTTCACAAAAATCCAAGAATAATTTGTCTTATTTCACTAACTATACTGCTTTTTTTATTTTAATTTACTGAATCTGGCGCCTTTTTTAAATTATTCAATCTTATTTATAAACGTAGGTGTGAGTAAATCGTAAACTTTTTTCGGTGAAATTAAAATAATATTTATATCTTGCGACTCATTGATGGACACGGTTCAGCAGGCAAAAAAAATGTATCAAATAAAGATCAGCCATCAATATACTATTAAAATCTGAAAATTGTATTTTTTTTATGTCAGTCAGATTAATAATTTTAAACAAATCATATATCTTTTGGCGAGACAAACCATTGGCCGTGGTAACTGATGTTTCAATAAATTATTGAACAACAAAAAGTGTGAAGTAAATCGATCATGAAAAAATATCTTTATTTAATTCTGATTTAGTTCTTTACAATTGAAAATATCAATTATTTGCTGCTGAAATTTTTCGTGATTGAACATTTGAAAAATACATAAGGTAAATAATCATTATGCAGGATCCATGGTGCAGAAGTAAACGTCGTTGGCTTGCGTTACATACCACCTGGGCTCGATTTCCGGTACGAACAGATTTTTTTAGTCGATAAATCGATTCTTTCGAATGCAATGGGTGTTTGTGGTGCTAAAAAATCCCTTCCCACCCTTCCGATACCAAAAAGCAGCGCGTAGCGAGAGCGATTAGCTAACCACTAGACCTGTCCTAGTTCTCGTGTATCTTTTCTCTCCCTACTCTATTCCAAAAAAAGGAAGTTAATCAACCTAGTACGTAGTATCAGTTATCGTTATAAAAAAAAAATATTTTCAAGTATGAATTTGTTTGTGAAAAGTTTTTCGATCAGAAATTTAAACAACATTGGCAAACTAACAATCAAATAATTATGACATTTTTCTACCGATGAGTAAATCTTTAGACTTACCAACAATCCAAGTGTCTTTATAACGACCTTCGAACGCACGAAAATGACTTCGGTCGCAAGAGATAGGGCAGCGACGTGGGTGGAAAATGATTCACTCAGCCATGAAAAGTTTTGGAAATGCTGTTGTACACTAATGAAAAAGATTGAAAAGGAAACCTCAATTAATCCTCTCCGACCTTTCTAAATATAGCATTTAATGGCATTATTACATTAATCGTTCATCTTTAAAAAGTGTATTAAAAATGAATAACGATTTTGTTTCGGCGATAACAATTTTTCAAGCTCTTTATCTCGTGAATCGGGAGATGTTTTGGACGTGGCGTGTTTTATTGTATACATTATTCTCCAGAAAAACAAGTCAATTCCGTAACGGATTCAAATTACAATGATACCACTAACACAAGATACATAAACAAGTGAAATATTTTGTATGGTAATTTTATTTACCTACGTACATCATACAATATTATAACTTTAGCATTTTATAACTTACTAGCTGGTACCCGGCAAGCGTTGCAATGCCAATCAAAGAAAGAAAGTGTTTTTGTTTTAATTATGTATGGCTGTATGTAATGGCTGTACTGATTCAAAAACCTTCAAAGGTATATACACAACAAATCTTCAAAGCTTTATCGCAATCGGATGAACTTTATAGGTATGCATACGGAACATACAAAAAATCATTAATTTTTATATGGAAAGATAGATAGAAATCTTCTTTGGCGTCCACATACCAAATCACCAAAGTTGTATAGCAATCAGATGAACGGTATAGTATCGCAAATTAAAAATAATAGGCAATTAAAAAAGTTTTGTGGGTGTCCACACAACAACTCACCAAAGCTTAATTTTTTTTAAAGCTAAGATTTTCTGATTAACCTGGCAACAGTTGAAATTATTTTTATTTCAAATTTGAATCGAAAAAATATTCTAATATTTTTATTATGTTGAAATATTTAGTTTAACGCTTTACGGTTAGGTTAGATTATTCGAAAGCGTGTTTACCGACATAAAGCTTCAGTAAATAGAGTTAACGTTAGTAATTTTTTTCCTAGATTTAAAGTGCTATGGCAGTTTTAAATTAAAAGATATTATCACAGGAATACGATCTCTGAAACATTAATAAAGGTCACTTCTGGAATCATAACGAAGCTTTTATTTGGGTAACACAATTATTATAGGTTAAATAAATCGTTCTTAAATGTCAAACAAACAAACCTAGAATTAATATTGAAATGAACGTATTATCGGAACGTTGCTTTAATCATTTTCAGGGGTTTTCAAAATTTACTTGCTTGCTATTTTTTTTCGCTTTTATTTATATTCAAACCATTGCGGCATAAGACAAATTTATGTTTCGTTAAATTCTGGGGGTAAATTACAACCCTGCCAACCGAGATCTTCTGTTCTAGAATGATAAACAAAAATATTAATATTCCACCATTTTATTATGGAATCAAGACAGGTTTTACTCATTCGAAGCATTTGTAAAGGATGAACATCAATCTTTAATTATCTTTAAAAATTCGGAGAAAAGTTATAATAAAGTAACTATCGAATATAACTTTTAAGGTGTTCATTGTCAATACTTTGTGGAATGGCTTTATGATAAAAATAATAATTCATACTTTCAGTGGATTCGGCGGTAACTTTGTGGAAGTTCATTTTAATATAAAATTTTAAATAACTTTGATTATTGCAACCCCTATCTGATTGGTTGCATCTCGTTAGTCAATATTTTGTAATGTTAACGTCAATAGTAGTAAAATTATTTGTTTGCTTTGTTTTGATTCTATAACCCTCTACTTGTTTCCCGTAAAAGGGAAAAATCCTAAACTCCATTTCATAATTTTATCATTTTAAAATATTAAAATCAATCTTGCTTCATAACTTAAGCCAACTTTGCGATAGTAAGTTCCTCTGAAAGGAAAACACGTCCACAAAGTAGCACAATAGTGGAATAATCAAAGTTATTTTAAATTTTATATCGTAATAAAACATTGTCATTACTTATCCCGCAAAAAATTTATTATACATCAAGACCGGTTTCGCTCGTAGCTCAAACTTTTTATTACACGGAAATGTGAGAGCAATGTATAAAGATATACATTATAAAAATGTGACAAAGAAGTTACTTAAATAAAAGCAGTATTCACGTGGTGCACAAAACAGTCGAAATAGTAAAGTAGTAAACAAATTTCATTTAAAATATGTCACTATATTCAGATGTGAATGAAAGATTTTCAATGTTGTATTTTAAGCAAATTTTGTGGAATAATTTGAAAACATTTTAGCCATTAAATTAGATTTATCGATTAAAGACTTTTTTTATGTAATAATATAAATTTCATATTCAACTTAGGCGTATTGGAATATTACTACTGAAAATGGAAAAGACAAAAATCATATTTAAATAAAATGAATACACGCAAAGAAAAGCATGTCACGATGTCAATAAAATGAGTTTTTAGTCTATCAACTTGACATGTTTTATCAAAAAACATTATTAGTTGTATAATACGGCTAAAAAAGACAAAATAAAAAGAGTGTGTCAAATCATATGTGACAATTATAACGACACTTTGATTCATATGTTCACACCACAGTTTTTACAGTATTCTAGGAACTGATGGTTTGATTCTTTTTTTTCTCTTCAGTATAATATTATATAAAATAATGTATGTTACGAAAATTCTACACTACTTTTAAACGTAATTTACATAAAAAATATTTGCTTTTATTAATAAGCAAATGCTACACAAAAAACGTTTGTATTAAATCATCCTTGTGGTTGTGTGGTCCACTGAGACGTCCGTTCACATCCATGAACCTCTGTCTAGCTTACTAATTTAATTGATGATCGATTCATGGATTGCATTCAATTGCATCGACGTCCTTGATCTTTGCACTCTCCTAACACTCATCCAGTCATATCAAAACCTCTGTTTAGTTCTTCTAAAATAGCCCTCTCTAAAAAAGAGATTAATCAATTCCCATGAAAATATAAATCGAAAACTTGCAAAAAATGATGTATGCGAAACGTAGTCGCATTTTAACAATACTTTCAAAATCAATTATCTTTGAAATATATCCAAAAAACAATTTAATTTTTACTTTAAATATTCACTTTAAATTCTGCGATAAATCCTTAAGCTCGGCAAACTTTAAACACAAATCATTTATTCTGTGGAGTGAATAGATATTTCAATACTTGCTATCAAGATTGTTTGAGAAAAAAGATCTTTTGATGGGATAAGCCGTTATCAAAAATCATGATTTGAGCTTCTTCGCGTGAATATTTTCTCGAGATTAACTTATCCACGTGTAAATAGAACTCGGGTTTTAAAAATAGATCAAATTTATTTTTTCGATCTAGGTATCTCAGTGTGTACTTTGTCACTCAAAGCGAGCGTCTTGTGACAATTCCTTTCTGTTGAACCGTATTTCCGGTTCCCTGGCTTGAATGCTTGCGGTAAAATTTTCCCAACCACCTGAACTCGTCTAAAGGTAAAAGTTGCGGTTTTCTTCAATCTATCACTTTATTGTATTAAGATTTTAGCAGAATTGTCGCTTTTGGAAGTGAATATACCATTTCCACATTTGCAAATTGCTTTACTATATGCATTTTAGAATAAAGACTCACAAGATACTTTATCATGATTTCACAAATTCGCTCAGCAACTGATCAGAAAATAAGTAACGTGTTAAGAAAATGATCTAATTACTAAACTCAAATTATGAATTTAAAAATGTATTTTGCGTTTCATATCTTATAGCAAACATCATAAAACGAAAATTATAAAATAAAGTTATTACTATAAAAATAATAAAACATTTTTAGTACTTATTCCACATAAATTTTATTGGATCAGGACCGGTTTCGCTCATGGCGAGCATTGTCAACTGATAAGAAATACAACGAAACAGTGATATGTATACAAAAGTTAAGTAAGAAATACAAGGTATGACAAACAATTGGTAATACAACTAAGCAAATAAATTTACGCAAAATACAAGAAAAATAGACAATAATTAAATGTTGAAGATCTCTTAGCAATGCTAGCTAATACATCAAAAATCAATTACGTATGAATAGTCTCATTGACAATCTTTTTTTGAAAGGGAACACCTTAAAACCTACGTGGTCGTAACAAAGACAAATCAATTTTCTTTGTCAAAACTTGTTTGTCACGTAGGTCTTTTGAATCTCCAGTTGCAAGGGCTATTCGGCTGATAAATGTTGACATCTTCGGCAGTGAACTTGATGTATTTAAAAAATTATGTTTTCATGTAAATAATATGTTTCTGTTTTGTTTCTTATTTTTGTGTAATATTTTATGTAATCTTTATTAATTTCTCAAATGCATGGCGCAATGGCGCTTGCTGTAATGCCATGTATTTTTAATAGTTTTTTGCCAATACGTTAAAAGTGAAAGTTGTTACAATTTGAGAGAAATATTTCAGTTCGCCTAAACATGATGAAGAAATAAATAAAAGCATATATGTATATTAAAACTAAGTCCACTACCAATGTGGAGCATATTTAGACTTCCAACAGAGCTTAAAAAGTTTTTTTCTACTGGAACATATCAAAATCTCTTGTTTCGAAAACGATGATGGTCCCTTGGCATCACTGGTAGTTAGTTGATTGCCCTTGCTACGCTCTATTTTTAGGATTGGATATGTGGGCGGGAATTTAATACATCACAGGCATGCATGTCTTTGCCCACACATCCATAAATCGAATGAAAAGTCAATTAATGAAACTTTCCGGTACTGCGATCCGAACAAACCGATTGACTGAGATTATGTCGCTGGTATTCGTGGTAATCAAAACCAATAACGTTGACCACTTGGCCAAAGACTGGACTAGATATTGTTTGTACGTTTCATTCTTGTACACAAATGATTGAACTGTTTAAATGTAGTACATATAAAACTATTGAAATTTAATTGTGTGTACTTTATATAATTCTTTCTTTTATGATACATAAGCCAAAATTATAATATTTATTTTTAATGTGTTTTTAATTAACTTGTTTTGATTAAAAAGAATACCTCGTGTCCAACAGAAATTTAACTATCAAATCTAGGTTATCAATGCATTTTTTTTCTATCTCATATCAGCATTTAAGTGGATTAATGTACATTATATTATAAAGTTTTAATTTTCTGATTGAATAAATATTAATCACTCGAAATAAAGTGTAGAGGAATAAAATATTAATTACCTTAGTTTGTACACCTTATATTTTTCCAAATCTTTTGTAAGCTCTATGTGGTATAATAATTAAAATTTATGAGTATCCATTTTTATTAATAAATCTTGAAATACACTTGCTTTGACTATATTATCATTATTAATAATAATAAATAAATATTGGCTACACATTTTTCGGTTCTACATATTTATTTTTTAACATTGCTTATCAAGATGATTATGCTTAAAATATAAATTAATCTTGAAAATAACTTTATGTTATTACAATCACAAAGCTTTCTTATTCAAAAGAGTATTTTTTGTTAGATTAAACTTATTTTTTGTTCGTTTTGATGCTTAATAATACGTTCAGCTCATTTGATATGCAAGTTATAAAATAACTGAAAGAATTTACTCAAAGAACGAACAATGTACTTATCATTAATTATTAAATCCATGAGCAAACTCTGCGTTTGAAGGAAACTAGACTATACCTTGGGAAAATATTATTTTCGTCAAAAACATGATAGGTACATAACAGCCGTCTCTTTCATGTCATTATGAGGTACAGCTGCAGCAGGACATTTTATTAGCTATGCGCTCGTATTTCGGTCGCAGTCCTGTAGTCCCTATGGGGCTTTAACCCAATTTCATGTACGCCACATAACTATTTTGGTGAAAGTTTAATTTTATTATCTATCCACGCATATCATATTTCAAAGCTACTTTGGTTCATTCATTATTATTTCACAAAGAAAGCCGCGCATAGCTAACAACATTATCATTACTATAGGGTATTTTTATAAGGACGCTTAGTTTTGAAATGTAAATAAAACAAGTTGTTTGTGAGATTTCGACTAAATTTTAATTTCATTTGTAAGTATATTTTACGGCATTAAATATGGAATATAGCATCAAATGTCTGCCAATATCCATTCATTATAAAATGGGCCATGTCGCTAAAGTTGACTTTTATTGACAAATTTGGGTAAACTTCCAACTGCTCCAGAACCCAATCAGGCGTTGTCTGTGGTCGTTTACCTGAAGTTCTTTGGTTAGTTGGATTTTATACGGGTGCAGACATAAGGCCCGATTCAAAATTCGCCAAGTTGAAGTCGCAGAAAAGCCAAGTTCTTGTGAACAACGAGAAATAAGCTGCCTTGGGTTTTCCTGTACACTTTCACACACAGCAGCAATGTTTTCACCAGATATTGTATTTTGATGACGTACAGGTAGGTGTTGGCCGATTATTTACCAAACTGGTTGACTCAAATTTGGCTACTAAGCAATGAATAATCTACTCAGCAGGACAAAGTAACATATTTTGAGCGTCCCTATTGAAATACCCTTTATAACTAAATTGATGATATCTTTGTATTCTTGACTTCATTTTGAATAAGATTTCTGCATTTCAAATTTATGTATTTCTAGAACAGTATTCAATTTGTATAAATAGAACTTGAACTGACATTCGTGCACTTGAAATGCATGAAAAAGCTGGAAGGTGAAACCCCGGTCGTTAGTGACAAAACTCATGGAAAAGTAAACGATTTAAATGTTATATCGAAATTAAATAAAGCACTTTCAAGTAAATAACTTGTTTGAGATATGTTTAGCTTCTTTGACATACTTTTTAAGACTACATTATTCACTTATGTGTACATATAATAATTCAAACTCTTGGAAACGGACATGGCTAACAATATCACAAATGATTTAATTAATAATATGCAATTTAATACAATTTTGATTATTCCACGCACTTTGTTACTTATTGTGACACGTTTTTCGCCTCTTAGTTAACGTCAGTAGAAGTATAATTATTGTTTGTCTTGTTTCTATCCTCCCCTCCATGCTTCCCGTAAAAAGGAACAATCCCAAACTCCATTTTGTAATATATCATTTTGAAATATTAGAATCAAATTTGCCACGTTACAAGCAAATTTTCCGATAGTTAGTATAAAGATGCCGCTGAAAGAGGCGAAACACGTGTCACAATTAGTTACACAATACGTGGAATAATCAAACTTATTTTATATTAAAATGAACATCTACAAAGTTAACGCCGATTCCATCGAAAGGATTTAATTTATCTCTACAATATTTCATTCGATACTCAACACACAATCATATAAATTAATAAAATACCAGTAGAATAGTGAATATATACTTATTTTCTACTGCACTGCGTCTATAAATATATTTAACGAAGGTATTATTCGAGAATCCATCTAAGATATTTGTAAGTCGCGTTATCTGCAGCTCATCCATCATTTTGTAGAAGGACATATTTGTTGAACAAAAACCAACGATAATGATTGTCTATCTTTTTTTTTGAAAAACTTTCGAGTTTAGTCAATTTTCACAACAAAGCTGTTAAGTAAGCACCAAATATATTGCCGAATATTTATTTTTTTTATCTTTAAAAAGAAAAATAAGCTTACACTTGTTCAATCAAAAAAGTGACATAGAGATCCAATTATATTAAAAGTTTAATTCTTGTACATTTATCTTTATTATGTAATATTGCATCCGTAGTTGATTATAAAGGGTTCCCGAAAACATTTTTAAAAAAAATCCATTTTGTTAATTAAAAGATAATTTTATACTGTACAAATATCTGTACAGGTCTTTAAATGGGGACACTCAATCTTTTTTAGGCCATTAGAAGTCATTGTAAAAGTGATATCTATAATTTATTTTTCCATTTTTTAGTAGTTTATAGCAAATCACCATGGAAGGTCAAAGCATTAAACAACGTGTGCAAATCATAAAATTTTATTATCAAAGTCACTGCTCCGTTCGAGAAACGTTCCGCCAACTTTCGTCAAAAAGTCATCTTTAGCGACGCCCAATTTTGGATAAATGTATATGTGAACAAACAAATTTGTCGGATTTGGGGCTATTTAAATCCATAAGAGATACACCAGTACCGAATGCATCCCGAGGAAATCATTTTGTGCAGATTCTAGTCTGGCAGAATTATCGGTCCATACTTCTTCCACAATTAAACTGGCATTGCCATAACTCTCAACGGCGAACTACAGATTGATGATAAGCTACTTCTTGTGGCCTAAGCTAGATGGTATGAATACCGATAACATGTGGTTCCAACAGGTCACCGTTACGTGCAACACAGCATATGCCACGATGGACATTTTCTACGATGAGAGTTTCCTTATTCAAAGATCCTATATATTTGTAAATTTTCATCGGGAATATTCGAAACTGAATTTGACATCGTCGAGACATGTCCATCACAGTTCGAAATATTTTTATAAATAAATACAAAAATAGTCTCACAATTTATCGTGGATTCTATAAAAGTGTCGATAACGACTGGAAAAGGGTTGCTGAATAGCTTTTCAATATGCAGGACAGCTCTACACATGTATAATAGTAGCATCCCTCCCTGCAGTAATTTTGGGTAGAGAGTAAATAACGCCTTTTTGCACTTGGAAAAACTTTTTGAAATGAAACTTTTTGAAAAATCTCCTAGGATTGTTGAGTGACGTCAAGGCTGGGAAAACTAGACACAAATACCACTCTAAAGATCTTCGAAAGGAATTGCAGTTCGTGACCTTAGCAAGAACATAAAACTATTTACTCAGAAATATAATAAATTTATCAATCTTTCCAATTTTATTGGCTTTTACGTTAGAGTGCTAAAAATCTATTTCAATCGAATCTAAACATTGCTCCAGTTATTCTTTTTTTATATTTTTTCAATAAACAAATAAAAAAGATAAATATTCCGTTATATATAAAATTATTCAAAAAATTCACACAATGGTGGAAAAAGTTTTAAATTATAATCACAAAAAACCAATAACAACGTTCTGTTTTATTATATTGTTTTGAAACACTAAATTTAAGCGATGTTGTAAAAATGAAGTCGAATTATTTTCATTTGTGATGTTGATGTAACTTTTTTAACAAGTTTTATAATAGCATGTGTCAAAACAACTCTTTGAGCTAAAATTCATGGGCAGTACCTCGAAAGAATCACAACTGACACATGGATTGTGTTCATTCACCTGAAAAAATACATATATGTATATATGCCTGAAATAAGCAGTTTGTTTTCATATTTTTACTACAGGATTACACAAGAGACTGTGTAGAAGAGTCGATTTGTATCTTCGAATATGACAGTTTATGTATTTTGCGAGGAGATATCTGTACGATTTGCGGTTAGTAAACAATTTTTTTTCAGAAAGAAAGTTAATCAGAATATACCCATAGCAAAAAAAAATGTTACATTTCAATGAAACGTATAATTCAGTAATTCCAACAAAAAATTTTTTAGTTCATGATTTTGCTTTTCAGCAAGCAAATGATATCCATTTTAAAAACTATAATATCGTTGTTTATTATGTCTAATGCATATACGTATGAGACTCGATTTAAATATAAAACATCAAAAGTTTTTTTCTCCTCATAAAATAACATTTAGATTTAAAAGATGTTTCAGAGTTGTATTAATAGTTTTTTTTGGGAATGTTTACTTAGTTTTGGATTACGTGTTTGGCAAAGCCAATTTTTTTACATCTTTTAATACGGCAAAGAGTTTTTTTTATTTTATTAAAATGTAAATTCATCGAAAATGAAATGCTAAGAATCAAAAAATAAATTTTAATAAAATGTAATGAAATAAATTATTTTGAAAGAATAAAATCTTATGGGATGAACTCGATGATAGTTTTTATAAATCACTCGGGAACAATTCAAATATACGTGATGTTATATACACCTACATCCAATATAATCGCTATGACAAAAAGCGCTAGCCACACAGATGCTAACGAATTTGATTACATCAGTCAATTGACCTTTAAAGCACAAAAACATTCTCACATTTTATATACTGACAACTATTGCAGTCAGCACAATAATTATGTAGGACTATTTTTTTTTTATTAACATGGTTTTAGTTTTTAAAAAAAGTGAACAACGGTCGTGCATCAATACTTTTACATTCATTCCCTTTCCAGTTCATTTTCATTCATTGAATGTGACATCAACATTCTTCTTCTTATTCAATAAGTTTCAAAAGCAAAATTTTGCGTTAGAGACAGAAAATAATATTTTTTTTAACAAAACAAAAAAAAGTTATGTGTATTCGGAGAGGCGAGGAACTAAGGCAAGATTATACTGTGTAAAGCTTTGTACACCGTGCAATAAATACGAAGACGTCACGTTGCTCGACACAAAAAAGGCTGGATTAGTGACCAATGTAATACATTACTTATTCATACAAACACATTTTCAAGAATGAAAAAACCCCGTTAGTCGTACAGTTGTTTACAAACCGGCTCAGAGGCTCAAAGATTTATAAACTGAAAACAGATTTTACGCGATCGTTATAAACGGAGTGTTTGCATCGTAGCTTTCATTATTCAACTGTTCTGTGTTCTAATAAATCTTTAATAGCAATAACTCCATCAACTAGTTTGCAGAACAAATATACATATTTGCCATTTTTGTACACTAAACAAAAAAACATTAACATATTACAATGAGATCAAACGCAATGTTGTAGCGCTTGAAGAAAATTATTTTACTGTAAAGAAACTCTTATAATTTTATCACTTCCTTAGTAGAATAATAATATGAAAATGATGCGCTTATTACCAAGTATTTGTTTCCAAGCTTAAAAACATTATATGCTCTTATTTTTCCGCTTCTTAAATAGGATTAAATAATGACAATTTAAAATCTTTAACAAACATAACTCCACAGCTAAAAACGTTATGCTTAAAGATTACGTTTTCTAATAAAAATAATAATACATTTTTAGTACTTTTTCCACATAAAATTTATTTGATCAGGACCGGTTTCGCTCATGGCGAGCATTGTCAACTGATAAGAAATACAATACAACAGTGATATTTATACAAAAGTTAAGTAAGGTATGACAAACAATTGGTAGAAAAACTAAGCAAATAAATGAAGCAAATAACAAGAAAAATAGACTAAAAATAAAAGGTTGAAGACCTCTTAGCAATGCAAACTAATACATAATAAATCAATTAAATATGACTTATCATTAACAAAGTAAAAGCTCAAAAATAAGTACATTTAGTAAAATAAATCTGCATGTCTGTCAACCATAATTAGATGGAAATCCTGGTGATTATTTCAAATGAGCCAACGAAATTGTTTCCTGTGAACAGAATAGAAGCCATATCAATTCTTACAAATTTAAAACAAACAAAGGAAATTTGTAAATTTTTTTTTTATAGAAATAAAATTACAAAAGGTCATTGAATCGGATATAACAAAGGTGAAGAAACGAAGACTAACTCATCATTTAATAATCATTTAACTCGCATGATGGAATGAATTTATGTCGGTTTATTTCAAGGATTTCTAATTTATCGAGTCTTTAAAGATTTATTAATAACATGTAAGATTTTAAAGTTTTTAGTGATATCAACAAGCCTCTTTAGGAAGAAATGGTTTCCAAATGAAGATAGTTCATTACCTTTGCGTGAACAGGCTAGTTGTTCACTCACCACTAGCAACAGAGAATCAAGCATTTAAAAAAAAGCTTGTGTTACGATGAAGTAAAATTATCAATCGCCACATTTTATTATTATGAAGTGACAACTAAAAATAAAATCTTTTTGTACTTATTAGGAGATTACAATTTATGTTTTCGATGAATTAGACTGTAAGTTTGTGGGAAAACATTTTTAATATAAAATTATTTTTTTTAACTTGGAATAACACTAGTGGTCTGACTATATGCGACACTTTGAATCATCAAGAAACATGTTCAGACTAATATTATCGTTAAATTTTTATTCCAGTGTGCTTCTTATTTCGGTTAGGTTTACAAATATTAGTAACACCAGTGATATAGCAAAGTTGTACATATTTCATTTTATATTACGATTTCTAAATAGTGAACAGAACAAATTTCACATGTTACCACATAAGTCGAAACAAGTTGCTTATAATTGTTCTCTAACTAAAATATTCATAAATTTTTCACGGTAAACAATGTGAAATTTTTTAGAGCATAAAATTTTAGTTGGTTTATGTATTTGCCCATTCAAATTAAATTTCATTATAGTAGACGAAAAATTATTGTAATGTTTTCATACAACTGATATATGAAACACATCAATAATTTTGTATTAAATTTTCGTCAATAAATTATTTCCAATGCAATTCAAGCATTTGCAAGATTGCCAAGAATCCATAAAATATGAATTTTAATTAAGAGATCTTTCAATTAAAAATTTTCTAGAAGCTACAGTCAGTAAATTCTTACTCGTATGAAGAAATAAATTTGATATTGAATGATTCAGTTAGGCATAATTGAATTCTGCATATGACGCGCCTTCCAAATGAATATTGATCGTTCAAAAATTGCCGCTGGTGCAATTCAATCGCTTTGTTGGCCCAAAACAGTGTCAAAGGACTGATTTATTGCTCTCTGAAAAATTGACCTTTGTAAGTCACCTCGGAATCCCGACAATCACCGATTTTGAGATACCTTATTTCAAAAGGGTTGAAATTTTTCATCATTGCCCTTTCATGTTGAGCTTAATGTCACTGACAATACATCGGTTTATATGAAACAGTGTGTCCTTGTCTTTTTGACAAGCGTACCCATTTCAGCATACAATTATGAACGACTGACTGAGTATTAGTGACTCCAATTCGAGTATCGAGTACTCGATACTCGAGTATACTCGTCCATTTTTCTAGTACTCGAAACTCGAGTATTTAGAAAAATACTCGAGTAATACTCGTTATTTATAAATAAAGATTTATTTCCAATATTTTATTTACTTATTTGAAAAAAAATAAAGAGTCTTACGCGTGAATTTTACTGTCAGGTAATATATATTTTTGAATGGTTTTGCCGTTGACTATGTATGCTTTGCGAAAATTTCTTTTATTACTCCTGATATGGGTCCTTAACTCCTCACCAAACTTATCTTAAGAATCATTGGAGCCAAAATAAATAAAAGGTTTCAGAAAGTCATTTAAACATCGGACTGAAATACCAGATGCCCTTTTTTAATTCATTGAAAAGCCGACGTTGAACTGTGAGGGCTTTTTCTTCTGTGGGAATTATAAAAACAAAACTTCGAACCAATTTAAAATATGAGACGTTTAACCCTTTATTATTTTTGAAATATATGTATGTTTAATAAATTGAAATAAATGTTTTAATGAAATTTAATAACCTAATTTTTTTTTTTATATAGACACATTTAAATTATTAATTTGTATTTAGCTATAGAATAATAAATAGATATCTAGCCGGGATCGATTGCCGGTACGCGATAAATCGTTTTTGCAGAGGCAATGGGTGTTTTTGTTGTTTAAAATCCCTTCCCACCTTAGTGAAAGCGATTAGCTAACCACTAGTTCTATCCTAGTCTTCGTATCCTTTCCATTCCCCCTCTCTTCGAAAAAGAGAGGTTGAGCAACTGAGTAACAATCAATTCTCGTAAAAAAACATGGTATTCAAAAAAAAATGGTACATCTGTAACTACTCGAGTATACTCGAGTACTCGAGTATTTTTAAATTTTGCTACCCGATACTCGAGTAGTTTAGATGTCGAGTAATTGGAGTCCCTACTGAGTATCTTTACAATTCAATATGAGGTAGAAATTCAATATTAAACTAGAAGAATTTAAAGATATATAAATATCAAAAAATCAAAATTTTTCCAATGAAAATATTCTTAACCCCTTAACTTTTGCATTAATAGAATTTCAATAGCTTTTAGAGTGACACTGTCGAAAAATAAGACGTATTTTAAAATTACAGTTATAAAAATAGCCGATATATATAGCGATATGTAAAATATATTAAAATACTATATTTTGAAACATAGGTTGTCAACTGCCAATACTTGGTGGATAGGCATCGTTTTAAAAAATAATAAAACATTGTTTGTACTAAATATAACTATAACAAGTTCAAGTAGAAGACAGTTCAAGTACATCCGTGCATTTGAAATATCTGAAGATGTCGAAAAGCGAAACCCGGAGTCGTTAGCGACAAAACTCATAAGTCAAAGTACAAAATGCAAACGATTCCAATTCCATCGAGCACCTTCACTCGAAATCTTAAATTACTTTTAGATGGTTAAATTTGTAACATAAGGTCAAAATAATTTGTTTGAGATGAGAAGTTCCATCAAGCACCCTTCCTGATAGTTTGTACTAATTCTACAATTAATTTATTAACATCAGGACAAGTTTCTCTCATAGTGCGCATTTTCAGTAGATAACAATTTGGATCAGTAGACTTAATTCCTTCCAGAAACTCCTCAATAGATTTGAGAACTCGTTTTATATCACAGGGTTTGCGTATTTATAAGCACGGTAAAACGAAATACCGAAAAATATACCACATTATGACATGTTACAAACTAAATCTAAGGCATACAATTCAATAAATACGGTTTTTGAAATAATTTTCGTAACGAAATTTATTGCTAAACACACCATGCAAGTGCCGCTGAAACAATCGTGAAAGAACTAATGGCACTTCAGCAAAACAGAGGTAGCGACGCCAAAGCAAATAGTTGCATGCGTGCTCATGAATAACTAATGAAAAAAATACCGATTAGAGCAGTGCTTTTAATAATTTAATAACGACGATAAATTTAGCATAACAGAGAAAATATATAGGTCACAGTATTTTCCATCATAAATTGAAACGTTTTTTGCGTGGAAAATTGTTGCTATCTTGAATTGTTTTATGGCCGAATGATTTATACGTATGAATGGTTATTAAATTCAATATCACCATCAATGGCAATTGATTGATCATTTTTATGAACTTAGTCTATCGGAAATAATTTACTATACATGACTATTGTGGGAATTATTATATGATACAAAAATTATCATAAATGTTATTAATTTTATCTGTAATAAGATTCAATTTCATTACCCAGTTTCGCTTTGCCGAATTTTTAATCAATATATATGGCAAAAAAGAATTAGATTACAAAGAACATGGTGAAAGATAGCTACGTATTTCAGTTCTACATACATAAATATGATATATGGTTGATAGCTATTTCAGCTTGCGCCATCGTCAGAAATAGTTCTGACAAAAGCGTAAGCCGAAAAATCTATCATTTAATTGATGTAAAACCAAAATACATTGCTATTTTGTCACTGTATGGAGTTCTACCGAGGAAATGCAAATTCCATCAATAGATAGAAAAATTAAACGAAACACTGCTGATTTGTGCATTTACATTAACCGTCAATAAATATAAATATCTTTTACGTAGAACAATAAAATTATGTGGGTTTTATGTTTCTGACAGTTTTTGTTGAAGTTGAGTTCAGGCTCGTTTCTTAACTTGATCAATTGTTATTTTTTTATTTCTTCTCAAATCTATCTCTTATGATATTTTTAAGATGATTTTTGAGATTCTTATTCATTTTTGAAAGAAATTTGTTGGTAATTTCGGTTTCTTTTCGAAACAATCAATGTTTAATGCAATGGGAAACAGAGCATATCACGTTTTAATTTTTTCCCGCTTTTTCAGCTGGAAGCACTTTCTTCTGTCTCATTTATTTATCATTCTCAAGTCTCGAGACACGTCACGTAGCAACGTGTGATAAAAACCGTTCTCAGCTAACTGCCCCAAACTCTTTCGGTCTCTATCTCTCCGTCTCGCACGAAAATTTGCTTTTTGCCTTCTAAAAAGCGTTCGTTAACTCAAGTTTATTTCGAAGTTTATTTGAGACGTCGCCTTCCGCACAACTTGAAAGTATTGGGTGGTAAAAATAAACTTACTTGACAAAAAAAGTTTGCTCAGCTGTATTCAAAACTGAGAGATATAGAAAATCGAATCATCCCGCCTTAAATCAATTAATGAAATGTCAATAAAATATATATTTCATTTAATCTCTTTCGTATCAAATCTTCTATAATACATCACATTGTAAAATTAAAAATAATGAATAATGAAATTTCGTGCGTAATATTTATCCTCAAATCAAATTTTCTACTATTTTTCGTGGTGAGCAGTAGATACTCAATACGAGTATCAAATACTCGATACTCGAGAATACTCATTCATATTTATAGTACTCAATACTCTATACCAGGGGGGGGCAAACTTTTCGAATGGAGGGCCAATTCCAAAAAATCTAAATTAGCAGCGGGCCGCAAGTAAAATACCATTTTTAGATATACACCAGATCGTTTTTTACGTGATAAATTGGTTTCAAAAAGTGGCGCACGTAAAAAAATCGCGGAAAAAAGTATCCAAAAAAACCAGAAATTGTTTCTCAAATTCGACCTAAAAAAAATTGTTTGCATAAAAATATACCTAAAACATTCCTATTTTCATTCAAAAATAATATTTCTATATTCAGTTCGTATTAATAATTGTAAATTTTAAATATTTGGACGTCTGAAGTGCATTTATTTGACATAGTAACTCTTTGTGATACAATTTACGACCGGAAAACGTGCTATTTAACGAATTTTATAAATGAATTGTGGTTAAATAAGTTTCAGATCAGAGTCACCAATATCGCATGAGTTTGAGCATCATTTTTTCCGTAAAAAGAAAAATCGCGTAAAATCGAAATCACTGAAAAAAATCGTTTAAAAAGGGGACCGGGTGTACTCTATTTATTATTACGAAAAATATTTTTTTGAAGTAAATATGAAAAGATTGAAATTTTTAAATTCAGGTGCTCATTTTGTAGTTGATATTTTTAAAACTGCTTTTGAATGGTCATAGAAAAAGATGGAATCAGAATGAATCTGAGGCTCATGATCGAAAATGTCTGTTCAGTGTTACATTGCAGATCAATAATATCAAGTTGTAGCTCTTTCACTACAGTTTTAATATCCATTAGAAATGGATCGCTTACTAGCGCCAAACTTGTCAAAATTTTTCGGAAGTCACCAAATCTTTGTGAAAAATCGTCATTCAGAGCGTTCATAGCACATAGTTAATGGTATGTAAGTATGGCACGATGTCCAGAGTAAATGCAAAATAAAAATTCCTAATCAGTTTCGGGAAAGCCCGTAACATTATTCATTTCCAAAAATAAAATTATGATATTTTTTATATCCCGAACTCTTCGAAGCACTTTTTCCAAGCAAAGCCATCGAATTTGACTGTGAAAAGGAATATCTGTATACTCACTCAATATCTTGAAGAATTTTTATTTGATTTTCAATATTTTTAAAAAAAATATTCTTACTTAGAATAAGGAATTATGATGGCGGGCCGCAGAAAACACTCGGCGGGCCGCAGTATGCCCATGCCTGCTCTATACAATGCGATACAATTTTGAAAAATAAACGAGTAATAGTCGTTATTTATAAATGAAGATTTATTTTCATATTTAATTTACTTATAATTATAAAAACAATACTTCGAACCAATTTAAAATGTAAGACGTAATTCTCTATTATTTTTGAAATATATGCTTGATAAATTAAAATAAATGTATCAATGAAAATAAATAAGTTTATTTATTTATTGTGTTTATGTACAAAAATTTGGATTAATAATATATACTTTGGTACATCTGAACTACTCAAGTATACTCGAGTATTTTATAGTTTTACTGCTCTATACTCGTGTAGTTGAGATGTCGAGTATTTGGAATCTCTAGTGAGCACTCATCATTGAACGATATAACTCATAAAATAATGCGAATATTCTTTCCCATAGCTCATTAATAAAGCTAGTGATAGGAGGCTCAATTTCAAAGCATGTTAAAAAGCGGCCCAGCGTATGACCTTTCTAATGTTTGAATGAGATTCAATATAAGTCTTCTTTGATGATATATTGAAGGCGTCCCTCTGACGCCACCACTGTCGCAAAATATACCGGAACATTATACTCTCCGTTCATTCGTATATGAGCTGGCGTACAAAACGGCTCAAACAGCTTGGCAAACTAGGTGGTCTGCATCCACCAAAGGGCGTCAAACGTATCTTTTCTTCCCAGACGTGATCTGGAGGCTCAAGGTGAAGAGTCTAGCGCCTGGACACTGGACTTGCCAGTTTATAATTGGACATGGCAAGTTCAACGGCAAACTATTTGGATTGGGCAAGTTGGTCGACCAGGACGCTAATCACGTACTGTGGGACTGCCCCGAGATGAATACCGTACGAGCTGAGCTGTTTGCTGCGGTCCGTCCTCATACGGGCCCAATATGTCACTCTGACTTGATCTCAACCAAGGCCAATTTTAAGGCATTCGATAAATTTGCAACATCATATGGGGAACGGGATAATCTTGATTCCTCTTCAGATTCAACGCGAAGTAGATTAAACTCCACGGATTCTCAGTATACAGACACATAGGATACTTAATATCACTCTAACAAAGTGGCTGAGCAAGTCATATTATCTTTTTTTTTTCCTTTCTATTTTTTTTCTCTTTAAGCACCTTAGTGCTTGGTTAAAAGATCAGTGCCATGCAGCTCTGTCTCGGGCCAAGTAAGTGAGGAGTAAATTCGTTTCTTTTCTTGATCGTATGGCGTTATGGAACGCGGCTGTGAAAAAAGCTGCACACACATAACGGAAGGGTGGTGGGAGAACCAACTTGTTCACCCAAATATAATCATTTATATCTGACAGACAGATGTAAATGATAAGCTCAGCAACATAATTGCTTTATTATTTTTTAAAGTTTTCATATAAATAATGCTGTTAAACTGTAATTGAATGAAATGATTTTTTTTGTAATGTTATCTTTCCGCTTTAATTTTCAGTAAGATTGCTGTTTTTATTTCACATGTATTTAATAAAAATGAGTATTTTAAACTGTTAATCGTCACAAGAAATCAAAAAACAAAATATACCATTATTTTTCAGCCCATTTAATATCAAACGTAATCTTTTGCTATCTCAATCTAAAGGATATGTCGATGAAGAAAACATAAGGTAAAATTTAAACGTAAAGTTAACAAAGGCTCACGTATAGACTCGGCTATAAAAGACTTAAGACACCTTTTTATTTCACGCCTCACATTGCTCTCGGAATTTTTTTTTGAAAACTTTGCTAATTACTCTATTTTTTTCAAAATATATTCTACTAGCAAGTTCTTGGCTGTTTTCTTTATGAAGACACTTTGCTAACTAATTGAATTCTTCTTTAATGTGGTTGAAACAAACAATTTTATACATTTTCTACTTTATCAAGACTATTGTCATTAGAAATGGCCAGTAATTATTTTATTACCGATAAAACACATATGATAAGTGTTGACCAGTGGTTCTCATGTGCGGCCACCAACAGTTTCATAGAAAATGTTGATATTAGAAAAATGTGGTTTTACAAGTTAGTTGGTCAAGAAATATCCTGAAAGTGAAATATTTGAAATTAAATAATACCAATAGTAAATTGACGAACATTTAGGCCCATTTGACATACCTCAAATACAACAGACTCTAAAAAAAAATTGGTGCGGCCACCAGACATTTCAGTAGGACCGCTTTTGTTTACAATGCGGCCACAGTGCAATTTTCCGTGAGAGCCACTGGTGTAGACGATATAATTGAACCGAAACAAAAAAATGGTACCGTTACTAAAAATAGTGCAGAATTTATATGCTATTTGAATAAAACGATTTCACCGTAATATGTTGGTTTATATCGTATGAAATAAAACCGCATTGCCTCGGTCGCGTTTGGCTGGCATTGATTGTTGTTTGATGAGTATGTGTTTGATTATTAAATACGTTTTTATATTATTTGTACACCATGCTTTCTCTGCAAATTATTGTATATTTTACTATCTATAACAATAGCATACTTTCATTGGTAATAGATATGTTTTAAAAGTGTTAGCACAAAAAGAAATAACATTATAGTTTGATGTTAAATAAATAAATAAAAAGCAACTTTTCACCGGTGGATATAAGCTTGTCAAAAAAATGATGCATGGCTTGACGGTAAAATTTTCAATTGAATTGAATATAAAAAATATCAACAACTCTCTTGTTTGAATTAGAAATTGTACAGAAAAACATTACAAAAATAAATTGCTTTCACTGTTTGCATTGTAAGGGTTTAAATGAAACTCGTAAAAGGAGAAATAATATGTGCTTCATAATACTGAAAAATCTTCTTTTTCAAAAGGATTTCAGGGTGAGTTGACTTGTTTAAAAGATCGGCACGTTTAACAATGATATTAACGTTTCCGTCTACGTTGATTTATAACAAAGAAAAGCAATAAATATAGAGCGAGACATTTAATTATAACGTTAGCGATAATTTTTAACATTAACTTAATTATTAGATCTCGGAAAGTGTATCACCTTTCTCAAGATAGTTGAAAATAATAAATTAATGTTTTATACAATTCTGTTAACAACTAACTACATCAACGATGGTGAACATTTTTCTTCACGAGACACCAAATTGAGCTCAAATATTTCGACCAGTAAAAATTTAAGCACCAAAATAGCATGAAAATTGGGCGGAATAATTCTACTTCTTCATGAATCATAAAAATTTGTTGCATAAAAAACGATTAGAACCATTACAAATCCTATTTTTAAATCTAGCTGAATATAAAAAAATGAGTAAGTTAACAACAGTCTTTTAATTTCTAAAATAGCTTGAAAACTCAATCATACATGGGACTAAAATTATTCATCTGATGTTAACATCAGACAACATATTTTATCCGTAAGACTGGCTGCGTTTCATTTATCAATTGTTTTATATGTATTTATATAAATTTTAATAAGCTAAAGTGCTTGTGAATCCTATACATCAAGCAGATTTTCATTCGGGAGATTTGGAATACTTAAAATTGGTCTAAAACTAAAAACTTAGAAGCTATAAATCTGCATATTGATAACATTACTTTAAAGCAAAACGTTATGAAATTTTCATCAAAATTGTATTATGATGTGGGCGTAACTAAAATCAATGAACGCTTTTGAATACGTTAAGGTATAATAAATTATTTTACGTGGAAATCTTCATACACGGATTTGCCATCGCTGACCTAATCATACTAGCTACTTCTAAAAATATATTTTAAAACAATTTCTCTTCTTATATTATTATCTACAAATAAAATAATTCTATTACACTTATCATATAAATAATAAAACTTGACCGTCTGCAACAGTATTAAGGAATTCGAGATACAATTCTTAAAAATAATATGTTTTAAATTAAACATTACACTAATGAATATATTTTTCAATTTCATTGTTGAAGTACATATCTTATTTAAGCGTCGTTTTAGTTGCTATACGTTTATAACACAGCTAATGAATTGAATAAATAATTTGTATAAATTCTTAAAATGCTCGTCACAACCAGTGGTGTATTAATGTCATCAATTCTCATTTAACATTTAAATAGTCTGTTTTTTTTTATATTAGAAAGAGCTTTTGCAAGGTAACTGCCTAGTCCATCGGGATATACAGTACTTCAAGACATATTTTAATTCTAAGATATACTGAATATTGTATTGAAAAAATGTACAACACCATGTTTGATTATTACATATATCGTTATATCTATCGTGCCATTTTCCATTAGACGGAGAAAATTAGTTAATCAGACTGTGTGGATGTTATGGGTATACACAACCTCGACAATAAATTACGTGGTATATCTAAGAATATCATGCCCAGATGATATATATACATATATATGAAATCTATGAAGTGATTTAGAGAGCTACCAGGATATTTATTACCTACAATAAGACAAAGACGTACACCCACTATAAATTGAATAATCAAACAATGTTTGCAGAAGAAAAATCTGTTTCACTAAAATATTGTATAGTTTGACCTTCAGTGATAGCTTCGTTATTTTTGACGTGTTCTCTGTATACAATGAACATTTGAGTAAGCTGAAATGTTTGAATAATTTTACGTCTTCATATTGTCGTTCACAAACACGCCATTCAATTTTCAATCATTTCACAAATCTGCCAAACTTTTATTTTATACTGTTTTGAAAATTGTGATATAATTTAGAACAATTAAAATCAAAAAAGCTTTTTCCTATGGCTTCAATTATTATTTTTAACGAGTTTTTAATCATTCAAAGTGTTCTTACTCAGAATCAATGTTGACTAATGAAAAAATAAATATAATTTTTCCGCTCTCCAAAAAGTGTTGATTGTAAAAGTATTAACGTAATTGAGTTAAATGCTAAATCAAATTTCGATTATGAAAATAATTTGGAAGTGATAATTTAATCGATTTATAAACAAATTAGCTGTGAATAAAAGTACATATTATTTTTAACTATTGTAATTTTTTTAAATCATAGCGTAAAATTTAAAAAAAAAAATCGTTTTCAAATAATGCTTCATAAATCTTTTTCGAACTCTCACATCATTTCTCATCAAAAAACAATCGCTTTACGCTTAAAAATGAAAAAGTTTAAATTTATTTAAAAAAACGCGTCTTACAAAAAAAACATCCGAAGATTAAGTGCGCCGTGAAAAATTATAATGTGCATGAGGCATGAGGTAGATTTATAATAAAACTTTATTTTTAAATTCTTTCCCTTTTTTGCTTACATTACAATATTGATAAGAAAAAAATGTAGCCGTGATGGACGAAAGAGATATTACAATATCGCCTAAATTAGACAACATCGCACGTATTATTATTGCTCACATAAAATAAATAAGGCAAGGTGAATTCATCAAAAGAAACAAAAAATTAATGTTTTATGGTAGAGTATTTTATCGCGAGCTTATAATATATGTATCTTAAATTATAACAAAAAAATAAAAACACAACTTTTTATTCCTTTTATATTTTGTTCGCCCATCGCGAACATGAGTTACGTCTGCGTTATCGGTTATGATAAAACCGGTCATGGTTAGTTAGTGTAAAATACAATAATATTTTTACGCTTTTCAAGAAATAAGTGAATATAGCATTTTTAGAATGAAAAATAGCTCTTACAGCAACAGTGTAACACATTTTACGGGCCATATAAAAAAGGCTCACGAATTAATCAGACTAGAGTTTTCCTTGTGATAATGAAACATTTTCTCTCTTGTAAGTACACCTTTATGGTAGAGCAAAATCATGTTGAAAATAATGGTATTTATAGATATATGAAGTATAGGGTGTTTAAACAGGAGGTATCAGATTCAATAAAAGCGATGTGAGACTACGAATAATTACATTTAGAGATGCATTTAAACTCCTAGAACTCATATGTTGACACTATCTCAACATCGTATACGATATGCGCAACTTTTATGTCGAGTCCTGCTCGACATTGTACAACTAGGTTGGATATATATTTTTTTAAATTTTTATCCAAATTCACTTTTTTCACAATTGTAGCTCCATTTGAGCATGGTGCTTAGTCTTTGGTTCTTGCGCCGTAGAGTCGCTTGTGACTTGATAATAAAAAAATAAGAAAATCTGAAAACTGTATAACCAATATAACAGCTGTCAAATCAGATCAAAAAATTTACAACTAAAAAAATGGAAACCCTAATCAACACTTTACGGCTCCAAGACACTAGGAAACTATGCATCACAAAACACCATGTAATTTTCATAACCCTGCTTATCCGCTTAGCCAATATTCTTACGACTAAAACTTAGAAAATTAATTCAGCGGTTTTTTTTTTTAATAAATTCATGGAGTTTATAATAATGATATGTAAAGCATATTTGAACTCTAAATTATCTTGTAGGTACAAGATAACTATGAGACGGTTAAAACTATTTTATTATTAAATATCAACTTGCAACATATTGCAGCCAGCCGTCTGAACAGTTAAGACGCTAGAAGTGAATATGTTAACTCTTCTACTAAGTAATCGATGCAAAGGTTAAAGTTGAGATATCTTATTCATTTACAAAAATGGGAATAATATATAATGCCACTTTTTTAACACTTTTACTTTAAAGATACAATAAATTTTATTTTCCAACCGTCGCTAATAATTTAACTCACATAATGTGTGCATAATTATACTATCACGAAAGAAATTGCTAATTCTAAACAATCTTAGAATTATTTTCAAATAATATCAAGCGTTTCCATTTCCATAGCGTAACTACCCTTGGGGAATCTTGTATTAAATGCTATTTGTTTGCTAAATGGTTAAAATAGCGCATTATTTCATTTTTTATTAAATGTTATGCAAGTATTAGCTCATAAATTGCACCAATAGAATGGATTTTAGTTTTTAATAACAATTGGCGAGTTTTAAACAAAAATCTCTAACATTTAAAAAAAAACTGAAGCAAATGTATCAAGTGCTTGTGGCTTAGCTTGAGATAAAATAGACTACAAATGAAATTTTGTTTTTCTGAAAAAAATTGCTAATCTTTGTTTGTAATCTGAAGATGTAGTTTATAAAGCAACATTCAACGATAAATTTGTGCAATAAAACTTCTCTTGAATATGAATAATAAATAAAAAGTTTGTGTGTTCCGTAGAACGTAGAGCACAGCCAGCTTTTTTAGCTCATAACAGATTACCATTGTTACGTTGGAAAATACGTGACATTTTCTCTTAGTTTTATGCGTATTTGTGAATATTTTCTATAGGTACTGCATTTATTTTTACAGCGCTAAAAATGTATATGTAAAACAAGATAGTATCTTGACTGGATAGTTGTTGACTGGTGTATTTCTTGGAAATCCGTCGTGATACTTCTGATAATAATTATAATATTGAAGCAAAATTGTATATACTGAACAGATGTAAATTATTAAAAGAATTATAATGGATTTTTAAAGTAAAATCAAATGGAAAGAAAAACTTTCTCTGAAAACAGTCATATTTCTGATTTTTTTTTTTAATTCAAGAAACTGTTTTAAACTACATTACAAACTTAACTTAAACCGAAATATTTTCCATGGTACATGCTTGCACCATTTCGAAATAATTTGGTTGCAACCAAGGCCAAATTTACAAAACTTTACAAATGCGCTTGTTCATTTCAAATTCAATATAACTTCGTTAATGTATAAATCAAAGTTAACTCATCTAAATGACTGAACATCCATCTTATAGACTTCATTACCTACGAAGAGTGGCGTTAAACTTTATTTAAATACTAGAACCAAAAGATTAATATTGACGCTCACATTTTTTACTTTTTATAGACGCTACTGAATGATTAAAAATATGAGCTGAAAGCTCTGCTCAAGCAAAAATATATATCGAAATATAAAAAGACCTTGTTTTATGTCAATCGCTCCATCTCGCCACTCGGAGAAGGTATTAAGATAATGACAGTGCTTTTAGAAGAGGAGTAATTAATTCTATATTTGTATGCTCTCTGCATTAAAAAATCATTATAAAATAAATCTTCGAATGTTAATATTAAAAACTCGATCTCTTGACCATACAACTAATCTTAAAAAAACTTAAACAATGTTTACCATTTGACTGCACGACCAGCTTAATACATAAAAATGTAATCAAAGAAAAGCAAAGGGGATTTGAATCAAGAGTTGAAATTCTGTCTAGACAGATTGATATATACATATATGTATATATATATATATATGCCTCATTAATATATTTCTTATTAATGTTAAAAATAAAACCAATCTTAAACGAAAAAACAACATTTTTTAGAACTCTTATCTTAATTATAAGCTTCTATTCCTATTTTAACATAGCCTTGTTTACCGACAAACTGACGGCTCATTAATAGGTACTCTTAAATTAGAAAGTGTGGTTGGTAAAATTTTGGCAATTTAAAGGGTGGCTAGAAATCAAACTGAGAAGAATTTCTCAGTGATATATTACCTTTTTCAATACCAATTATGTCTTCGATTTTCATCGCGGCTTTTTACGCAAAAGTATATTATAATTTTCATGCTGTATTTTTTTATAATATTGAGTAAATATATTCGATATTCTCAATAAGTATTTAATGAAATATCAAATTAAAATCATACTGTTATAATAAATTAAACAGTGTAGAGTGGCATTTAAATTTAAAAAACGTGTTTCCTTTTATAATTTAACTTTTATTATTCATAATTGTTACCTTTTTGCAAAATATAACCCTGTGTGGAATTTTTTTTAGTAAAATCAATTCTAGAGACAGTGGCATTACTTTCGATAGATTCAGCGGTAACTAAGTGGAAGCTCAGTTTTATATTAAATAACTTTGATTTATTCACGTATTGTGTTATTATTTATGACACGTGTTTCGCTTCTTTCAGTGACATCTTTAGACTTACTATCGCAAAGTTTGCTTCAGTAATAAAGCAAAATTGATTCTAATATCTTAAAATGATAACATTACAAAATGGAGCTTGGGATTTTTCCTTTTGACGGGAAAGAAGGAGAGGGTTATAGAATCAAAGCAAAGCAAACAAATAAATATACTTTTAATGACGTTGGCATTACAAAATATAAACTTATGAGATGCAATTAGTTGGGAAGGGTTAATCCCATCATTGTGCAATAAAGTAAGCAGTGGCGAGCAGGTCATTGTCAGAGCATATTCCTATTTATGATATTATTTAATAATACTTCTTTATTGTTTTTTTGTACCAAGAATATTCTATATTTAACTATTTACAAAAATACTCGCTATTTTTTAAAAAGGAGAAGGTTTATTTATTTTTTGAAAAGAGCTTTTACATATACGCAAATAAAAGGTTTTTTTTATTAATTCACATTGTGATTTTACTATACATTTTTTGAGTAAATATTTATAAGGTTAAACAAATCCAAGCCCTCTGAAGTAGCCAAAAAAATAGATTTAAGAAAAGCATATCTGCGCCACAAAGTAAATAGCGTATCAAACATTGCGATTGAAGATTTCCATTTCTCCCGGCATTACAACTAGCATTAATAATTGTAGTTTAAAAATCTCGAAAAATATATTACGTGATACCATGTCATACGATCCCCCGGGGCATAAAGACAGGCAAGGAATTTCTTACCATAGACAACACGTCAGAGAAAACTTTAACAACATAAACGTAAAATATACTAAGTCTATCGCGCTGTGGGTAATTGATACCCGTTGTTTTAAATTGAATTTAAAGTTTTCGCCTCGTTTCATCTTATGACGGTAGCTTTTCAATCGTGTATTATCATATAAATTGGCTTTGAATATACTTGACATCAGTATGCACTGAGAATCTCTGAAGCTAATGAGCAACGTGTTTATGGGGTAAATTTGCAGAATACAGACACGTGGCTAATATTGTTCTGACCTTACTTTTGATGGTAGTTTTAGATTCCTTGCTTCATTTTGGACCTGTACAGCTTGGCGCAGATGGATTTCGTTAGATTTTGTGGTCGTGGTGTAGTTTTGAAGTTTGCAATTTTGTGCGTTTTTCACCGTCGAGCGGACGTCGCACAACGGCAGCGAGTCTGGGGAGTCGAGTGATTGATGGTGAGTTCACATAGGGACTTTCGTGTGGTTGTAGTTGGTTGCATTTTTGGGTGGTATAGGTTAGGTTAGGTTAGGTCACCGAAATTTTTTATCTTCTTTTAAACTAACCTAACCTAACCTTCTTATTGCCCCGCACAACCACAGTTTTGCCGCAAGCACGCAACCATCAAAAGTAGCGTCAGAATATTAGCCACGTGTCTGAATACTGCAATTTAACCGTTTATGGTTGTCAAAACAAACACAATCAAGGTATATTCTGCTGTTGTTTCGTTACATAAAATGCTACTCATACGAAACACTGTTTTTTTTATTCACAATAACAATTTTTCAATAATTTTATCGATATAAGGATCAATCTTTTGGAAAGTTTTTATTGAATGGAAACATTTCGTGAAAGAACATTAATACAATACATCAATAATTAACAGTGTCTTAAGTTCTATAAGAATAACAAAATATTCTTGTTATTTATATCAGTATTCCACCATTGACAAAATAATAAAGATTTTTAGTACACATTATGATGATTGTAGTTATTAGAACAGTTGTCACAGTATTAAGAAAATAATCATATACCTATGATTTACCTGTTATTAAAGAAAACATTGTTTTGACTGTTTTTGACATTATATTATGATCATGAATTAAATCTCTTAATAATATTTTACAAAAATGTGCTGAAACTACAAACTCTTCCAAATTTATATAATTAAGGATTTCGACTTGCTTACTGCTTGCGACTGCTTTATGGAATTTCAACATCAAATTTGAATTGTTTGAATTTTGTACTTTTCCATGAGTTTTGTTGCTAAGGACCTGGGTTTTGCCTTTCGGCATCTTCAGACATTTCAAGTGCACGGATGTAAATACTTGAAGTACTCAAGGCAATTCAAATTTGTTTGGCATGTTAATCTGTTACGGCGGCATATTTATTTAATGGAAAATATCATTATATTTCAAATATTTTACTGTACATAGTTTTTTAAAGGCGTTTGATTCCCACCATCGAAAATATTGAACAAACAAGAACTAAGTGATACTAATAATATTGAATCTTTCTCGGAAATAATCTATTCAGCTAGTTTGATTAAATAAATAAAGCCTATTGGTTTTTTACTATTACCAAATATATTAAATATAGATCAGGTCTACTTTCGCTCATCACGAGCATTTTCAACTGATGCTTGCAATGAGTGAAACCGGTCCTGATCTGTAAATAATATAATTGGTAGTAGTAAAAAAACAATTTGTTTTATTAATTGAATTATAATGCCTTTTGACCAAGAATTGACAGTCAAAACCTTAAAATTCACCATCTATGTATTGATATATAAAATTTGGTAATCACATGGCAACAAATTCGATGCTAAGCATATGTTAACCGTAATACTAGGAAAGATTGTTAATCTCAACTAAAACTTCAATTTACTTAACTTTCACTTGAACAAGCAAATTCAAAATTGTTCAAAAACTAGCACAAGTCAATTCATTTTATGTGACACATTTAGAGTTTCATGGCTGAAAATTTATTTCATAAATCTCATTTCCACAAGTTCCGCCATGTAACACGAATTATTATCAAATATCGCCGTAGTGTTTTGTATTGTAATGATTCTTTAAACTTCGGCATATTTGGTACTGAACAACTTACCTAAATTTGGAAAACTTTGTTTGCAGCATATGTTACTTAGCAATGCCTCTCCCTATTTTAGTTTACCGATAAGTCTACCAATACGAAATGTTATTTTTAAAATACAACACTCTGCTCAAATAAATGTTCAATAACAAATGATTCACTACTAGTAACATCTTAATATATTTCATGGAAATCCATTGTGTGATCAGAAGCAGTTTATGTTTTTAATTACAAAAAAATACATACGCAGCTATAGCGAAAACGCCCTCCTGTTGGCAACGATGGTAGAAAAATGTTAAATAAACCTTAAACTTAACTCAGATATGAAGGAGACGTAAATAATTGTGACGCTTATGCACTCCAAGACTTGATGCATCATCAAAACGATATCCAAAATAAAATGAAAAACTAAGCCACCAGATAAATTCACTTTGAATCAATTTGAAGAGAATCTACGTTCCAAACATTCGTACCCAAGATCTAAAATAAAAGGTAGAAAACATCTAAATTTCATTTTAACCTAGCCAAGACATAATATAGTTGGGCTATATTAATTCGCGAAACTTTGTAAATATTTAAACATTTTGCGAATATTTAATTTTAAGCAGCTTTATTCCAAATGCGCTCGTGATAATACTAATTGTTTTGATAAAGCATGTATATTTTTTAACGATAAATATTTCATAATATTACACATTAAAACTATACTGGCTTTTTATTTTCAAAGCTGAAAATATGAAATGAGTAATTCATATTACTCTGAATCTTTTCTTATTACAAAAGTGTCAAAACGTTTTATACTTGGAAACAAGTTATCATTAAAGTAGTACGTGTGTCTACCATATCAAACTTCTCTTTTTATGTTGCTCATTTGAAATAAATATAAATTTGAACATATTAATGTTGTATGACTTTTTCTTTTTTTAAGATTTATCGTTTTTTTTCTAGTTTTGACGATTCTTTCTTAACGATTTAAGTATACAAGCATTATGGTAAAACCTAAATAAAAATCACCAAGCAAATAAATAAATAATTCCTTCGGTTTGTCGGTACAATTTCCTTCACCGTTCGTTTAAGTGATCTCGTAATGTGTATTATTTACAATTTTATGATTAAGTGATCTCCACTTAAAATTGAACCATTTCATGAAAAATTCGTCGTTTTTACTGAGATTTTTAATACTCAAAACAATATTTTTAATTTGAGCTATACTATTTTTAGCGAAATGTTTTTCATTTGTTTTGAGCTTTTTTTAATTAAGCTATAGCCTGGTAATTAGCAGGCTGTTTGATTTGATTAGCATTAGAAACATCCGAAAAATTTCAAGGAAAAAACATTTTTGAAAATAAAGAGTAATTTTAATTAGCTTATAATCCTAGAATACCTCAACGATTTTAAGAGTTTTCCTTCGCAAAGTTTCTTCTGCTGACATTATGTTCAATATAACTTCTACCAATAGCAATTCAGATTTCAGTTTCATTTAAAGAGGTGCATAATTTAATTATAAATTATTAAAAAAAATGATCGTCACGTTTTGCAACCAAACTAAAAATACGAATAACGATTCGATACATTTAACATTTTTTTTATAACTAAAACTATTTTCCCGTACTATTTTCACATGAATTAAGAAAAAGATAAGTCCTAGGTGTCTCATTGTGAGATTTTCATCTGATAATAACTTTATTATTTATATATTAAGTTTTAGGTAATTCTTCAAATCAAAGATTAATAAAATTAGCGAAAGACAAGAAATTTTAATACCCGCAATTATTTTCAATAGTATTAATCTTACCATCTACGAATTTTAAGGTTGAGTGGTCATGATATTAAGAGTTTATCGATGGTATAAGTTGGTTGTCCCTCCACCGTCACTCGCTATGAGCATGTAACTATTTTTTCGCGGCTGTCTAACATGACGCCACACGATCAAGAAAATAAACTAATTCACCCCTTGTAGCTTGTGAAAAAGAAAAATAGAAAGGGGGAGAATGAAAATGTGACTTGCTGAGCCACTTAGCTTAAGTGATATTAAGTATCCTGTGTGTCCGTATACTGAGAAGTTTTATTGATAGTAAGCCGATACCATGATGCTTCAGTATAACATGAATTGATAAACTGACGTGCTTTTCGCTTGTTCCCGGTGTGGTCTGCGTCAGATCCGCTGGCCAGCTCGCGCAGCCACCACTTCCAGCGGATACGACTCCTACCATTCACCGCACCGCAAGTGCTTCCTCCAGGTAAGAACTTTTGTTTTTTTACCATGGCTTCTTCCAATATGGAGCATATAGTTTCCCAATGAAGTTTATCACTATAGAGGATTTTCTACAAGAATTACTTTTTACTCAAAGAAAGAAGAGATAAACAAATAAACTATGACGTGACTAAATGTTTGCTTCTCGCTTTAGCTACGTTGGATCAAATGGGTATGGGAGGGAATTTTAGGTAACACACTCATCCATGTATTAAAACCAGCCTGCTTATGGGGATGACACTAGGAAGATCTTTAACGATTTTAAGCGGTATTGCTTCGTTCGACATATTCAAGGTGGACGTGAGTGAGTTCAAACTCAAAGTACTGTTTATGGATTTTGTTTGGTCGTTCTGAAAAACAAAAAAAAAATAACGTATAAATATATAATTTATAAACATACATTAATTAATATAATATGTTTCCGAACTGTATTATCTATCTTCTATATATATAAAAATGAATGTCTGTATGTATGTCCGCTATGGACTACTAAACCGCTCGACCGATCGATGTGAAACTTTACAAATTTATTGAGTGCACCCCCGCGATGGTTTCTGGCATCCAACCCCTCCCCCCAACCACCCCCCAACCTCCCCCCCCAAATTTTTTTTTTAAACTTTAAGAATTTTTCGAGTTCACTTCTTCGAAAGTTTTTGGCATACCCTCCTCCATACGCTCCCCAAACCCCACCCCACCAAACAACCCCCCTCCACCCAAAAATTGATATCGAATTTTTACAAATTTCTCGAGTACACTTCCGCGAAACTTTCTGGCGTACACTCAAATTGACTCAAATTGAATTGAATATTTGTGCAATGTCTTTCCTTCAAATTTATTTTAGTTGCTGGCGTAGCAACGCGCGCAGGGTACAGCTAGTAATAAATAAAAAACAGTTTTTGTTACGGCCACAATTAGCTCCTTGTTGAATTTAAAGGTTTTAAATATGTGAAAGATGCAAATATTCCTACATTTATGTATGCGTCTATGAATTATATAGCAGTTATATGAAACTAATATCATGTTTTGAATAGGTTTTTTTTTTTTTTTTTTCCTACCTTTACTTTCCTACTGAAACTATATGTGGAGTCCGCTAGGCGGGCTTCTAGTTTCCTGGCTATTTTTGTTGCTAGGGTGGATACAGACTAAGTCTTTGTTTCCCTTTCCCGCATGTAAGCTAGCTAAGTATTGACTTTCTAAAAGATTCTGTCAGCTGAGGGCTTTGTGTGGGAAAACACTTAAGAAAAAACCCCTTACGAGAATGATTGTCTTGGAATCATTAAAAATTTTCAATTCTTACTAGGAATTGCTCGTAATGTTTACGTAAACTTGAGGAGTTTACTTGTTCTTATAGTAGACATGCCCAGTCCCTAACTGTTACTAAATCGACGAGCCTAGCTCGTAGCTTAAAATGTATCTCTTAGGGCGTTAGTTTAGAAGCTGGCAGTGCTGCTGGCTTCTTCCACGCTTGCCTCCACTGTTGAATAAATTGCTGTATGAGAAAGGTGGGTGGAGCATAAGGTTTGAGACATCGTCCTGACGAGGTTCTTAGAGGCCTTTAGTTGGTTTTTAAATGTTTTGAATAGGTATGGTGGCTAGCAATATATTTACCAAATTTGCGTTTTTATCTGATTTTCAAATGATAGATAAGGTGTTTTTTTTTAAAAACTTTCTTCACATGTCATGCAAAAATAATGATGCTCACTAAAAATAGATTCGTAATACTAATAACAAAAAATAAATCTTTCATTTTTGGTACGAATTTTTCAATATTTTTATAATGGCTTATTATAACAATATTCATTCGGAAAAAGAACAAGCTATCATAATTGTGCTTTTCCAAATGAACGACTCATTTTTCAAAATACGACTCCTAGTATTTTATATAAATCATTTTGATACAACATTAAAAAAAATGTATTTAAAATGGTTGCATGATATTACTTGAATGAATGTTTTACGTATAACTTAATTAATATCTTCTAGTGCCATAAAAAATATCTCTTCTTTAACGAAAAAAATTATAGAGCGTAAAATATATAGCTTTTACTTACTGAAGACGTCATAAATTAATATATTTGCTACATCTTTATAATCATTTTACAATGACAAATATCATTTCATTATATAACGCACTTAGACAATTTCATGTTTTGATTAAATTTTTTTGAGACGAAAAACAATATATGATCACGTTCTATTTTTGTTTCTTATTTGTATCTGTAACACGATTAATACATATTTGAAAAAGTGTCTACTTAAATGAAGAATTCGGTAATTGAAAACATTTTTTTCCTTACTTTTAATAAGATTAATCATATTTCGTAAAAAGTAAAATAAAATCAATTAGAATACGTAAGCTTTGTTTAAATGCAAAGAGCCAATATTTTTCTCTAGTACAGTTAAATATGATGATTTAGAAGTATGCCGATTTTGAATCTACCATTATCAAAATAGCAAATCTTAACATTTACATATTAGCGTTTATTTTTAAGATGATTTGCGGTTGGAAATCTATTTCTATAAACCTAATTGAAATTTTCCTTCCTGTTTGTCTGATAAATCAGAAATCGCACATTCCACACGGTATACAATATACGTCAATTTAATCGAGCTTAATAATATTGTCTTTACTATTTTCTCCACTCTATTTTTTCCTCTCAAGGTTTTTAATGTGAAATAACAGAATTTTGAATAGTGTGATGGATTTTATCGATAATAATGCCTAAATAATAAATAAATATACACTAGAAAGGTTTTTTCTTTGATTAAATAAGATTATTACGTGTAGCTATAAAAGTGAAAGACTGCCTATTCCTTTCTAATCAAGATAATAAAATGGTTTCATTATAAAGAGATGTAGACAACTTTTCTTTCAATGTCCTTTTCTAAATTTGAAAATTAATTTATCATGTTTATTACACAATAAACACTAGTATTTTAAATAAGTTAAAAAGTTACAAAAATGTATTGAACAACAATAGAATATTTTATTAACAGTTTGGTATGAAAACTATTTAATAATTTCCTAAAAGAAGTCTGTATTATTTTAAGCTATGGTGCATGAAAAATCTAAAGATATCAGTGACATTTGACCTAAAACAATATTGGAATATTTAATTGCGTCGAGAATATGTTTTAAAGTCAATATTGTATGTTCGGAATGATTTCGCTTTTTATTTGAATTCGTAAAGTTTACTCTAACGAGAACGACTTTATGGAAATGACATTTTCTCTATACTGCACACTTCATCGTGTTCGAATAATACGCTTATAAATAAATCAACAAAATATTATCACCAATTTTATAAACTCACTTCTTGAGAAACTGTTTTTATTCAATCATTCGACCTTTCTATTTAAAGAAAGGCAAGGAAAGAAATATGAGATTAGTTGTGAGATGATAATTGCTCTTGCTTTTGTAATGGATTATAATTTTTTTAGATATATTCATTTAATATCATAAAATTTTAAGACAATTTATTACAAATAAAAGTGATCTATATATTTATCGAATTCTTAATCAAAACAGTTTCAAATTTGAACTTCAAATACATTTAGATATTTTGTGCCTTTAATGATCAAACACACACACTTTTAAAGTTTCTTGGTGGAAAGGCACAACAATTCTCGCGATGAGCGAAACCAGTCTTTATTTAAAAAAATGTGTTTTGATTATACAAAAAAACAAATATACTAAAATATAATGACAGTATGAACTAAAATAAAAATATTTTTGCGCGGAATTGTAATTAGAGCTTACAGCCTGTTTGCAATATTATTTATGTATTCACAGTATTCTATTGTGTGATTTTTAAATTTTTACTTTTTTCAGCATGTAATGGTAATGAAAAGATATGTATCATTATTTTGTCATATTTAGGCTTTGACATGCATATTGTTTATCGAGTGTCATCCAGAATTTAAGCACGGTGACTTTTCATCTCCTGCCGTAAACATTTTCTAAATTATTTCACGATGACGTTCTAAAACTGTCGCCAGAAAATTGGAAATAGCGGGATTTATTTACGATTGCCTCTACCCTCCACCATAAACCAGTATCAAAATGCCTTCCTCGTTTTCCGAAAAGGCAATTTGGGCCGATTTTCCGGCGCAGCATTTTTTCCATATTTCTAAACCGCTCTCTCTAACTGGGCCACCAATTTCCCGTTTGAAGACCACGCGAGAGCTTTCCACTAAAAGATATAAGCACACTCAGTATATTACCTGCTCGGCGTGAATATACACATATTGTGCCATATAAAAAATAACGCCGAGAAACTAAAAACACTTTAAGCTCTTTTATTCCATTTCACATTTTTTCAACTTAATAGCTTTTTTGCTAATTCGTCCGTATTGGTGGCTTTTAGTATTTATTGGATAAAAATAATAAGAAAATATAATATTTTACTTAGACGGTTAGATTAAAAATGTTTAATTGTATTTTAATAATGTTACCAATGAGATAAATACCCTCTACATATAATATCATAAAGACTGAGATAATTTTTTCATTTCTCTATTTTAAGTTCATGTTCAATATGAATTCGATCACTTTATCAAATTTCTTTACGGAAATTTTCCTTCAGTGCATTTCGTTTTTTTAAGCACGAACATATCGATTTAAAATGATGATGATAGTGAAGCTTAACAGATAACAATGGTTAACCAATTTCACTCTCAAAATCACTATTCATTAAAAGATGTCAATCAATAATTCATGTCGTGTTCGATAATGTATTATGGAAAATACAAAAAAAAACGTATCGAAAAGTTTCTTAGCTATATTTGTGATCTGTTTTTTTTCAATATCATGAAACAAATATTTTTAATCAAATATTGATGTACAACGTAAAAGCTGGAAGTTTTTATTCAACTACGCGATAAACACAAATACAAAGTGCTTCATTTCTCAACCCCAATGCTCAACTCAAAGTACTGTTGCGAATACTCTAGGACCTCAATAGAAATCGAATGGGCTACGAAAATGCTATCGTCGGGAATATGAATAAGTTATTATGAGAGATATTGCAATATACTAGAAGGTTTTATTTATGGAATATGTTACATTTCAAACGATTTCATCTGAGACTTTTAATGTAATGACGAGAGCAAATAAAACAATTCTCAGTTGGTAATATTTTTTTCAAATAAACCAAATGAAGCTTTCGGGAAAATATGGAGACGTTTATTTTAAGCTGCTTGTTTACAATAACAAGAAAGTGCACTGCAATTTACGTATTACGGTAGACTTTTATACTAAGAAATTTTCCATGTTTGCATTTGGCTTATATTTTTTACAAACAAATTCCTTGAAAAAAGCCATTTACATATTTTAAATAGAAGAAGAACAATGTTTTTTCAAACCATGTCCAATCCCAGTGTGGATGGATTTGGACTCCTATTGAAGTTCTCAACACAATATTTATATGATACCCTCTTGTTACTCAGTTGTTCAACCTCTCTTATTCGAAGAAAGTAACGATAGAAAAGATATCTTATATATTTATAAAACCGAAACGGGGGATGTATGTCTGTAATTCCCTTTTGCATTGTTGTTGCAAGTTCAAACAAACGAATTGATTTCGCTCGCGAAAGTTTCGACGGTAAATTTGTTTCGTTATCAATGTGTGTGTAGAGACTCCAATTACTCGAGTATTGAGTAGTACATATATAAAACCGAAACGGCGTATGTATGTCTGTGGGTCTGTAATTCCCTTTTGCATTGTTGGTCATTAAGTTGCCATAAAAACGAATATGAAAGAAAATATGTTTGATTTTTTTATCGGCGAAGACATTTAGTCAAAATGTAATAAATTAGTCTTATACTGAACTTTGCCCGGCTTTTATTAATATAATAATGTTTTTATTTACGTGAAGGTATTATTTGACATTTCTTTGACAGCAAATTAGATTTTTTCCTTGAATTTGGACATTTTAATGGGCGAGAATGGGGCTGTCAATATATGAAAGGGGCTGTGAAATGTCAATGCCAGTCTGAAATGTTCATTTTAATACCATTTTAATTGACCTAGACTTTTGAATTTTGAAAAAAGTTGTTTCAACTTTGCCCGTCTGAATTTACGCGCCGAGCTGAACATAACCCCAAACTGGTCCGAGCGAAGCCGGGTTCGAGCACTAGTAATTTATAATCCTATAGAACCTGTGTATAATCCGTATACTGAGAACTAGAGACTCCAATTCGAGTATCGAGTACTCGATACTCGAGTATACTCGTCCATTGTTTTAGTACTCGAAACTCGAGTATTTAGAAAAATACTCGAGTAATACTCGTAATATATAAATGAAGATTTATTTCCAATATTTTATTTACTTATTTGAAAAAAAATATTGGAGTCTTACGCGTGAATTTTACTGTCAGGTGATATATATTTTTGAATGGTTTTGCCGTTGACTATGTATGCTATGCGAAAATTTCTTTTATAACTCCTGATATATTCCTTACCCAACTTATCTTAAGAATAACAGATTTATGATACGACACAAAATGAAATATTGAAAAAAAATCTTTCGTTTCGCCTTTTATTTTGTTAAAGTTAAAAGTATCAGTCATAAACCAAAATCTTAATCCCTTAAAAATTATTTTAGCCAGAATAAAAAAAAAAGGTTTCAGAAAGTCATTTAAGCACCGCAGTGCAATAACAGATGCACATTTTTAATTCATTGAAAAAGCCGACGTTCAACTGAGAGTTTTTTCTTCCGTGGGAATTATAAAAACAAAACTTCGAACCAATTTAAAATTTGAGATGTTTAACCCTCTATTATTTTTGAAATTTATGTTTTATAAATGTATTAATGCAATTTAATAACCTTCTTTATTTTTTAATATACATACATTTCAATTATAAATATATATTTAGCTATAGAATAATAAATATATATTTAGTCCGGGATCGATTGCCGGTACGAGTTAAATCGTTTTTGCTGAGGCAATGGGTGTATGTGTTGTTTAAAATACCTTCCCACTTTAGTGACAGCGATTAGCTTACCACTAGTCCTATCCTAGTCTTCGTATCCTTTCCATTCCCCCTTTCTTCGAAAAAGAGAGGTTGAGCAACGGATTAACAATCAATTCTCGTAAAAAGACATGGTATTAAAAAAAATGGTACATCTGCAACTATTCGAGTATACTCGAGTACTCGAGTATTTTTAAATTTTGCTACTCGATACTCGAGTAGTTGAGATGTCGAGTAATTGGAGTCCCTACTGAGAACCCGTCGTGTAAGACGAGTTTATTGACTCTAGTGACGAATCGAGATTATGTCGATCCCCGAATAAATTTGCAAATTTTTCAAATGCTATGATGTGAGGACGGACCACAGCAAACAGTTCTGCATGTTCGTTATTCATTTAATCTCTTAATTGTATTAGTTAAATTATCTTGGACTGATTTTGAACTTGTGTAATATGCTACCCAGAGATCTTCGTCAAATATCTATATTCAGATCATCATTGCCAAAGAATTGCGAGGGTGCTGGAGGATAAAAATCATTCTCCGACATTAAATACATCAAAAATATTCATTATTTGATATTTTTTGAATGTGGTTAATGCGTTTTTAATGTTGTTGAAAAGATGAGCCATTATATTTCAAAATGAAGCGAAGCTTTCAAGAAAAGAAGTTGTTTGGGCAAAAATATAAGCGGTTCTTTAAAACGTATTTTCCTTTTTATTTTTTACTTTGAGCGCAAATATTACCAAGATAGATCGTTATTTTTTTAGTGCCAACTGATTTTTTGCCGTTTGTTGTTTTTGCTCCTTATCATTTTTTTCCGGATGAAAACGCCTGTTGCTTTTTCTTCTCAAATATTTTAGATATACTCTAACTAGCACATAAATAGAAAATTAAAAGTTCGAAGGTATCTTTTAATTTCGTTTTGATTATATAAGAGACAATTACTAATGCTATTGAAGTTATTTTAAATATTATAATTTCAGGACAATTTAATATATACTTAATAAAGTCGTCAAAACTTTCTCAATGAAACTTTAATAAATCTTACATTTAAGTCTTCTATGCAGACTCAAAATAATAAGACAAAGAATTTTTCTTTTTTCGCCTTGAATAATTTTTTGGTGTTTTTTAATGCGTAAATTTAATAAAAAAAAATGTAACAATCTTCACTTGTAACAGTGCTATTACCATCTTACAAAATATCTTTTTTATTTTATATTAAAAAAAAAACACGTATGTGCGGTCAAAATTATTTTAATTAAGTAAAAAAAACATTCGTTCCATAAATAATGTTAAAATGTGTAATAAGCAGTTTCAAATTTCCACGTTTTATTCTTAGTATTATTTTATTTTATCACAATTTCTTTTGAATGTTAAAAACAAACTATATATTCATGCGATCAAGTTATAAAGACATCCAGTTTTTCATGTTATAATAAAGGTCGGAGTTTACATAATTTAAAATATGAAATTGCTTGCAACTACATACATTCTATTGATTTAAGCCCGTACAAAACCACTTTATAAAATCTTGAATATAAACATGGAGTATATTACTCTACATTTGAGAACTTTCTTTCAGCTTATAAGAAGCTTAATGTAAAAGTAAACAATGTGCTTCTACTTGACCACAAAAAAAAAATATTAATGACTCAACTGACCATTATTACTGCTTGGCTAGGCGGGTGCTAAAAAACGCTTTCACTGTTTTTTTTAAATCCTTTCTAATGAGACCAAATTTATAATTTAAATTTAAATTAATTATTGATTATACTTTTGATTCAAAAAAATTACAACATCTTTAAACTTTTGAAAATTTGACTATGTTCAGGAACTACCAAGTAACTCGAAGTACTCGTAAGTGTTAACAATCATTTTGCAAAAAAACCATAGAATCTTCATTATATCTCACGGTTTCAATAAGATTCAACAGTGAAAAGAATTGACATCCCTATATCATAAGAAATGGAATCACCAACGATAAATTGTTGTGTGGAAAATTTTTAACGGCTAAATGAATCATAACACCGGTATGTTTCGTACATAAACCCTAAAGCACAAAAAATCATTATCAAACAATTTATTAAAGACATGTTATGTTTCAATATAAAGGTTTTTTTGATTCATTGAATGTTCTTAATCTTGGCTCCTTGATTAAATATTTATTATTTTTAAAAAATCACTTTTTTTGTAGCAAACTAGCGGTTTTGTGGATATCTCTCTAAGCTATCAATGACATACGAAGATCATCTCTATTCATAACATCAAGACGTTTAAGAACTTTCATGGTGCGATGTTATAACTCGAGTTAATTCAGATTCAACGTGATGAGATGTGAAAAATGCAATGAAATATTAACTTGCCCTTTCCCAGAGCTGTGTAAATGTACTCTCCATTTCAATGCTGGCTGATCCATAAATTATCTTTATTGAGTGCATATTTAACATGACATTCATATCACCTTAACTATAGGACTTTCTTGCAGCTAGATATCACTTTTTGCATTAACCGTCTCTTCTACGGATTATGTGTCACTCATAAAGTATAGAATAGTCATTGTTTGCAAAATACAAACGTATATTCCGTCCACAAAAAACATGTCTATTCTTAATACTGAAAATCAATGTTGTTTTTATTATTTAATTTTGACTGTGACTCCCCTAGCGTCTGTTACACCTGCCCAAAAGTTAAAGTTTGGTTTGTGTATCTCTTTAAAAGCTTTGATCCTCCCAGGGCGCTCTATGAACCCAGTTTGAGGAACGCTGATATATATCATTGATATAATGCTTTGTTTCTTTAATTTTTCAATTGTACCAATTTCTTAAGATCATATTCAATCTTAAATAAAATACAGTTCAATCCATCTTATTAAAAGTCGCACTTCACTGTATTGAAACAGACAACTCCGAGCATGAAAGTTTTTCAATTTACTTTCAAATACAAAATTCAGTACACTACAGAATTTGCAAGGTGGACAAGTCTGTGACACATGTTCATAAATAAAAATCTTTCACTGCGTAATAATTCTTCGTTCGTAAGTAAAAGGTATAAAACTATAAACTAATATCAAATAGCGAGTAGAGTATTATTTTGTATTAGACATTCACTGTACTTATAAACGTATTTATAAAATCACAATGTTGCAGTTGTAATAATCGTAAAAATGTTGAGATTTAAAAATGTTTTTACAAAAGCCATAAGGATTTTAAAATCTATATATTACTAGCATTGCTACCCGGCTTCGCTCGGACCAGTTTGGGGTTATTCACCTCGGCGCGTAAATTCAGACGGGCCAAGTTGAAACAACTTTTTTCAAAATTCAAAAGTCTAGGTCAATTAAAATTCTCCCCATTCTCGCCCATTAAAATGTCCAAATTCAAGGAAAAAATCTAATTTGCTGTCAAAGAAATGTCAAATAATACCTTCACGTAAATAAAAACATTATTATATTAATAAAAGCCGGGAAAAATTCAGTAGAAGACTAATTTATAACATTTTGACTAAATGTCTTCGCCGATAAAAATTGAAACATATTTTCTTTCATATTCGTTTTTATGCAACTTAATGACCAACAATGCAAAAGGGAATTACAGACCCACAGACAAACATACGCCGTTTCGGTTTTATATATAAGATTCGTTATCAATGAATTAACTGGCCCTAAGTATTTATAGCTTATTGAAGTAATTAGGTCATAGGACCTAAAACAGTTAATTTTCAAATTTTCAGCAATGTATGCATTTTTCTTTCTGCTGATTTTAATTTTTTTTTAAATATGTTAACGTTGTATTTGACCCTTTTTTCATTACTTTTTATTACTCTACTTCCAATTAAGGCGAAACATACTGCAACGGCTTACAGCTGCTCGTTTTTATTACAAAGAGTATTTTTTGTGACCATGCCTGCTCTCAATGTGGAACATATGAGTTCTTAATGGAGCTTATTCCAACAAAGTTGAGCAAGGATTATTCCTTGTTAGTCAAGTTTTCTTTTCATAAAAGAGTAAGGATGGAAGAATTTATCCATGTACAATATAGATTATAGTTAGCTTATTGCTATTGTTGTTTCCTGTTATTTGTATGATTTGAGGGTATGTATACTTTATCATGCCGAGTAATCTGACCCTACCGAAAATCGAACATGTAAACTGGAACCAAAAACAACGACGTTCGCTACTTGGCTGCCGGCCTGAAAATTTTTACTATATTAAACAAATTCGCTTTAGCCTTTAAAGCTCCCCAATAAAAAAAAATATTTAAATGTGCGAAACTAATATCGTCACAGTTATAATATTTAAATGTCACCATTTGGCTGTTAATCGTACAATTGAAAAAATATATTTTTTGTTTAATATTCGCATCGCGAATTCCATTTGTGATAATAATCAAATCATTTTAATGCGTTCATGAAAAAAATAATCTCTGCTCGTTTGTATCTCGTTTATTTTATGGACTTTTCATAATTTATTCTTCATGTAAAATAACATTGAACATTGATACCAAGGTGGCGTAGTTTATATCAAGGCTTTTATATTGATTAGGAAAATGTAAGTAAATCTACATATGCAAATAACCGCCTGCAGTATTGTATCGAGAGGTTCCGATGCCTACAATGTCAATCTTAATAGTTGTCAACGTGTAAAGAAAACATTTTGATTTATAATCACTTGTTTTAAAACAATCATGAATGAAAAAAACCAGTGACTTATTCTTAGTTATAAATATGAAATTTCCTTAAATATTATTTTATAATAAATACTAATGAAAAATTAACTTTAAATCTTCAGACAGAATAAGTTGTTTGATCACTTTACTTTACTGCGCTTATATAAAATTCAATACTTCCAAATGACTATTCATTCATTCTTTATGATGTTGCCAGTTCTACCTGAAGTAATAAAATTTGTACTGCAGTGTAACTCATGACAGTGGACATTTATATAAAACTTTACATTGTATAGTATGTCATTTTGTTCTCAAACTCTCTGTCTTCTTTTGGACTCATATATATTTCAAATAAAGAATATTTAATACGATTTGTAACTGAAAATAAAGTACTACGCTAGACCTGTCGGAAGAGACGTTTTACACTCCTTAGGCCCTTGTGTGGATCTTTCATTGACATTTCCATTTGTGTTTTTTTTTTATACATATACAGTAAATTTAAACGTTTAAATTATCATACAACTTTCGACAGTGGCTATTTATTAAATGAACAATTTTTTACATATAATTGAGACAAATATTTAAAAATATTATGTCAACAAACTTGTTATCAGCATTGCCATATTTATGTATTACAATTTAGATAGATCAGTATAACTATGTTGCATTTAAGCTTATCAATAATTATCAAGTAACATTGAGATGAATTTATAACTCAAAGATTTTTTAATGATTTTAACGGAATGGCTTAAAATTGAAGAGAAAAAAAAAAAACGTCCCTTAAATTGAAGAGATGCATTTTCAAGCCAGCTTTTTGTTAAACTGCAGTAAAATAATACGGTAAGAAAAATAGCAATGTATTTTAGTTCTACATGAATTTTATATATTTGTTGATAGCTATTTCGGCTTACGCCTTCGTCAGAACTGTAGTAAATTAATTGTTCTTTTATGTTTGGTTTTTTAATAAACTACATCTATATTTTATCTCGTATTTACTAATTTTAATGCAAAAAAAGAGTATTATCACTAAAATGACAGCACATTTTTTATCATTCCAACATAATACTGTACCTCAATGTTGATAAATTTATTTGAGAATTGTTGTATGTGTTTGAGATGAGAAGAAAGTTCATTCATTCACCGATTGAAATTCTATTCTAATCTGCTTTCTATTGAAACTTGATGATTTTAATTAAAAATCAATAGCATGCTTAAGTATTGTTGAATCTTAATTGAAATCGCTTTGCTCTTAAATAATGTATTTGACTAGACCGCCAGTCATTTTCAAATATGTATTTTTTTAACTCCCATAGATTATTAATATTTAAAACCTCCACAATATCTTCGAAATACTGTGTTTAATAAATATATACATTAATGATTAAATGATATTTAAAACATTTTTTTATAATAAAATTACATTTTTCCGCTCTGAAGTTGAAACTATCCCACATTTGTGAAAATATAAACGCAGGAAAATCAAAAAATGCTTGTTGCTCAATCAAATATTTTCTTAATTAAAGTAAGTTTTATAAAAATCATTTTTTAGCCTCGACAAATATAATGAGCCGCGCCGTGCGTGGGTAAATCGATTAAAGATTATTCATGAAGTTATGTATCGCCCTAATTCTTAATTTTGATCCCAAACGAACTTTGAATACCTTTATTCATTTTTCATAGCTTCTACCGACCAATGTACGTCACGAAAATTCTAAATCGCATGGGGAGGGTGCCCATGAACTAGACATGTTTATTTTTTACTCTTTGAAATGCAGTCCATTACTCACTCACTAAAAATAAAACCTAATAATGTTCAAATAAAACAGCATCGAGGTCAATTTTGATATAAATCTAACTCCCTCAAATTTAACACGTTTTCGAGATAGATATCGCCATGCTTCTCATACATTCTTTTTTTAAATAATTCACTCTAATGCTCAAATTTGTATGAGAAAAACAATTAATAATTGATTCGAAAACGTATGGTCTCACGTTATTTATTTTAAAACTGAAACAGGAAGTGATCATAATTATCTCAATAACATGATGATTTTTTTGAACGATAGATTTCATAAAACCTTGTTTTGTATTACCATCGAAGTTACACAATCATCAAAATATTATTTATAATGCAGTGTAATGTAGTACATAGCACACAGATTTAAAAAAATATGTTGGGATATTATGTATTATTATATTCATATAGCACCATCATCTAAAATCTAAAACATCTCAGTGAATATTATCACCAGAACCTTCTTCAAACGTTAAAAGTATGGTGAAAGTGAAGATTTAAAAAATACTTCATTGTTTGGGTAATCTCGTGGGTCCATTTCATACGTATTCTCCTCTACATATTAAGAAACGTAAAAACCTAGTTTTTCCGTGAAATGGCTTCTCATTTTGCCGACATATTTAACAATTCAGTATAAAATATTATTAAAATTAATTCCTTTTATTTATTAATAAGCATAGCAAGCAACATATTGGGTTTTTGGGTTCTTAATATTTGTTTTAAGCCCATTGACTTAGAAAATAGTTTCAAACATATTTATTTAATGAGGGTCAAAGAAAAAATGCTAGGGTACAAAAGACAGCTAATACATATTATTTTTATATCGTCGTACAGAAAGAAGTGACTAAATGTGAAATAATTAAATTTTAAAAAAGCCATTCGATAATTTTTTTAATTATAAATAAATAAATCAGTCACATATCTGATTTAGTCTTTTGGCATTTGTGGGTAATTGAATTATCATGAATATTTGTTCCTGACAACTATTATGGTTCTAAATTTTCAAATATTTATTTCGTCAATTTTTGTGAAAAATTCACTTACTATATGACAATTTACATACCCTTACTTAACCTCCTCGTAGGCAAACTATAAAATTTTCTCTAAGCTATTAGATACTCCAAATTTATATTCATGTATTGGTAAGATTTTTCATTTTTAGATATGAATTGAGATTTATAGTGTAAAAATATGATGATTTCTATCACCGAAGTTTTATTAATAGTGATTTTCTTTTCATGTGATTTTTTAGTTATTGCAGCAATACTTCACACATACACATTTTAATTTCAAAATATCTTAGAGAACTTTGTTTACTAGATTCCAACTGATGTGCTGATTAGGTAAAGATTAAATGCCTTTCCACCAATATTTATCGTCAATTAACACCTTACAAATGATAGCAAATGGAATTATTTGACTTTGCATCTAGATTTCTCATTTATTCTTTAATGCTAAGTGTAGAATAAAATCTCAGATTCTATTTTTCGACACTAAAGATAAGTATCTATAACTGTGAATCATTAAAATTAATAAGCGCGTCTGGACTGCTAGATTGATTCAATTATTAGAATTAACATAATTATTTTTGTTGGGGTTCGCTTTTCTATAGTCGTAACCTATCTATAGTTATACTCAGAATCGATTAAGACTTAATATTGCTTTAATTTAATAAAAAATAAATTATTCTTAAATGTGTTGTTTCAGTGTTTAAAAAGATATAAAGCTAATTTTTTCTTAAAAATGAAAGTACCAAAGCTAAAATTATCTTTACTGAGATACTGAATACATAATATATTTCAAGATTATATATATTGTCATTCTGTGCCAAGTAATAGATATTTTTTTAATGATGAATTACATATATTGCAGAAAATTTCACTGTTATGTCGGAACATATTCATTCACATTCAAAAAGTTTCTTGAATTTACAGTGAATATTTCAAAAAGTAGAAAACTTTGCGACCAAAGAACTCTCCTTTTCGCATTGCGTTGTGATGTTAACTTTTTGTAACTCCTACTATTTAGTACTATATGGAAATTTTTGACAATTTGGCTAAAAGACAAAATCAATCACTAAAAAACGTGAAAATAAACACTTTTCAGTATCGTTTATAACGTGAATTCGTCTGTCCTTTTTTTTAATTAAAAATATTTTGATAATCAAAATATGCAAAATTCCTATTTACAAATATTTATGTACTTTTTACCTATGGCAGTTTTTATTTATGTGTATACAGTCCCGCTTTAATATGAAATACGTCAAAAGCTTTTGACAACACGAATAGCATATTTTAAAGCTCAGTAAATATCTTTCCAATGTTATTAAGATCATTCATGGTAATGATCTTAATAAAAAGTGAAGTACCAAAATTCGTAGAGAGATTTGAAACCCTCTTATTTAAGAAAATTTCACCGTGAGGAAAAATGACGACCCCTTTGAGCATTACTTCAACCTAGCAGAAAATTTTCAGCATAGTGCCTCCAAAAAGGAAAACCTATAGGTGCCTCCCTATAAAGAAAATACCAAACAACAAATTTGAATCGCTTAAATTTTGTACTTTTCCATCAGCTATGTTACTGACGCCTCGGGTTTCGCCTTTATGGCATCTTCAGGCACGAATTATTTTTAACTGACAGTTATCCAGTACAAGTTCATTAGTGCACTGGAAATGTATAAAATGCATACGATTTTATATTGAAATTGCATCAAGTAGCTTCAACAGAAATCTTCAATTATACATTTTAACGATTATTCATAAATTTTTGATAATAAAACATTTTCATTAGTAATTAAGATAGTAAGCAGTTTGGTTTAATATAATTCATGGCACTTGTGCGCAAAAGTTATCTAAATCCATAGTTTTCTGAATCAAATAATTACCATAAAATTTATATCGCATCTCGGGCTATCAGTCTATATATTTTTGAAAATATTATTTTAAATCACGTTAGAGGTTGCATTCAAATTTGGTTTTATGTAAACGCTTACTTATTCTCTCGATCTTTTTAATTCCAAGATAAATTTAAATAATTGTACCTGAAGCTTTTGATCACTCAAAGTTGTACAACTTCTTTAATACGAATTATCTCACTGAGACAGCTCCGGCCTACATTATCTCTCATAAGAACTAATGCATGTCTAGAAAACTGGGTTTTTAAGGTCATATTTTTACAAATTCAAAAATGTCATCATTAACATAAGAAATGAAACGAAATTGTCTCATAACACTCAATAACAGTTTATAATTTACATTTTGTTTTGAATATTTTAAAATTTAATGATTTTTTTTCTGCAAAACGATGAAAATTTTAAATAATGGATGCTTCAGTACCTTTTTATATCAGCCGTCTTATAAATGAACTTAGGGGAAAAAAGTGAGTATGAAGACTACAATTCTTATCATTACTCTTGTCCTATTATTAATCTTCATCTATTAATGAAAATCAGATTATAAATTCTTTACAAAGGCGTATTCATGGAAAAAAAAATGTCTCATATTTAAATAGAACGTTCTGCTTGTCTCAGTTCTAGGTAACTAGGAAGGTTTAATATTTCAAATCGTGTATATATAATATTATAGTATAGTTTTATGTAACGTTACATTTCTCAATATTTTTAGATATCTGAGATCTTATTTGCCCACATCTTATTTAGAAATAATGTGTTTAAACATACATATAGTCTCTTGATATTAAAGTAAAAAATAAGTGTCGATTTTAAAAGATATCATATACTCTGTTATATTATAGACGAGCTGATAGACTTTAATTTTTTCACTTATGTATAATTATTGTATAAATAATCACCATTTTCTACCATTACTTTTCATCTATGTCTAAAGTCTTTGCACGTATTTTTTTTAAATGCATATGTTCTTCTCCGGGATATTTTTTAATGATAAACATGAGAGATGCAATCCAAAAATCTATTTTTTTATCTTCAGTCCGTTGTTACAGGCATTATTTTGTTTTTACGCTACATCTAATTATGTGTTGTGCCAAAAACATAGTCTCTCTGGAAGACTTTCACTTGAAATCTCATTTTACTATTGACTAATTTGAAGTATTCATCCCGTTTCAATGATTTTCATCAGAATGACTAAAATAAAAAAAGCCCTACAGTACGAGAATTATTTCTACTGGTTCCAAAAGATTGAAATTTTAGAGACCTATCGACAGAAAAAAAATACTCGATACGTAGTGTGATTAGGCAAAAGTTTCACATCTTGCCAACTACATGAAAACCGCACAGGCAATAGCTTTTTCTTTACACACCCCAATGCAGTTTGTTTCGGTAATTTTAACAACATCCGTTATCACTGTCAAACTTGGTGGAAGGCCATTAAGGTAAATGTACCAGTAGCTGACCGTTTAAGAGAAAATTTCAACAAAAATAACGATTAAGATTAGTACCGAATGAAGGATCATATGTCATATTGGATCATATGTCTTAATTAATATTATGTAACAAAAATTACGAAAGGGCCTGTTGAAAAAAAGTTGTGTTAAATTTTTTGAAGCCATGCTTTTGTTTCATTAGTTGACCATCTCACAAATTGAAAAATCTTCTAGTTGTTCATGTCTGAACAAGGGGCTTTATAGTGACCTTTCTGTCAGAGTTGCCTCAAGGCTTTCTGTTGAATCAAGTAGCAATGGGTGGTTCAGGAACAAGGTACACACCGTTTCTAGATTGATCACTTAATAAATTTGAAATAATACTCTTTCCTCACTAGGTGTTGTTTTCAAATGGCCACCCTGGCACTCCATTGGCTATATGGTGATGTGTTAGTGGCTCATTCCGACCACAGATGCCTTAAATTGTCTTAACTTTACAATTTAGAGCAATCCCGCATCTGCATTTCTTATTTTGGGCCATTTTATTCTCAAAAGGTCAACTACTGGTACATGGTCAACTACTGGTACATTTACCTTATGTATATAAAAAATTTTAAACATTTTTTTTAATTAGTTATACTTCAGAAGTTACCACAAGTGTGATGTTCTCCGTGATTACATCACCTTTAAAAGCCAGCCAGGATCTTCATAGAACAAAAGTTTTAGTTAAAAAGTGAAGGGTTTTTGTTTCTTTAATGCTCTTTTTTATTCAAATTATTTTTGAATTCAAATAGTTTTGTGTACGAAACGATTTTATTTTTGATCAAATCAACAGGTGCTACATCTAAATAATGTGTAAAATTTGTACCGTCACCATAAAATTTTGCGTGACATTTCTGAGCTAAAATTGCAAATGGCTGCCCTAAAATAGAACATAATGAAATGAACTTGGTCTCAATAAATAATTTCAGCAAAAAAAAAAACACTAGGAAGACGAAAGGGGCGAATGAGATACTTAGTTAAACGAAAATCAATAGCACTCGAATCGTTTAGAAAACCAATATTCATAGGCATTCATTCGTTAAAGGTGCTCAATTTTTACGCAACTTCTATAAATAGCCATAAAGCCAATAAAAACAATGTATTTTTGATAAATTCTATTTCAGTTACCGTGCTATTTTTAAAAATGGCATGTTAATTAATTTCGTAGCCATTTTCAATATTTCTATAAGAAATCTTTTGAAGCTTTTTGTTTAAAGTCGTATTTAAGCTTGAAACCATTTAATGTACATATATTTAAATTAAATTAAAAGAAAATCTTGACTTCAAATTATTTTTATTTAAATAAAATGATAGTTGCGTCCAACAGCAAATTTTGAGTTTCGCTTTATATTAGGAAAACCATTTCTTAAAAAATGGTTGTATGAACACACAATTTTGTAAGTAATTTCCACGCAAAGTTGATTTTATCGCTCTCTTTTTCTTTCACGCGCATTATTATAAAAATTATCATACCTTATATTTCTAGCATTTTTATCCAAGATTTTCATATCCACAACTTTGCAATTTATAAAAATATATGCGTTTTTTTCATCTAAATTAAATGATCCTTTTTATGGATTTTTGGCGTCTAAATATGGGTAAAATTTTTCAGTGAAACTAATTTAAAAATTATAAGGTGTTTAATAATAAACTTACTTTAAAATATGTTCATCGTTTTATGCTTAGACCGTTTTAGATTTTTGTGCCAAATACGTTGCATTTTTTACCTTGTTGCGATTATTTTATACGTGATCCATTATTCCAATGTCCATTATTTATTTCTCATTCCACATGGTAGAATGTATTCATTACTAACGTGTCCATCACATCTCTCAATTTATATCTATAACGTAAGCTATTATCTCATATATTGAAATACTTCTTTCTCTTTCAAGCTGTTCCAATAATATATATATATAGGTATTTTATATATTTAATACACTACGGGATGCTCTTTATCATCTTGTTCTGTGAAAATGTGAGAAGAGAATTACGGCAGAAAATATCGACTGTGATATCTCAACAAATAAATTCTTTATGACATACATAGATATCGTTTTACTGTTCAGTATTATAGAGAATCTTAGATTATTGGGATGCCATAACTATGCTAGTACTATTTATTGAAAAAAAATAGATATCTTTATGGTGGATGTCTGAAAACACCAATTATATTTTCGATCAAATCCGTTTTAGCGTAAAAATCCAATCATATGTAGTTAAAAAGTAACATTTTACTATACAAAATAAAATAGTGAAATTGCGATTGAATAACAAAATTGTTATCAAAATTCTATATCAAATAGAAATATTGATTGAAAAATAGTTTTCTGCGTTAAGCAACCAAACTCGTTCGGTTATTAGTCTCGAGCTTTGCATTACAGACTATTAATTTTAATTGCATAAAACTCAAACTTAATTTTTTAGATTGAATTACATAAAGAATATTTTTAAATGAATCGTTCTCGCACTAGTTTAAGTGTTTGGCTAGGAGGAGTATGAGAAGGAATGTCTTTGAGCGCAAATCGGTAAATCAATAACAATGCAATGTTTGCAATAATCAGGGAATTCAAGCCATTGAAGAATAAGTCGATCACCCAACGATATCATTTACAACTTGCTTTAATATAATAGTCAATAGTATTTGAATTTTTAAGTCTTACTCTTATTTGCATATACGCTATGAATATTATGTTTGCGTTCATACTCAGGATGTCGACTATTTTGTAATTATTATCTCATGTGATAAACTTTAAGAAAATGCGTCTGTCTTTGTACGTTTGAAAAAGATTCTGGAAGAGTTTTTGTAAATACTAAGGATGTCAACTCTCTTGTTTTTATTAGTTTACAATTTTACATGATAAATGCCAACAAAATGCATGCGTAATTTAAATACTAAAATTTTTAATTATGACTGGCTTTGAATGATTAAAAAAGATAAGGCTATAGAAACGCTTTTTTAGAAGATTAATCAGCGTCCGAGTCGCTTATTTTTTCAACGACTTCGAGTCCTTATAAATATCAAAATCTTATATTTCCAATCCTAAATAATAAACATGATCGAGATTTCTTTTAAAGGGTTCACCGTCAATACTTAGTGGAATGGCTGTACAGTGAAACCCCGATCTTACGTTCTCGCATTATACGTTTTCCCGCGTGGTGCGTTCATTTTCTATAGTCCCGTCATTTAGTTCATATATAAAACTTTCCCGCATTCATCGTTTCTCGCATTTAACGTTTGTTTTATACGGTCCCTTGAAAAACGTAGAATTTGGTTTCACTGTATACTAAAACTAGTTTTTCACTTCTCACATTTTTACTATTCATTCCACGTTGGAGAATTATCAACTGATGATACATTCCACATTGCATTGATTGAGATCATAAAATGAGTAGTAAAAATGGGTTATTATTTTTATTAATAAATGAGATTGTTAAAAAAGGCGTCACATATAATCGTATGGTTATATAAAAGTTTAAAATTAAATACGTGTCAAATTAAGCGTTGAAGAATAAGTAATACATGAAATAATTTTGGTTACAGTCCGCGTTCAATTTCGTAGAGGCCCACCCCTCTCCAATCAATTAAATTTCTGTGCTTTGAAATTCTCACCTTTGGCTGTTTTAATATCCGTTGCGGCAGCTTCGGTTTTAACATTATTCTTACCACTTTACCAGGATTTAATACATCATTGAGAACATTAAAAATTGTTATATTACAAAATTCACTCCACTAATGAAATCTTTTTAAAGACAAGCGCTACATTTATTTCAACAAAATTTGAGTCCACCTCATTAAAGCTCGCTTTGAAAAACAAATGAAATATCTCTTGTTTATATTGTACTAGTATTGCTACGCGACCAATAATTATTTAATGTTATATCATTCGACATAATTATATCACAAAATCTAACATCCAAAATAGAGTTAAAATAAAATCACAAACTTTATTTAATTTGATGACAGCCCCATTCTCGCCCATTAAAATGTCCAAATTCAAGGAAAAAATCTAATTTGCTGTCAAAGAAATGTCAAATAATAAACATTATTATATTTTTATTATTTATTCGGGTATCGACATAATCTCGATTCGTCACTAGAGTCAAAAGTATACGAACCCGGCTTCAAAGGACCAGTTTGGGGTTAGTAAATTCAGACGGGCCAAGTTGAAACAACTTTTTCAAAATTCAAAAGTCTAGGTCAATTAAAATGGAATTAAAATGAACATTTCAGACTGGCATTGACATTTCACAGCCCCTTTCATATATTGACAGCCCCATTCTCGCCCATTAAAATGTCCAAATTCAAGGAAAAATTCTAATTTGCTGTCAAAGAAATGTTAAATAATACCTTCAAGTAAATAAAAACATTATTATATTAATAAAAGCCGGGAAAAGTTCAGTAGAAGACTAATTTATTACATTTTGACTAAATGTCTTCACCGATAAAAAAAAATCAAACATATTTTCTTTCATATTCGTTTTTATGGCAACTTAATGACCAACAATGCAAAAGGGAATTACAGACCCACAGACATACATACGCCGTTTCGGTTTTATATATATACTACTCGATACTCGAGTAATTGGAGTCTTTACACACACATTGATAACGAAACAAATTTACCGTCGAAATTTTTTTGTTTGAACTTGCAACAACAATGTAAAAGGGAATTACAGACATACATCCCCCGTTTCGGTTTTATATATTTGATATGTATAGAAGTGCTCTTGTATATAGGCAGGCTTGAAAGAGCAAAGGGGGCGTCAAAATGATGCCAGGACTGTTTTTAAAAATACCAAATCTACGCAAAATAAACTACATGCCCTAAGAGCCAGATGATCTCGCTACGGCCCTGGGAGACTTATAGTGATAATGCCTACAGTGGGACAAAAATCTATTTGTTCGACACCTAAAGGTTAATTCAATCAATAAATATTTTGATAGCAATGGTTACTTCATATTCATTTAGTTACGAGTTATTGTAACCTATGTATAGTGACCTAGGTTAATAATTGATGCGTAGCGAGAGCTACCAACTAACTGCAAATTTTGCCCTAGTCTTAATATGATGTTATCCTTTCATCCCTTATCTCTCTTAAACAAGAAAAATTTAGCAACTGAGTAAAAACTAGTTCTTTTATGTGAGTTTCTCTGTATGGCTGCAAACTTATACATCTACAGTATAGTACAATTTTATTTATCCTCTTATTTAACTACAATCAAACAAAGCACAGCGTGTTACATGTCGATAATTTCAAATGCTCTTGTCAATATATACCGCACACATAATATGAAATCGGTTATAAAGTAAATTCATTAGCGTAGTAGCAAAATCTATAGATTCATAAACGTTTTCATGTTACACTGCCTTGTTGAATAAATCATTCTAAGTAGACTATAGTCGACAAATAATATGAATTGTCTCAACGCACTTGTTATGAAGTATTTTTATATACCTACTTGTCTGGTTGTGTATTTTTCAAGTAACCATTGATAAATTTACTTAATCTGTTGAAAGATTCACTGTGTACATCAATCTTAAAACCTCCTGGGAGATCATAATGAACAGCGTAAAAGTTTGCGTCGTCTCACAAAATACTTTTCATATATAACTATGCCTGATTAATTTGATAGTTTGTCAAAGCAAAATAAAGATAAATATCAAAATAGCATTTCATACACATAGTCAAGTACATTTTTAAGCCAGTCAAAGAACTGACTTATTATTTTTGTCTGCTAACGGCTTCCATATCTTGTAATTGTCAGCAAGAGCTGAAAAATAAATAAATTTAGTTTATTTAATTAAATTGTTTGAAATCAAAAACCGTACAAACTGATATTACAATTTATTTTATATACTTGACTACACAGATAAAACTAAAAATTTTAAGCTATTTAATTAAGTTTTTTTATTGAAATGGAACCTATCTCCCATTTTTCTATTTTCACTAGATCTATTTATAGCATTGTTTCTTGAATTTATTCGTCCTTGTCTCCATTTCGTGACGCATAAAAGTTCATAATAATTATAATATGATCATTTTTAAGCATTTTATTGGATGTTTTTATATACGTATTTAATAAAACTTGATACATTGACTTTTGAAATGTGGTTTTATTATATATTACCAAAAAGTATGACACTGCACAAATTTGGACTAAAGTACATATGTTGAATACAAAGTTATAGCGACACGATGTATAAAGCTCTCGTAGAGGCAGATACATATGTCATGAAATGGGACACTATTTGGTTTTCAAGAATTAATTTTATTTACTTTTAATCGACCACTCATCTGTTAATTTCAAAGAAACTATTATTTATTAAACATCATTTGAATCACGTTATCGGTGTTCATTAGTTTGTTATTTTTTAGAACGTTATCTGCTAAAATCACAATTCGACAGAATCATATATCAAATTTAATATGCATATTCTGATATCATCATCAAAGAATAATGTTGGAGCTCTCTCTATAGCAGTTCAAATACTGCCAAGCTAATTGCAGTAGCAGCCATGGAATCTTTATTTACCCAATTCATTAACCAAATCCTAGAGAAGTCAATAGAAATATGACCGATGGTTCTTCTGTGTATCATTAGGTTAAAAAATATATGTGCATATCCAAATCTTAAATATGTGTCCAAGAAAGGTCCAAAATCATCTCTCCCTTATTGTGGTAACAAGAGAGTTCGTTATTTAATTAACTCATCACAAAGTTATGCTATCGAAACTCCAGAATCTGTGTGAAAGTATCACTTCCGTAATGTTACATATTAAAAGGTTTATAGGTAGGCAAATATACTTCTTACAGAGTTAATTAATATTGCTTCGGAAATTTCCGATCAAACCGAATCCGAAAAAATCCGAATTAATGCTTGGAAAATCTAATCCCAATATTTCAATAACTTTTTATTTTATTTAAATACACATTTTTGTTAATTAAGGATTTCGACTTAGGGTGCTTGATGGAGTTTCAATATCAAATTCAAATTGTTTGAATTCTGTACTTTTCCATGAGCTTTGTCGCTAACGACTTGGGTTTCGCCTTTCGGCATCTTCAGGCTATTCAATTGCACGGATGTACATAAAATGACCAGATAATTTGCGATACTACATTAAACAATCCCGACAGTTATAACAAACCCACTTAATTGATTGAAACTCATTTACATTATATTTTCACTAATTCACATTTTAATAGGAATTTAACTTAGTGATCTACTTCTATTTTTGTATATAAACGATACAAACTGTTTACTACGCGTCAGTCCAAGTACATCCGTGAACTTGAAATGCCTGAAGATGCCAAGGCAAACCCCGGGTCGCTAGCGGCAAAGCTCATGGTAAAGTACAAAATCAAAACAATTCAAATTACATATTTTTATGATCTGTATATGAACCAATGATATAGGCTCTACGAATAGGTTTATTCCATATCTCGTAATTTATACTCATCCGAGTATCGAGTTTTTAAAAACATTAATTTGATATTCAGAAAGCCATAAATCTTATTGGAATATTTACATCAACGACATTTCAATTTGTTTTATCTTATAATCATTGTTACGTTTTACTGTAATGCATTATGTACAAGCTGAGTACAAAAATAATATACCGGTAAAATGGGGTGAATATAGACTGGCAGGTGAATAGCGACAAAAGCAAGGACTGAACTTTAGCACAACTTTACCAATGTATTTTTTACTATATATATATATAATTCTTTACAATGACTTTAATACTATCTCTCGAATGACAAAACCAAACAAACTAAATGATTGACCAAAATTGAAACAAACGTGTTTAAGTTCGATGCCTGTGCATCCTTACTTTTTGACCCCTTAAAAACTTCTCTTTTATTACACGAAAATTAAAATCAATCATCTTTTTTTTGGTTCTAAGTACCGTAAAACGGAATGAAGAGGTTTATTTATTTCAAAAATTATAATCTGTATTTTTGTCTTTATTCACCTGCCAAGTCTCGATTTACCCTCTCACATTGAATCGGGGTGAATAGAGACATCGAACAAAATTGACTGTGTCTTAATAACGATAGTGAATATTTGAAAAATATTGTCATGAATGTGTAGTAGGACCATAAAAACAAGTTTCAAGCCATTCATATTTGAACTATGAAGATACATAGTCGTAAAGGGTAAAAAGTGTCTCTATTGACCCCGTTTTACGGTACGTAGTAGATTCTTTCTGTCTGATGTGCGTAGTGTAGTTGTTTGTTTGAAAATAGATCGTCGAGTGTAATATTGTTTATAGATGTAGTAATGTCGAAAATGGCGTGTTGTTAAGTTAAAATTAGCAAGTTTAAAAATTTCAACTCATTGTTTATTTAATGTCAGTTACCCACATTGTTGCCGCGCATCGCCCTCTCCCGTATCCGTGTTTATGGTTTAAAAGCAAAACATTTTTTCGTGGAAAAATATTTTTGATGAAAACACTAACTGCAGACATTCCATAATAGCACAGATGCAAAACTCACATTGTTTTACAACGCATGTCTTAAAAGCTCTGTTACCAACAATATATTGTAAATGATGTTCTAAATATTGATCATCGTTACTTTTATAATAATTACACGAAACTGTTTTTTTATTCTATGAAGCTGTAAATTGGCTATATAATATCCTTCTTTTCGCCGTTTTACGAAAATTTCCCTTAGTTTCTGATACGAAGTTTAAGAATACAAAAATTGTGTTGCTCACTTTTGTAATTTTTGAATACAATAATAGTTGTTGTGTGTCGTTTCAGTGTTTTAAATTTAAATATGATTGGCTTATTATATTGGATTTATTGGATTATTATATTATACGTCATTGATTTTAAAGGAGTTTGGGGATTTATGTTGTATTTTTCGTTTCTCTTTTCACTCTTCTCTTCATCTGATCCAGAAAACTATGCGTTAAGAAGGAAATAACTATTGTCTCCTTTCCAATGGCATATGTTTTCTTTTATTTACCAAAAAGAGACTTTCCAGGGCCGATTTGCTTCCAGTTCTAATGGAAACGGAGAACGTCTTTCTTGAGATTGTTCATAAAGATTTCACATGATTCACGGCTGGGAGCGGATATAGTTTTGAAAAAAATGGAATGAGACTCAATACGATATGATTGACTGACCATCAGTTATATATTTTGAAATAAACACTCTTTGAAAAAATCAATCGTTCAAATTATATAGTGCTCAGAGAAAATATTTCTTTGGCTTCTTTTTCATCACCAAGTGACAAAGTACAACATAAAAAGATATTTGCATTCTAACAAAGAGTGAATAGATTGTTGTGACAGTGAATGCGTATCCAATGTCAAATGCCGTATCTTATTATAGTTCTTTGATAAGATATGAAGACTTTCTACGGTTTTGATAATGCCACCTTATCGTCTAGCCTATATAATGATATTTATAACTATGTATGACACATATCCGTCTAGCAACCCAGCTTAATAAATGGCTTAAAATATTCTAAAGATTGTGGTTAGTGACAAAATTATGTCAAACTTGTCTAGAATGTCTAGCCAAATATTTTTTCTTATTGATCTCTATATCAAGTTAATTTTGATTAATTATTTCAAGACGCGTAGGTATTAGGCATCATTTTTTTTAAATGTATTTTTATATGAAAATATATTGTAAAATTATTGTTTTTTCTTATGCTCCCCTCCTTGCTTCCAGTAAAAAGGAAAAATCCCAAATTCCACTTTCAAAATAAATGAGCTTTTTATTCCACAGTTTTTCAAATGATTATAACACGAGTTTCATACATATATTACAATAGTAATAATCTGAGTTTGTTTATCTCAGACTTGGAACACGTGTCGGAGCTTTCAAAATTCATCAGTCAAATAAAAAAATCTTTCGATACTTTGTATGCACACTGTATTATTCCGATAGATTATAAATAAAATAATGATTTTTATATTTGTAAATTGGTATACTATGACGTGATATGTATGATAAAACTCTGCCAGCGAATCAAATCAACAAATTAATTCGAATCCATACAAAAATACACCGCTTTACATATTCGCCGTCATCTGCCTTTGTTTCAATTAAAATCGCAATTTTAATATAAAAACTTTATTTACTCTGTTTTTTCTTTCATATCAATTGAAAAAGTTTATGTAAAGATCAAGCACCATCTGTATTCTAGTACAAGAAACTACGTGACTCCTAAAATCTCACGTTTTAACAAAGCTTCTTCATTCTTAATAATTAATCTTTCCAATTTCAACGTTTTATGATTGCATGGTTTTTAAATAATCATGAAAGTTTTTTATATTCATGAATAATAATAACTATATGAAGCTGCCATATCGCATTAAAGTACCGATTTTTAAACAGAATTATTTAAATTAAAGTAGAATTACAGCATTTTATTACACTTTTAAGAGATTTATAAAAATATAATAAGACAGACAACAATGAAACATAAAAGGTTTCCGACATTTCATTATTCATTGCCAACGTGCACAATTTCTGCAAAAACATACAGCCTATTACGTGCTGTTTTCCACTAATTATACGGCCTTGTTCTATATTAGGGTATAATTTTCACAAAGGAAAATGCTTAAGTATTTCATAGTTTCAAAATAGGGAATCTTAAATCTCACCAAATAAATAATTCATTAATACTTACACTACATTGTATTTAAGATTAATATACTATTACAAAAATACATTCAAAATTAAAACATGTAATTCGAAAAATTAGAAATTCTTTATGTATAAATGTATCTTTAAAGTTTAAATTTTGTTTTAGAATCAATTTAAATTCCAAGAACATCTTCGAAAACCGTTTTCTCTTTGATAAAATCATCAGACTGAATCCACGATTGTGTGTATATAACAATAATGGTCTGTATTCTTCGGTTCTTTGACTTTTAAAACTATCGTTAGCAAATTCTCCCATCAGATGACATTTTAGGTTTTTGACCTAGACACCCACACTCTTCAAAGCCATCGAATGTGTCGAGCTATTATACATCGTTTAATTCACTCACAATTTCCATTAAAGCCTTTAAGTTTCCAAGAGAGATGAACACAAATAAGCTTATCGAAGCGGAAACTCTTCACCGTATAAAGTGTAGCGTGAAATTCAGACGCGAACCATTATCCATATGGTGTGAAATTTTAATAAAAGCCTTACTCAGCACGTTATTTTTTTTTGTTTTAATGCTAATATCACATTACACTTCTGAATTACGTGAGAAAAAAACGTGAATATAACAATGCTTTTAGTGACGCATTAGCTCAACAGGAGTGTAGATTGATGTTATTACTCAACCGTGTATCGATTGAAGGCGTTTAAAAGGTTAAATGATGTTTACTGTTAAATAATAATGGAAATCCATTACCATATATTAGTCACAAAATTATGTATCTAAAGTGAGCCGGTTTTGTGTTTCAAATGACAAAAAAGTTGACAGTGCTTTTTGTACGTTAAGCAAAATCTATTCTGGTGTTTTTCTCAAACCATGTCTACAATCAAATTAAATTATATGGACTTATAGTAAAACATTTTATCATAAGGTGTTTATTGGTCTGGCTTTAAGACAGTCGCTTGACACTCTTAAGAGTGAAGAACAGTAATGTTTTAAATGGATTGGTAAAAAGCTTTTGTCACTCTCTACTCCAAATTTTCAGGATTGAATAGGGTGAGAAAATCCAGTGGCTTGTGTGGTTTGGTTTAAGATGTTTCAGATAAATTCAAATGCTTTGTTGATCTTTAAGCGCACTCAGGTTGGGTTGTGTAAGGTCCGTTCAAACAGAGATCTTAAACTTGAGAAACGATTAACTGTCCGGATCCCTAATTTTCAAAAGGTGTATAAGAATGCATGAAATCCCTACATATTGATAAAAAAAAATACCCGACATTTGAAATGGCATCGGCAAACTACGGCACATAGGCCTGTCGAATGCCTATTTGCGATCCAGATAGATCAGGGGGGGCAAACTTTTCGGATGGAGGGCCAATTCCAAGAATTCAAAATGAGCAGCGGGCCGCGAGTAAAATACCATTTTTAGATATTCACCCGATCGTTTTTTACGAGATAAATACATTTTTTTCAAAAAGTGGCGCACCTACAAAAATCGCGGAAAAAAGTATACAAAACACAAAAAAAAACAAAAATTGTTTTTCAAATTCGTCCTAAAAAAAAATATTTTGCATAAAATATTTATACCTTTAAAATTCCCATTTTAATTCAAAAATAATATTTCTTCATTCAGTTCATATTAATTATTATGCATTTAAAATATTTGGACGTCTGAAGCGCATTTGTTTGACGTAGTAACTCTCTGTGATAAAATTTACGACCGGGTAACGTTCTTTTCAACGAATTTTATAAATGCATTGTGCTTAAATAAGTTTCAGAGCAGAGTCACGAATAATATTGCATGAGTTTGCGCACCATTTTGTCTGTAAAAAGTAAAATCGCGTACCTACGAATAAATCACGGTGCCGTCCAAAAAATCACGTAAAATCTAAATCACTGATAAAAATCATCATTATTTTTTTTAAATTTCAATTTCATGGTCAATTTCATTGTCATTTTGTAGTTAATATTTTTAAAACTGCTTGTGAATGGTCATAGAAGGAGATGGAATCAGAATTAAGCTGAGGTTCATGATTGATAATGTCTGTTCACATTTTTCGTGCAAAATCTTTAAATTGGTCGAATTTGTCTGAATTAAGATCATTGTAAAATTTACAATTTCGTCACTACGGTGTACTTCTCTTAAATCAGTGTAACATTGCAGATCAATAATCTCTAGTTGTAGTTCTTTCAATACAGTTTTAATATCTATTGAAAATGGATCACCAAATCTTTACGAAAAATTATCATTCAGAGCGTTCATAACACGCAGTTAATAGTATTTAAGTGTGGCACGATGTCCAGAGTAAATGCAAAATCACAAATCCCTAATCATCAGTATCAGGAAAGTCCGTAACATTCTTCATTTTGAAAAATAAAACTAAAATATTTTTTTTATCCCGAACTCTTCGAAGCACTTTTACCAGGCAAAGCCATCGAATTTGACTGTGAATATCTTGAATCTTGAACTCACTGAATATCTTGAAGTTTTTTTATGTGATTTTCAATATTAAAAAAAAAAATATTCTTACTTAGAATTAGGATTTATGATGGCGGGCCGCAGTTTGCCCGTGCCTGAGATAGATTATGCTTTGATTGAATAACACATCATTTTCCGAAAAACATTTACTGAAAAAAGTAATAAAATTCTGTATTATTCCATTGTACATACCTTAGTTGGTAAAGATAACCATTTTAGTAGTATAACAAATGTAGCTTTAGTCACGATTAAATAAAAATGGATAAAAACTGTTTTTTCGTCTGAATAAACATCCTAGTGTTTACTTTTTTGCTCGCCGTTCCATTTTTTACGAACTGGCCTGGCCCTATGAGGAAAGAATTTTCTAGGCCGTGGTTTAATTTTTTGATCGCGGGTACTACAAAAGCTCAATACCTCTACCGCTCTACCAGTTGGCTCTAGGGTCCAGAATTAAAAATTATAAGAAATTCATTCAATTAATTATTTAAGCCACAGTTTTTATGTTGCAAATAGTCCAAACTGTTTCATTTTCGTTTGTGCTTCTGTATATTAGACTGTAAGTTAGATTAGAATTCTGCTGGAGTATAATAAATTCTATCAACTTGGGTACCTTTGCCGACCGTATCTTCGCATTTGAATAATTAATCCTCGATAGGTTTCCATTGAATTTTGTATACACGCCCTAGTGTTAACAATTTATTTCAGATGCGTTGTCTCTGTTTGGATGAACGAAATATGATGGAAATTCAATCATATGCAATTATTGTGTGACTTTTTTCTGTAAATCAAACGGCTAGATACAAACGTGCAGATTATTTTAACATTAAATCAAAAAGCAATGTATTTTAGTTCTAAATAAATTTGTGCTATAATGGAGCTCTTTCAAATATATTCCAATTGAATCTACATGTTATTTCATCGATAACCGCTCCAAACGTTATACATATGGACTATCACCTGAAGCTTTTAACGAGACTGTTTGTTGCTTAGTTAAATGTATTTCGAAGAGAGAAAGACTAGTGGTAATCTAATCGCTGTCTCAACGTGCCATTTTTTTGTTGGATAGGACATCTGTCGGAGGGTTTTTTCGACGGTATTAACATCCGTGTTTTTGATCTGAAATCAATAATTTTATTGAAAAATAAAACTAGTGATTTGTTATTTTGAGCTTTCCAACCAAGGCCAGCGTAGTTAACACTCGACCACGCACCCAGCGTATAATTTATATGTTAAATATTTATTTAAACCGTTTTTACTCTCAATTTGGATTGCAAGTCGGTCGTTTGTGGTGGAAAAGTTTTTATGAATAAATCGCACTGAGTTTTTATTTTTCATGATTTGTTAAAAAATAAAATTACAACGCAATGAAATACATAATATTATATCGTTTTGGATAAATTGTCACTGAACTATCGAAGATTAATGGTTAATGCATGCAAAATGGCAGGACGAAACAAAGCTCGTAACCACTCAGCCAAGATAATTGAATTACTATTTCGTAAGACTTAGTTTATTACAAATCAATGAAGATGTTAATAGTAAATCTTCATAAACTCATTTATTTATTCACGACTATTCTCATTACAATATTAATAATGATATTCTGTTACAGATGCCTCTAGTGTAGTGACAACAATGATGTATATCTTGATATCTCAACCCCTTTGTCTAGTAGAGTAGATTATAAACTAACATGTGACCACTAAGCGTCATAATATACATTTAGATGTGGATATTTAATATACATGCATACATAACGTCATCTGATTTATACTGTATTCGTTATTATAAGTCGAGCTTAGCATAAAATATGTCCACCATCTTAGATTGTATTTGACACGTAATACTAAACCATTTAATGGTAAGGAGTTAAGCTTTCATTTTAAAGGCGAGACTGCAATTACTAGACCACATTTTTCTAACACATTTTTAGAACTAACGTCACAGTAAAAAATCTTATTTATAAGATGGACCGATATGTGTAATACGTTTCTGATTGGCTGACGTTGGATTCGACTCTGATTGGCTGTGGTTAAATTTTCTTTATTCGTACGTTTAAAAAACAAATGAGTGTAGTTTTAGTCACGACAGAATACTTTGGAATTCGTTACTAAATATATTTGAATTTGTTTTCGTAGAACTATGATTATAGCAATACATATTAAAAATACCAAGCTAAGCCGTGTGGTGGCTTGTAATAAATAATAAAACTCTTTTCGCATCAATCTGATATTATCTGTATTACTATTATTTAAAATCGTGTTTTGATTCCAGTTAATTTGTCTTAATTAATGATATAATGTTTACTTTATTTACTTCGTTTATCAACAATTTTCGTACAAGTTTTTACAATTGTCAGGACCGTGTTTGCATATCGCGACCATTTTCACGATGAGCACTGTCGTCGGAACCGTGGTGCAGTGATCAACGTTGTCCGCTTCTGTAACGGAACTCACGGGCTCATAAAAAATACCTCCCCACCCATCCTATCTTATAAGCGGAGCGTAGCGAGAGCTAACCACTAGTCCCTTCTTAGCTGTATATCATTCTTTTATCCATACTCTCAGAAATACATATATTACAGATTGTGAAAATGTGCACTGTTTTTATGAATAGTACTAGCTGTACCCTGCGCGCGTTGCTACGCCAGCAATTGTAGGGGGGATTGGGGGGGTGGGGGAGGGGGTGTACGCCAGAAAGTTTCGCGGAAGTGTACTCGAGAAATTTGTAAACATTCGATATCAATTTTTGGGGGAAGGGGGGTTGTTTGGCGGGGTGGGGTTTGGGGAGCGTATGGAAGGGGTATGCCAAAAACCTTCGAAGAAGTGAACTCGAAAAATTCTTAAAGCTTAAAAAAAAAATTGGTGGTGGGGAGGTTGGGGGGTGGTTGGGGAAAGGTGTTGGTAGGCCATAAACTATCGCGGGGGTGCACTCAATAAATTTGTAAAGTTTCACATCGATCGGTCGAGCGGTTTAGTAGTCCATAGCGGACATACATACAGACATTCATTTTTATATATATAGATAGAAGATAGATATTTCCACAAAGAATAAAAAGTTCTTCTTTTTTTTAAATACCACTAAGCCGAACATAAACACTAAAATTTTTCATATCAACTGGCAGTCAAACTTTCTCAACAAAGTCTAGGTAAATTCAATGACAGCAACTTATTGCAAAGTGGCAAAATTAGCATGATTTTAAAATTTAATTAAAAGTTGAACTCTTTTAAATATCTAAGTACCTCTTTTATTACGTTTTTACGTGAACTGCTGAAAAATTGCTTTGATAAAATTTGATCGCCCAAAGGCTCATTTAATTGAAAGGAGAGCTTTTGATTTTCAATGAAAATATTTTTACCTTACTCAGATTCAAAGGTGCGTTTGAAGTTAGCTTGAGCCTTATTTGTTTATTTTCTAAATAGTTTACGATGAAGATCGATTTTTATAGAATTTGTATATAACCATTAAAAACTTTTTTAACGTAAAATAAAGTTTCTATCGATCGGAATAGTTATATTTGATGATTGAAATCAATTGAAAATTAATTATTTACCATCGAGTCAGTTTTCTGTTGAATATAAACAATAAAAATCGATGTCAAATTGAAATTCATATTCAATAGTTTTCTATATGAAGTATTTAACTTGTATTTTTTTAGTGAGTTTTAAAACTGCATTTTTCTCTATACCTCTACCAATCACAGTATGCTTCAATACATACAACCATTTTCTTTTTGTGTTAATGTAGTTTGTAAAGCTTAAACGAACAACTTAATAAAAAAAATGTAGTACCTGTTTCACATTAAATATATTGTATCAGGGCCGGTTTCGCTCATGGCGAGCATTATCAACTGATAAGAAATACAACGATTCAGCAATATTTATACAAAATTTAAGCAAGAATTACAAGGTATGACAAACAATTGGTATTACAACTAAGCAAACAAATCAAGGCACAATAAAATAAAATACTGGTATGTAGCTGAAACCGGTCTTGATTCAATAAATTTAATGTTCAGTTCACTTGAAATTCCTGAAGATACCGAAAGGCGACACCCAGATCGTTAGCGATAAAACTCATGGAAAAGTGCAAAATCCAAACGATTCAAATTTATATATGGATAGCTTAATTTTTAAACGATTTTATATCGATTTTATGTTATTGTACGCATCTTATAATTATTTAAAAAAATATTGTAGCTCAATTTAAAATACCAAACGATATCATTGTATGAGCTTTTTTCTTTTATGTACTCGTCTCAATTACGATTGTTCTTTTACATATTGTTGAGAAAACTTCTATCTATGAAAAGAAGTCAACTAAAATTTTCAATTAACTATGCATAAGCATAATATGAAACTTTTATATTCACACAGCAAAGACTTTTAACGAAATGACTTTAGTTTAAATTAGCTTTGGAGCTGTAAGATATAATTTTAGCTGCGTTTCCCATTTGCACATGGTAATTTAAGCCAGCCATGTATAAAAGAGTTAACGTAATCTTGGCCAACTTAAATTTCCAAGTCTGTAATATGACCTCTACTCTACTATTGCATTCGTATGTTGTCTTTTTTTATCAAATGAATGAATTCGGTTTGAATCCATTGAGTAGGCATTCTTATGTGAACCTATCAATTTATTTAATTTCACAGTAATAAGCTGAAAGCGGTACACGATGCCAAACAGACGCGACGGAGTGAAAATCATCATTGCGGCCGATGTCCGTTTTCAGACAAAAGCAGTTTTCAAGCCTACATGACTAACAGGCTAGACTAAAAAGAAGTTTTAAAGACGTCGCACTACCTTAAAAAAAAATATAATATGTATATCTTGTGTCTGGAGACTAAGTGAAGTTAAACTTTTTAATATAATCGGTTGTCTTATAAGTTTTTAAGTATTCCGCGAGAAAGTTTTAACAGATATTTTTCAAAAATGAGATTCTCATGAGTATCATATGTACTCTTAAGTATTTTTTTTAAAATCAAAAATTTCTACGGGGACTGCTTGTTGGTCAGTTTTTCTATCTCATTTTTCGAATAGAGTTAGACTGGGAGTGATAGGACAGGGCTAGACGTTAGCTAATCACTCTCGCTAAGCGCTTATTTAAGAATCAGATGGCTAAGAGGGAATTGCAGATATAACTAAAACCCATGTTTTTTTTAAGTAAATCAAATAATAGATTAAAAAATCAAGTGATGAATCTGCCGCAAAAATGCTAACGCTTACCCACGGACACAAGAAAATACATTATACGTTCAGTAACGTTCAGTACCATTGACCTGTTTATCATATTTTGAATCAAATATTCAAAAAAAAAAATACATTTTTTGAAGCAGTACATTAAAAAAATACACCAAGCCTTATGATTTGCCTTAATATAGTCATATTTTAAAACTTGATATGTGTGTTCCACGGCTAAATTGCATTACGTATTCAAGTGAAAATCTCCCCCGGCCGTTAAAATTTTTCAATTTCTAAAACGAACGAACCTTTAACATTTAAAAACAACGGCGGTGCTTATTCCGTATTAGCATGACGGTTATGAGTCCACTCAGCGTAACCCAACAAGAACGACAGCGAGCCATTAATTCGATGGATCCTTGAAAACTATTATATTTCACACAATAAACTTTTTGCCCTGGAAAAGCAAACTTGTAAGCGTTGTAAAATAATAACGGCGATGTAACATTTCTAGTGATTCATAATTTTTGTCATGAAAATAATGCGCAAACAAGTATTTAATAAAAATAATAAAAAAAAATTGTACTTATTCCACATAAATTGTGTTGGATCAGGACCGGTTTCGCTCATTCCCAACTGATATTGAAACAGTTGACAATGCTCGCCATGAGCGAAAACGGTTCTAAAATATAAAAAGTACTAAAAATCTTTTATTAATTTTATTATAATGCCATTCCACCATTGACAGTGAACACCTTAAAAGTATCTATTTCATCATAGGTTTTAATCTACACGCTAGATAATAAATTATACTCTCATTTCTCAAGCTTTTTCAACTGCTGCAACGAACAAAATGCCATCTCAATTTTAGTCATTTTACTGCTCCGTTTGTTGGTGGTGTCGATTTCTTCTTAGTATTAGAAATTTGGCCATATCCAGCTACTGTATTGCTCATACGGTGACGATACCAGCATTCTATAATAATTTCATTTGCTAAAAGCATACATTCTATCAATGTTACCTTAGGCTAGCTTCAAGAATAGACTTAAATTGTTATTGCATTTATTTAATAACAAGAAGTGACATGTGTGTCGCCTCTTTTAGAATCATCTTCAGACTTACTGTTAAGTTACTTTAATAAAAACCACGTGTTACACAATACGTGCAATAACAAACTAATATTAAAATGAACTTCCATGAAATTACCGCTAAATCCATAGCATGTATCAAAGTTAGGCTTTTGCAAAAGATATTGGAGGTGACGTGGAAACGACTTCGCGAAGATATTGGAACCAAACAGTGACATGTTACTTAAGTTACGTTGACAGTGGAAGTCGAAGTGGCTAGAACACGTGCAGAAGATGCATCTGAAGATCTTCAATCTTGCATGTCGCTTTTTCCAACGGCTAGCTTATTTTAATTTATAACTAATATCCCGATTATAATGTGGTACCGTTTACCTCAAAAATAACAACATAAGTGTGTGTTCATTGTTTCCCTCCTCTCTCACTTGTAAGATTTTAGTTACAGCAAGACACATGTCTGGAGGGTTTGGATAAAAGTACCAATCAATTTTTTTCTCTTATTCGCTATTGATATTTATTATTTTTCTGAAATTCTCTAGCAAATATATAAAGCTAAGGCTGTGGACCTACACTGTAACCCAACAATCTCTTGCCTGCAGAATTGTGACAAGAAGGCATCAGAGAATTGATATATACCGAGATCTATTCTTCTCGGTGATCCTCCCTAGGTAGACACGAAATAGTAAGCTGACTTCTTCAACTGTAACGATCGCGCCCTCATGTCGGCAGCAATGGGAAGAGAATGCAAACAAATAAAATTTTAAAGTTAAAAACATTTAGAGACGAAGGAGACTGGAAGAACTTTGGCACTAACACGCCTTAGAACTTGATGCTCCGTCAAATTGATACCCAAAAAAAATATAAAAAAATTATTAACATTCATAATGAACAAAAATAACAAATCGATAAAAGCAATCGAAGAATAATCCATATCAACTTCAAAGTTACAGACGCTAGAGCAACTCTAGTGAGAACGTTTATATTGTATTTTCCCTTTCAATCTTGCTCCAAATAAACATGTCACGTTCTATTAGGGCTAATAAGGTGGTTACTATTATCATAAAGTATCTACGATGTGTATTATTAAAGTTCCAAATACTGAAATGTGCATCGTCTTGTGAAATATTGTTATTTATTTGTGTCAGTCACGTACCGTATTACATCTCTCTGGCTAACTTCATACATAATAAAAGATCAAGATGTAGATGTTAAGCGGCATCGTGAAAATAGCGTCGGGAAAATTTTGCTCTACGTTGCGATATATGTCGTATTTGTACGATCGTCTTTCTGGCACAATAGCCTCCCGACCACAGCGAAATGCTTCAATGAAGTGGTACGCCGCTATATGCGTCGTTACAGATCAGACGTGTCCATCTTTAAACCCTCGAAAGACGGTCCTTGAAAAATAGCTTGTGATCCGAAAGGGGGACTAAAAATACCTCAATGTCTTGGCTTTATTGGCATAGATTGCATTAGAATAATGTTATATTATGCTTTAACTTATTTTTATACATCGTTCTAAAAACAATATTTCCATAAAAATCGATTATTTTCCTTTGATTATTCATATTTCAAGTCGCGCATGAATGATACAACCTGATCGTGGTCATGACAGACTGGCGATTTTGAAACTGTGAACGCGACTTCTTATCTACACCTTTTAGTGTAAAAAGCATACATTTGATTTGGAATGTACGTTGAAAAAGGCGCATTTGAGATAAGATAACGTTATCTTATCGCGTATAGGCAGTGAAGTTCGAATCCTGGCATTTGGTAGCGACAATATAGATGATTTTCGGCCAATATTAATCCGACTTATTTTCTTTTTTATTTAATTGTGACGAAATTAGTCTATCAAAATCATATCTTTAAACTGCATAAGTTGTATAAAACAATGATTTAAGAATACCAAAATTGTACACATTGTATCACTAATATTAATATAGATATTTAAGATAAAGTATGTAGCTGTGGTGGCCGGCTGTTTTACCCTCAGGTTGGAAAAAGTTAACGACTGTAAATAGTTTGGGATAACTACGAATAAATAAATCACATCGATGTTTGATCCATTGACAAAGTCTTACCTTAATGCTAGATTTTATAAATTTCTGGTACCGGCCATTTGGAATAGATACAAACTGTTTTAGTACTCATAAATTAGAAAATAAAATACAAAGCGAGCTGAAATCATTCATGTGAATTTGCCAAGCATAATAAACTATGAAAGTTTCGCGACGCCTGGATTTACTGGTTAGAGTTTTTGGACGGACAAAAACGAGCATTCTGTATTTTATTGTTGAGATAAAGATTGTCGTATTTTTAAAAACCTTTTATCAGCAAACAGTAAAGCATATAAAATTCTTCTATGCTATTGGCTTTTATCGTATCCTTCTGTCGTCATTTTTTTTTAAATCGTTGGGCGGTTTTTGGCAGTCGGTCAATTGCTTAAATACTCTTAAAGTAGTTTATTTCTTCACATAGTTATTACAAAACTTAGCTGTATAAATTATTGTATTTGATGATTATTTTACATACATAAATGTTTATAATTGTGTGATTATAAGAGGGATAAAATTTTGAAAGTTTTTTTTCACAAGATTATATAATACGGTATGAAAAATAACAATATATTTTAATTCTACATAAATTATTTTATATATTTGTTGATAGCTGTTTCGGCTTACGCCCTCGTCAGAACTATGTTTTAAACGTGCATTAGAACAAGCTTATAAACCTCGGCTAGACAGGGTACACTATAAATCTTCTTCTCTGTTCCACCATCTGAATTTTATATGGAAAAAATAAGTAATTGATTTGGTATATACATAGCTATCAACAAATAAATAAAATAATTTATGTAGAATTAAAATACATTGTTATTTTTCTTACCGTATTATAATGGAGTTCTATAAAGTTAATGCCTACTCAATCAATCAAAAGACTATATAATACTTGACAAAATATTATTTGAGTTTTATCAAGTTTTCATATTATGTACATATAATGGCATCATCTTATATTTTCTTATGAGTCTGATATAACTAAATCAAAAAATGCGTATAAATCTTTTTTTTTCTTTCTTAAATTGTACCTATCTAAAAATATCATCGTTGAAAGTACAGATTAAAATGTAATTTATCTTCTACATAATCTATATTGAAGCAGGAAAGGCCTCGTCAGATTTGTAACGTCATACATACTTAAGAATCTTAAGATTTCTTAATATGTTGACTGATACGTTTACTTTATTTTTATCAAAGTTTTTCTTGGTAGTACCTACACATTTATTATACAAATTGTTGAAAGCATGTATCACTACTTAGTGGATTAAAGCTGTATGACAAATATACTATTAAAGATAGTTTTCAATTCATTTTCACATATAATATATAAATGTATCATTACTGCCGTATTCCCTTTCAATTGAAAGTGGAATAATATTTACCTACGTCGTGTAATATTCCTTTGAGTAATACTACCAAAACGTGGTTGAATTGATTATGCGATGTTTGTAATACGGAATATTTGAATTTAAATGAAAATAAATACTTGAGATCCAGTACCCTGAAAGCAATTGTCACAGCCCATATTATCATGCCACGGCTTGTGTTAATACCACATCCTCAGAGTTGAAAAGTATTATTAGATATGAAATAAGTTTTTGTCGTGAATATAATACTATTATTTTATATATTTGGGGTTTTATGCGTAACTTTACTCAATAGGTAAACTAATTATAGCAGATTATTCGTGTTTCTCTTTTAAAATAAATTAAAAATCTTCCAAGAAATAATTACGGTAAAATAGTTTCATAAACTAGTATGCTTTATTTCAAATTAATTCCACGGATTTTATGGCATTTTATATTGTGAGTGAATTACATCATATTATTAAAGACTTGTCAACAACATATTTCCAAAAATGTAATGATTTTTTCACGTCAAAATTTTACCTTTAGAATATTGAGACTATAAATCTTACGAATTATTAATTAATTTTAAAATTCAAGCCAGAAACTCACTCAAATCAACTCAAGGAGAAACTACATAACATACACCTATTTGTGAACGATTTCAAATTTAATGTAAAACAAAACAAATCATATTGATTTTACTGGGATTTGAAGCCAGACCCAACTGATCATTAGAGCAAAGCTCTTACCACTAGACAATAAAAGCCGTCAAAACACCGCTATTTTAAGATCAAATCAGAGATGATTTGATTACAAGATGTTCATACTTTTGACGTTATTTTTATTTTGTAGTATGTACTCTTGTAACAGAAAAACAATTTTTCAATTCTTTCTGAATATTTTGCAACCCGACCAAACGATTGAAAAGTCGATGGAAAATGCTTTTCAAACTAACATCATAAAATTTCAATTTATTTGAGAATGCTTCTCCCCTCATTTCGTATCATTCGATAAGTAATAATTTACAAAAGAAGTGAAAGACGTGTTTACGTCAATCAATGAAAACTTTTATATACGTGGGTATACCTTTGCTCTTTTACTTAACAAAACATACGTTCCATATATGTTTGTAAAGAGTGCCTATCCATTTGAGAAATTCAAAAAAAAATATGATACCCTTGATATTGTATTGAATATTTTACTCCATGTGGTACTTACACAGAATGAACTAAGTAACGATTTAAACACAAATTACTTCAACGTTTAAAAAATAGAAGCATAAATTTAAATCAAACGAGTTCATTCCGTGATAATTGATTATACATTATTTTCTATTGATCTTTTGTGGAAATAAATTTAAATTAGAGACACCATGTAAACCAGTATATTTTTTACCATTACTTGATTCGCTCAAATAGTGAGCATTCACAACTAATCAGAAACATGAGTTTAAAATTGGATTATATTATACATATATGAAATGAGTACAACATAAAATAGACGAGCAATATATATATATATTTTTTTGAATTTAAATATTTGCGTTTAATGTATCTCTCAGTACCTGAACGAAACCATTTATTGATATTGAAAAATATACCTTCTTACGAAATTAGCATCAAGTTTCATAGAATGCTTCATATCTTTCTTAAATAAATTATAACATTATCCGAAACAGCAATAAACAATATCATATTATGTCTTCGATTGGGAATTGATTTGGGTATGTTCATTTTCATTTTCAATATGAAATTGATATTAGTATCTACAGTACCAGCAATAACCATAAAGTCCTATCGCCATATTAATGTATCAATATTTTATGTGAATTCGATGATTATTGTTTGGCTTCGTTTTAACGTAAGCCAACAAAACTACAATAACCTGTTTTGTAATGTAATTTGACTGCAAGTATTTTAATACCTCTTTCAGATAGGCCCAATGTGATATTTTCGGAGCCAAGTTTTCGGTGATACAATAAAAGTCATCCTCATATTAAAAATCTTCACTGAACGCCGATCTCGTGTGTGCGTAGTAACAATAGCTTTGAGCAGAGTTCTTCAACTATTTTTGAACGGACGGACTGGTAAATGTTAGAGAAATATTTCGCACACCGACGTGAAGAAATAAAAATGGTCATGTATGTATATTATCTATGTATTAGTATCTCGACGTCTTACAGCTTAAAATATAGAATGATAGAGAGAAAAAAATACTTTGAAAATTGATAAAGAGGGTACATAAAAATAATGTTCGTGTGAACTCCACGACCAAGTGAAATATGTTGACATCTGAAGCAATATCGTGACAGCTCTCTTTATTGGCTGGCTGGTTCTACTCCTTGGAAGAGCAAACAAATCATTTTCACGATTCCTCAAAAAATATCAGGGACATTCAAAATACCATCCTCAAGAATGGGGGAATTCTCTTTTTGGACTTTTTGGACCATGCATAGTATCTATATGTCCTTGAAAAGAGAATTATCAAAAAACTCTTTTTACTTCCCCCTCCCCTCATAGGCAAAAGAAATATTTGATAAAAATCATAAATTATTCTGGGTAAATTTCTGAACCATTAGGGATAAAAAGTCATACTAATTCAAGTCATATATACTGTTTAAGTTATCGCGAAAACTATAGTTACTAAGCAATAAAATAGTTTACTGGAATTCTTCAGCGAAGTCACAGTATAATTTGTAATTGCACTGATTTTTGGAAATAATTGCCTTAAGGGCATCCCACTATAAGAGCATATTTCGAACCACTCGGGCGTGAAGTCCCACTCTCAAGTCAACTTCGAATTTAAACATTACACATTAGTATCAAAATTTTACTCCTGAAAATACCCCAGAGGTGCGGAAGATAAAGCCCAACATTTTCAATGCTTTGACTCAAGTAATCTTGATGTTAGTTTGCTCTGAAAGTGCACGCCTAAATCTTGAAGATACAGATGCAAGAAGTTGACCGAACCACGGGTTGAACGACGCTGGTTTAGAGTTCGTCTACTGACACTGTCTACGTCTAAATTAAATAAAGGAATTACAAATGAGTCTCATACTGATGAGGTCACCTGAAACCCCTGAGACACGTTAAATTATAACTATGGCACACACTGATTAAATGATGTTCATGTTCGCGGCACTAATGCTTTAAGACACATGTCCTTTATTTTGTTTTTATTAACTTAACCTTCGAAAGACTGTCCTTGAAAAATAAGTCATAGGCCAAAGAGGGGTCTAAAAAGATCCCAGTGGTATGGCCTTATTGGCATAGACTGAAATAAAAAAACTGATTGATTATGCTTATACATCGTTCTATAAAAAAAAATATGAAAATCAATAATTTTCCTATAATTATTCATATTTTAAGTCGCGCATGAATGAGACAACCTGATCTTGTTCTTGTTTATTCTAGACTGGCGATGCGAACCGTGAATGCGACTTCACATCTACACCTTTAAATGTAAAAATCATCCATTTAATTTGTAATTTTTGTTAAAAGAAGCGCGTTTGAGATAAGATAACGTTATCTTATTGCGTATGCGCAGTGAAGTTTTAATTTTGGCAATTGGTAGCGACAATATAAATGGTTTTCGGCCAATAATCCGACTTATTTTCTTTTCTATTTAATTGCGACGAAACTGGTCTTTCAAAATTATATTTTTTTACTGCAAATGATGTAAAAAGCAATGATTTAAGAATACCAAAAGTTTACACATTGTATCACTAATATTAAGATAGATATTTAAGATGAAGTAGTGGTCGACTGTTTCACTCTCAGCCAGGCAAAAGTTAAGTTTAATATAAATATTTTTGAGGTGAAAGTAATCTAGCTATTTATATGAAACAAGTTTCAGTTGCGCTTTTTCACACGTCGTATTAAATTTCGGAAGGTGAACTTCATTGTACAGCAGTTGGGTTCAACTCTCATTATTGTTGTTATAAAATTGAAAACGTGCACTGTTTTCAATTAAAACTTTTTATATCTTCTTAATATATAGTAGACGCAGTTTATTTTCATAAACTTCGTTATTTTTTCAGAATTTTAAATAACATTGTTTTACGTTTTGATGACGAACAATTTTCCAATTCTTCTAATAGAGTTTGTCTCAATGGATGCTTTTCTACGAAAATTGATAGTTACTCAGTTGTTCAACATCTCTTTTAAAATGACAGTAGAGATGAAAGAATACGACTTAGATAAGAGTTGAGGTAAGTTTGTTGTCACTGAGCCGTAGGATCGGATGATTTGAAAGGAATTTTGGAAATCACGAATATCCACGCTTTCGAGAAGAAATCAATAAATCAGTTTATGAAACCATTCGTTCTAAGGCTCAACCCCATGATTACTTTAATCGAAGTTTGTGAATTTGGTCACTCGACCACTTTCCCGATAGTCAATACAGAAATAATGATTTGCAACAAGAAAACAATCGTTTATTCAAAAATTGACTTGCCATTCAAGCAGCAAACATTGCACGAGGAAAAAAGATTGGTGAGATATCTGTGTCACTCCTTTATAATACACTTACTAATAATACTAGTTCACTCTCACCCATTTCTCATTACCACAAAGGTCACTTATGACGTCAAGCATGTAGTACTGTTGGGGATCGATTTACATATAAGTAAAATAAGCACATGCCTGGTGCGCCGAGAGAACAGAAGCACTCAGGAATTTTCTTATTGTAGTAAATATGTGCTTTTTTTAATGTCTCTTTACTTAATCAAGAGATTTTTCCTACACACTGCAGTTGCGTTACACCAATAATGCAAAAACTATTTGACAGGAGCAATTTTTTCAATTTTAGATCGTTAATAGATTAAATGTTTTATTAACTACTTCCCAGATAATCCATCCCTTATTTACATGCATGCATAAAACTATGTAAGCAATTGAAATGCAATCGCTCTCGAAAAGACATAAAGAAAACATTATTCCTACATTGCAAACACATAGTTTTACAATTCTTTCACGTCAATATTGAAAACTGGACTCGGAAATTTTTTGCTTAGTCTGTGTGCCGCTTTTCACCCACGGGCTGCAGGCTAGGTATCACTGCTATATACATAAATACATTCTGCCTCAACCAGTCGGTAGAAAATTCCTTAATATTTGAAATGAAAATATTTCAAAATCCTTTTTGCATTACAGATGGAGACATATGTCATGGAAACAGCAACAATGTCTAAATATTTAGTAAACTCTAGAATACAGCTTAATACAATTTTGTTAGCATAGTTTCCGCAGTTTCACTCAAATATGCGTCACGGTATGGTAAAGTTGAATTGAATAAACTTATTGTAAAACATTATATTGAGATATGTTGATATGAAACTTAATTAGTTAAGCAATAATTTTATAGCCTTAAATATACAAAAAATGTTTAGAGAACAACTAGGAAACAAAACAGACTGGATATTTTGAGAATAGAATATGGTGAATTTTACATTTTTTTTTGTTAAAAACGTTTTCAGTGTTGCTTTGAATTTAGTGAAAAAGCAAGTTTGCAAAAAATGTTTTGATATATAATTTAAAATTACTTTTTACTCCACGTATTGTGCTACTAACTGTAACACATGTTTCGCCTCTTTCAGAGGCATCTTCGGACTTACTATCGCAAAGTTTTCTTAAGTAATGAAGCAAGATTGATTCTAACATTTTCCTTTATAGTATATATAGAGTTATCCTTTTTTACGGAGAGCAAGGAGGGGGGTTATACGTGGCACAATACGTGGAATAATCAAAGTTATTTTTAATTTTATATTAAAATGAACTCCCACAAAGATACCGCCGAAATCATCGGAAGAAAAAAATGTTTTGTTCATTTAGATTTTTATAGCGGCTCTTAAGATACTAGCTCAACTCTGACCACCTCTGTTATATATAGATATTTAAAGTTTCTATACAATACTTAGTAAGTGACTGCATAACGTGGTTAGGATACAAGCAACTGTGGTGTTAGGTTACTGGTAGGCTGCAGTGTTTTCTCTCGGGAGCCTCGCGTCATCGTAATCTAGTTATAAAACATATACTAAATTTTACTTTAACAAGTTCTCTAAACTGTCCAATATTTTATAATATTTTTACCCGGGGCCTGGCGGATTGTACAGGCGCTACGAATTCAAATACACCATCTTCTAACAACTCATTTCATTGTTTTAATTACTCTTAGAGACATAATTTAATTTGGGTGGGATCGCAAATCTTATGTTTGCAATTAGAACGGCGCCTCAAAATGATTCATTACGTGGTTCCGTGAATTGCGAATTAACATGCTTACATGTTCTGAGTAAAACGAACGTACAACATAATATTTCAATCATCACGAATATGGACTTAAATATAATTTAATAATAAATAGTAAATTAGGAGTGCGGTGGTTTGACTTTATCAAATAGTAACACGGAGTTAAGAGAGCGGACAAACCAGCCGCTCCTTATTACGTTCAAAATAAAACGGTGTTGAAGTACCTGGCTTAGACATTTGCTGAGGATGCCCAAGCGGAGCCTGAATCCCGTCTGTATCTTGTATCAACCTGATGGATTCCATCGTCCCGAAAGGCCGCTGATGACCATCCATGGGATGTGCTCAGTGGAGCTACGGGACGCCGGGATGACCTGGGAAGAAGCGAGGGGAAGCGGATATAATAAATCAATTAATGGTGCAAATATATATTCGCTTTAACTTTACTTCAAAGTGAAGCTGAGTTTAGTAGTCACTATATAAAATTGTCTAATTATAACAATACATATTTTCATAGGAACCATTCAACTAGCATAAATAACACAGCTAAGTACGCGTTATAAATGGTCTTTTTATAAGGACGCTTAGTTTTGAAATGTAAATAAAACAAGTTGTTTGTGAGATTTCGACTAAATTTTAATTTCATTTGTAAGTATATTTTACGGCATTAAATATGGAATATAGCATCAAATGTCTGCCAATATCCATTCATTATAAAATGGGCCATGTCGCTAAAGTTGACTTTTTTGACAAATTTGGGTAAACTTCCAACTGCTCCAGAACCCAATCAGGCGTTGTCTCAAACGTTTACCTGAAGTTCCTTGGTTAGTTGGATTTTATACGGCTGCAGACATAAGGCCCGATTCAAAATTCGCCAAGTTGAAGTCGCAGAAAAGCCAAGTTCTTGTGAACAACGAGAAATAAGCTGCCTTGGGTTTTCCTGTACACTTTCACACACAGCAGCAATGTTTTCACCAGATATTGTATTTTGATGACGTACAGGTAGGTGTTGGCCGATTATTTACCAAACTGGTTGACTCAAATTTGGCCACTAAACAATGAATAATCTACTCAGCAGGACAAAGTAACATATTTTGAGCGTCCCTATTGAAATACCCTTTATATTAGTTGAAAATAAACATATTCTATTGTGAAGGCTTGCAACGAAAATTATCACTTTGACCTTCTATCTGACACAGCGCTCGCCGGTTTCTTTCAATATTCACTAATCCGAATATAGATTTAATCAATTAGAAATGTTTGCTTTTGTTACTTGTCAATACTTGGCCGAAAGATTGATTATATTTCTGTATCCCATAATGGCAAAAATTTTGTTAAATAAAATCCTATCTGCGGTAGCATCTAACCAAAAAAATATAAGATTTTCAGTAATAAGTTATTAAGATCTAAGATCATTAAATATGAAGTAACTATTATTTAATTATTTGTTGTAAAATATATATCCCGTTCAATCCACTACCAATTCACACTTATGTTTCATTCCACTGTTTAGACAGGAGTCACCAGACTTTATGAGAAACAGGCTGGATTGAAATTTTTAAAACTTGGCGGGTCGGATGACTTTTGTGTTGGAATCCAATAAGAATATTAATTTATATTTTTTGTCATGTAATGTTATTTCTATTGGAATTTATTATGGAAAATATTTATTATATTGTATTGGTTCATACGTTTTCATATCTTATAGGTACGAATTGATGAAATGAAATAAATCATAAAATTAAAAATAAAAAAAAATCTTATTTGAATGATTTATTTTCAAAAATCGAGAATTTTTCGAGGGCCAGGTGAAAATCTTTGGCGGGCCGTAGTTTGGTGACCGTTGATCTATGGGAATGTTGAAATTCGATGAAGTTTGGGCATTACCTGAAAACTGATTTTTGGACAAAAAAAAAGCATACGTTAAGATCTTTTAGGTGTAATTTTTTGTTAATATCCTAATTCCTGATTTTTTTTTCACTGTTTAAATATTCCATCTGTTAATTCAACATTTTTCAGTTAACAGGGCCCACACAACACCGAATTTTGTCAAAGTTCATTCAATTGAACATAAAAAGGTGTGGTTATATTATATTTGAACGTGTTCCTGTTTCAGATGCACAGTATAAAGAGAAACGGGGCCACACAACTGACGACTTCCGGGGCTCGGGTGTCACGGCGATTGCATTGGGCGAGCGGAGGCCCTGTAGTGGGACCCGGAACAGCCTTAAATCCAAGGACGGGGCGCCGGACGTCCCCAGCGGCCTGCGGACTAGCGGGATCCTGCGCCGTTCACGACACGTCTCCCAGGCACTCAGACCCGGAGTACATATAAACGAGAACAAGGTGCATAGCTTGGTGATCAACAGCAAGGACTGAGAAGTATATCAAGAACAACGAAAAGTACATCACTAATAGACAATTAAATTATTTCATGACAAATATTAGTAATACAATGCAAGAGTCATGAAACATTCAAAGTTACGAAAAGTCGTCGAAAAGTTTTAATAGTATATAAATAATATTTTTTAATTCATGAATATACCACCCGATACTCTGTTTGCACGTTTTTCTCTAGCACGGTATGACAATTTTTTGTACACTGATTAGTTGCTTTAACATGGCTTCAAAAATTAAGCTGAATAAAAATACATACATAATATGTTTGTTATACGTTGTCAAGAATCATACAAGAAACTTACAAAAATAAAATCATAGCGAATGATAACCGAATTCATATGCAAAACCAGTGAAAAAAAACAAACACAAGATGTTAATATTTTTCAAGATACTCTCAAAAATGTCTCTCCATAATATGTCCAACGATGAGAGCATTAAACGGGCATGTGTGTTATCAAGTAGTGACACTGAATGAATATATTCCTCTATTAAATATATTGAGTTCAGGAATTTCGTCCACCATGCTTGTATGGAAACCTTGCTTTTTTACACGGTAGTCTTTGGAACGTTTCCCACGTGCAAAAAGAGAATCGGATGTACTATTAAATACTGAATTTTAATTGAAAACCGATATCATTAATATTTGGCAATTAAAAAATTCCGAGAATTTGCGGAAAGCCTTTTTGCATATTGACACCTACCTGTAGACACTTTTTTATATTTATACTGCTTTATTTTGCATAACGTTTTTTTTAATATAAAACGGCATAATATTTCGAAAATTAAAATTACAAATCTTTAACATTCAAATTTAGAGCACGTTATCTATTGAGAACTCATGAATGTGCAAATATAGTCATATGTACATATATATACTAGTCATTTTTATACTCTGCAGTGCCAGTGTTAGTCATAAGCGCAAATTGAACACACGTACATTTACAAATTAAACAAAATATATCACAGACTGCTTCCATGGTCGTAGTGTGCTTAATTTATATCTATTAAATGCAATCTTGTCTTGAGTGGCAAAATAAATATATAGCATAAGCTGTGTATTTATGCAATTAATTATGATGCATTATTTGAAAAGTTATATATTAATATGCAGGTTTGTATTATACATACATATATAGGAAGGAGATGCATCTATTCTTCTATTGACCTTCCACGTTGATTAAGCAGAAATTATAAACTTCCATTTTTTAAATTTATCAAAAAAAAAAAAAACAATTTTTGTAAATCGACACCTTACTTTGTAAAGGTTCTTACTGCTCTTAACACTGTTTTGAGATATGAGCGTTTGAAGTTTCGATTGATTAAAATTCACTTGTAACAATGAGCAATTAAAAATGTTTCAAATTACTTATTTTAAGCATATTCTTTCACAACTCTTGCTGAGAAATAATGATCTTCAAGATGAAAATAATGATGACAATTTCAGATCTTTGTCAAATAAATTTATTAAAAAAGTGTGCAGATGCAGTGCAACTCGAGAATCCTGCTAACTCTGTTATTCAACCATAGATAATTCTGAAATTCATATACATGATAGAATGCGGTAAATAAAAACTTTTCCGACAAAAGAGTCATTATAGACAAAAACGTCAATTAGAACCTTTTCAACGTAAGGTAACGAAATGCTGGCTTTATGAATAAATCCCAAAAAACTGCAATTTTTGGATTGCCATATTTATGTTTGAGAATCACTTGCATTAGCAAATCTCTTTTCCATATTTGATATTCCTTTCAATTAAATTATTGAATAATAAATTCGAATTTATTTTAAATCCAAAAAAAAGTTAAATATTACAGATTTAACCTTACAGTCAACTCATGCGATCTCTCGATGTCTCAGCAGTGGCAACAGATGTGAATATTTTCTTAGTTGGGGAAAAAAGTTTTTCGTGCATTGTAATTTCTTTTAATCTGCAGTGGAAGGGCTGGAAAAAATATTTACATATTATTTCCCTGATAGGTAATTTCTTTTTCATTATTCCGCCTCGTGGGTTCTCGTAGAAAAAGCATTTTATTTTTTATGCAAATTCAACTTAAATAATATTAGTTTTATTCCAATATCCCCTTTTAGAGTGTAATGGATTCTTTGCGTTGTATTGTTATTATTCAACGAAGTTTGAAAGGGAAAATTGATTTTCTATTGTATGATTTTTGTTTAAAAGAATGCTAGTCATATCTAGAGATAATCATTGAGTGTGCTATATATAAAAATTAAGAATTTTGACTAGAAGTGCTTGATAAATTTTGAATTGCTGTTGCACATTTAAATGCGTTTTATCAATATTGACACGGGTTTCACCTTTCGGCACCCTTAGGCAATCAAGCGTACAGCTCAACAACACCGAGCATCTGTATGCTTAAAGATATAACAAAAACAAAACTTAAGAAGCAAGGAACCAAGCAAATCGAAATTTACAAAATTTCAACGATTCTAATTTGAAAGTATAAATATTTCGTAAGATGACTGCGAACTAGCATCGATTATTTTCTACACAACTCACGACATGTGTTAGGTTTTGTTATTAAGTAAATAAATAAAAATCTTCCACGCTTATTTCCTAAAAAAGAATAAGATTTTTGTCAAAATTTTATGGATGACATTGACAGCAGAAGAGGTAAGCGATAAAGTGTAAAGGTGTCCATGCTCCCATAAATTCTTATGGTCTTATCGCCTAAATGCAGAATCCTTTTCCGAATCCGTCACTGACTGTGACAGTGATGTATTGGATGAAAATGTATCCAAGAAATAATGTTACCCGTATTCTTCGAATTCTCGGAACGACAAATATCTTCCTTCTGTTTATCTGATCGCATCGAGCACCTCTGCAAACACAGTCCAAATTGATAAGACTTTTTCAATTCAGTTTTCTACGTCCCCAAATTTACGTCAATTTTCAGATACTATGAATTACATCGAACACACATTTTTCCAGTTACCTATAATATTATATTTTAAAAATGCACATATGTCAGGGCTTCTCAATCTTTTAGCACATGCGATCTAAAAAATATATCAGAGTGACCTCGCGAACTAAAACTCTCGCAAGTAATTGTGCTAGAATTTCTCTGAGAGATTTAAATTGCTCCTAAGCTATCTACGTCTGTCTATTTTTTGATGTAAGAAAATTTATCTCCATCATCTTTACTTAATTACTTAATTTTCTTCTCTAAAGAACACTGCATCGGATTTAAACAACCTTTTTTCTAGTATTGGAGAGGGTAAATATGTCATTATCAATTCAGATTCTCGCCAAAATATAATATAGCAACACCCCGCAATAAAAAAATACGTTCAATTTCAATTTTTTTCGTACAAGGCGATATACAGAACTAGATTGTCTTGGATTTAAAACTGGTTCAATACGCAAAGCATTAGCGATTTAATTTGACTGGTTCAAGATAGAGAAACGTACTGAAATTTGTTCGCCTACATTTAACAGATCACGAAGAAGAAAAAAGAAATTGCATTAAACTTAATTCTATTTTTAGCTGTCTCAAAAACCTCTTTGCTACAAAACTATTCTCTTAGTAAAGGCTGAAATTTTTTTCAATAATTCACAATCAACTTTTAAGCAATCCTAAAAAATATTTTGTTGCTGACAGTAACGATGGCACGAATGAAAAAGCAGTTTTGTAATTCAAATTTGATATAATAATATTATGTAGGTTTAATGTTTGATTAAGCGATAAAGATTCACAACATGCTCTCCTGCTAGATATGATAACTACCAACTAGATGTAATGCTGTAATGGTGCGTCACTCTATTAAAACTTATCATTCAAAGTACATATTTATATTTGCACTACCCAGTAAAACAAGAAAATCTAATAAGCTCATGAGAAATTATAGTATAAAATGTATACATAATGGTATAATAGACTTGTTTAAACAAGAAAAGGCCTAATAAATTAATAAATATTTTTATTCAGCAAATACTTAAGGTAGATATGTAATGACTAGGTATAATTTCAAAAGAGGAAGGAGACTATCAATGTGCTATTTTTATTTGTGTAAATACAATAAATGCTAAAATATATTTATAATAATATTACCAATGATTTAAAAAGTGTGTCATTCAATCTAATTGAATTTAATCATCTATTATTTATTATTCTATTCCATCGGTCTGGATTTGTTTTATGTGATTCCCAAATTGTTTTAAGTGTGCCCTTGATGAAGGTTGAATGATTTTAAGGGAAACCTTACTGAAATTTGTTTTCAAAATTATTTGATATATATATTGCAGGGAAGACATAATTCTTATGCATTTTTTTAATATACAACAAACGTGTAAAATATCGCTTCACCAGTAGAACAATCATGTAAGTGTAAATTTTTATAACTTTAACTATGAAAAAGTAATAATTAGTAAAAAGGGTTATTTTATCCAATGCAACTTTAATACAATTGTAAAATATGTACATGCCACCAGAAGGCTTCATTGTTCAATCATTTTCAACAGCTTTAGAAAAACATCGAATTTCAAAAGAATTATACAATTGCCACCTTGCTGCCGGTGAAACGATTGGTATTCAATATTCTTATTCAAAGTGGAGGGTATACCAGTATAAAACAGGCGTAAAAAACACTAGTCAATCTTAATGTTGAGATATTTTAGCCTGTTAAGATTTTTCTTTACTACGCAGAGCTTTGTTTAAATTTTCTTATGTAGAAATGTAAACTATTTAAAGATTGCTATTTTGAGATTAGGGAATAACAAAAAACCATCACTGCCATAATGTGGTTTGACTCACAACACTGACTAAATAAATACTACTAATTGACTTAGCTGTAAATACTATCCTGCCAAAAAAACTACCTTTTTTTGCACACCAACTGTCAAATCTTTATTTGTGTAAAAATATAAAGGCCTACTATATTCTTACAATTTGTCTAATTTATAACATTAGTTTTATGCTGTAAATAAAATTTTATTCGAAATAAAAATAAAATATATGATGTAAGTAATATTTGGAATAGAAGCAGCAGAATATTTTTAATATATGAATTACTGTGATTATGTTTCTTACTGCACGAATACTTAGTGTACCGACATAAATGTGATTTTATGATGGTGAATAGTGAAATATCTGAAAAAAAAAGCCTCACTTACAAGCCATTGAATGTGTGAAGAAGATTTTATACTTCAAGTGTTGATTTTGTATGACAACTATAGATACGATATATAGAATGCTAGAGGATTCACACGACAGAAAATATAAACATATACTTAAGTTAACTGATTTAGTACTTATATTACACATCTTAAAGTGTAAATGCTAAAATAATCTTGATAATATGATCATAAGCTTATACTATCTTACTGCATGTAGTTTAGCTGTAACTACCAAGTAACTTATGATTCTGTTAGCTGAAGGATTTATTTGGGGAAAAGAATAAAAAAAAAACGTACAAATACTGGCTGTGAAAGATATACAAATTTTTCAATTCTTGTCAGGAGTCATTCATATTGAAGTCACAAGCTTGAAAATTTAACTTACACTTATTTTGTCACTAACTGACTTTGAATGATGCATGAATTCCCAATAAACACATAATAGAGGAAATCCTGCATATCTTTAATGTCATTGTTTTCATAAATTTACACATAAAAGTTGCTTGAATTTGGCTCACCAGGATGAAAATGTATATTTCATATCAAATTATAGATTGAAATTCCATCAAAAACCTGCAGTCGAAAACCTAGAACATATTTCTAAAGAGCGTCCAATGCTAAAAAACATATTGATTGCGACATTGTCAACCGCTTAAAATTTTTATTCTTAGGGCTATTGGTGTTTAAGTTATTAAGTTTCATTGTAAATATTTCACATTGTATATCAACATAAATCATATTGTATATGGATTGTGATCTAGTTATTTATATTTTTATGTAATTTTGTCAGTTCATCAAACCTAACTAGTCAAACTGTGAAATATATGATTTATACGTGTCTTTCACCTTGTACCTTTTTAAACCTTTTGTGTAAAAAAAAAACAGTGTCATTGTGTAATATCTATATTTATTTAGGTACAATTTACAGACAAAATAATATTATCTTATTTCTAATAGTTTTATAATATGCTATTATTTCATTTCAAATATCACATTTTGTGCAATAGGCAAAATATCATAATCTTATATAAGAATAATAATTTTTAAATACATGGTATATACATCTTTTGATAGAATCTTCTTTTCAAAGCACCAAAATTTCCTATCCGGAGTCTTCATCAAATTTAAATGTCGATATTCAGAAATCATTAAAGAATGGAATAATGGAGTAATTATGCATTTTTAATATAAACAATATAAACTGTTCAATATTGTAAGTTCACAGCTTTTATTAAAATAATTGCAAAACCTAAAAAAAAGAAACAACCACGTTCGTTGGACTCTGGAGGTATTTAGAAAGACTGAAATATAGCAAAACAATATATGAAACATATCACATGAACACAAAATGTTTTGCTAAAATGTATACATCCGCAAAATAACATCGCACTCTTGGCATTATGATCAGAATTGACTATGTAACTATATGTAAATAAAATAATTTTTACAGAATCGATTATATCCATGATTATCTAACTAAATATATTGAAACACAATAAAAAATATGACTACTGTAAAATTGTTGGTTTTATTAAAACCTAATTGAAATATATTTATTGCTTAACAAATAAAATAAATTTTGTACACAGACAATATTATTACTAGAAAATCTTAAGGATGGATTGTCTACAACCCTGATTGTATAAAGAAGCATGATATTTAAGTAATAGTTTATTCATGGTTACCGGATAATATCAAAAAATTAAAAACAATTTTCAATATTTACCAAAGTAATTTTTACTACAAAGAAGAGAAAGTTTGCGCTTTATCCTCTTCGGGCCCCGGATATCACCTATGATACTCATGGTTTTTTATAATATATCAACCCGGTTGTAGAATTGAATGTACCAAAACCAAATTATCATATAATGAAGGAAGCGGTCTTACCAACTGACTATATCCGAAAAAGTCAGTATAAAAGTCACTGCTGTTGAAGGAAGTTGGTCCTTTTTGCATTTAAGATGCTTTGACACTTACAATACATATACAACAATATCTTTCTCTACATCATACATTATTATTTAATTTATTGCTTCAATAAGAATTACTTTAACATATTGTTTTTAATACAGCATGAAAATAACTGTTTTGGTACGCTCAATTCAGCAGCCATGTTGATATATAATAAAAACCATGAGTATCATGTGATACCCGGGGCCCAAATTAGGTTATTCATAGACATAAAATTGACATTAAAAAATACCGGCAGTTCATATTAATGAGTTGCAAAAGAGAATAAAAGTAACTCCTTTAAACCATTTCACTAATATGAATACTATTAAAAAACATGAATTGTCCAACTTTCAACATCTAACAACAATAAGAAAAATAATGCGTAAGTTCAATTGGTATTAAAAAATTTAAGCGCATGTTATAAAACATTGTAGATTATGTTATTTTATTTTATTTAATCGCAGTCACGGACTTTCATATTTATTACTATTTTTTGACTTTCTAAGCATAACTATATAATTATATCTATAATATATTGTTCTGAGCAACGACCTAAACAATATTAGCTTACAAATTATTCCTTTCCTTTTGTCACCGGAAAGTATCATTGATTGAGTGACATAATCGAATTAACATATACCTTACAATTCACAATCAATAAGATACACTACGAAATGTATTAAAATTATTTTTATATTATACCCAAAGGAAGCTCGTGGAATTGACAATCAAAATACAGGCAAAAGTATAATTTTCATATAGCCTAATGGACAAAAGTTTAGATCTCACTCATAGCTCTTATTAAAAGAAACAATAATAACATACTAATATTGCAACACAGGTATAACTATTTTAAAAATATCAATTCATGAAGGCACATGTTAAAAGGAATTATTGTACATTTTCGAATTTTATTATAATTATAATTAAAAATGTCTTCAATTGTATATAAAGCCCTATACTACATTGAGCAATGATATAACAGAAGAAATTAAAATATCTAATATATAAAAATATCAGGAAACAATCCTTTTTATATTGCCTAAAGAAAAGTAATTTTGAAGACAACTTAGCCTGTAAAAAAATGTTTTGATTTTAATAAAAAGTGATTCACACTACAGTGTGTAAATATAACATAACCCAAAATCAGTGCTTATTAATTGTTGAGTATATCTTTGGAATATAATTTATATTGGCGAACCGACTGTAACCTCGCAATCAATTTTGCCTGGACAACCAACACTGTTACAATTTTCTCAATTGCAAAGTTGAAAGATATGAGTATTGGAATCCTTGATAATATTAGCAGGCATTTGTGGGGTCTTTTCCAAAACTCATCATTGTTCAAGTTTATCAAAATTGGATTTTAAGATAAGATATTAGTCTGTTTATAACTAGAATTTCAAACATCTGACCGAAGCGCAGAGTGACATCAACCAGCATTGTATATTTTAGAATGTTTAATTAAATATTTGTCTACAATTAATGTTGTAGTGAAAGATATCAATTGATTACGGGTTCTTTAATGAATTATCCTAAATTATTCAACACCTTTTTACAAATAGTCAGCAATGGAATAGGACCCCACAATTAGAAATACAATTTTACAGTGACTCAATTCATTGAATTATATGTACCCATGCTGTTTGCCATAAGATTAAAAATAGTGTGTATTATATATGTTAGTGCTTTCGAAATTTATTATTTCTTTCAGCACAGCTTGTGAAAGTTATGATATGAGGGTATTCTTTAATAATAAATATGAAAATCTAATTTATCAAAACCCAGCAAGATTATTCCATTGAAAGAATAAACATATTTAGTTATGGATAGTTGAGGTCAACCAAAAAAATGGATCATTTTACAAATGATATAATGAAAGAGTGAGAATATATAGTTAGATAATTAATTAGTTATTAAAATTGTGTATAATAAATATACAAACTAAAAAGAACGGATAACAAAAAAATTCATTTAAAAAATATATAATCTCTAATAATTATGCAAAATATGTTAATTTATAATTTTATCATTTAAAGACACAAAATATATTTATACAATTTCATCTAGAAAATTTTTCATACTTCAGTCGCTTTGCAACGACTTCAAATTCAATCTTTTTGCCTCTATATATGCTGTAATAATTGACAACTACGGATATATAGATGGACATTTAAAGAATATTTCGTTTAAGTTGAACCAAATATTGCCAAACTGCAATAGAGTAGCACTTTACAAAAATATAAACAATATCGTCGTGTAACTTCACAGGTTACATATACATATTTTAAAAGCCACCTCTCTGTTTAAAGAAATAATGTGCAACTAGTTACAACTATCTGCACTATGTGATATTGCTTTGACAAACTGTGATTTCAGTTGTAATATATCCAATTTTAATTGTGCAATAATTGTATATAAAAAAATTGCATAAAAAAAATATTTATCAGCCATTTAGAAAATAGAAAACGGATATTGGATTTACCATTTCGCTCCCTCCTACAAAAAAAAACCATTTATATAGTCAGTTCTTTGATAATGTGACAAATGAAACAGAGCAACAGAATAACTATCAAAATACATTCAATTGTCAATAGCAATAAATCTTAAGAGATTTGTAAACACACCTTATCTTGATGAACAGTTCTTACGGTGAATCAGGAAATGGAACAGATACATTGAGAGTTTAAAGAGTTTATGATAATTCAGGAGATTATTACAGTCAAAGCTTTAAGCTTTGAAAACATTGTTTGAAACATTTCACGGACTTAGTAATACGGTGGAATAATTTTATTCCCGAAAACTTAAGAAAAATAATGATATCTAATTTGTTCTATACATTTCAATAACATTCAATTAAATACTGTCGTATCAATAATTCAGTCGGCAGTTTATTATCAGACAGTCTTAATAATACATTTCTAAGCATCATAATTCTTCTTTCTTAATATACTGGGACCCGGATCGGCAAGAGAATACGTTTCTGGCTCAAATACTGGAGGATATTCTAAATGTGGATAGTCCGGAGTGCTCACGTTACTTATATTTGCAGTGTCACAACTGGATATGGTCGAAGCGGAATCGCTCGGAAATACGGAAAACAAATAGGGATCGTTACCTACATTATCTAAGTTGGACGCCGAAGGACAACCCTGTGAAAATAAAATAAAATAAAAAATAAACAAAAGAAAAACACAAATAATATTTTAAAAAAAGAAAAGAATACTTAAAAACAAAATGGACACTAAAAAATGAGCAATAGAAGAAATTGACCTTTGAGTAAATGAAATCCTGGGACCATTCGTCGGGCGAAGTCGGATTGTGTTTCCGGAATATGGCCCTGTGAAGTCTCGGCGATCCTAGCAGAGTTTTTTCTTTAGCGGGTGTGACATTGACAGCTGTGCTAGTTTTATTTGAACTGTTTCCACTGTGCTGAAACATTTGCTTAAAACGAGAAATCCCAGATGCCGCCGGTGCCGTATCTCTGTTCAACAAAGAAAGGAATTTTTAATTAAATTACCAAATATATTTATAATCTGATGTTGTTGTAATACTAATACTATAGAAGATCTAACCTGGAATCCAATGACAGTTCAAATTGTGGCGACGGTTTCAACGCTTTGCTGGTGGATGCTAGAGGTAAAGACATAGGTGTATACTGAGTTGCGCTCTTGAGCGGTTTATGCTCTCCAACTTTTACTGAATAAACGTTATCACTATTCGACAATCCTTTGTTTTGAAGTTTGTCAGATTTTACAATAGTCGCTTCACTGCTCTTCATATATGTAGAAGGCTCGCTGTGTTTGGTGTAAAATTTATCAGGTCGCAGCCCACTCGTATGTTCGCTGAGTTTGGCTGCTTTCACTTTATCGTTCCTCCTCAAAGAGTCTAACCAAAATTTTTCAGGGCAATCCCCCTGCTTGAAGACGGGCTTCGTGTCCGGACCGGTAGACTTGCGATCCCCGATAGACGTGACAGAACCCTGTCGGCTCACAGAATATTTCATTTTCGTTGTTTTCGGTGGAGGAAGAGGTTTTTTAGAATCAGCGTTAGCTTTCCTGAGTGCAATTTTTTCATCATCGACGATTGTAATCATAGAACTGTTAGAACTCGCATTATATGATGGAGGTTGTGCACTATCATCATAAAGCATCTCATACCCTAGATCTTTAGCGTTGAAGCATTTTTCCATAGTTTTGGTAAATGTACTCAGATTGTGTTCTTTTATATTAAAAGGCTCAATTGGTAATATTCTAGAGTTATCTGATGGGATTCCAACGTCAAATAAATTAACAAAATTTTCTTTGATGATGTCCTCCGAAGGCATCGGTGAAACTTCACAAATATTCTTGTCATAACATTCCTTCCCAGAATTGAATGACAACTTTCATGTAACAACTCTTGGAATAATATCAACGTTGTTATTGTCTTTATTCATTTTCACTTTATCTGCATCGTCATACTCGATAGTTTCATACCCGTCATTCTTTTTTTTTGCACCGTACCTAGAATTTTTTTTATTCTCTCGTGATATATGAGATTCACTCGCATTGTGATTATCTAACACATCTATTTTGGTTTTTATAACATCCGGTGTCTTAGGTAAACATCTATTTTGAATACGTTCCATCTTTGCAGTGGTCATGTTCTTCTCTAGAAATGGAGGATTTTCCCCATAGATGACGTCCGGAACAATTTTGTCCCATTGCCTCTGCAGATTGATGTCATTCATCTGTTTCTTACTGTGATTCTTTTCATCGGCTCGTAAGTCTTTCTCTACACCCATGAGAACTCTATTTGAATAAACTTGCCTCCTCTCTTCTTCTTGCTTATTTAACATGAATTGCTCCAATGTGACAAATCCAATTAAATTATCCGGTCTCTGAACAATGTTTTTTGTGAACGGAGCGTTGCATTTTGGTTTAGTAACGAAATCGCACTTCTCAAAATCCAAAAGATTGGGATTCGATGCGTGAATATAATTTATAGGATTCGGTGCTAATTTGTGATGGTTGGATGTTACATCCGGAAGGTTTTCCTTTAAATTGTGTTGGTTTTCTATGGGTCCGATTTTCTTGATTTTAGCAATGCTCTGGGACGTCTCATCTTGAACTGCTTTTGTAATTTTACTAGTGGAACTGGCACTTTGCAAATTTGACTGAGAAGACATGGAAGGCCCGCTCAGAGGAATTTTTCTGTAACTTCTGTACTGATCCGTCGGCACAGGCACATCGGTACTTTTAAACTTTGATTTCTCTTCCTTGCTTTTACTATGCTTTGAAGAGAAAAATCGTAAGTATTTTCTGTCGAGACTCGTGGATGATTGATTCACATTTTCTTGGGAGTCAGACTTTTGCATTCTTGCAAACTTTTTTAACGACCCAAATTTATTCGACTTTTCAGATTTCTCTTGTTTATTTTCGTTGGATTTCAGTTTTAATGCGTCCGGTGATAAGTCATCATCTGAATAGTCAGTCTCTGAAAAATGTTTTGATTCATCGATTTTTCTATCTTTTTTGTGAACTCTGTCCCACGAGTCATTATTTGTCAAAGTTGCAGAAGTGATACAGCCTACCCAGGCAGTCATCGCATCAACATTTTCAGAGGCAAAATAAAAAAATGTCCCCGTGTGATAAATTTTGAAGGCAAACTGTCTTGAGTTGACTTCTTGTGCTTTTGATACAGTAAAACCACTGAGGAAAATCAGACATTCCGCTTTTATCGACTGTAAGAATATAAAAAAAAGTAATTAAATATTATATTTGACAAAAATATTTTCAACAATGTATTGTATCATAGACACTGGATGAACCTTGTTATAGAGTTAAATTTTACTCACATTTTTGCCTTTGAATCCATAAAATGTGTTACCAACAAGAACGCACCACCGTACATCCCAGTTACTGCTATTTCGAGCACGACATCTCTGATGAAGAAAACCTTGCATATCGCCAACCCCTAAATCTTTGACTGAAATTTTTCGTCTTTCTGCAATAGAATGAATGAATGAAATATCAACAGCAATTTAAATTGTAGATCTAAAACACATTGTTGAAAACATAAGAAAGAAATACTTTCGTTCAAACGAGATTTTATTAAAATTTTTGTTATAACAATTTTTAATCTAAAAAAATTAATTAAGAAAAAAACACTCACTTGCAAGTATTGAATTCTTCTTTTTTACACTTTTAGATTTCCCTGTAGATAAGATTCCTCTAACCATGCTGTTAGCCGGAGACAGCGATGACTTTGATGTGTCATAATTGTTAGGCTTTATAGATGAAACCGATGTATCGATGATGTGTTTATTTACTACAGGGGAGGGCGTTTTCTGATCAACCTCCAATCTTTGCAGACTTTGCGAAGCCATCAATGGACTGCGAGATGATGAAATTTCTGAGGTTGTTAAATTACTATTGGAATGCTTTATTTCTAACGAGATAGATCCAGACAGAGAATTTACCCCAGGAGAGATGGGTAGGGGTATATCATTTCGAATGTTCATATTTGAAGCTCCCATGTCAGTGTTCGGGATCACTTGTATATCTTGTTTTTGAATATTTTTCAATGGCTTGGGAGGTACGTAGCCAGGTTTTTGAGTGCTCAAGGGTCGAGGCGGCGGTTCCGGAGGCACGTCCACTTTGGAAACGGTGTCATGCGTTTTGGGGAACGATCGCTTCCTCTGTTCGTTGATCGCCTCTAACAGTTCATTTTGGATAGTCTGAATTTGTTCGGTCATACCGGAATCGTACACTTTATTGCACGTCGATTCTCCAAATTCAGTCACAAATATGCTTTGCACACCGGTAGTATTATTAGAAGCTTTTTGTTGAAGATCAGCCTCTTTTTTTCTGTGCTCTAGTAAAGCGATATTAATTGTCTCAAAGATTTTACCAACTTTATCTTGATCGTTCAGAATATTCACAATATTTTCCGTATCTTTTAAATCGCTAGTCCTACTTTCTACCTCTCCAAATATGTTTTCTGTCATAATTTTGTCCGCAACGTCACCGTTCGGTTTGTTTTTATCTCTATTTTTTTGATTGATCATAGCTCCGCCGATCTGTTCACTGGATTTCATAAATTCAATGATTTGATCTTTCTGCGGGCTGTGCAAAACTATATTTGGACTATCGATAGACGTGGGCGATTCCGGAATAACTTCTCTTATGAGTGGAAATTCACTGTCATCCGGCTCGCCGAAATCATAAGCAGGAGTGGAAAAACTTTTGTCTAGTCGTCCTCTTTCTCTCGTTTGTCGTTCGTCGTGATTATTTGCGCTAGGACTGTTGTTTTCAAAGTCTGCCATCACCAGTTGATCGTGAAATTTAACCATTTTAGTGGAAGACTTATCATTGGTGCCGCTCGTGAATTCTTCTTTTAACTTTACCACTTTCGGATGGGTGAGACCTACACCCAAACACGTTTTAGCTCTCGGGGAGAGTTCCAGGCCTGTACTGTAGGATACAGACTTGTCTCTCCGATAAAGATTATCGGAAATGATATCCGATTCATTTTGGTTAGCCATTTGCGCACTTCCAGAATGTTGAAGAAATTTGTGATTGTTCAGTTCTCGCCAAAACTAAAAAGTGACATTATGTTATTAAATGAATCATTTACTCAACATTTATAAAATATAATAAATAAAAACAGTTTTGTAGCACTTAATAAATACCTGTTCAATGCTAATATTCGGCCTCTTTGAAATGGGACTACTTCCACTGGTAGTGTTTCTTCTCTGTACGACTGAGCGCGGTTTAGGTAGGTAGATTCTAAAAATAAAAAAATCAGTTATCACACATTCCACTAATATTTATCTTCTTGTACAATACTTAATGCAACACAACATTTTCATCATTTGATGTTAACACTCAAGCACCCAGTCCAGCCCACTAATGTGGAAATTGTCCTGCACACATATAGGTAAAACACCTAGTCCTGCACATGTATCGGCATCTACTAGAGCAAGGCGAATCGGGTTTGCATTATTAATTACTTTATACTACTCAAGAGGGTTTGCTGTGTTGGTGGCTTTTTTTGGGTCGGAATTAGACTATTATATATGGTTGAAAATAGGTATCCAGATTATATTTACTTTAAATCCATTATTGTTAGCCTCATCGAAATTCTAGAAGATTTACAGGTCTTTTGAAATACAATATGTATTGCTTAAGAACACTCAATTGAAGATTGAAGAACGCAAGAAAGAGATTAATAAAAATGAGATACTTACCTAGGTTGAGAAGAAATGTGTTCAGATGTTGGAGATCCTGGACGAGATAGATTCTCACTCTCATCAGATGACGAGTTTTCTTCATCTAACAACGGCGATGGAATCGCAATGATTGGCCTGCAACGATACATTCATGAGATATTTAAAAGTTTCCAAATGAACCACAAAATAGTTTATCACAGTCAGCTGTGCAAAATTACCTAGGCTTCGGCAACTCAAACGCTACAAGTTCCGGTCTGGGTGATGGTAAGCTTCCCCAGCGATTGTACGGCATGGATCTTTTCCGGCTTGGTAAGCGATATGGCTTCATATATATTTGTCCATAGGTGTGAGTTAGACGTGGACGTTTCTTAAGAGTAAGTAGAACGTCAGCCGGAGACTCTTGACACAGTAAAAGTACCTCTTTAGGCTGCCAACCAACTACTGTTTGGTAATTCACCTACAAAAAAATAACAAATATTTAAAGTCAACATTTACCACTAAAGCAGTTTTTACTGGTTTTTATGCTTTGCAAAAACTAATACAGATTAGAGATCGTAATTGTTTTATTTGTAATTTATTTTGACACATAATGCCTTACACATTACAGTCATGTTTTCTCTTTTTAAATATCGAGAGCAACTTGAAATCCTGGAGTCGATTACTTGGAGCACTCGTATAGGGGTTAAGTAGAAACTGCAAGTAAGTGAAAGCATGCTTGTTGTACCTTTTTTTCAAATTTTACAGTTGAAAATAATAACAAAATCCCTGAAAAATTTCATTAAAAAAAAGGATACAATCCGGCCACAAGTCAGCATTTGATTTTAACGCAAAGCCTGAAAGTTAATAGTTATGAGTTTTCAATATCGAAGTCTCGTCTACTGAAGGTTATAAACTGTAATCGTTAAAAATTGTACAAATGGTTCATTGTTATCGTATTATATGAACCATTCAAAATCAAAGGAAAATAGTATTCATTTGATAACGCATTGACTGATAGCTCATAAATAATTGGACATAAATCAGGTCTAATTCACAACTTTTATTAGCTAGTGGAACACTGGACCGGATAGCAGACCTTGAATGGGAACTGGGCTCATACCCGTTGACAGTATGTGTATATACAAAATTATAATAAATATACTTTATAATTTCATGCATGAGTTAATTACGATATAAATACTACAATTACGTAAAGTAAAATAAAACGACTGTATCATAAAAAAAAAACAATCTTAATTTTATATTAATTTCAATTCCACTGTGTGAAATATTATCATTTATACTTTTAATAAATTGTCAATAGATTTATGTTGACAGTTTGAACCCTACACTTACACACAGATTATAATTCTTGCATCCGTGCCAGATAAACACTATCTCGGGCAACAGAAATAAATTCCTTTATACTGTTCAACTTTTTTTTCTAACGCACATTAATTCACCTCTACATAGAGTCGGTTGTATTTTTTTTAAGCACACCAGGAGTAATTGTAGCTCTCTCACTGATAACATTGTATTAAAATGTTAGGCATACCATATCAAGTCTTAGAAACGCACACATTAATACTATTTATTATCACCATTTAAAAATAAACACATGTACAGAAATTCATGAATGAAGTCATAAATATAACGGATATATTTGTATGCAAATTTTTGAGTATCACAATGTACTTAACAAAGTAAATAAATTTTGATAAAAATATCATGACACATTTTTAAGCTAGAACTACGATAAGGACAGCATTGATATTTTTATGACTTAGTTATAGATTATTATTTTGAAAATACAGTATACTGTTGCAGGCTATTAATACACATGTTTAGAGCCCTAAAAGACAGATGGGATTGCGTAAAGTGTGGACATGATCAAAACTACACAAGCAGAAGGCAATCAGACCGTGACAGTAGAAAAGTTAGGATTGTGCTGAAAAAATTACAATTTCATTTGAATCCAAGCACAGGCACTTATTCAATTAAATATCGTTAAAATTTTTCAATAGGTGTAAACGGATTTGTGTTCTTAACATATCTAAAAATACCCTCCCAACTATCCGATCTTTACGACAAGGTATAGAAAGAGTGATTAAATAACTATTAGTCTTGTCCTAGCCCTGTCCTATCTTAACTATCTCCAATAAAAGAATGGACAGTTTTATCTTGTTGAGATACTTCCACTATGTTCCTTTTGACCTCTTCTGGCCCTTATGGATACAGTAGAAAAGATATATGCATAGCTCATATATTTTAAAACAAAAATTAATTCAATCATATATCTTCTTCAGTAATATTTTCAAAGCCTTGTAATTGTTTCACACTTTACATATTTCACTTGCCTCGGGCTTGTAAAAATCCAATGAACCTTGTTGTAGAATACATGAATAATTTTTATAAAATCTTCTTTACAACTGAACAATTCTACCAACATTACTTTGGATAGCAATCGTTTTGAACCCATATATGTACAATTGGCATGCAGACACTTGAGAGTTTACTGTAGTATTATAAAAATAAAACAAGTGTCTAAGAAGCTTAATTTATTTAGGTGTACAAGAAAATTTTGCAATAATAAAGTTTTTTACGGAGTTTAAATACCTGAACAATTTCGTCACCGTCTTCTATTTTCCCACTCAAATGTGCAGGGGAGCCAAATTTAATATCAGTCACTTTGTGAATTCCTGTACAGCTAGGTAAAATATCAAACCCAAGCTCGTTTTCTCTTTTTTTTAATGTTGCCAAATCCAATGTCGCCGGCTGTAGAACCATAGGATCTGATATTTCCTGAAAATAAATTTGAAAAAATATATATTTTTAACATCAATATAAACACCAGTTTTCAATGGTAAAGTGACTGTGTTACAATATTTTTTTTTCACAGGAATTCGTTATTCATCATTTTTGAACTAGTTTTCATACAACTGTAATTATATATATATAACAAATACCAACCAAAACTGGGTGGAACTACTAGTATACTATGACAAGAAAACTGCACATTGTTAGAACAATCAAAATAGAAATACACATACAACTTGATATACTACAGCAGCAGTTCTCAAACTTCTTTAGATCATTTTTAGAATATCCAATTAGTATGTGATAAAATGGTTTGAATAAATGAATACAGTAAAAGTCCGTTAATTCGAACAACGATAATTCGTAATTCGAAATTTTCATAATTTGTTCGTCCCAATATTGACTTTTCATAGTAAAATGTACCGTTAATTCGAAATATCGCTTAATTCGTAATTCGTAATGTTTTTCGCCAAAATGTACATACGATTTCTTGTAATTCGAAATTTTGACAGTTCAACAATTTCGAAATTTTGATAATTTCGTGAGTTTGTTAGGTTAAAAGTTAGTCAACACATTGTTTTGAAGAGTAAAGCTTATGTAAACCATCAGTGTAAGTGAGACATCTATATTAAGTGAAGTATCGTATGTCAAAATCGAATTCGAGCATTTATAACATTGGTGCAAGTGACACTTCAAATATTAGTATGTACCTAACTTCACTACAATGGTTCATTTTTATAAGTATATACCTACCTAAACGTCATTCTATTTTACGCGCGAATACCTTAAATATAAGTGACTAAAAATCAAATATGTTAACTGTTTTTTATTCTTATGAAATGCCGGTCCATAAAAAATCGAAAAAATGGCCGCGAAAATTCATTTTTTTAGTGTTCGCGTAATTCGTATCTCGATTTTTTTGGTCTATAAAAATCGAAAAAATTGCCGCGATGTTCCAGGCTTTCTACAATTGCCGCGAAAATTCATTTTTTTAGTGATCGCGTAAATCGTAATTCGATTTTTTTTAATCCATAAAAAAATCGAAAAAATGGCCGCGATTGTAAAAGCCGTCGACAATTCCCGCGAAAATTTCTTTTTTTTAGTGATTGCGTAATTTGAATTTATTTGGTCCATAAAAATCGAAAAAATGGCCGCGATGTTCCAAGCCGTCGACAATTGCCGCGAAAATTCAATTTTTCATACTGATCCCGTAATTCGTAATTCGAATTTTTTTGGGAAATCTGGTCCCTTGAATTTCGAATTAACGGACTTTTACTGTAGTGCTTTTTGACATTTTTTTAAATTCTTGATCATGTTATTAGAAAAAGAGGTCATAGTAAAAATTATGAAAGTATTAACTTTAAATATTTCATATGTATGGTGCCTAAGAAAAGCAATCCTGCCAAATTTTCTTGTTTTGTATCGGAGGATTGAAACCATAAGCTTACAGAATTTTCAGGATTAAAATCACATAACTTTTTTAATCCTAACATGAATGAAGAAAATATCTTACTTGTTTCAGCTATTTTTAGTCGGTAAGAAAAATTACAAAATATATAAGACAAAAATAAACTTAAGGATAAAATTAAAGATTCATGGGTTTGATTCTATTTCGGATGAATTTGCACTCATCAATGCATTAATTTATTCATATCCAATTCCATAGTAAATTTTAGAGCTTCAAGAATAGAAGCGATATCACTCACATAAATCTTAATGCTAAATTAAAACCACAATTTATGACTCAGTTTCGACAGCAGTGTTTTAAATTAAATGATTATGTATTTATTTGCAATGTATGACCATCAATCAATTTTAAGAAAATACTCCAAAATCATTATTTGAACTACCATTGTCATCGAAATATGAATGCTGTTTGACTTGCTATCCTTGTCGCCGTAATTTGAGTAAAAAGTTCACGCAGCCATTTTGATTTTGTCTTTTTTTGTACGGTTGATCGCACTTTAGACTCGCTACATTGTTAATTTTCTTCACCAATTTTCGACATTTAAAAATTATGAATAGATAAAAATATGTTTCCAATTATATTAAGGTGCATTTAGCCTTGCAGCTAATATTACACTTATATCCATGCAGGATAGATGCACTGGCACAATATCTTTCATCACATATAAATACGTTTGTATATTCCTTTGTCTCAAACGCGTTGGTTAATATGATTAGTATGTATGTGAGTGAGCAAGAAAGAAAGAACACGCCTGCAATATGACAATTCCTGGAATATGCTAGAGCCAGAAGGGTCCAAAGTCCCAAAAAATATGCAATATGACGAAACCACACTCGCCTGGTTGCGATGAATGTTTACTGTAACTCAACAGTAAATGTATTGGTTTCAAACAATCTCAAGTGTAGAGAAACACCAGGGAAACTTTAAAACCATTTAAACAAATATTTTTAAGTGAACCCTGCATCTTCATGTAGAAAATGATTCAGTTGAATTCATCATTTGAACATTAGAATTAATTTTGTATTCTGATCTTAATATTAAACGATTTCCTGGTTTCAGCTGTCACAATCAATTTTGTGAAATCTCATAATCAAAATTTTTTGCTGGTTATTACCAGAAGAACGACTTCAAATATAAGAGTGCACAAAATGTGCGCCTCTGTGCATAAGCTTAAAGAAAGAGACCAGATAATCATTTACATATTATGTAGCTTGGATATATGCTATATATCAGGGGTGGCCAAAGCGTCGATCGCCTATCTGATCTGTACAAATCTCTGGTGCCCGTCCCAAGAAGCGTGCGAGACAAGTCGTGTGACAGGGACAGCATGCTAAAATCTCGAAGTTAGCCGATTATCGACGAAAATCTCTTCTTTCTAAAACCCTGGTCAAACAAGGGTTGGCAATTGGATTAATATAGGCTTTAAATTACTACTTTTAATTTTGGTTGATCGCCGCAAATAATTTCAAACGAAAGTCGATCGCGGGCACAAAAGTCTGGCCACCCCTACTATATATCAATACATTGTGTCAATAGTCATCCTTAACGCATTCCGTGCGTACAATGCAACCGGTTGCGTTGACATGATCTTTGCTTACACCGCGCACGATTGCATCAACCCTTTATTTTCATTATTACTATTACCAAATTAGTTCAGCGTGGCTATAATTACCACATATGTGTAAAAACTTACAGGACCAGTGATTTAAAAATTTTCAATTTCCGTAACAGCCTCATCTATATGCAGTCAAAGTGTTATGGTTAGTCAAAAAATTGACAGAAGATTGAAGTGATAGCAGTATTGCTAATATAAACAAACCTGTATGATGATATCGGCCAGGATACTGAGTTTACGGCACGACTCTTTGATTTCACAAAGTGGCATTTCTGCAAATCTATCACGATGACCATTTGTTGCCATTTTTTCAGAAAGTTGAAGAAGTTTAGTTTTCTTGGCTTTGTAATCGGTTTGCCCAGAAAATGGAGCCCTAAAAATTAAATATATTAGATAACGCAATACACATCCACTTCAAAACGTAAGTCGGGTCTATATAAATAGACTAAGTCGATATACAAAACAAATAATCATATATATATTTATAGCAGTAGTAGAAGTGATAATGTGGGTGATATATTATGTAGACTGAGCACAATATTTTAATTTACAAAAAAGCAAAAATACTTTGGGGATAAAATTAAAAACGTACAACACTATTCAGGAAAAACAAGCTTACTTGGATTATACACAAACATCACTACACTTTTTTGATACACATACAAAATTCAATGACAGAGAAATTATAATTGTGTTAACTGACACTTTCAAATAAAACTCGTGTGGGGAAAAAGCGTCTTCAAGGAAAAATTTGAGTGAAAATCCAAAGCAATTCTCCTTATTTAAAAACTTATTACTGTAAACGATGGTTAATACAAATAAAATACTCATTACCGGTTTAACCAACAAGCCAAGGGCTTAACCGTAGCTATGACATTGGTTGCATCGCTAAGAGTTTGTGTTTCCAGCATGGCATTGTCTTCTTGTTGATAGAGATCATTGAACAGCGATGTAGCTGCACATGATAACCTTAGAGCTAGATATTGTAAATTTTCTCTGTCCAATTCATAATGCTAAAAAACAAAGTTTAACAACACAAGTCAATATTATTATTATTAAGTACCATGTCAAAACAGCAAATTGGTGGTTAGCAAAACCATAACTCAATTTTTCGCAGAACTTGAGTCATTTTAAAATAATTATTGAAGTAGGCAAGTATAAGAAAAATTACTCACAAAGTTTCGAAGTTGTCCTACGGCTTCCAAAATCAGTTCCTGGTGCCCGATGGTGACGACACCGAGATTTTCTAGATAGTCTGCCCTTAAATTTAATAATTCTTTTCCTCCCACTTCATTGTTTAAAAACAACGGTATGTATTGTGATATTACGCTACCCAAACCTGTCATAACAAGTAAAAACTTGACATTTACGCTTTGACAACAGTTATACATGAAATGAAATAAGTACATAATAATTTAATAAACACATAAACAAAGGTATAATATCATATTTTCGGTAGACTTGCCTCTCAGCCATTCGGCTATTTGGTCGTGAGACCATTCTGCAACATTTACGTACGCCATCAAAATTTTTACATCCCCATTTTTGTTTTCGAAGTTATCATTGCGCAACAAAGTTGCTAGAATAAAAATATTTTGCAACTGATTATTGAATTGAAAAATTTATTTACCCTATAAACTACACTAAAAATTCGATAGAATAATACATAATTAATTATTATATGTATACTATCTCATTATTTGTATAAAGCGTCTAAAAATTATTGTAGCAAATCATATTATTTCCGATCAATAGCAGTGTGTGTATTGCAATAATTTTCACAGATTATCAAATTTATAATTTCAAAATAACAAAGGTAACTATACTTAAATCAATTCATTATGTTTTGTTTACATAATATTCTGAATATTAGTTTTCTACAAACAAATATTTTTTTTTAAATGCTTCAGAATGATATTGTATGGTAACAAAAACATTAATGTAGAAATAATATTATGTAAAAAAAGACGTTTAGCGTCCTCTATGAATATGAGTACGAATGAAAATTAAGTTTTTGTATTTTCTCTTAAGATATCGTTGATAGATGACGTACAAATATTTCACCGATGGCCAAAAATATTTAAACCGTATAAATGTGGAGCAAATCATCGAATTGCATCTGGTCCAGCCATGGATAAAATTGAGTTTAGAACAGATTTTTAATATTTGTTTGCGGTCTCATTATTTCGATAACTGATTTACTAGAATATTTTTAGCTCACATGTCACTAAGCAAGTGTGTTACACATTTTTTCTACGACTTACCACTCGATGTTTATTTCAATTGAAATATATTTTATAAAATAAATATTTATTTTCATTAATAAGATTATTATTTTTAACATACATATTACGAAAACATTAAGTGGACTTCTGATTACTTATTTTACAAAGGACACATTTTGTTGAATCGCTCAACATTATGCCTACATTGAAGTAAATAGATTAATTTCAATTGTTGAAAGAATGTAGAATAAATTTTATTTGAAGTTAATAAAACAAGTAGAGCACTGCCAAAACCTAATTATACAGATTACAAATTTAAAACAAATAGGTAGTTATCACCTAAATAATATTATATGGGAAAAATTGTTGCAACGTGTACCTATTATTTTACCACTTTGAGGTAGTAAAACTGAATGCGCGAAGGCTCTATATATCTTTAAATTAAAACCTTCGGAATCTTGTGACAACGTTCTCATCTTGGGTGGCATTGACAGGTAGGCTTTAACGATTCGATGCTGCCTTATTAGTTGAGCATTGATAGCTGTTAGGTAAGATTAACTGAAGTCAGTGAAGTTCTTATAGTTTTTCACAATATATTCAGGTCGAATGCAGAGTGTGTTTTTAGAAAACTTGACATAAATCGTAACTGAGGCAAACACTTCACATTCATAATATTCTATTTATTTTCCTACGTTTCGTTTTCTTTTAATTTTTAAAGAAGTAAACATGAGTTATTAAATAAAAAGGTCATATTTTTTTTTTTAATTATGTAAGTAATACAATATTAAAATAGGACCACTTAACTATGTATGACACACATAAGTCGGTATACAACAAGTAATGCTTGTTTCACTTTCGTCAAAAAAGATTTTTTTTTAAGTTTTAAATTTAGTATATAAACCCTGTTCTCTCATAATATAAGATGCGTATTATAATCATTAAGATTACTAAGGTTTTTTAATAGATACAATTTTCATATTTTAAACTCTTATTTCTCACTTTCCTACATCCAATCAACCAATTCATGTTGAATAAACGCTATTGTGCCGCAAAATACGCTAAATCCATCGGATATGAAACCATAGGTGGTAGTTAAAACAGTCAGCATTGAGTACACACGGCATGATTCAATCGGTATACAGTGTAGTTAAAATCTTATATTTTAGGTTTATGAAAAAAAGTGGAAAATAAATTCATAGTGTAAATTGTGTGGTTTCCGTTAGTACAATAATATGCCGACTGCTTGATTTGAAAACCGTTGGACAAATTATTCAGGACATAAGAAAAAGTTAATAATTTCATTAAGTGGACAATTCCGAATATACTTAGTTATTTTTACACTCATAAATCAAAGTAAATTGGAGTTTATTGTGATTGCAGATTTAGCAATCGATTTGTAATTATTAAACTCTTCAGTTTGTTGGCAACATGAATGCCACTGCTCATCTCTGAAAAGGCTAGCATTTCCATCGTCTAAATTATCGACACTTTAAAACAGGACTTAACGAGCTTTCGGCATTTGGACCGATAACCACCTACTGTGTTTATTTTATCCTTAGTAGCGGAAGACCTGTTGCCATTAACAAAGCCCGAACGGTGATAATATGAGTTAATTAGATGATTGTATTTTTATCTATCAAATGTTAATATTATGCATAAATGGCACATTGCTTTTAAATGTTATGTTATCGACACAGAATAAAAAATAAACTGTATTCAATATCTTGAAAAGTCTTTTATAAACTGAGATACATAGCTATATTATGAAAAAAAGTTATTTTGAATAACCAATCATTTTTCCATGACAGCTGTATTTAAAATGTTTCAATACGGGCTTTAAATAACCTGTTGTCATAAAATCGTAGTTGTGATAATTTCTAATTTCTGTGCATATTTTTAAAATAAAGTCCTGAAATGATTTTTCCAAAAAAATATTCAATTACATACATAATACAGGCGGACCTCTACTTTCGCACATTCGACTTTCGCACAATTATGGCAGAATGTGATCCATAAAAACACTACATGCTACAGAACTCTATATATGAAGAAAAGAAAAAGAAGAGTTAAATACGACTTACTCTTGACGAGTTTGTGAAGGACACATTATGTTTGTTAAATACATAAGCCACTGTTGATAAATACAATTTTTAATTAAAGGACAATTTTACATACCTCTACTATCGAACATTCAACTTTTACACACATTTTCAGGAACCAATTATTTGCAAAAATAGAGGTCCGCCTGTATACGTCATAAAGACAAAGACACGTCTGTCATTTTAGTTTTCTCATGGTTCATAATAAAATAAATTCAGAAATGACAGTTTTTGTAAAATAGAATGTTTGAAAATTTATATAACCACATAATAATTGTTATTTTTTAAAGTCCATCTATTCGTTGTCTATGTTTTGTAACGCCTAATGGAACGTACGGGTACTTTCGTTAACAATTTACTGAAAAAAAAATACATTTGAAACAATTCTTCAAGGAAATTCCATGCATTCTTCGTGTGTTATTTACAGCCAATCAATCGATAGTATGTTCAAAGTTGCACTATAATAAAACGGTTATTCTTGTCATATTATGTGAAAATTGTTGATATTGTATCACCAGTCAACTGTGTGCTATTTGCACAACGGGTTATGCAAATGAAAATGTTGCCAATTTCAGGAAACACATATAACTTCGTCATGTCAACAAAGCCGTCTTCCACTACGGGTCCCATATTGTTGTCCATTGAAATTCTATTTCCGCTTTACTTTCAAAAGTTGATAGCCGCTTAAATATTTATGATATTGAATAGGTTTTAAATAATAAAGTACCTAACGATTTATTACCAAAACATACGGATATTCAACGGCACGATTAAAACTGTTTCAAAAAAATGTAGAATTGTCTCTGAAGTAATATAGGATTATTTTTTTTGTAAAATTTAAACTTTTGGAATTATAGTTAGTAAAAGCCAAGGCGCCGGATATTTTTGAATTTTAAATCACATGATATCAACTTGGGTAGTAAAGACACACAAACACTCATGCTTAAAATCTCAGATATTAAATTGATAATTTTTTAAAGTCGTATTCCCGGGAATTAAATCCCGACACATCTGATCGCTAGGGTACAACTCTTAACACCGTATCACAGATGCCAGTCTACCTCTATAATAAACACGTTTTTTATTTAGCATCAATATACAGGAAATAAATGAAATTAAGCGCTTACGCGCCCCAAAAACTCTAATTTCCATCAAATTGATATCCGAATTATCCACAGCGCATTTTGATACCATACTACAAGCATGTGTAGAGAGTAGAGACTCTTTTATTTTTTATCGGGTATGTAAAATTTATGTCATCAATTTTACCTAAGGTATTTCTTTATTCTAAATGTTATTGTTTTCAAATTGATTATTCAAAAATGCCACGAATCCCACACTCGTAACACAACTCATTTGAAGCAGCTGTTCAGCAATCTACATACTCCGCGTAACAACAAAATGGTCGTTTTGAAATAATGTGAGGAATGCACTTCGTATGTAACGGCGCCGTTAAACTATTAAAAAGGTATCTTCCTCTTCGTAACACTGCATTTGCTATTACCCGTTATTACACACAAATGCATTTCACCAACCCTTTGATGGTGTTTCCTTTGAAAGCTTCTACTATATAAAGTCAAATTTATCATTGATGCGTATTGAGTTATTTGAATTAGCATGCCAGTGCGGAAAGAGAAATGGCACATTATCACCATTACACAATGGCAGAGGGAAATACTTATTTTAATTATTTTGATAGACTTTAAGTTAAAAAAAACAATGCTTGCAATTTATCGAACAGTGAAACGTATAAATGTAGCTGCAAAAACACTACAATATATGCAAAAAATAACTAATTCTCAAACTATCTGGAAATTTATATTCATATATGCCAGTCCATTTAATAACCCTTGATCCATGATTGAATTTACGCCATTTGAATGCTTTTTCAACAAAAATATCTGGATAAGCTCGACTAACTGAATCGTTATTGAAAATTTCAAATTCTAATTTTGCAGTTAAATTAATATTGAGTTTCCTGATATTGAGTGACCCCGGTCAAAAGCGCTTCGTCTAATAGGATCTCATTATTTCGGCACAGCGTATTTGCTTATTTGAAATTGATTTATGTATTCAAGGTAGCGTTATTATTTTCAATTAAGTAGCTTAATGTTTTATTATTATTGCAGTAAGTATTGGGACTCAAGGACAGATTAATATTCTTTCTCTGTTTATTATTTAATTCATCAAATTTGATTGGGAAGAGTTTTATTATATTTTATAAATTTATTTACCATTTTCATTTTCATTTGGAAACCATCTATTCCTAAATAAGCATACTTTTAATATCACTAAAAACTTTAAAATCCTGCATTTTATTAATAAATCTTTAAAACTATATAAATTAGAAATCCTTGAAATAAACCGACATAAATTTATTCCCAATTCTAATCTATTAAATGATCAATTAGTCTTCGTTTCTTGGCCATTGCTATACCCAATTCATTAAATCTAAGCTTATTGTATTTCTTCCTACTTTTAAAAGTACTAAAAATGTGTTATTAAATTTATTTACGTAAAGAAATTCCAAACTATTTATGCATTCAGCTGACTAAAAGTTTTTGCAATGGGACCACAAAATTTATTAGTCATTTGGCTACAACAAAACTTTTTATTTGACATGATTGTACAATATGATGTATAGTATGAGTACAGTCATATTTAATTGTAATAGAGTCAATTTTTTCGCACAACAGTTTTACATTAAAGTCACACGAATTACATACAGTCGGACTCTGTGCTCTAATGTTAATTAAAAGCTTTACCATAAGGTATTTCAGGTGGATATTATGGACTCGACCAGGCAACGTCCATATAAAATTTAGGTTTCTCGATACCATTTTTAAAAACTTGGATACAGGTGTTTGTGATTGGTTATCTCATCAAGTTAATCTCGAGTGACTATAAAAAAATCGTATGCAAGTTTTTCTCATGTGATTTCAAAATGTCTTGATGTTAGCTGTAATTCCAGATATTTGAAAAAAATTATATTAATTTTAAATTTACTAAAAAAATAAAAGCACTCGTAAATCGAAAAATTAATCGGTAGAGCTTTACATTTTATAACTGTGTTAAGTCAATTTTCCGATATAAACGTAGATACATGTGTAAACATATAGAATAAATTTGTTTTAAACCATGTGACTACGTGTTTTCATAACTATTTTAAATTCAACAATTTCGAAGGATAAATTGAGTAACGACATTCGATTTCCTCGTACGACATTGAATGCAATGATGCTCGCAGTAAATGCATCCCAGAATTTCGGACGACGGAATATTTCTCTGGCCAATTGCAATGGTTCGGCCAATGCGATAGACATTTCAATTCAGCCCTCCATCAAAGAGAGACAAGTCACTGTGGATAATTAACTTGTAGGAAATACTAAACTTATAATCAAGATATAATCATATATTTATCCGTTTCCTTAAAAGCTTCGCTAAACGAAATTAACAACACCGAAACTAACCTTACTGTCAAACTTCGCCACCGTTTGAAGCTATCACACGTTAACATTAAATGTATGTTTTGGTAAATTACCTGACACGTTTTTTTTATTATGCTACACCAGGCCATACATAAACCTTTGGCCAAATTGACTGGCCCAATCGCGTCGCTTACTTCTCATGCGCCCATTAAATGTATGTTTTGGTAAATTATAGTACACAAATCTTTTTTGGTGTTGTTTTCAATCAATATTGGGTTGCAATCGGTCGGTACAAAAAATTTACCCAGCTTCTGCTCACATTATTCTCATCTACGTATCTCTGTTAATCGTCATATTCTAAAATGAATTATTCGAAGAGCGTATATAGAAATCGGCAAAGTTTGACTCAATATCAAAATTCACATTAACTGTTTAAGTAAACGATTTAAAATTTTGGAAATATTGGTATTTTTGTGTACTTATATTTTACGTATTTTTATTTGTTGTTCATTGTTATTCATTTTAATTTAATTTCACATTTTAAAACTTCACAATAGTGTTTGTATTGTATGGTTTTAAGCATGGCAGTACGTGAGATATTCAAATGATTGTTTTGATTAAATTTTTAGAATACCTGTGAGCTTTATTTTCCGTTCAGTTCAGTTCATTGTGAACCTGAAAGTGGGGAGTTATATCCATGAAGCGCCCACTTACCCCTTGTAATTTGCATTCACGTATTGGATGAACAATTTACTCCTCACTCACTCTGTCATGTCAGGTATTGTCAACTTTTGAAAACATCATGCCCAGGAACCAAAGGAATCAAAAGATAGCCAAAAGTGACATATGAAATATCGTCCACCGAGATATCTAAACAATTATAACATACATATGGTGGTGTCTTGGCTTGGCACACGAGTCGCAGTAGTGAACTTGGCTTTTTTCAATTTTGCGAGTTTATCTTGTTTGTTTATTCGATATAAATCAACAAAAAATGAACAAAAATGTATGCAATTCATACATGATGTAAGAAGAAATATATAAACTGTAATAAAGTGAAGACAAATTAATCAATGTGATATGTGTCTTATTTCACTAAGTGACATTAAAAAATATATAGAACTAGTATTCGAACCCGGCTTCGCTCGGACCAGTTTGGGGTTATGTTCACCTCGGCGCGTATATTCAGGCGGGCCAAGTTGAAACAACTGGCAACTTAATGACCAACAATGCAAAAGGGAATTATAGACCCACAGACATACATACGCCGTTTCGGTTTTATATATAAGATATTTTGGTTCATATGAAACTACTCGAGTACTCGAGTATTTTGTAAAATGTACTACTCGATACTCGAGTAATTGGAGTCTCTACACACACATTGATAACGAAACAAATTTACCAACGAAACTTTCGCGAGCGAAATCAATTCGTTTGTTTGAACTTGCAACAACAATGCAAAAGGGAATTACAGACCCACATACATACATACGCCGTTTCGGTTTTATATATAAGATATATCGTTGAAGTAAGCTGCTAATAATGGGTGTGATCAAATAAGTTATATTAGATCCAGTTAATTATTGAAATCATCTTTCATATTTTGGAGGTTATTGAAATAAAATCATAATTTATTTTTATATAGCAAGCAATTAAGTTTTGAATTTCGTTTCGGCTGACAAGCAATGCCATTCTCATATCGTTAATACAAATTTGAAAAAATATTTGTTCCATTTTCAAAATAATAATGTTTTTAAATTCTTTTTTTGAAAGGGTTAGGCGACCATATTAATTTATACCACCATTGAACCATTTTTTTCTTTCAATGTGCAATCTTAAATCTTGGATTACCTTACAAGCTTTATTGTTTTAATGCATATACCTATTTAAAATTATAAAGAAACAAAAATGAATATATAGCTCCAAACGCACATCAAAACATTTTACCGTTGTCTATAAATTTTAGTAACATCAAAATTGATAATGTGTATAGATATAATAAATTAAATATTAATTACAATTCTACATCAGTTGGCAGCTCCTGCGAAATGATTCTGTGCAGGCAGGCAGACAATAATATTCTCGAAATAATGTTGGTTATGATGCCGATACGCATACTATAGTGGTTTTGGTGGTTATTATCAGTTACTAGAGAGAGGAGCGAAATATTACGTAACAGACTAAATCATAGATAGCGTTACAAATATATTCAAAAATATTCTTTGAATCATCAATTTTACAGAATTAATTTCAATTATTCTTGAAAATATAATCATACGTAGTTTTTTCAGAGTATTTTCTATAAATGAGTCTCGCTTCGCAAATAATATAATCATTTAGAATCTAGACCAAAAGATTGCTTTTTGCACGATTAATTAATAAGCAGAAAAACTTTTTTTTAACACAGATAACTTATCTATCTTTCTTGTCTTTTTTTACGTGTTTTTTTGCACTGTAGGCATTGTAACGTATCCGTGCAAAAATAGGATCGTGTGTATTGGTAATACTTTTAACTAATAAAGGTATGTAAATAATTAATTATACCTAATTGCATTTATAATCCATTTTACAAATTCATAGATGTGTAATTTATTTGCATTTATATATTTTAACCAATGATTCTATACTCACTATTGGCGAGACGAGAGCATTAGGCTACGATTCTGTCTTTGACTCCGACAACAAGGAATGATCAAAGGATTTTTTTTGCATATTGTAAATCAACACATTGTTTTCACATTTCAAATGGCGATGTTCATTCGTACCAGTGTGTGTAAATTCATTTCGATTTTACGGCGCTATCTTTATTACAATAAAAAATGAGTAATATTTAAAGAAGCAGAGAAGGTTGCAACACAAATAAAAGTATAAATGAACACAAATCATATGTGTATATGTGGAAAGTTCGCGAGTCGCTTATTCCACTCGTTAAATCGGTTAAATTATTGGCGATTGAAATTTTCCTGAGACGGAAAAACGACAGCCTTTATAAATGTCATACATTGTTGGCACACTTTGCATGCGCTCTTCGCAAGCCAAATAAACTATTTGAAAGAGATCTATTATAGTACTTTTATAAAACAAAAGTATTGTGTGACCACTTACACATAACTCGAAAATTTTATATGTACCCTTCTAAACCATACCTTTGTTTCTCTCGGAGCTATCCAAACAGTTTGATTAATGACTCCTTCGGATATGCAAACATTTTTACAACATAATTTTTTTAACTACTGAATCTTCTGGTCATTTCTCTTTCTCTAGCGAAGACGTTTACCGATGGAATATTTATTTGTGTCAAGGTATGTACCATTCATTGTTGAAACGAGTGCATCAATATTTTTTTTTCAGTATATGTAGTATATAATTGCCGTGTCCATGGTCGAGTGGTCAATGGCGTTGGCTTTTGTTACGGTGCTCACGGGGTCGAGTCTCTAGAACGGACGGTTTCATTAATCGATTATATGGATGAATTCTTTGCCTAAAATTACAATTTGATGCCCATTTCGCAAAAAGAGCGGTAGAGTTACTGAGAAAATGTTGTTTTTCATACCAAAAAATCCTGTTAATCCTTAATTTTTTGATCGTTTGGCGATCAATGATTCAAGCACCAAAGTGGATATGTTTATACATTGGATTTTTGTCGATTTTTGAATAGGCATCCAAAATTGGGACTTCAAATAAGGCTTCCACCCATTCCTTTAAATAAATAAACGTGATTTTTAAAAAGCTGTAAATTCAGAAAAGATAGTGTATTCGAGAATCGGTCAGAAGTTAAATTTAATAAATTAAATTTGTGTGGTATATACATATCTCCAGGGCTTTTTTCCCATTTAACGCGGTGGAACGGCGTTCCGGCACCTTTTTTCAAAAATTTCAAAATCAATTACACGAAACAATGTTTGCGCTTACGTAATTACAATCTATATTTATATAATTCGTCAAAATGATAAAATATGTTGTTGTTATGAACTGGATGAGATATTTTATTTTATTTAGTAAAGAGCTTATGAAGTGAGTTCAGGCAACTTTTTTTTCAAAAAAAAAAGGCCTGCATATCTCAAAGTTTTGTATTTTTCTTTTATATTCTTATCAGAGAGTGCGGATTAAAGAGACATCAATATTGAACTATGAATCTATCAATTTACTTTTTGTGTCAATCATGCTTGAAATAATATGAAAAAACGTAAAGAATATAAAAGATGTCATATATTTCTTTTTTTTATAATTTTGAACGTGAATAGTGGACTGTATCTCATCAGTTGTGATATTGTGCATATTATTGTTAGTAAGTATATTTTTTTTCAGTAAGCACACTGAGCTCAACCTCTGACCTACATAGTCAAGCTCCCAATAAATAGATATTTTGTTAAAGCACAGTGACTTGGTCAGGTAGGCATTTTCTTGGCCGATAATATCTCAGGTAGGTTGATACATATTATTTTCTACGGCTGGTAAAGTATAGTTTTGCGCCGAGCGGAGCTTTTATCTGTCCGGAGCTTGCAAGCCCGCCATGACACCGGATTGATTTATTCGTTCTCCTCTGTAAGATTTACTGCTCTTTAATTAAATTCAGCGAGAGCTTTTACCAGCGTGCCGTACTTAGACACATGGCATAACTCGCTCTATTCGTTCAGGTGTTGTCTTTGCTACAATAAAAATATGTTTCATATACGATTGTAACTGCTCAATATATTGACAAATAAACAGAAATAAATATTGATTGGCGACAGTAGTCTTAAATGTAGAAGACACAAAAAAAATACTGCAATTTGCAATCATTTGACTAAAGATGTTACGATTTCTATTATTAACATGGCATAACTCGCCCTATTTCGTTCAGGTGTTTGTCTTTGCTACAGTAAAAATATGTTTCATTTACGATTGTAACTGCTCAATATCTTGACAAATAAAAAACATAAATAAATATTGATTGGCGACAGTAGTCTTATATGTAGAAGGTACAAAAAAATACTGCAATTTACAATCATTTGATTAACAGAAAGCCAATTGTTTACCTTAGTACTAAAATTATTAAATTTAATTTAAAATGAATGTCTGATTTTTCTTTAATGCATATCGACTTCAAAAGCAACTATTTTTCCGTAACGGAAGAAAAACAATTGTTTACCATCTGAATTGAAAGTCCATGCTATAGAAGTGTTTTAAAATCCAATGAATGAATGTCTGTTTTTTGAATCTTCCTTTGTATTCCCAACACCCCTTGAGTCCACAGTCTTGACCGTTCAACCTAAAAGGATGAGAGCTCAAAAACTCTTTCCACTCAGTTACGGGGCAGGTAATTAGCTTGTTAGTATGGTTTTTAAATCGTGATATTTAGCAATAATTAATAAGATTTTCACTCTTGAATCAGTAATAATTATTATTATGAGCTACTATTAAATTTAAAAAAAATACAGTTAATTGTATCAGTTAACAGTTAACAAAGACAGTTAATTGTATCAAATACATATTGATGGTAGTCTTTCTTTTGTTTATCGAGTTTTAAAGATTTATTATTAAAATGCAGTTTTGAACACTTTATAAGACACTGGACGTAAATTATCCTGTCTGATAAATTGCTCAAAAACGTATGCACTTTTTTCAAATAAAACCCTTGGTTAAATGCGACCCCACTTGTGATTCGATTTTTTCTCGCAGTCATTGTATCATCGGGAGTAATGAGATAAGTTCTCGCATGAAAAGTACAAATTGTTCATAATAATATTGGGCGGTGCCCGACGACCTTTATAGTTCGCTGGGTGATGAATTCTGGTGCACGTGCGACAACTTAGCGGCCACGTGCGTATCATGGATAAATACCTACTGGAGTTGTAAGTGAAAACTTGTATGATGATGCCGACTAAAGATAAGGTCTCATTCTAAGTTTATTGATACCCATGCATCCTTGATATATTGTCAATTATTAGAAAATTTACCGAATTTATACATCTAAACTAAACTTTTCAATTATATCGGAGAAAAAAAAATAAAATGAAAAAAACCAAAATCATTTCACTTTATTTTATTTTAACGATATTCTTAAGAATGCATCGTATTAAAATGAACTTTTCTTATTTACAATATTAATAAATAGTCTAATTAATGACATACTAATTTAATAACATGCCGATTTTAACTACAGTCTATAATGCCAATGATATAAGAGTCAATTAGGACTCCAATTAGGTTTTACTGGTTTTAAATTAAAAATTAATTAAGCAGTTTATGAAATTTTCAGTCATCCACCAAACTGAATTGAAGCTTGTTTATGGACTGAAACCATTTCAGTACCATGTTAGAATATGTCTATGGATACCGTGGACACGTGGATTGTTTGCAAGATGCATATATTTAATAAGTTAAGCTCGTAGATGAATAATAACGAAATTATATACTACGAGTTTGAGAAATAGCGTGTACTATTATCTAAATACAACACGGTGAAAAAATATCAATATATTTAAGTTCTACAAAAGCCATCGACAGAAGTAATCCGTCCTGACGATTCCGTCAGCAGAAATAGCTATATAATGTAGAATATATATAGTATTATTTTTGTAGGACCAAAATACTAACTACAACTTAATTTTTCACCGTTCCATTATGGAGTTCTACCAAGCAAATGACAATTCAATCAATATATCTAAATACACATTAATATTAACGAATCATTCATTTTGCATTTTATCCAGATATTAATTGTGGGTAAATTACATTATGCTAGGGCAATTGCGTGAAGGTAGGGATTCAAAATATTCTATGAAAATAAATATTAAAATAAATGGCAATATTATACGGTGTTCTAATAGATTCTATGATCACAGTGCTTGAATTTCATAATTATTTTTTATTGTATTTCTAATATTATTGGTAGATTCATAAATTACTTATTCCTATAAAATGATTGAGTATTACGGTATTTAAATAGATTAAAAGTCAAGATAAAATATGTTGCCAATTATTTGCTATCTCAGTAGTTAAATACGCATTTATGCTATGCACGAATATTCGAATTTCGAATATCAAAAATGAGGCGAATGTATTCGAATATTGAATAATTGAATCCTCGTCCAATCACTATTTGCGTGAGAGTATATCTTTTCACATTAATTACACAAAATCAACATAAAATTTTAATGATAATTGTTTGTCGAGATTCTTGAAATGTTTCAAGAATTCTTACACTAATTCAAGTAGGTATTTAAATAATTTTGAAAGATTTATTTTTCTTTTCAGTGGTGCTATTTGTTTTATCGCGCAGATTGTTGAAATGTTGGCATTGATTCAATATGATTAGCTTATATTGCTTAACACATTCCTGATCAAACTGCGAACAAAACACATTCCTATTTCAATTATTTAGCAATGATTGACGTTACACGGTCCCCGGCCAAATTCGGTGCGAGAAATCAAAATTAAACATTCTGACCGAGTCGTAAATCTATCAGCCTTCTTCTGTAAGGTAAAACTGCTTGAGAAAATGGGCGATGATTAATGGGCCATTACGCGGCCAACCTATCTTATTCTCACATTAACAATCATTGAATTCACATTAATTGTACATGCAAATTAATTGATTTGACTTTAATTAATAAAATATCAACAAATGACATCAATCCAAAGTATATTTGTAACTATGTAAAGGTTTGATTAATATCAACAAAATAAACTAGATAGTTAATTTATTTTTAAATAATTGTTAGGAGCAGCTATAAAAAACCGGCACCAGTAATATTAAAGTAACTACCCGGAATAAATAAATATATTATACATAGTATAATGGATAAGTTGTAACTATTTTGATTAAAAATCACCGTATGATAACGCAGATCCGAAAAATTGAATAGGACGAAAAAGATACTACTAACTTTTTTCAAAATTCAAAAGTCTAGGTCAATTAAAATGGAATTAAAATGAACATTTCAGACTGGCATTGACATTTCACAGCCCCTTTCAGATATTGACAGCCCCATTCTCGCCCATTAAAATGTCCAAATTCAAGGAAAAAATCTAATTTGCGTCAATGAAATGTCAAATAATACCTTCACGTAAATAATAAAGATTATTATTAATAATAAAAGCCGGGAAAAGTTCAGTAGAAGACTAATTTATTACATAAAAATTCAAACATATTTTCTTTCATATTCGTTTTTATGGCAACTTAATGACCAACAATGCAAAAAGGAATTACAGACCCACAGACATACATACGCCGTTTCGGTTTTATATATAAGATATTCTTTATTGTGGTAAAATTATAAACCATTAAACATTTTACATGATAATTGTATGATGCCGTTTAAATAATTAGCTTTGTATTTTTTTAATCGATTGAATTTTGTACCTTTTCTTAGTCACTAACGACACGGGTTTCGATTTAGGGAATCTTCATGCATTTCAAGTGCACGAGCAATGATTTTGAAGTGACGCTAGTTTTAGGGTTGTGTCGCTTCACAAGTCACTAAGTTTAAGTTTTATTATTGCAATATGGATGAATAAGCGAAAGTTCATTCGTGCACTTGAAATGCCTGAAGATGTCTAATCTCGAAACCAGGATTGCAAGTGACAAAACACATGGAAAAGTACAAAATTCAAACGATTCAAATTTGATATTGAACTTTCATCAAGTACCTTCAGTCGAAATCCTAAATTAATTTTCTATTAGGGGCTGTATTTGAAAAGCTTGGTGTATTTAATAAAAATATATTGAGTATGAATGTAAAAAAAAAAATTACTTGAATATTAAGGGTAGCTGAGCAAACTAAAAGCAAGCGAAGTCCATCATCTCTCAACTTCGGTCGACAGCGCATCAAGTGGGAATCTCTCTCATCATCCCCTGTTAAAATTAATCACCCTTCAAACCACCCCTAATATTTGCAAAAGTAATAAAACAACCTGTTTTTAATATTGGCTTCCTCAACCCCTTGTAACGGATTAGCAATGGACCCGTGAACACCCCAATATGTTTTATTTTATTCAGACCCAAATTAAGGAACGCAATATGCTTCTTTATAATGCCAATATGAACATAATAATGACCCGAGAAAATAGTTTTCAACTCCTACATTTTTTTTTTAGTCGAATTTGATTAAGTACATTTTAATTCTTTTTTTTTCCATGTCCGCTCCCAACCTGGAGCATATTTATTCCTCACGGAGTTTATCTCAACATATATTTTCCTGCTTTTACTTTGAAGAGTCCTTGGACCTGACCACTGGTTAGCTAATCGCTCTCGCTATGCGTCACTTTTTGGGATAGGAAAGGTGGGAAGGGATTTTCAACAACACACCCATGCCTTGTCCTTAACCTTCTCCACTCTGACAAAATTTTATCATGTCTTATAAGCTACTCTTATTTAAAAAAATTGTTGAATTTACAAAAAAAATAAATGTGTTGGTCAAGTGAGTGATAGTCTTCAATTGGGTTGGACGAAGTACTTGATTAATGAAAAACTACAAAAGTATGTTTTATTAATTATAATAATTTTGGTTCATTAGGCTTGGCACACTCTATCTGATCATTCGTATGACCATCGGATAAATTTTGCTTTGTTATTTTTTGTCTTTAAATAAATGAAACACATTTTATTGTACTTCTTACTTTCACATGTATTTTTAAAGATCATTCGAAAATGCTAGCGATGTAAATGTTTAGCTTTTCCACCGAGAAATGGCAGTATAACACCTTATCTTTATGTATGTTTTTTATCTTGTAAAAGTTAAATCAACGACAAGAACTAATCGTTTAACTTATCTACGTTCTACGATTGAGCTCCCGTGTAACATTCATAAAAACTTTGTGGAAGTTCATTTTGAAGATAAAAATTATTTTATAGAGAATGGCATAAAAAATACAATACATTATTTAAAAATTATAGGAGTAAAAACAAAACACCAAGTTCACTGCTGAAAATGTCAAAAACAACCAACTTGTAAATTACGCATAGATTTTTTAATTATTGTGTCTTTTATGCAACTGGATAGACTAATATCCATATGTGCATAGATTCAATACTATAAAAGTACCATCATAACTTGATCGCCGTTCAAATTCGGAACTATAATTGTCCCCATATACTAGATACATTTAAAAGCCTTCGAAGCTTCATTGTTTTAATACAAATATATTAACATGAAGATTTTGCTTAATTGTAACTTGCATATAAAAATGTGTTAGTAAATAAACAATTTTGAGTATTGCACATTTTTTATGCGATGTTGGCGTCCTCACAAGCGGTCAAGTTACAATGGTACATGGTACATCTATACCATATGAAATTATTTTACATTATTTTTATTAACTTCCTAGATTCCAACTGAATACGGCCCTCGTCATATATACGCAATTCAAATAATAGACAATTTTACGGCTCGTGTATGCACTTTTCATCGTGAAAAGAAAAGATTTCACAGCAAGCGTATGATATGTGCTTTATTAGGTTCCAAAACACGCCACTAGGGTGAAGTGAGGGCAGTCGGATCCGCGTCCAATCAATTAATTTTGCATTATTGGATTTTATTACATCCCCTACTCGCCGTGCATCTTATTTTATTGCACTTGTCACTGTGAGTCTGCATGCACAAGCGTATTTAAAACCACCCTTATTATTAATAAGGCATACATTTCATTTGAAATGAAAGCCATAAATTATATTATTATTTATTTAATTACATACCGGTTAATTTATTTATTTGATAGATGTCAAATCCGTTAAATTTATGATTTCACACAGATTCATATTTTCTTCCAAGCTATATTTTTGTTAAACAATGTTTACTTTATAACAGTGATGTACAACCTTTGGCCCAAAATGACATTCCTTGTGGCGCAATATTACAAATATTTCATCACCAAAAAATATATAATTGATATTTGAAAAAAGTATGCAAAAATATATAATCTGAATCGTAACTGACAATCGTAATATTTCGATCCACCGCTCCAAATATATTCGAGCAAATAGAGCGATAATTATCTTTACTTTTATCCTCAATTGATATAAAATCTCGCATTAAAATAAATCGAATGAGTGTTGAATCAACACTGTTGATATTACATATTCCAATGAAATAGCGGCTTCAATCGCGAATAAGAGAAAAACATCACCGAAAATTACCAAGATGGTTGTGCATCACTGCTCTTTAATAATGTGGAGCTTGTTACACCAGAAGTTACTGCATGTTACAAAGTCACTTCACTTCTCTTTTGCGGGAGCGGGTATGGATAAGTGGATGAGACTAGAATAGGACTATTTATTATTTACTGCTCATGTTTTGCCTTTTTTAATTAAAGAATCTGACATTACAGATAGCCATGCCTTCAAGAATAATTCCATGAATCAATTAAAAAATATCCGTACTGAGATTCAAATCCGTGAAAACTTTAACCGAAGCCAACAACGTTGACAACTGTACGTTGGCAAATTTTAAGATCAGTATCAATAATCATTTCTGCATCTTTAATTTTCAAAAATCAATATTAGATGTATTTTATTGTATTCCATTGAATACTAAATATTAAGTAGGAAATTATTTGCCTAAGGGTACATGAAAAAATTAAGAAACTATGTTTTGCACTTCCAGGTAGTTAAATTGAATGTCCCTGATAATTTTTTGAGGAATCGTGAACATGAGTTGTTTGTTCTTCCAAGGGGTAGAACCAGTCTGCCAATGGGAATGTCACTGGGAGGAGCTTTAACAATTTTAAACGGCATTGCTTCGGATGTTGACATATTTCATATTGACGTGAGTGAGTTCAGACGAATACTATATTTTATGAATAAAAGTTGATTTTGTCAGAACTCATTCGGTTGACTGCCTTGAAAATTTCTAATGTGATATTAATAATATTTTTTCCTCTCTGTTTTTTTTATGACTATTGTAATTTTCATCTTATTTTTAATTTTTAATTAATTTGTGATTTTTATTATATATTTACATGTATGTATGTATATATATATAAATGCATGTATTTATATTTGTCAAATCCGTGGCGCATTGGCGTCAGCTGTAATGCCATGATTTGCTTTTTCTTAAATAAATAAATAAATAATTGAAAATCTTATTTATCAAAACACATCTTTTGAAACGAAAAGTTGTAGGTGGTCATGTAAGCGGTCAATTGTGGAAACAAACACAAAAACAAAAAAGAATATATTCTAATTAAAATTTCTACCCTTTTCCTCGCCTATTCGAAAAATAAAACTTGATCACTGCCATCTATTGTCATCCTTTTATATTACCTTTCCTCTGATGCAAATTTGTTGGTATACCTTTTCTATATTGTATGTTTTATATATATTCTGTACCGACCCTTTGTGTTTATCATATGGGATCAAAGGTCTCGTTCACCGCTCTCGAAAAGCGGAGACAAGAGGAGTTCGCAGAGAGAGAACGGGAAGAAGGACACCTGCTAACCTAATAAAATACATTGTTCGCATTCCTCGCTATTTTATAATATGACAAGGCTTACATTTTGTTTCATTGAGGGATGTCTTGGAATTCGTCGGAAATAAGAATTCCTTCAAAAAATATTTGCACACTTTCTAACAGTTTCATAAAATCTAAAGATACATATAGCATATAGGTATTGCTTAATATGCTATTACAAGGTTTATAACAACGTCAGAAAATATATTTTATTTCGCTATTCATTTCTAATTTTTAGGGAGTACATTGTGGCTTGTTGACTTTGCGATCATTTAATGTTAAATACGACAGAATATCATTTCCAATGTACGATTATCTGTTTTTTCTCTCTTAAAATGATTTTGAAAAATGCGACTGCCCGGACTGGGATTCGAACCAATGACATCTACTCTAAAAGAGACATTCTTTTAGTTTGTTTCTGTAAATGAAAAAATGAGACATAGCATTTTTTTAAAGCTAACTGCAAACCATTTTATGTCACCTGGTGGATTTTATTTTTAATTTTACGCATCTTACCAAATTACAATTATGTAGATTTAGCAATATTGATACCATTTTTATCTTCTTGTAATTAAAATTACCTTTATTATTATCTTTTAAATCGCTATGACAATTGACAACATATTGTAAACATAATCATGATATTCTTGTAGCATAAACTTCTTTATTAAGCTGTGTTCATCGTAAAAACCGGTACTTAGCTGATAAAAATACTACCTGCCATTTAGGAACCCAGTCATGTGCAAAAGAATAAAGATAAAGTACGCATATAATAACTACTTTAAAATATCGATTCTTTTATGATGAACATACATATTTTAATATAAATCTAATACAGCATTTTTTTATAAAAACACACAAAATAATAAAATACATGGCCAATAAATGTGATGAGAAATCCGGATCATCAACGTGTCCCCAGCACAAATCAAAGCTAACAAGAAGCTTTATTGTTTTACGACATCGGCAGCAAAATAACACGAGAAAAAAACTAGACATTCTAAATTTCACCACAAAGTTTCAATGCCATCACGAATCGGCCCGAACAAATCTGGATATATTTTGTCCTCCTGTTTTACGATTATATTCCTTATGGTGGTTTGATTCAGGTGCTTTCGGCGAGGTATCGATTTTTTATATTAAGGCGTTTTGAATTCGGGGCTTGTTATAGGCGCATTATATTCCCATGGAGTTAGGGTAAGCAATTAATTACGAGAGCCGCGGGGAGCCGTCCTTTCAAAAAGACGTTTGTCTTTTTGTATGTCACCACCTATGGCTTGCAACGGCGGCGCGGATGCATTCCTTCACAGGCTGTTATCGTTTCCTTAACTCAATCAGACCAAATATCCGCATCTCATACGCGATTCCATGCATCAAAATATACATTTTTCCATCTCAGCAAAGGGTATCTCATGAATTAATATTACATTACCATCGGCAGTCGCTACCGAACGACTTCTTAATAGCAGTCTCTTCTGCTACGCAACAAATATAACAAATCAATACATTATAAAAACTTAATATATTTTATCATCCTTTCGATTTCATCGTTGTCGAAATAAAAGATATAATCAAACGAAAATACGACATAAATTCCTTTTTCTAAAATGCTAACATAATTATGTTAACGAAATGATAATGGCCCCTATCTAAAAGCTATTTAATTTTCTAATTAGAAAAAATCACTTAAAAACTGCGAGTCTCTTTCTAAACAGAAAACAGTTCTTAAGTTCACCTACCATGGAATTAAACTAAACGATTAATCCGGCTAACCGGGTAAGTATTTGATAATGATAAAAAAGTGATTCACGTCCAAATACAATAAGAAATAAGATTTTTTTTATTTTTGTTTTAAATAATTCTCAAATCTTGATTAAGATTGATTGTAAATTTGCACTATAATTGATGCAATACATTGATTTTTGCGTTTTTGCAGTGATTTCAAGCCAATATTCATTGGTTATATATATTTCAAATCCAATACAGAACCATCCAAAAAAGCCATCGAAAGACTTGACTGTATATAATAAATTCCCAATTTAATTTGAAAATTATTTTATTCTATGAGCTGTCAAAAGTAATAACGTATCTTTCACACAAACAATAATATGTGTATTATATTATTATAGTTTTATATGGGTCAATCAGTGCGTTTAAATCTTGGAATTAAACATCTGAAACAGACAGATATGTAATACCGCCACATATTACAATTTTGCAAGCCATATGTATTTTTCCTGGAATATGTAGGAATGCATAAGTACGCCTGTCTTAATATTTATAAAAATAAAATTATGAATAAACAAGTCATTTTATTCTACTAAAAAAATCAATTAAATTCTTTAATTTCCTTCCTTATTCAAAATGACCGGCGCCTCTTTTTACAAAAGTACCTAATAAAAACCATCTGAATATTGACAAAATTAGGGTTCGAAAGGACAATGTCTATATCGATGCCAGTAGATAGGACACCATGCTGGGACCAGGGGACAGGGACACGAGGACACCCCATCGAGAAAGACTCGCATGACAATATGGATCGGACAAATCATGACTCATATCATAAAGGCAACACTAGTGATAAATTAATTTCAATTTAAAGTCATTTAATAGTGTTCTTGCTACCATTAAAGGGATTAACCATGTTTACTTACACTTTTGAATACTCATCGATTTCACTTTATAAAATATAGTGAGATTATAATTATAAATCAAGAAATCACAAAACTGATGAAGGATAGTTTAAAGATCACAAGGAAATCAAATTATTGTATACAATTCGTCCTAACAAGAAGCCGGAGAACACTACTATGGCAAACATGCAAGCCTGATCGATTGAGTTGTCGATAAATTTCATAATTTTTAACCAATTGCATTTATTATTATTTCTTCCAATGATTTGTTTCAATAGCACTGATCAATTGTATGTTTAATCAGATAAAAATGTTCGTTGCTGACCGTATCATGAAAAACAATGAAATAAATAATACCAATTATTGTTTCTGAATTTATAAATAGAATGTCTCTCCACCAATAATCGACAGTTTACACCAGTGATGCACCACCTACTGCCGACGGGCTGCGTGGGGCACGGAATGACATTTCATGCGGCCCTCTATAACAAATATCAATCACATTTTTTCTTTAGAACTTTTCATGTACATGTAAGAACAGTGGCGGCTGGTGACAGAGTATTAGGGACAACAAAAAAAAATTCAACTATTTTTGCAAGAGTTCTTTCCTATTCATTGGATTTTAAAAACACTTTTATAACATGGACTTTCAATTCATATGTTTGCAATCAGTGACGGCTGGTGACGGGGTGTTGGGGTTGCAAAGGAAGATTCAACCATTTTTGCAAGAGTTCTTTCCTATTCATTGGATTTTAAAACACTTCTATAGCATGGACTTTCAATCTAGATGTTCGCAATACCAACTGTTTCTCTTCCGTAGTACGGAAAAATAGTCGAATCTTCCTTTTGCACCCCCCAGCACCCCGTCACCAGCCGTCACTGGCATTATATATATATATTATCAATTTTAATAGACTAACCCTTAAGTGCTTTTATAGTATGTCAGTCAATTATTACAGTGTCAGTTAAACAATTAATCTTTTTAATACTCATACATATTCTTAAGTACAAATATATTAGAATATATGTTTTGTATAGGTGAACTACTTAACAAGCTCGTGCAGAATTCTTCGAAGAGATAAATGCTCAAGAGGCAAGCAATCTATCCAACAGAATCCAAATATGGAAATATCTTATGCGTAACATTTAAATATTATGCACTTATACACATTCTACGCATACCTGATTGGTAAACGTTATGCAACTTAATTAGTTGCAATAATTATTTCAAAATTAGTAATTATTTGTACTATTAAACATGGCTTCGCAGTAGTAAAGTTATTAGTCGACTTGCATCTGTTATAATATTATATAGTATGTATTTGAAATATATCGAGGTACATTATAATTATAGCATTGCACACAGTGGCGGCTGGCGACAGGGCATTAGGGAGTACAAAAAAAGATTCAACTATTTTTCCGTACTACGGACAGCCAAAAATTCATAAGACTGGCACTCCGTTGGTATTGCGAACATCTGATTTGAAAGTCCATGTTATAGAAGTGTTTTAAAATCCAATGAATATGAAAGAACTCTTGCAAAAATAGTAGAATCTTTTTTTGTTGTCCCTAATACTCTGTCACGAGCCGTCACTGATTGCACATACATATAATAAAGAGATACACATTTCCTTTAAGGAAATAAAAATGTAGTTTTCTTCACATAAATTCATACAGAGTATTTATAATTATTATGAATCTATACCGATTTATGAAAAATACATCAAAAGTGAAATAATTTTATCAGTTTAGTCTTTCACATAAAACATGATAACTACGAAATATTTGAATTTTTAAGTTTGTATTTTGTAAGTAAGACTTATAATCAGTGACGGCTGGTGACGCGGTGTTGGGGGGTGCAAAGGAAGATTCAGCCATTTTTGCAAGAGTTCTTTCCTATTCATTGGATTTTAAAACAGTTCTATAGCATGGACTTTCAATTCAGATGTTCTAGTAACAACTTGTTTCTCTTCCGTAGTACGGAAAAATAATTGAATCTTCCTTTTGCACCCCCCAGCACCCCGTCACTACTAATAATACCTAACCTCACCAATCCATGCATTGAAGCTTAAAGTTCTCTCTTTTTATGGCTGATTTTAATAATTAAGCTCCTTACTAGTAAGTTAGTTTTACATACACGACTAAATATTTTTTTATGAACAAATAAGAAACTTAAAATCAATCATTTCAGTTATAAGGTAATAGGAACTTACCATTTTCTGTAAATTCAATAAAAAAAGATTTAATTTAGATGAGATATTAAATTATATAACTTTTGTTTTGCACTCCTTAATATATTAGAGAAATTGATTGATATCCAGGGTTTGCGTATTTATTGGCATGGGAAAATGTAATACCGAAAAAGATACCACATTATGACATGTTACAAACGTTAACTAAGGCACACACTCCAATAAATGCCGTTTTTGAAATAAGGATAATTTAAAATAAATAAAAAAAAATCCAACGAAGTGTTACAATGTCGATCTAGACTCGTCATGGAGTTGTAGGAGTGAAGGCTATTTTAATATTTATTTTTGTATTCGAAAAAAAAATCAACAATTAAATGTAAGATGTAGTTATCGTCTTAATCGCATAATGTGTTAATAAACATATTAAATAGATAAACGAAACACTAACTGTCAAACACTTTTTAAGTCAAATTAAAATCAAAAAGTGGAACAGAAACATTTTAAAAACATGTGTAATAATCAATTATCGTCAGGGTATTTTATTTCTTTTAAAATGAACGAAAATTTATGAACACGTAAAACAGTGCAACAGTGTAAAAAATGCATTAAGAGTGCACATAAAGATGTCAACTTAGCCGATTATTCATTCTCATCTATATCGTTGGTATACAGAGAAAGTGTACCAATGGTTGTTATACTTTTACGAATTGTTTTTATAATATTTTTGATAATACCTTCTCAACGGAATAACTCGTGGCTTTTACGGTCATGAGAATTTATCCTGCTTTATGAGTATGATGTTAACGATTTGTTGATTCATAAATATATATATCAAAACAAAAGATTATAACGTATCATTTGTTTCTTTGTGTTTTGTATTATCTCTCTTCGTCGTTCCGATTTTCCAATCACGTCCGATATCAATAGAAATTGTTTGTAAATGGTTGTAAGCCAATTGCAAGACGTTTCTCTTCAGAGCTGGTGAGGAATTTAAAGACATAATATAGAGGGTATGTGTGGAAAGATATAAACATATCACATGCATCCTTGCATGTGTGTTAAAAAACTGTACGTATTAAAGGTTTATTTCGTAATTCAAACCCGTGATCCGACAACCGATTGAAGGAAACCCAATACCGTTGAGCACTCGACTACAGAACTGAAATGCCTTTTAATGCTTCGTTTCTTTGAAGGGTTTTGGAAGTTTTGTAACGTAATTTATACAACTATTTTGCACATCTTTAAGGTGTTCACTGTCAATACTTGGTGAAAATACATTATATAAAAAATTAATAAAACATTTTTTGTACTTATTCCACGCTTCTATTCTAGCTTAATGTATTTATTTACACACCTAAAAAATGAGACTCATTTTTTAACACCCATATTTTAATTAAAAGTTTTTATTCATTGTTAATTTTGCCAATGGGCTTTTAGTTGTCTCCATGAAAAAATCTTACTGACAGGCTTTTAATCAGCGTTCAAATGTATGCACTTCTAATCTATCAATCTGAATACGTCAATTCGGATAATAGTTTGTCATTATCGGCTCATTTGATATTATATCTTATAATTTATACTCGGTAGGTTTTCTCAAACTGAAAATGATTTTACTGACGACGACGGGCCATTTATTTCTTTTTCCCACTAGAAGTCCTAGGATGCGTAAAATCTCGAAATTAGCGTCGATAAAATTGTATTGAAACACATAAACAATCAAAATTATGGTTGAGCAGAAATTAAAAAATATTTCACATATTTGAGAGAATTATTGGGACGTCGTTATTAGAAATCAAATGTTTAACATTTTGAGTGATGGAATGTTTCATTACAATTGCCCTAAAAAATCTTTGGCGCTAGTGATAAAATGCTACATTTATGAGTTCTTGCTTTTAAAAGATTTGAAAGCTTAAAAGACAACAAAAGAACAACTTCCCAACTTGAGAGTATGTACTACATTGCAATTAATAATTTAGGCTAAAATAGTTATGGGATCAGACAGTCTTTCTCAATTAAATACCTTGACTCGAAAAGTGTTGTGAAAATAGCCGTAATTAGAATCCCCGTGATTTTGGTAGTCTTAATATAGCGTGTTATATGATATGCAATGTATATTTCGTAATTCTGTTATCATCCCTGAGATCGATAAAGCGGACCAGAAGTGCAGTCCTAACGTCGCCTAACCGCAATTTAGCTTAATTTAATGCGCACATATAAACGATTATTTGCGCGCCCAAATATGAAATATTTTACGGTCTTTGTGTATCTTTTATATTAATTAATATATTTTTCTGATATAATATAAAATACTTCAACATTGATGGTATTGAGAGTTGTTATGGACCAAATGAAATAAGAAGATGATAGCCAGGGGCCAGGAGTATCACTCCTGCCATTATGACGGTAAAGCGGCTAAAACGTGCATGTTCCAAGATATTACATACTAATCAGGACCAGCCTCGTTCATCACGAGGACTGTCAGCCGTTGAAATATAAATAAAAATACGATGAATATCAAACAATCGGTGTAAGGAATATGACAATTTTACTAGAATTAATATGTTAACGACCTCTAACAATTAAATGCACACTAACCAGCAATCATAAATGATTACCATATTTATGTATGTGAAAAGATTATATGCTTTAAAATAGTCATAAAAATAATCTTATATATAAAACCGAAACGGCGTATGTATGTATGTGGGTCTGTAATTCCCTTTTGCATTGTTGTTGCAAGTTGCAATATAATAATGTTTATTATTTACGTGAAGGTATTATTTGACAGCAAATTAGATTTTTTCCTTGAATTTGGACATTTTAATGGGCGAGAATGGGGCTGTAATCAAATTAAATAAAGTGTGTGATTTTATTTTAACTCTATTTTGGATGTTAGATTTTGTGATATAATTATGTCGAATGATATAACATTAAATAATTATTGGTCGCTTAGTCCGAGCGACGCCGGGTAGCAATACTAATAATTAATAAAAATTAGGAAAAGTATTGTATGTAATTAGTTTAGTCAAATTAATTTCCGACATAACCTTAAAATTGATTAGAATAATTGAATCAGCAAACATATTTGTTTTTTCTTTTACTGAGTTGGAAATAAATGTAAGCAGAAAAATTAGAAATTGTTTTACCAACACAATCAAATAAATTATATACTAAATATATTTTTAACACAACGTTCCATTAAGCTTATCTATTTTTATGAATTAAAGATTCAATTTAATGTATGCAATGTATTAAAATTATTCTCTATGATATGAGTGGAAAGATGCACTATCTTGGAAGCGATTTCTCAGGTCTTAGATCACCCTCTGAGCCTAGCCTCGTGGATGATTTGTGAATGTTTTCTGAGGAGACAGTGTGACGCGCATGAAAAAAACAACATCCCATAACATGCTCAAGGAGATGACAGATGTGAACACAGCAGTAGGCGGTCGCTGGCTATAACATCGTACAATAAATATATTACCTTATTCTATTTTATTTGTCACAAAGCGCCGGTGAATTACGATTTTACGGTCAAAATAATATACATACGTAGACGTTATTAACATGGGCCTAAATGATTTGTAGGTGTCTACTTCTCAACTCAGTTACACAATATTCTTAACCTCTTATCTCTATCAAGCTTAGATACGAACAATCTTTAATTAATTTATTAATTTTTACTGCTTAACAAAATGTATTAAATTATTAACTTTACGTTTAATTTACCTGATTTATATTCAGAAAAAATCAAACAATCTCCATACCGAAGCGGTGTTTTCATTTCATTTTGTCTTCTCAAAGTTAACACTACCGCCAGTTTAATAAATTTAGCTTTCAAAACATGACAGCTTTTACAACTACCTATTCTGATTATGTAAATAAATTTTTAATTTATTTACATTTTTAAATAGGCTCACAAGATTTTTCTACAATGGCAATTACGCAAAATGACACAAGCACATATGTATAGTCAGTTGCGCCCAAGTCTTCCTCCAAAGTGAGTTAATATAATACGGTGAAAAATTTAGCAATGTATTTTAATTCTACAGAAACTATTTTCTATATTTGTTAATAGCTATTTTGGCTTACGCCATCGTCTATTTCTGAAGATGGCGTAAGCCGAAATAACTAAAACAAAAATATAAAAAAAATCTGTAAATTAACATATGTTGTTGTTTTTTTCACCGTATTATAATGGAGTTCTACCACGTTAATATCAATTCAATAAATTTTACATTGATTTTTTATTTCTTCTTTATGACAAAAACAAGCATTTCTTGTATATTAAGTCACTTAATAAAATACGAATTTCTAATTTTACGTATATTACGCTGCCTCGTATGAAAAGAAAATGTGCGCAATTATTACATTGTTTATTTATTTTTTAAGCGTCGGTATTGACTAAATGAGACTTCAATATTTTTTTTAACAGTTAGTGAACGAATGTATGAATTTCAATGCGAAGGCTCAATCCACTTAATATTGGGACGTCTATTGTATCTGGAGTACCTTCATTTCTCTGCTTAGTATATGATTGTGTAATGATTATAACTATGATCGGTGGTGTCGAAATTATTATGGAAAGATGGTTACGATATTAACCTGTTGATCTCAGCGGGGGGCGCCAAGGCAGCTGGCGCTCTGCGACAAAAACTTATCGAATGACCGTCGTCCCCATTTTACGATCACCAGTGTAAGAAATGGAATGGTGTTAAATATCTACTAGTCAAAGAAAGATTCAATATAATTTTGATTGCTTTTTTTATACATATTATACATAAAACAGCGAGGCATGACCACTAGTCCTTTCCTTGTCATAGCATCCTTTTAATCCCTACTCTCTTTGACAAAGAGAGGTTGAGCAACTGTATAACAAGCAGTTCTCGTAGAAAAAAAAACATGTTGAGATAAACTCCGTATGGAGTCCATATGCTCCAATTTGAGAGCGGACATGGTTCGAAAAAATACATTCATCAGCCATCTCAATGAAATATCAAACATGACTTTTTATAAAAAAAAAAATTGTATTCTTTCTACTCAGGATCAGCTTCGCTCATCAGTTAAAAATGCTCGCAACGAGTGAAACCGCTGTTACCGTTACACATCAAAAAAATATTAACACTGCAATTCTTGATGGAGAGGTATTAATTTTAATAAATAAATCACATTTACTGTGTTCTACTTCCAAATATACGTTTTAAAATCAAAACTGGTTTCGCTTATCGCGATTTCTGAGTAGTATATGTGGAAGCAGGAGGTACAAGGAAATTGTGTTTAATTTAATAATGATAGCTTTTTATAGTTCTGAATAAAGTTTCGACAATGGCTCAATACTAAAATTACTCTCGACTATAATATATAAAATTATTCCTGTTGAACTGAATACATTGCTTTTGAATCTGAATAAATCGATTATGAAAAAGATAATATTTTAAAATAATATCCTTTGAACAATGAGAAGATTCATAATAATTTAGTGTGAAATATGATAAAATAATATTCTGCTTAAATTTTATATTATAACACAGGTGAAAGCAGTTTTGTGAACTGTGAGGTTAGTGAATAATAATTGCATACTTAAGTTTTAATATTAAAACACAATATTATCGCTTCAGCTGGATTTATCGCGACATTTTGTATATATTTCTCGTTCATTTCAAGCTCTGTGTATAAGTTTCTTTGAAACTATTCCTTGTGACACCCCATGATTCAATTTTTTTACATTTGTATACTTTCGGTCATCAAGCTGCGTGACAATAAATTAACATTTAAATTAATTTAAATTAATTTAAACCAATAAAACAGCACGATTGTAGCATCGGTTTTCATCGTTTTAATAAACTGCGTCACTACCAATACGTGAAAACAACAAATACACATTTTTCTAATGATTTGTGCAAGACACTATATTTTTCTTCATAAATTATTATGCTTAAAAGCTTCGGGGTGAATGTGTCGTTTGGCGGCTGTCTATTTTAATATAATAAGTTTAGTGTTCAATATAAGCAATAATGTTTGATAAAATCTTTCAAAAAACCATTTTGTTATTCAAAGTGTTGTTTAATTTTACAAACTAATGCTTAAATTATTCAAAGTCTCAATAATATTATAATGACATTCCATCGTGATTATATATATGTATATATAAATGTTGAGTGTTATGATATGCTGAATTTGTGTTATAAATGGAATTAAACAAAAATAAGTTGCGCTCTTGTTTTTATGGTTTTTATCTTTTTCCGTTTCTTGCAGATCAAGTGGCATCAAATCATTGATGGGGCATGTAAATGATCCAAGATTTAACAACAGTCAAGATCTTATAGAATTACAAACCAATATAAATCATTGTAATTCTTAAAGCATTTACAATTGCAAACAGTTTTGGGCACCGTATAAAAGCATATCTATGTAAAACATATTTGAGAATTTCAACCGAAGGTGCTTGATGGAATTCCAATATTAAAATTTATGGAAAAGTAAACAATTCAAACAAATCAAATTTTATATAAAATAGCAAGATAAACCTTATTGTAGTACTACTTTCAACACAAGAGTGTTTTACTAATACTTTACTAAAATAGGCAGTCCACTCTCCACAGTCCACACTCAACATTGTTATATAAAGGGTCTTTTTATAAGGACGCTTAGTTTTGAAATCTAAATAAAACAAGTTGTTTGTGAGATTTCGACTAAATTTTAATTTCATTTGTAAGTATATTTTACGGCATTAAATATGGAATATAGCATCAAATGTCTGCCAATATCCATTCATTATAAAATGGGACATGTCGCTAAAGTTGACTTTTTTGACAAATTTGGGTAAACTTCCAACTGCTCCAGAACCCAATCAGGCGTTGCCTGTGGTCGTTAACCTGAAGTTCCTCGGTTAGTTGGATTTTATACGGGTGCAGACATAAGGCCCGATTCAAAATTCGCCAAGTTGAAGTCGCAGAAAAGCCAAGTTCTTGTGAACAACGAAAAATAAGCTGCGTTGGGTTTTCCTGTACACTTTCACACACAGCAGCAATGTTTTCACCAGATATTGTATTTTGATGACGTACAGGTAGGTGTTGGCCGATTATTTACCAAACTGGTTGACTCAAATTTGGCCACTAAACAATGAATAATCTACTCAGCAGGACAAAGTAACATATTTTGAGCGTCCCTATTGAAATACCCTCTACTATTCAATAGCCGTTAAATTAATTTAGTCCGTTGAGGAAATTCCTCGCGAAAAGGATATGAGATATTCTTATCGAGTGACATAATTCCATAAATGGAAGTGGCTTATACAATTCAAGACATTTAGTGTTGGTATGCAGGTAGAAGTTATCGCTTTCAATATTCAATTACCCGCCTTATGAGAGGATTAACTGTGTGACAATCTAAATGCAAAATATGGTCGAGAGAATTTTTTCGCATTCCGACGGTTATGATATGCTGGTTAACCGATCATTTCATATACGTGATCATAAACACATCATTTAATTATACCGCATATCTTATATGAAACATAGGAATATAAAAATATCAAATTACAAACATAGAAACAATATAATGAATGCAACGATCAGATAAAAAAGTACTAAATAAAGTATCGGCTGTTCCTTAAAATCAACGTTTCAATTAGAAACTACACAGTATTTTTAGTATAACAATATTTATACGATTTAGTTTATAATATAGACTGAAACCAACGATATCACCAATCTAAAGCATAACATAATCTTCAAATCTATTTATGAAGCATAAAAAAAGTTCCGATGGTTTTCACTGAGATTTTTATAATAATTATTGAAATGTTTTTATTACCTCGTTAAACGTAATTTGGAGTTATGAAGGTATCTAGACCAGATAGCAGTTGGGGGAGGAACTGATTTTTCAATATTGGTACCGATTTAAATACCTATTCAGAAGTATTATATGAAAATATCATAAACTTGTTTCACTCAATTCTCGGGGATTAATTAGTACTCATAATCATTCAAAATTGTCAACAGCTGGTACTAGTATAAACACTCAATAACTGAGCGATGCTTGTTATTTTTAATACATATCATTAAATTTAGTTGAATCACAATTTTTAACAGAAATTAATATATCTTTCTACGAAAATAATATAATATATAGTTGATAGCTATTTCGGCTTAGGCCTTCGTCACAACTATGTTTAAACATAAAACATGCATTAACTAATCTATAATATATTATACTGATTACTGGTGTAGAAAAGGTAAATAATACATCTTCCCATATATTCTAATATCCCGATTTTATATTGAAAAAATATAGTATTTTTGTAACATATTTATTTAATGTATTTCTTGAAATGAAAACAAATCTGGATTTATTGAGTGTTTATAAACGTATATTATTTTTTAATTAAGTTGATTTAAATAAAATTATGAGTATTTTTGTTTCCTCATTAAGAATATCGTTTGCTTGATTATATCTCAAAAAACATTGCTATTTTTCTACCATGTAATTATAGAGTTCTATCAAGTCAAAGTTAATTCAATGGCATATCTATCTACCATATAAAGATTAACAGTACATTTTTGATTAAATGCAATATTATTGCAAACAAAAGTTTTAATATTATATACAATATATGCAATCCATCTGAAAAGTTACTTTACATTGTATTTTAATGATTCAATTCTCCCTTCATTATTACACATAGTTGTTAACTAAAGGGCTTCTCAATATCATCATCAGATGTTACAAAACAAAACATGTTGTCATTTAATAAACGCAAAAAAAAGGTAATTGCATTCGTTCGCGTGAGACGTATTATTAAAATATTGTTTTAATAACGTTTAACAAACAGCAATAAAAAAAATCACCAGCTTGCGGTATCATTGTAAGCTATTCCAATATTAACATAACGCGGGTAGATAACTAATATCCTCGTGGATGAGGGCTGGCCATTTAGCTGCGTTAGAATAATTATTGTCATACGTAAAGCGTAAAAACGCCTCGGGCCTTATTCGGATTGAGCAAGTTGTATGAACGGACACAAGGTGTTGACCAAACGTGTCCTCCTATGCAAAACGACCAGCAATATGAGGGCGATTATAGCGAGTCCCACAGTTTAATTAAGACATGTTGCATAACATGCAATTAAAGGCCACTTAAATGGTCAACTTTAACAAGAGTGATTAATTAATTGTAACCATCGATGATCGATGTCATATTGCATTGTTTTCGTTGAGATTTTTCGGCGAGCATGAATACTAATTACCGTGCAAACCAATTCGAATTTCAAAATTAAAGTAAAACGTTTAAAAGAATACAACACATTTTTTGCACTACTTTTTCATATATTTTCTAAATATACTTGGGGCTCGTATAACACGGTTAGCAAAATTGTCGTGTAATACAAATCCGTGTTATACAAGGCTTGAAGTTCATACAAAAGTTAGGTTTGCGTTTCAAAAAAAATATCGAATTACGTATTTCCTTATGAGGTTCCAAAATATTTTGTAATTCCCTCTTGTATTTCGACCTGCTTTTTATTATAGGATCATCTTCAATAAAGGGAAATCTTATTTAATAGCCAATTCGAAACCATCTTTTTTTTTTGCAATGTGAAACATGTAGCTAATTCAGAGGTTTTAATTGTGGACGGCTTGGCTTATCCAACATTTTGACCAATTCTTCTTCGTTCACCGCACGATTCTCCAATATTTATTGGTGTCATGAAGATCCATGTCATAAAAACCATCTCCACTAATACCACGACAAATGTTGGTTTTATTTCCTTAAACCTTTAAGCATTGAAAAAAATAACAATGCATTTTAATTCTACAGAAATTTATTAATAAAATACATTGTCCTTTTTTTCACCGTATTATAATGGAGTTCTACCAAATAAATGCCCATTCAATCAATTATGAATACTGTTATATATTAGTATGGTACTCCATCCTGGCACCGGAGGAGAAAATATGAATTATAAGTTGATAAAACCACGTCTAATTAAAACTAGTTTTGTTTTAAACAGTAAGTAGCATATGAATGGGGTGGGGTGTAATGGATCCAGTTTATAAATAAAGTATCAGGCGCGCAAACAAGTTGAAGGGTATAATAATAAGATGCGAGTGTTGTGCGCAGGACTCGCAGCGCACATGGTGACGTCGCCACTCGCCGATAAATCAACCCCGCAGGAAGTTGCGCCGACACTTCCTTTTCCAAGAGAGAGATATTCCCCGATTCTCAACATCTCGCCAAGTCAAAGTCTGACATCTCAGCACACGCTGACAAACTGCGCGATGTGCTCTTTTTATTTATATCTCCCGTCCGTCATTCGGGAACGGGATCCCCCTAATAATGATGTTGTAGCCGGGGCTTAGCCGTGAGGTGGGAGATCGTCATTGTTTGACAGGGGGAGTTAAACATAACTAAGTGCCAAATGAAACGAACGAAAGACGACATCATATTTAAAAAAACATAAAAAGCTATCCACGCTTTTTACTCTCTATGAGACATGTTGCTTTTTTTTCAAGCAGTAGAAGCGGCCAAAATATTACACATGTACATTTGATAGATTGTTTTTTCATGGTGTTGCGGCTTGACCATGAGTGACCGGTTCCTTTTTTCATCAAGCTACTGCTCATAACGCTCACTGTTTTTGACAAAAGTTTGTAAAATATAAATAATATGATCACTTTCACCGTGTTACATATCTGTAAATTATTTTTCGTACACCATTTTTTTATTATACCTTATCAAGTATTTCATGTAATAAATATACCTGTTTTGTATATATATGGTATAAGCTGAAAATGCTCGCGATGAGCGAAACCGGTCCTGATCATTACAAAATATTGTGGACGAAGTTAAAAAAAATGTTTCATTTAAGTTATTATACATCTACTTTATATGTAATATGATATGTTAGTATATTAAACAAGGATAGTATTTTTTGGTAATCTATGAATTAAACTGAAATTTTGAAAAGTTGACTTATAAACCGACAGTAATGTATGAACACTTATTATTTATATAAGGCCGTTAATTTTACTGTTGAATTGCATTCAATTTTATTACATTAACCGACAGCAAAACATATCTCACTATATAATCAATCCATCTTTGAACCTTCACAGAACTTAACTTTTAAAGACTACTAATTATTTGGTCAGTTTCTAATTCGATAAATGGTCAGTTATAAATACTTAAAATGGTCAGTAATAAATACTTAAAACGGTCAGTTAAAAATAATAAATGGTCAGTTAAAATAATAAATGGTCAGTTAAAATAAAAAAAAACATGTCACAAATTTGCCTATTACGACCATATTTGATAAAATTCACAAGCTGTCAAACTAAAACTTATCATTTTTTTTAAATAGCTGACTATTTAAATTAAGTACTAACCATTTTTAATAAATAACTAACCATTAAAATATATTACTGACCGTTTTATTTAATAACTGACCACATTCACACTAATACAATGACAACTGACCGTTTATAATATTAACTGACCATTTTGATTTTTAACTGACTATTTATTTATTTAACTGACCAAAACTGGAATTAGTTACTGACCCATTAAATACATGCCACTTTTAAACATGAAGTGTGTTCACAAGTAAATGAAATATCTATAATGTTCAAGGAAATCTGTAATCATAAAGTCAATGAAAAATTCTACTAGGTGATTGGTTAAAACTAAGTAATTTAACGATGAAATTTATTTAAGATCAGAATTATGTAAGTATTTAATTATTTTATTTCCTCGGTAAGTTGTTTTAAATAATAAACAGCGCAAGGATACAGGACACGTGATATTTTAGAATTTCATTCATTTGTTTTATAACGTCATTGCTCCAAAGATTGAAATAAACAAATGCTCTGTGTTCGAACGCAATTCAACTGGAATATTATTTGAATAATTGCAGAATATCTACGCATGTAATTTAAAATATAAGGGGTTGCTTTGAAAATAAGATAGATGTCGCCCATAAAAAGTTAATTCGGTATTGAAAAAATTCTATATGCACTTGAATGTTGTTTCAGATACCGATGCATTTTATTACCATCTCCATACATTATAATTTATTTGACATAAATATAAATGAGACGCAAAAGCGTATCTTAATATGACATATTTCATAAACACTTTTTTTATCTGACAGTAAGATATTACCGAACGTGTGCTTTGAAAAATAAGAAAATTAAAAATATGTTTGTGTATACGCACACAAACGCGCACGCTGTCTCTCGGAAATATTATTTGTAATCATTCTAATGTTTCACGACGTTGCTTGGACCAGAAGACAGAAAAAAAAATATTTTTAATAATTTCATGTAAAAAATAAAGCCTCGAATATATCTTTACTTTTCATGCAAATAGTACAATTCGAGGCAAACAACGGAATATACTTGTTTCTCGATTTAAATGCTCATCGCTAAGCTGTTCACTTTTAAATTGTTCACTGTTAATACTTGGTGGAATGATATTATATTAATTAAACATTTTTGTTTCGCTCATAGCGAGCATTAGTTATTCTCATTAAAAATATATCCATTGGATCTAATAAACTATCTTTCGTAAAAGTTTAAGTTTAAAAGCAATAATAAAAATTATAACACAGTTTTAGTACTTATTCCACATACAGTTTATTGAATCAGGACCGGTTTCGCCCATGGTGAGCATTATCAACTGATGCTTATGATTATTTGTTGATAATGCTCGCGATGAGCGAAACCGGTCCTGATTTAATAAATTGTATGTGGAATAAGTACTAAAAATGTGTTTTTATTTTATTTTTAATATAATGCCATTCCACAAGTATTGACAATGAACACCTTGAAAGTGGCTTAAGTTCAAATACGATAATACAATAATAAAAAGCATTTCTTGTGATTGTCACACTGCTCAGCACGCCAAGTTGGTGTCATTTTCATTGTCGACCGTAAGTTGACGTCTATGCTGAGCTCTTCGTGAGTGCGATGACAATTTCACGGTGGCTGGAACATTGTAACACCTTTACGCTTTATTTCTCTAGTAATAATGAAAAAATACTTAAATAATTAGAGATTACGAAAGTGAGATAGGTTAGAAATGCAACCAACTAAATCAAAATTCTCGACGGTGAATTAAATTTAAATTTAATTCCTGGAACTTAGACATTTTAATTAATATAAAATCACCCATAATACAAAACAATCGTACATTTTTCTCATGAAAAAATTACAGCTTGTATGTAAGTATAGAATATTTTCTAACAAAGAGAAAACATAAGACAATCGTCACCATTAAAGCAATTGTAATGAAAACGGTATCCGATTTCTCTGTTCGCATCCAATATGGTAGAAATGGAATCCTTGGGGACCATTTGAACACTAAGTATTTAACATAATTAATACGTTATTTAGGCGCGAATTGAACACTTGAATTTGATTTTTCTTTCCAATCCATTACTGCTAAGGAAAAGTTTCGTATATATGCCTCTCATAATATTGAAATAATTAATGGAGAAGGACTCGCCGCTTAATTCGTATTAGATTCCCCGAGCTCATTCTTTTTTCTCTCCACCTGGAAAACAAGTTCTTTGAGACCATTCTAATATACATACATAATATACTCATAGAGGCAAACGAGTGACTCGTGTTGACTAGGAACAACGATGGATTTTTTGGCTTAATTCATTTTTGAATTAGGTACTAATGTTTAATGAGTATGTATGGACTTCTAATAATAAAAAAGGCTTTCCGCAGTACATTCTCTACGAATCCATGTAAACATCAAATATCACATATTTATTTTATTATAAACATAAAAAGTTTTAAGGGGACATTCAAATCTCTTAAAATAGCATGAAAACAATACTTTGGTCTCTGACGGATGTCTCGTGGTACGTAATTGAATCAATAGAATTAAACATTTTTTTGCTAAAAATTTTTCGATTCACACAATTGTCGAATGGTTGTCTAAAAAACAATAAAATGTTGTGTAAATTTGCAATTAACACATATTTTAAAGCAATTCGCAGACTGACAAACCCTGTCGACGTCAGCAGATACTCAACAAGTACCAAAGTAACCCTTGAAAAGTATAGTAGCTAATTGTAAATGAATATTTCACGGGCGGAGAGAGTCGTTAATGACAGGTGACTGTCGGCGCCTCTTTTCGAAACGTTAATGACGTCGGAAAATGAAAAATCACTATTTGAAAGGCGTCCCGATCGCTACACTGAAAATGTTTTTACCAAATGAAAAGACTTGACAGCATCACTGGAATGAAATGCAAAACTGTTTACTTGAGAAATTTTACATTAAAATATGACTTGTACAAATATAAGTTCAATTATCTTATGTGTCAGTTGTCAATAATTTGAAGCAATCAACATAATCCAATTCTTTGATTACACGAAGTTGGACAACTCCTTCCATATTTAAGACATTTTATCGATTTAAAATGTCTGTTGACATTAAAATTTTATTTATGCAATTGCTTGATTTAACGTCATTAACATTAGCTTGGTAATTCAGATTGCCAACAATAACTTTAAAATTTGAATCATTTGAATGATTCGGTGAGTTTTGACGCTAGCAACTCGGGATTCGCATTTCGACATCTTTCAGGCATTTCAACTTAAAAAAACTCATGGAAAAGTACAAATACAATCGACGTAAAATTTTATATTGAAGTTGCATCAAGCGCCTTCAGTCGAAATTCTCAATTAATAACTTTTAAAACATAGTGGTATATTTTTTAGTTCGTATACTTACGATACAGATTATTCACAATGTGTCAATTCAAGTTCATCTATCGTCTTGAAATACCTGAAAAGATGCCGAAAGTAAAAAGCTCATGGAAAAGTACAAAATTAAAAAATTCTAAATAATGTTCAAATTGTATCCACATACAGTTCGTTGATAGTGATGATTTATCAAATGAAATCGCGTCCAAGTGTGTTTTTCAAATCTTTTCTTCGGTGAGAATTAATCTTCTCTCCTCGTTGTCAGGTGTTCAGTCATCTCTCTTCGGTTCACCTTCCGCGAGGAAAGCATCATTAACGTTGTAACGTTGAGGAGTGACGTCTGTTCCACGTTAATGTGCCGCGCGAAAGAGTTGCCAGTCTGTCAAAATAATTCCATACATCATAAAAGAGTAATGATTCGGAACGACTAAGAATGAATTACCATTAGTTCGGATTCCGTGACAAGACGCCTCGAGTGAACTCATATCGTTCGTTTTCCTCCAAACGATTTTAGAATCACTACAGTATAGTTCTTGATATTTATGAATTCATGACAGTGAATGGTTTCAGTGTCAACGGTGCTTAGTTCATTCAGATTTCAGACTTCAATATTAAGAGATTAGTAGCCGGAAGTCAGAGTACTTAACTACGAATGTTTGGGTATACCAACATAACTTTCGAAACGTTAACTAAATTATAATAATATTCCCGAATGGATAATAAATAATATGAAAACGATATCTAGCCCATCCTGGTTTACTGCAAAATCCAAAATAGTCATTATCATGCGTTGCCAACCAAAATAAAAATGTTTTTTTTCTGTGAGTGAGTAAGTTTAATACAATTTCATATTGCCTTGGTGCTATTATTAAATATTTGTCAAATTATATATTTCTAATATAAAATTAAAAATAACTTTGATTATTCCATGTATTGTGTTACTAATTGTGACACGTGTTTCGATAATAAACAATCTTGCTTTATTACTTAAGCAAAATTTTCGATAATGAGTCCGAAGCTGCCTCTGAAAGAGGCAAAACAATTGTCACAATTAGTAACACAATACGTGGAATAATCGAAGTTATCTTAAATTTTATATCAAAATGAACTTCCACAAAGTTACCGCCGAATCCATCGAAAGTATTAATTTATATTTCATTTCACTAAGAAAAACACTAACAAATAGCCAAGTGGTAAAAGCTCATAGACTTAAATTTTCATAGATTGAATTTACAATCGATGTATTAATATTTGTATTACGCCTTGAATGTCTGTGATTTTTCCATTCTTACTTATCGCTTAAAAATGGAGCGTAGAGGAATCGTTTAGCTTTTTACTAGTCATATCGTGATATATTCATGACATATGCCTCTTTCTAAAGTGAGACGTTTAGCGACTGACAACTCGCCAAAAAACTTTTGTTAAAATGCTTCACTATGGTGACGGATCGGTCACAAAGACTTTGTATATACTCCTGGTTGAAAAATTTGTATGTTACCTTTTGACTCAGTTATGGAATGATTAATGTAGAGTTAATCACATAAAACGCGTCATCTAAACATAATTAAACCGAATCTTGATACAAACCATTAGAAGATAACATTTAAGCACAATTAGAGCTAAAACTGCATTTTTTTACTTTTCTTGATTGATGTAATATTTGTAAACATCTCAGTAATAATTTATACTCAAAATTCATTGTAAAAGCTTCTGAAAAATAATAAAACAAGTATTTATGATTTTGATGAATTCAGAATTTTGGAATATATTTTTTAAAAAAATACCCAAGTATCATAATTATGATGTTTTTAAATGTTGCGTTGTTGACCAATTTTAGTCAATATCCCACTGACCCACTACTTAAGCTTTGCTGTGCAAGAATTATTATCTCTTGAAATACTCATTTATTTATGAATTTTCTTAACACAAAGTGTAAAACATATCAATTCTTTTGAAAAATACAGTCTCTAATTACAGAGCGTGGAATAAACATCCGCATTTTGGCCGATGATCGATGTTGACTGTTTGACAGATTCTTGCACGTCATCGCGGATGATAGATTTTATTTTATATCGCCTGAGCTATTTTTATGTGAAAACATAATTTATTTTATAAGTAAGAAATCAAATCTGTTCTACACCCGAGCAACTAAATATTATTAATGTTGTTTGGGAGAGCCATTAAAACTACAAATCTTCCAAATAATGTTTTGACATAATAAATATAATCACATCTTCCGATTGATATTAAATATTAAAATATCCGAAAATGTGATTACAGTTATTTGGTTTTGCATTTTTAATGTGATACATTCACCTATCAATTTGAATTCGAAAATTAAAATGTCATTTGTATAAAATTATAGAGGAAACTCAATATTCATGGTTCAATATATTATATAAATCAATGATTTGGAAATATAATCCGATAAAATTTCTAAAATCAATTGATTACAGGATGTATCGAAGGGACTTTACACATGTAAAACGGCTATTTTCTTTTCTGCGTACATTTTTTAAACGGTCTAACATCATTTTAATTTTGTTATAAAAATCAACGCACTATTTTAACGCAGTTAAATTGCAAAGTGTATTTTTTTGAAGCAAACAAGTTAACAGCAAAATAACCGTGTCTTCTATTTAAATATGGGGGTGCAAACATGGTTAACATCATTGAGTTTAAGACGTCAACTGATAACCATGCGAACTTCTACGCCATTTCTTGCAGACATGCAGTATGGTCAACAGAACTAAAAATGCTTTCGATCAATATTATTAATGCGTTCGACAAACATTTAAACCCAATATTAGTTTACCTGACCTTGTTGGTGAATTAAAAAAATGAGTCGGCATTATTTATATATAATATATTATCAGAATCGATACTGATTTGGCGGTATCTTTGGTTTCACACAAAATCTATAATTTTATATTTGGAATATCCTATTTCAAGCACTATCATAAATATCTTATTTTCACGAAAGGCGTTCCTTATGTTTATACCATATGACATGGGAAAAGTCGTAATTTAAAAATGACCGACTGTGAACAGCGAGAGATTCATTTGACGTTAATTAAACAAAACCGCCGTTATCCTACCTAACACACCGTTAACTTTTGTAAAACGATATCCCGAAAAGAGTGACCTTTAACACTTGCACTTTATAAAAGTCGACTATGTTATTCAGAACCAGCAAAAAAATCATACCATTACGACATACTAATCCAAAGATTCAAAAGTAGTATCCCCATTGAGAAATGATTTTTTTGTGTGTGTATTTCATGTAGTTTGTATACTGACTTTGAATTGCGGAAAGCATTTGGCGATTCCTATATTCCCAGCCAGTGTGTCTAGGAGTGCGGCAAAGGAAATGTTTTCGCCTTAGAAAAAAAAGGACATTTCGGATTCTTAATGAGGACCGACACATGTTTAGCACATCCCCCATACGGATGAATGAGTTTTACTTCTGATAAATTGGTTTATATTCCGAGGGTGGATGAATATTTTGCCGCTTAAATAATTATGCTGATCCTAAATTTATGTATTTTGATGTTTCGGATTTGTTAGCATCTGTTTTCCTGTTTTGTTTTTTTATTACATAACGGCAAATCTAGACCAACAAAGCACATGAATGTATAAAATGATTTTTTTTATTTCTTACAGATACTTCTACGACACTCAGGGCCTGGTACTATTGTTTATCTATGTCCAGCTCGGAACTGATCTTGGCGATCACTCTCAGATGACAGGACTATGAATCATGTAAAGAAAACCTGATCATACGAAGGGTACAATAACGGCTGGTGACGGGGTGTTGGGGGGTGCAGTGGAAGATTCAACCATTTTTGCAAGAGTTGTTTCCTATTCATTGGATTTAAAAACACTTCTATAGCATGGACTTTCAATTCAGATGTTCGCAATACCAACTGTTTCTCTTCCGTAGTACGGAAAAATAATTGAATCTTCCTTTTGCACCGCCCAGCACCCCGTCACCAGCCGTCACTGGAAGGGTATACATAATTTGTGTTATTGAATTTGAAAGTGAGATGGTATTAAATGGTCTAAATTGCATTAAAAAGGAATACTATTTAAAATGAACAAATTCTGACTCCTTTTCTCAGCTGTCAGTTGTAAAAAATTGTTGAAAAATAACATCAGCTGGTAGGCTTAGCAACTAAAAGCGGTGTAGTCAAAATTTTGCTAATACAAAAATGGAATGACGAATTCTTTTATCTTCTATATATATAAAAATGAATGTCTGTATGTATGTCCGCTATGGACTACTAAACCACTCGACCGATCGATGTGAATCTTTACAAATTTATTAAGTGCACCCCCGCGATGGTTTCTGGCCTACCAACCCCTCCCACCCCCCAATTTTTTTTTTAAACTTTAAGAATTTTTCGAGTTCACTTCTTCGAAGGTTTTTGGCATACCCCCCCCCCCATACGCTCCCCAAACCCCACCACGCCAAACAACCCCCCTCCCCCCAAAAATTGATATCGAATTTTTACAAATTTCTCGAGTACACTTCCGCGAAACTTTCTGGCGTTAAAAAAACCCCCTCCCCCTCCCCCCCAATCCCCCCTACAATTGCTGGCGTAGCAACGCGTGCAGGGTACAGCTAGTTTCGTTATATTTATTTGTTATTCGACTCGAAAGGCAACGCGAAAAATTAATTATCTTTTGAAATTCATAAAAAACGTAACCTTTTAATATACCACTTATAATTTGTTGCTATGATCGGTTTATTTTAAGTAGTTTTGGGAATCTTATTTCATTTTATCATAAATTGAAAATAAATATTTATAATTTTATTACAAATCGAAACGTTTAGTTGCCATAAATAAATTCAAGTGTAAATTAATATCAATACATGTGTACTATATATTATGTGTTGATTTTTTTTCAGCAGAATACTTCTGATTTATCACACGATTAAACAGACAGATGATGTACATTAATCAAAACTAATGACATGAAAACATTTAAAAATACATTATCGCGCGCAAAAAAAAGCATGGAAATTATACATCATAATAAAAATTCAACACCACGTTGCTAAACTGTAAACAAATTGGTCGGTTAAATAATAATGTAGATATGAATTTTCTAACAGAATTTGAGGAACGGGAATGCAAATTATGATGTCTGTGTGCAAAAAGAAAGCTCGCAAAAGCTCCTGCGTTCGCGAGTCCACACACATGTGCGTCGGGTGATGAGACTTGTGTCATTTTTTCCGGTCCGTCTTTTTTCATTTCCATTACTCGTATTCAGATTGTAGCAATTCGTCTCCGGGCAATTCGACTTTTATTTGTTTGTATTGGTCGCATATCACATGATCAATGCTAAACCTTAATAAAATATAAAATGGTCGGTCTTATCACTTTTTTCATAAATTTAGTAACTTCTGTTATTTTGACACAAATAATAACATATTCAAAAATAGCCCAGTGAGCACACACGTCATCTTATAAATCTTTTATTTATCTCTCTCCCTAGTATGCATTAAAAAATTGTAATTCCTTACCGTTAATGTAAGACATTTATCAATTAAATAACAACAAGTCCATGATAATATTATAATATGTATCATTTCCAGCTCATGATAATATTATCAATATGACGGCTGGTGACGGGGTGTTGGGGGTGCAAAGGAAGATTCAACCATTTTTGCAAGAGTTCTTTTCCTATTCATTCGATTTTAAAACACTTCTATAGCATGATCAATCAGAAAATCAGATGATGATCTATTATAATATATCAATTATTTTGTTTGAATTTTTTAAGATAATATAGTAAAACAATATTATTCTTATTTTATAATGTAGATTCTTGAAAAGCAACTGAAAACTTAATCACTGACATATATATACAAATATTAAAAACGTTGATTAATAATGACACAATCGAAATAATTTTATCTTTCGTTTACATCTGACTGAAGTAGATTTTTCTCAACTCGCATTTTTCATCATCTTACATCAGTTCAATAGATGAAGTAATTTTTTTGTAGTTAATCATTTCTTTTGCAAAATGGTGAATCATTAGGCCCATAAATACCTACAATTTTTCATATAGCGCTCGGTGGTGTTAATTATAGGTAAAATAAGCACATTATATTAATGCAAACGGACGTAAAGTCTTTATAAATTATTACATTTTCAATAACATAATATAATGCAGACTAATTTTTACGAGCTTTTTACTGCATTATGAACAACAAATACATTTTTCGGCTATTATTGGCTGAGGGTTTTGCTAATTTTGCTATGTTATTAATCGGAGGTTTCTATATACTGCGAACGGCTTGTAAATTGCTTTGCGATGGACAGTCAAACAGCTGGCTGTACCCGGGAGTTCAACTCAATAATATTATAATGTCATGCGAATGAATATTGATGAAAATGGATCAAAATTGTTGGGGACTACGAAAAACAGTGGTGATCAAAATAATTATTCAAAAATTATTTATGATTAATAAACATATGTAGTATATCTTGGGAAGCGTCGATACAAAATATATTTTTACAATTTCCGCCTCTTAAGCTGGATCGTTTGGAGCCAGTATCGATAGTTTTTTTTCTACGAGAACTGCATGTTACTTGGTTTGACAATCTCTTTCATTCATGAAGAAGAGAGGTTTGGGCTTCGACAGGACAAGTTTTTAGCGAATCCTTTTCGTTCCGCCCCTCTTTTGAATAGGATGGGTGTGGGAGGACATTTTTTAAAAAACGCACCACAAACATTCCTTCCTTTGAAAAAACCAATACATCAATTTATGTACTTAAGCCAACGTCGTTGTCAATCGGCCACGGATTCAGCAAATCGAATAAAAAATAATGATTTATTCACTAACGTCCTGTTTACGATTTCTATTTTTGTCAAACTCTTTGAGTGAATTTTGATGTAATATCAAATTCTAATAATATACAGATACCTAAATCAACAATAAAAATCCACACCGGAAAAACATTCGATACATTCATTAATGCAGTTGTACTTCAACACATTATGTCCCTTTCAAAATTTGTAAATATTGTGAGTAAGTATTATATAATAATTATTAGTGGTACATCACTTGCTGTACTACCCGCCTGGCGACTAAAGCTGTTATTTTTGCCGTACTTGTCGATACCAACTTTAGGTATGTAAATACCTATCATAATTTCTTTTTCAATGAACATCCGTTGACAATGTGGATACAAAACAACAATTTTGAAAATATTTTTTTATCTAGTTTTTATATAAGATATTTTTTTCACCTTATGTAGGTCTTATATTAAGTTTATTTGGACGTCTTTACTCATTGGTATAATTATGTAGATGTTCAATTTAATGTTCTTTATGAAATTTCGTATATATGGCGTTAGCTATCAATTGCGTATATAAATAATTTGTAATTCATTTGTGTTAACTCTACAATTTTATTAAATGAATAAAACAATTTTTTTTTGTGAATCTGGTCTAATCATATGAAAAATTGTAGCACCAGTATAAAAAAATCTAAATTTGGTACTTGCCTTGCTGAGACGAGAACTGATCTGATTACTTACATAAAGGTTTTGCCATATATATGATATTCAACAAATAAAATTGATTTAGATCACTCTATCTTATTACACGCCATATATTTAAAAAAAAAATGTATTGAAAGCCACTGTTATTTGAAGGTACTGTTAGCATTGCAGATGGTAGGCGGGTTCTTTGATTATTCATGTAATATGTCGGACATTGCATTGAAACACAAAGAGCCATTGTATAATGGACCCTTCTTATTGAATCATTATTACGTCACAATAATTTTGACACTGAGCTATTCTTTTGCATTTTGTAAGAATACAAACATTCAAAGTAGCATATCCGTCAATAAATATTTTTTTAAATCTACAATTCTACAAAGTCATCTATCTGAAAAGCTGGTATCTCACGATTTTACATGCATTGTTTTATATGTGTTAAAAATCCATTCAATCCTCTTTTCTAATACATTTACAACTGTATTTACTGTGTTGTAGTATGCTTATTTCTTTTCCATATGGCAAGAGGTACCGGCACCGGTAATAATGTCTTTAAACTAAGTACACATTATACATAAACTACTGCAAAAATATTATTAGTTAATAGACAATAATTTGTAATCACAAGTTACTCATATTTTAACATCACATTGAAAAGTTAGTTTTATAAAGTGGCAGTACGATTCTCAAATATATCATTATTCTTAAGATATTGCTTTTCATTCAACGACCACTTACCACTCCAAAGGTGTCGATGTTTTCACTAGATCTTGGCTTCATGAACAGCGTAATTTACAACATATACTTATCTAGTATACAAGTACTTTCTGTGTGGCCTCCAGCCTGCCAAAATTGTTGTTAAAAAGAGGAAGAATTTTACACTGATAGCCGCCCCCACCACAAGGCACTAAATCACTGAAGGCAACTTTTGTTATAATAGTTTTATAAAGTTCAGTTGATTTTTTATTACAGCCGTTCAATTCCCATTGAATCGAGCAAATTATAATCAGATAAATAAAATCGGTGGAGAAAAAACAATCGAAAGAAAACCCAGCGTGCTGGTCGGGAAATAAACAATGACAGTAATACTCGTCGGAGAATAAACATTGTAAATTATCGGTTTTTGATAACGCTTGAAGATTGTGAAGCCGAAATATTTGTCGACTACAGACCGGTAGTAACGCTATAAGTCAGGGAACTCAAACTCTTCGATTTTCACTGTGAGTACCAATGTGATATTTCGGAATGTAACACTGGCAACGATATATTTAAACGTCAGTGAATTGATATGTTAATCTCGTAAATTAAATTATTCGTTTCTTAATGATATGTTATGCAGTAAGATACTATTGATTTTTGTATTTTTTAATATTATTTATCAGTATTTGTCATATTTTAAAGTTTTAATAGTGACAAACAATAAACAAAAATACTCGCACAAATAACAGTAATGTATTTAGCTCCAATAGAATTTTGCAGAACTGTTTATAGAAAAATGTTTCACAGTCGCCATTTAGGTACATACTATGATATTATATTATGGTATTCCAAAATAACTATTATTTAATATCTTTTTTCGTTAATTTAAAAAATACAAATGTATATCTAAAGAAGATAAAAAAAAAAATCACTTCAACAAAAAACAGTTTAACGTGAATCTATGTCATGAGTAAAATTTATAATTGTTACAATTGATTCAAGACTTAATTGATACAATCTAAATACTAATCACTACACCAGGAGGAAGTGTGTAAATTTAGGAACCTATCGATTATCTCTTTGCTATTGACATTTTACTAATATTCCAATCTCTTGTCTAGCATTAATATTTGCATTGAATTTATTAAATACGAATGAAATATATTTTAATCAATATCCGACATATTTAAAGCACTGAGAATTTCTTTTTAATGTTTTATATGTGTTTAATACATTAAATTGTGATTAAATTATGAATTGAAAAATCAAAATTTTTTAATTTCATGTCAAATAAATTGACGAGATATTTAACTTTACAAAAGTTGACCACCGGTCAACAGTAGATGTGGTATGTTTGATACTTGATACACACACACATATTAACAGTCGATTGTTATATCATTCATTCAACTAACACATATATTATATCTATAATGGATATCTCTATTGCCATCCAAAATATAATGCAGCCACACCTGCAATCCAAGAATGGTATAATAATGCAATTATCAAATAATATTAAGTATTTGATTTGAAAATGTATTTTCACCATAAACCTTATTCTTATCCCGATCAAATCAAGAATGTCTCAAATAACATTGGTAGTTTTTCCGAATAAAATTAGTTGGCAGGCCTCTCCTTCCATAAAATATTATACATAAATACCAAAATATTCACTTATCGCCCCGACAGCTTGTGATATTGTATGTTTATGAAATCGTTTTTGCTACCTACTTTAAAAAATATTCCTTCTTATCGCAATATCACAATTTAAAAAAAAACAAATTATAATATTTAAATACGGCATAAGTATGCCGTTCGTTGTTCTCGGACATAAACAGCGGATTTATGGATTTGTATTATACATAAGAGGATTTACGCTTGTAATTTTTCCTCCCATTTAAATCCTACTTCGGACCCTTAAAACGAGGCTTCCTTTCCTGAAACCACGCTTTATTTATGTTGCCTAATGAACGATATTGAGTGTCTTATAGTCAAGATTATTTCTATTGAAATGCACCACACCAAAAGTGGACAAAATATGAAAAAATGGCATGATCTAGAAATATGGATAAGATATTAATGTTGATTCTAAATATTAACAAAGTTAAGATTGCCCGTGTAAATTGAATGTTTTCTAAATAAATCAAACAGCAAACTTTAAATCACTATTACATCAACATTGATATCATTTTGTCCTTTAAACGTTTAAACTATGTATATCTCACTGACGCATTAATAAAAAAAAAATGTTTGTGAAAAAAAGTAAAATGCACACCTACCATCCTTTAAAAAAATCTGGCCCACCCATCAGATCCTAAAAGCGGGACGTAGCAAGGGCGACTAGCTAACCCCCCCGGTTCTTTCCTGACCTCATCCTTTCCGTCCCTACTCTCATCGAACTAAATAGAAGCTGAGCGGCTGAGTAAGAAAAATATCTATATGATTAAAATTGGGAGCGGACATGGATTTTCAAAAAAACTTCAAGGGATCTGTTCAATCATTGAGCTTCCCCGCGGATTTGACGTGACTTACAAATATGGGTTTTTTTATGTGAGCTAAAATATTTTTTTTATTTTGTTATTTCTGAGAAATTTAAACGGGTAACATTTTTATGAATGAAGCGAATAAATTACATTACTAATACTGCTACGGGTCGTCAGTGGCCAGATTTGTTATTCAAATAAGAAAACCGTGAAATTTAATGAATCATTAACATCATTTCATAAAGCTCGTTAATTTATACGCGTATGTAAAAATACACAAAAGCAATTAGACCTCTTGGGTGAGCATTGAAACGACGTGAGCCACGGAACCGCCATTAAACTTTGATAATCATCAATTCACATTTCTCGAATACCGGTCCACCAATAAACCGCTCTTTATTGTTTTAGGTTTGACAAAAGCCATAAAAAGTCAGGTAGCGCGGTGACGCTTCAATAAAATATAAAATGAAATTTGATTCCCGTGATCGATAGGTAAAAGACTCGGTGTACGAACGTGAGATACGATTTTCTGACACAGCACAATTTATACAACAATTTCATGAACAGATAAATAACGTGTATCCGTCAATTTGAAAATTAATCTTCATTCATCTCTTACCGCACCGATAGAAAGAAAGAAACCATCTCCCCAACCCTTAATTGTTTGTTCATATATTTTTTTAAAATCGTAGTTACACACCCCGTGTAATAACAAAAATTTCATTTTTTTTTGCCGTTGAAGTAAATAAATTTTTGTCATCGTCGTTGGCTTTGGTCGCGGGCTCGAATCCAAGAACTGATAGTTTTTCAATCGATTTATTGATGTCTGTCTGTCCGAAGTCCGAAGATATAGATGTCTGTGATGTGAATGTGAGGCGTAAATTCCTTTTTCTAAGTCGATAGGTTGTGAAAGGCGGCCATGAAACATTGGTAGCAGTGGCGGCTGGTGACAGAGTATTAGGGAGTACAAAAAAAGATTCAACTATTTTAGCAAGAGTTCTTTTCTATTCATTGGATTTTAAAACACTTCTATAACATGGACTTTCAATTCAGATGTTCGCAATACCAACGGAGTGCCAGTCTTATGAATTTTTGGCAGTCCGTAGTACGGAAAAATACTTGAATCTTTTTTTTTACTCCCTAATACTCTGTCGCCAGCTGCCACTGGTTGGCAGCATATACACAACGGGTGGTGGTGGGAAAAACCAACTGGTCTGTGATGTATAAAGCTCCTTCGCACTAACCCGGATTAATATGATCCTTAAAACGGGTCGATGTGTAGTGATGAGCTGACCACTAGTTTTGTCCTGATTGTATCTGTTTACTCTCTTCGAAAAAGGCAGTTTTCATAGATAAAATATCTGTTAGAAAGCCCTTTTGGGTGATCATTTTCTCAACATTTTGAGTGGGCGTGGATTTAAAAAAAGATTTTTTTTATTTCTGAATCTCTTCTCACCCACACGATTCTAAAAATAGGGTGTAGCGAGAATTATAAGCTAACCACAAGCCCTATCTTAGCCCCATCTTTCTATCCTTGACTAGCGACTCTCTTCCGATTGAGTTACAAGTAATTTTCTTAAAACAACTTCTAAAGATAAGTTTTATTAGAAGTCCATTCTCACTGGAAGTAATCAAGGATAACATAAAAATGAGTTTTTCCAAGAATTGAACACGTTTTTTACAAGATAATTTTGTTATATAATAAAACATGCTTCAAATGAGCTCTCTCCCGACGTCATATTTCAATATCGAATGTAGCATGGTTTGTATGAAAAATGGTTAGATCCACCAAACACAAGTCTTTGAATTTTCCAATATTTTCATTCCCTTACGCGCACTTTTCCATTTGACAAATTTTAAAATTTAATGACACCACGCTGTCCAAAAATTCCACACACTTTCCTGACGCCCTCGCTGTGAATGTTAGCACATCACTCCAATCCAAGTAATCCACTACAGTGATTCCCCAGTTTTTCAAGGGACCATAAACGAAAAATGCCAGAATGTTTAAAATATGAAATAAAAAAGTTTTTACTTGGAAACATTAAAATCATGAATCTTTAACAATTGCATCGCAGTCTCAGTTATTTTATACGAACCGATTTTTATGGGATAGAATCATTCTATCATTCTTTTAGAATGTGCTTATGAGAAATATTCAACAAAAACGGTCAATCGGGATAATAATTGTGACGGGACCATAATTCGATTTATGCGGGATGTTTTAATATTGTTCTTATGGGTGTTTGGCCGGAACTATAGAAAATGAACTAACCAGTTTATGCGAGAACGTTAGGTCGGGGCTCCAGTGTATTGTTAAATTTACTCTTCATTTCGCATTAGAAGTAAAAATAAGCTTACAGATTTTTTGTTGGAAATATTAGCGATACCGATGAAATTTTCAACTAGCTGATTATAGCACTTACTCAATTGAAAAAGTCTGTGACCACCCCATACGCCTGTCGAGGCATTGAATTAGTATACATACTGTGTATGTTTAACGTTCTATCAAGTACCGGTAATGAGTTCAATTGAGTCAGTTCCTGTAACAGAATAAAAGCCATATCAATTCTTACAAATTAAAGTCAAACAAAGGAAAATAAAAATTATCAGAAATAAAAGTAGGAAGAAATACAATAAGCTTCGGTTTCCATCTAATTATGGTTGACAGACATGTAGATTTATTTATTTTTATTAAATGCACTTAATTTTGGGCTTTTACGTTGTTAATGTTAATTCATACTTAATTGATTTTTGATGTGTTAGTTTTGCATTGCTAAGAGGTCTTCAACATTTTATTTTTAGTCTATTTTTCTTAGTTGTTGTACCAATTGTTTGTCATACCTTGTTTTCATACTTAACTTTTGCTTAAATACCACTGTTTTATTGTATTCCTTGTCAGTTGATAATGCTCGCCATGAGCGATACCGGTCCTGATGAAATAAATCTCTTGTGGAAAAAGTACTAAAAATGACATTTCATCAACACTTTTTTTTAAATCACTATCCATGAAGATACGACATCAACAGCAGTGACGGCTGGTGACGGGGTGCTGGGGGGTGCAAAAGGAAGATCAACTATTTTTCCGTACTACGGAAGAGAAACAGTTGGTATTGCGAACATCTGAATTGAAAGTCCATGCTATAGAAGTGTTTTAAAATCCAATGAATAGGAAAGAACTCTTGCAAAAAACAGCATACACATGAAATGATATAATTTATATGATTCTTTATAAAATGTATAGTTTCGTAACGTTCTTAACTTGTTGTATATAAAATAAAAATAACAATTCCGAGTTACCTACATATTTAGAAGAGTCGTGTCAGTTTCCCACCCTGCCCCAATCTAATTTAACGGAGTGAATTTTCCTTTTCCGTTCCCTTCTTTTAGTTTCATTTGTACCGTTGAAGTAATAAAATGCAAATGTTGCCATGCTTTTATTTATTCAAAAAAGATTTAATTATAAAAAAAAGGAAAAAAAAAATCCGAAACTCCGAAATTCAATATTACAATGTGGAGTTATTTGATGCTACATTAAATACTTTTGTTCAAGTATTTTAAGATATCAATTTGGAGAGGTCAATGAGTAGTTAATAATCTACATGTATAGCATAAATGTCAAATTGAATGATACCTGCTGACACAATATTTTCTTTCGAAAGTATATTATTAAACTCTTCTATATTACAGCAGTAGAGTTTTTGGTGAGAAAATTCTATCCACCAAGATTGATTTTTATTTCTTGGAATGGGTAGCATTTAACGTTAAGGTCATGATTTCATCATCGCTGTTCTACGCATAGAAGCAAAAATATAAAATCCCTAGTCATTATGTAATGAGTTTATTGGTTATAAAATTTAAAAACTTTTTTTAATAATCCAAAATCAGAAGCCAGTAGTTCTGTTCATTTAAAAATAACGATCAAATCTTATAACATCATTTGTAAACAATGATATAAATTTTATTACACATAAAGATTTTTAGTATACGTCGAAGCAGTCAAGCGACTTTAAAAACATTGACCATTAAATGTAGTATTTTATTCATACACGAATAGAAAAAAAACCTTGATTTGCGTTATAAAGAAGCCGCCATGGCTGTAATCTTGATCTACGGTACCCGAACCCCGATTCACAAGTCTGTAAGTCACAGAGGCTTAATCAATTATTAAATGTCACATTTCTTTAAATCGACAAACATATACCTACGCTGACTAAACCTAAATTCACAACTGATATTTGATACGATCGCAGATACAATGCTAATATAATATAATGTGGCTTTAGATTTATATTGATTCAGAGGTTAAATACCTTATAGAAATGAAGGACTACAATTTTTTATTATGTTAATAGAATTAATGATGTATTTTCATTCAAATGTAGAAGTTTAAAACGACATTATGTCAATGCCGAAAGGCCATTCAAACGGACAAAGATAGAAGAGCAGATAACATAATTATAGCGGAAGAATATCACATATTTTTTTCAAGGTATTTTTAATACAAGATATAATTTTGCTATCATAATGCATTCAGTTGTTTTGAGATCAAGGAAGTATCTTTCGTTCTAGATTCATCTGGATACTACCACCTTTTCCCAAATGTGACTTGATGCATAAACAAGCAAAGGTGGATACGTTTTCCTGGCAGAGTTTGAAACTTACGCTGTTCTGTTCTCCGTTGTAAATTCGCCGCCTTACGTCGGAATGCTTGTAATTGGTCAAGACGAAGCGCGGGAACTGATCTTCTCCTTTTATCTCGAGGAGAACGCCGCTACGTGCTGAGCAAGACCAGGCAGTCGGACCTTGAATAAAGTCAAGGAGGGGGAAACACGCGAGGGGGCAGAGGTCGGAGGGGTAGCGGGATGAAAACCGTGCCTGCCTGCGAAAGCTTGCTTCTGACGTCGAGATAACAATGAACATAGTGCGAAACATTCGTGAGGCAGTAATGCCCAACACAAACTTCACGACATAAAAAACATTTTACCTTTAAAATTGTTGTACGTCAAAAATCATATTTTGCAAAATTGTATCATACAATGCTTTCCTGATGATATTCAATAATAAAAAACAAAATGTTTACATGGGCTAAATAAAACTTAAAACATTACTTGGTTCACAGCTGGTGCATTGGTTGTCGTGTTTTCTTCTTACATAATATTAGTCGAGATGGAAATTTTATTTTAATCGTTATTTCGAAGACGAAAACTCAGACAAGAAATATCAAAAATGTAAAACGCAAAAAAAAATATTCCTGCTGCTAATGTTTTTTTTATATAAGTTTCTTTCTTATAAAAAGAAGATATAAGTTAGAAATAAAGATAGCCATTCTTCAAAGGTTCTGAGTATTCGTCTTGTCTGCATTCAGATCAGCAATAAATAAACATAGTTGCAATAAAATCTCAAATAAATATTTTGAAAACTTTTTCTCGAACCAACGTATCGCGAAAAAAAGTTGGTGAACTTTTAATCTTTCAAATGGGTTTTGCCAACTTTTCTAATCATGTAAGAAAAAGATTGTTTAATTTCTTTTTGATCATAAACAAAAATATTGAATTTCACTTCATTGGAAAATCCATATGATCAGTTACCGTTACTTAAATTAACTGAGCAGTGTTATGACTTGCCAAAGGATTTATGCTGTCGTGTTTCTCTTGGTTTATTGTCACTGACATACATACCATGATACTCTCTTATTGGCTAAAACATCGCTTCTGTAAGTACCCTTCCATACTTGTACAAACTTTCTTTATGAAAGTCAATTCTTACTTATAAAAGCATTCACGTTTACTTATTATATACATATATAGGATTGAAATTTTTGACATAATTCGAATTATAATTAATTAGTATGCACATAAAAATATGATTAAGTCATTAATAGTAAATTCTGTTCTACTTCAATTATTCATTTACATCAGTTAAAATAATGGCTACTAAATTCCACGGGCTACTTTAAAATCATCAAAAATAATTAAATATTATAGAAAACTCTCCCTTTCAAAACCTAACAAAAAATATTATGTTTTATTTAACCTTCTCCACTACGTTCAAGTAATTACTTTAATCTAGCAAATGCACAGTGACTCTAAAATATTGCTAGTTAAAATTTTATAGTTATTTTATCATCATAGTATCGTCAAAAACCTTGTTTATAAATTTATGAACGAGATATTTTTTATATTCACAATTAATTATAATAGCTTTACAGTTATTTTATAGCGGTGTGTATAATTTTAACAGATTTCTGAACCTATTTAAAAATATTTTATGTTCAACTGTTCAATAAAGTTCATTTCAATAATTGCAGTCATTGAAGAGTCAAAAATTGTCAGCTGTAATTAATTAAGAATCAACTATCGTCATATCTGCGTAGCATTATGTGCTAGTTCGTACAATGTTATTCTTGCAGGATATGTTTAGACTCGGTCTGACAACCGTGATAATAATTATTCTTCAAGAACCTCTTAAACTGTATATTTTCTATGCTCTTTACGGTGCACTTAGGACTGTATTTTTTTATTATTCTATGCACATGCCAATCAACTAAAAAAAATACTCGACAAATTTACCAATTGTCTATGGGTTGTAAATTATCGATGAAACCATAGAGTAATACTAGCTCTAAAAGTTATATAAACGCAGTGAGTTTGCTGATCACCTCATTCTCAGTTCAGCTCTCGTGTAGACAACAGCTCACCCATATCAAGGATCACCTCCACGTGGCGATCATCCAGGTAAATTTCTTCATGGAATCGACGAAGGGTTAGCAGATTTTCAAGTCTATGAGATCTTAAATTACGTTCCATGCTCGTCTATTTAGTTGGGGACTGGGCACGTGTATTGTAAGAACAGCAAATCCCGGTAAGGATTTAGAAGAAGAAGAACACGACGATAATTTTTGTAAAATCTTTTTCCCCACACAAAGCTGACACACTACGTAGGTAGCTTAACTACATGCGGGAAAGGTAAATAATGACTTAATTCTGTACCCTCACTAGTAAGAAACATAGTCGAGGATCTAGGAGCCCGCTTCGCGGACTCCGCATATATTTTCAGTAGTAAAGTAAAAATCCTTTGAAATTTGTTTCATTCGGTGCAGAATACCCCCTGGAATTTAGGTATAGCCGAATTAACACGACTGCTGCCGAATGCTTGGATTAAACAATTGTTCGTTTAGTTTAGGTTAAGGCCTTCACAGATTTTCTGATGGGGTATTGTCCATATGTCAACTTTTCATAAATAATTTGTTCTTTGGCGAAATCATTAAACTATTAATTTTTTTTTGTATAACACCAATTAATTTTTTTTAAGCCATGTTAAACCAGATGATACTCTGAATGTCATCAGGTTGTATTTCTAAGAATCAGCCTTTAGTCATCTGACAGTACTAATCAGGTTCAGCTCTAAACTCGACTTTGATAAGCAATTCAGAAGGCACAGAAATTGGCATATTATACTAATATCAGCATGTGTTTACGGTGAAAAATTAGCAGCTGTATGTAGTCATGCTATATGATGCCGTTGGGAGACATACAATATTTCACTTAGCGATTTTTAGTACCGAAATAAACCATCGTCTTTTTTCAAATATTAATAAAAATATTTTTTTTATATTTCTAAATCATATAACGAGGGTCATGGCAAACAATGAGCGGCGGCCAACCATTGACATGATGATGCCGGTCATGTGTCGCGAATGAAAAATGCTCGACGTCATCGTGAAACGTCGACTGATGAATCACAAGACGTCCGGACATTGACAGAGGTGCACAACTTCTGCAATCAAACCATTCAAGTTAATTAGCTGCTCGTGGAAACAGTTAAGATCAATTACAAAATAAAGCTTTGTAATTAACACCATTAAAAAAGACAGTTATTGACTACTATGAGTTTTAGCCGTTAATGTGTCATTATTCATTATTTATAATTATTATTAATTATCGATAATATATTTTTAATCAATATTTCGTTTGCTAGAACCAGGGCTGTGGATTCGGTGAAAAAAAGTTCGACTCCGACTACAGCATTTACCAAGGCCACGACTCTGACACCAACATTGACCACAAACACGACTCCGACTCCGACTAAAAAAGTTGAAAATCGTCACTTTTGTTTAAACATGTCTAATTTTCCTATTTATATGTATTCAATTAAATATCAACCCTACCAATCCAGCCAATAACCAAATTTGTCATATTAAATGCAAAAATAAAAAAGTTCAAACTTTTCAAAATTTTTGACTCCGAGTACGACTCCGGCCAAATCGCCGCGACGACTACGACTCCGGCCAAAAAGCCCCGACTCCACGACTCCGACTCCGACTCCACAGCCCTGGTTAGAACTGCTTATAACCCAGTTACTCAATCATTCTAGTTTTGAAGAGATTAATTACCACTAGGACTAGTTCTTATCGATAATGCTTCGCCACATTTTCCAGGATTAGGTGGGCGAGACGGACGTACTAGGATTCGAGTCCGTGTACACCATAAAGATTACAGAATTAATATAATATCTAAAATATTGGGAACGTAAATTATTCAAAAACATTTATTATTTTTTGTAATCTAAAATTTAGTAAGCTTTGGCGCCATTCCTTATTTGAATTGTCGCCAATTTTTTTTTCAACTTTGAAGCACTTCATAATGAAAATGCTTCTACCAATATACAATATAACCACAATGGCCACAATATTCTTATATCCAATTGTACACTCCTCTATTTATTCATTTAGTTTGTACACTATTTTACATATAAAAAAATAACCATTTACTAATTATAGTTATGAATCATTAAATTTAATCACACAGCGCTTTAGATGAACCAATATATCGCGTTAATCGAGGGATACGGGTAGTGTCCCCTACTCAATTTATTTTGAAGGATCATACCTTTAAATCTGAAATTAGGAATGACAAGTGGGCAATTTTACTACTTTTTTTTTAATGCAGTATCGATAGTAAAAATAAATCAAACATATATCACGTGAGACTAACTTTAGAAGTAGCACCAGTGGTACCGAAGAAATTATGCCTTAATTTAAAAAAATCCCATTTTGTTATTGACCTTTCCAGCATTTAAGCTCAGACTCACATGATCACCAGCGTAAAGCTCTTACCGCAAGACCACATAGGTCGTCCTATAAATAGCCACTAAAAATTGCAAATTTAAGCAAGATTTATTCAACTGATTTATTTTAATCATTTAACGGCGGTTCGTACCTACATAATATGCTAGATTTTGCGTAATATCTAAGATCAGATAAACTAATTGATCATGCAAAATTTAAATTTATTTCAATATAATTAACAAAGATCGCTAAATTACCTGTCGGCACCGCTGCATCGGAATTACGAAGACAAGTCTATTTCCTTTCAATATGTCTGTAGACTGAGATATATCATGTCACTGATAAAGAATCAAAATACGGCAGTAGAGAGTTCGACCCCAGCGATTCGAAAACGAGTCCTCACATCTCTTACAGACAATGAAGCCGTCAATCTTTGACCCCCGGTGAACCGTGGCGCCGTGTCTTCTTACCTGGGAACACTTTTTTAATCACGAAAATTATCTTATTGGCACGATTGATGTAAAGAAATACATTGTTACACCCGGGAAACTGATTCATTGAATATAAAGTGTTGATTTACTAAATATACTCATCAATCTAGCATTTAATAAGATTCAGGACAAACGCTATCAAAGAATTCTCATTCAACAAACTTTAAATAAATTATATAACATCAAAAATATATTGATTGAGTAGGCATTTACTTGGTAGAACTCCATTATAATACGGAAAGAAAAATAACAATGTATTTTAGTTCTACATAAATTATTTTATATATTTGTTGATAGCTATTTCGGCTTAAGCCTTCGTCAGAACTAGAACTAGAATAAGCCGAAATAGCTATCAACAAATATATAAAATAATTTATGTAGAACTAAAATACATTGTTATTTTTCTTTCCGCATCAAAAATATACTTAGATCATAAAGAAAGAAATCATTCAAATGTGTGCAGCAAAACTCGATTGCTATAAAAACGGGATTCGAAAGGAATCTTTTTAATAGATTGGATATTTCTGGCTATTTTTACCAGGGCTGTGGAGTCGTTAAAAAAATTAAGACTCCGACTCCGACTACAGCATTTCTAAAAACACGACTCCGACTAAAAAAAGTTCAATATCGTCACGTTTTTTCCCAATTTTCCTATTTATGTGTATTCAATTAAATACCAACCCTACCAATCCAGCCAATAGCCAAATTTGACATATTAATGCACAAATAAAAAGTAAAACTTTTCAAAATTTCCGACTCCGGCCAAAAAGCTCCGACTCCGACTCCACGGCCCTGATATAAAGTGTTAATTTACTTATCAATCTATCATTTAAGATGGTGCAGAACAAACGCTATCAAACAATTCTCATTCAACCAACTTTTAATATATTCTATAACATCAAAAATATATTTAGTTCATAAAGAAAGAAATCATAAATCTGTGTTGCAAAACTTGGTTCCTATAACAACGGAATTTGAAAGGAATCTTTTATAATAGATTGGATATTTCTGGCTATTTTTACTAATGATTTTTTTTTTGTTTTCAAGCTTACTTGATGTATAATATGACCAATATTTTTTATGACTTATTAGTTGATACCCGGAAAGGGTTGCAATGCCACTCAAAGAAAGAACGTGTTTGTGTTTATTGAAGAGCTTTCGGATGACAATATTCAAGATAAATAATTTCGATTTAATTTCACTCTAACATTGATCGGTATCGATGACATTAGCCGTTTGACGTTTTCTGTTTGTCTTTTGTCTTTTATCGATTGTCTACACGCGCCACCTATTGAAAGTTAATTGTACTATGCCTTTAACCTTTGCGCAAGTGCAACAATAAGTTGTCAAAATTAACGGTTTGTCAGCGCATAAAATATGAAAAAACATTGATGTTTATATACAAGACCTATTTATTATAAGTTGATTTTACTATGCCTATAACCTTTGCGCAAGTATAAGCAATAAGTTGAGAAAGCTCTATCGCAATCGGATGAATGGTATGGCAACGCAAAAAATACGAACAACCAAACAAAGAATCATTGATTAAATATGTTTTTTAATTAATTAATATACATCAATGCAAATGGGTAAATTTAACAAAATAAAAATTTTCGCTGAATTTTTTATATTGTTTGGTCATTTTATATGTAGATTGCACTGAATCGAATAAATCTAAAACAAAGATTCGAACCCCTCCATGTCAAGCGATAATATATCACCCTAATGTGTTTCTATTTCTATTATGAAGAGTTATTATTTTTTTCCTTCCTCAGGAATCTGTCATATTTCCCGGTGAATTAATTTAACGCCCTCCCAACAGCGCGGCTTGGAATGGCCTTAAATAAATACGCCATTCAAAAAAAAATATATATCCGACATAAATAATCACATATAATTTAAATGTAATTCACCGCATAATAACTACGACGGAAAAGTTAATATGTATAATTCTCATCGATTAACTATGCGATTTTTTTTCAGTTTCGATTGGCTGAAAAACAACAAGTGACAAATGATAATCGTTCCAGATTTTTTCGCTTTATAATATATTGTAGTATTTTAATTATTAACTTTCAAAAAAGCTTGTAAACACGGCGTGCATAGAAGTCATGCATACCTTGATATTATGCCAACTAACATTCCATACAGAATTCCAATCGCTTTATCGTGTAAAACAAAGTAGTGGCAAAATATTTGTGTATCGAATCAAAATATTTTAATAAATTTATATGAACACTCATTCGCTCTGACAAATCAATTACAATACTCTTAAATATGTCGCTCCTCCATTGTATTAATTTTTTTTATCAAATTTTCATTTTATTGTTTGATTAATTGGCATGTTTTTGGTAAAATTCCATTAAAATAGATTCAAATATTGTGTAAAGCTACTTATGCTGTCGAACAAAATTAATTTACTATTTTTACTCCATTCCTGCATAATTTTTTCTTTTGTTCAAATAACATATTTTCTACTGGTTTTGAAACCCAAATATTTGCGTTTTTAATTTTACAGACAACCCGAACAATCGTGGAATGATAAATGTGTATTAACAAAGAAGATATTTTGCAAAATTTCACACTGAGAATAAAATATGATAGAGAATATACTTAGATAAAATTCGATCTAACTGAAACATGTTCCACTGTGATATCTATGGAAAAAAATATTCTTGTTTTATTGGAAAAACACATTGCGATGAAATTAATTGTGCGTGCATGGTAGTCAAAAGAATGAAAAAAAGGAATATTTAATAGTAGTTTTCGTGTAGATTATAAATAGTAGATAAATACATCTGCTTATAAAAAAGACAATTAATGCTCTTGGAATAGCTTCTGTTAAAAAAACGTATTTTATGTGAGCAGAAGACATCGCCCCCTATCGATCACCCCGGTTGTTGTAACTTCTAAGGAAGCTTTAATGGATTGGTGACATTTATTACCGTACAACAAAAAAACATGCACCGAATGTATGAAACCAAATTTAAGCCGCGACCGAGAGATTCTTGTTTAGTATTTTCTCGTGTGATTCATGAGTTTAATCGCATTTTCAGTGATGTTTGTTTTTTATTTTAATGATATAAAAACAAAAGACATTAATAATATGAAAATTCTGAATAAGTGAAATAACGATCCGTTACATTATTTTGAGGCTGAAAATTATGTTTATGATGTTAATAAATATTAGATTTATCTATCGAACATGTATACCTTGTATTCTATCTACAAAAAGTTGATATTATATAACATAAATACTGATTACGATATATTGAAATCAATCACTTCTTAAAATATGATTTACACTTTAAATTCAAAATTTTCTTATTTGAGTATTAATGTGATGTTTGAAAAGGCTCATTCTACGGTTCATATTCCGATAATTTAAACTTCGGGGTCGTTGTTATCGATAAACACCTATCATTGAAATCGACCTGTCTAAAGCTTCTAATAATTATTAGTGGATATGGTTGAAAACCACGAAAAATTCAATTCGTTTCAAATACTTCCGCATGTACAACTACAAAAGTTAGTAGAAACATAACAACATTACCAAATATCGTTCGTATACGCATACTATAGAATTCTTGAATGGAGAAAATCTTCAAGTAAAAATTTGCACCAAATAATAAAGATATTTAAATACTTGCATTGCAGTTTGTCAGCTGCATTTCTCTGAGAAGATTTTGAACCATTATCGTGTAAAAATAGCCTATTTCTGTATCCGAAGTAAGTATCTAAATTACAGTGATAAAACTTTAACGCATCATTGTTTCACACGCCCTTTGCAACGGTGCTTCACGAGAGGAGGAGATGTGAAGTGCTCAGGTAACATCAAATACTACAAAAACCACTTTGCTTTACAGTAATTAAACTTAGCTTTAATTAGCTCCAAGAGTCTATATACTTGCCATGTCTTCTTTCAAACCTCACCTCCTTCATATCCGTCCCAGAAAATTTAAGTATAACTGCATAATTAAATAAATCTAGACATGATAAATAAAAAAGCATATTTGTACTAATTGAAGAGTTTCATAAATAATAATTTTATTTAGAAACAAACACTCAATAAAGAGAAGAAATAATATTATATAAAAATGTAAACTATAAACTCAAATGACTATAAATTGGAATACGCTAAGCAACTACTTACATTAATTGAGTTGGCCTATACTTGGTAGAACTCCATTATAATACGGTGAAAAAAATAACAATGAAAGTTAATCTGAGTTTTGTGGGAAAGTGGGAATAAACGTTATAACTTCAAGAATAGATCAAATCAATTTGCCACATTCAATAACTTATTATTACCATATAAAATTAAGATGGTGTAACAGAAAAGAAGATGTATTGTGTACCCTGTCTAAGCGGTATATATACTTGAACTAATGCATGTTTAAAACATAGTTCTGACGAGGGCGTAAGCCGAAATAGCTATCAACAAATATATAAAATAATTTCTTTAGAATTAAAATACATTGTTATTTTTCTCACCGTATTACAACTACTTACATATAAAGTAATCAATTTTATATGTTATATTACTATAAATAAAAAAATGGATCAGTCCTCTATGATAGTAAACTGATTTGTTAGTTTAAATATTAATATCTGTGAGTATTTATTTTGTATCAAGTAAATATTCATAAGCTTATTAAAATACCATGTGTCGAAATTGATGGAAACGCCAGCTGAAAGAAACCACAAGGAGTATTATATGAGTATTGGCTGACCCTTATTCATTATTTTATTTATTTATTATACAACATAATTATGAACACTTATCCAACTCTTAATAGTGTCGAATTAAAGTTTGGAATTTATGATAGCAAATCAAAGTACCTATGTATATGCATATGTAAAACTATAATGTTTACAGAAATAGTGACCGTTAAAAAATCTAATATCCATTAATGATAATTATTTGTGTAGATAGATTTTTCGCATTTAATGTAACATTAAATGACAAGTATAGCAATGAAATTAATTTGGTAAATTTGTATGATAAATTTCATCAAAATAAACAATTGATAATGTATTATAATAAAAATAATAACACATTTTTAGGACTTATCCACATAATTTTTATTGGATCAGGACCGGTTTCGCTCATGGAGAGCACTATCAACTGATGATAATCATTTGATAATGCTCGCCATGAGCAAAACCGGTCCTGATCCAATAAATTATATGTGGAATAAGTACTAAAAATGTGGTATCATTTTTAATATAATGCCATTCCACCAAGTATGGACAGTGATCACCTTAAAATTGATAATGTATTCAGAATATTTAAAGCGAATAGAAAAATATTATGAATGTCTTATTGCTAAATCGTGTAGTTATAAATTTCTGATACGATATTTGAATAAGTGGTGGTTATTCGTTGAACTCTCAATGGACTACCAAAGTGGAGTTTTTGGTGTTGCATCTTTGTTCTTTCTGTTGTGGCTGATGTATAGTCTCTTAAATTCCAAGGCAAGTAGTAATATAATGAAGAAGACTTGTTGTTAAGGAAGCAGAGTGTAAACACCGCAACTACCCTTGGGAACAATAAAATCACGCTTCTGTTTACACTTCCTCCACTGTATCCGCATTCAGACTATATTCACATAGTCACTTGAACGTTAATATCAGAGCTTTTCCTTATAAAAACAATTTGGTTAGGTAATAGATATATTACGGTCTCGTAAATGTCATTCAATGTTCATTTAGTCTCTTCTGTCGTAAAATTCAAGAAAACGTTAAGTGGATACTGTATCGGTTACAAGCCACTTCTTTTTTTAAACTATTTTAAATATCACCAAATAAACTCATAAAATTTTATATATTTATTAATCACTACTGAATAATATAAAAGCTGAGAAACTCACCTGGTCGCGTATATATTTCGGCTTGTGAGGCGTCAAAATGTGAACTCCGACACCCCTGAGAATAGCAAATTTATATTCCTGATTTTCTTAGAGATAATGATCTCGAACTGAAAAATATAGTCAGGTTACAGCAGAACTAAATTTATTAGTGGATATGATAATGTGAAACAAGACAAAATACAGAATATTAATAATAAATCATTAAATTCATACAATTTTAATAATCATCTACAATAAGAAAAATATAGTTTTTACTAATTATCGTTTAGAGTTTAGAGTAATGATTGCAAAATCAGTTAGTTATTCATAATTTTTGAATAACACTATATATGTATATACGTAGATTGTAAAGGCTAAATATTATTTTTGTATATGAAAAGATTGGAAGTGATTGGCGGATTTTAGCCGCTTGGTAGCCATATGCTCCACAAAGGGAGCAGATGTGGTTAAAGAAGAAGGAAATAATATTAAGTTGATTATTAAATAAATTTATTCTCTTTGATTTTTACCTACCAATTTTCGATGTCTAGATTTTTTGGAAAATAAATTATAAAAACTAAATACACAAATGTATTAAACAAGATATGGTTTCATATCGTAAGCTGGAATCAAAACGAAATAGATATAACATAAAAAGTGACGTTGGTAATGTAGACATTAAATTTTAAAATTCTCAGCGGCAACTGTTTTCCATCCACCTGTCTATGGAATGTATCCAGCCGAGCACCTTATAATTTACATGCAAAAAATGTTCAACAACTCAATATTAAATAGATACACAGCTCGATTAGGTATACGTGAAGATAAAATCTCTCAAACAAACCTTAAATCCAGCTGATAATACTAACTCAACTGACAATTTACTATTTTTACTTTCTTTCAACAAAAAATAAACAACTGACAATAGCCCAAAGGCGTTCGAACGTTTTACGCAGTCTTTTGTTTGTTGTAAAGATTTTGTTCTAAATTTAAATGAGATAGGACGGTGAGTTGTATTTGAAATTGTCGAGAGTGATTCAGTTCTAAAATAAGTTTGACTGCAATACGAAGGTATGAAGAATTCAAATGTCTTCTTTTTTTTGAATTTTATCGTCGGTGTTACAAGATTTATCCAATTGAGTAGCTCTTCAAGGAAATGTCAATGCTCCTATTTACATCATTGTTGTTCTTTACTTATGGAAACTATTTAGCGAGAGGGGAAAATAAATATAGATTATAAAAAGCTACCTTTTTTTATCTAAAAATTGGTAAAAACTACCATTGGATGACTTTGATTTAGAATGTTTGATAATTGTAATAAATGTATTTAGGCTTTTAGTAATCTGATTTGAAAAAATGTGGCTGGTATAAAGTATTTGCCGCAATTAATAAACTCACTATTCAATATAAAAGCTAAGTTTGATCTGCTCCGATTTAAAATTATTCTATTAATTTTATACCATCAAAATAAAGTGTTATATAATCTTATATATAAAACCGAAACGGGAGATGTATGTATGTAATTCCCTTTTGCATTGTTGTTGCAAGTTCAAACAAACGAATTGATTTCGCTCGCGAAAGTTTCGACGGTAAATTTCTTTCGTTATCAAAGTGTGTGTAGAGACTCCAATTACTCGAGTATCGAGTAGTACATATATAAAACCGAAACGGCCTATGTATGCTGTGGGTCTGTAATTTCCTTTTGCATTATTGGTCATTAAGTTGCCATAAAATCGAATATGAAAGAAAATATGTTTGATTTTTTTATCGGCGAAGACATTTAGTCAAAATGTAATAAATTAGTCTTCTACTGAACTTTTCCCGGCTTTTATTAATATAATAATGTTTTTATTTACGTGAAGGTATTATTAGACATTTCTTTGACAGCAAATTAGATTATTTCCTTAAATTTGGACATTTTAATGGGCGAGAATGGGGCTGTCAATATATGAAAGGGGCTGTGAAATGTCAATGCCAGTCTGAAATTTTCATTTTAATTCCAATTTAATTGACCTAGACTTTTTAATTTTGAAAAAAGTTGATTCAACTTGGCCCGTCTGAATTTACGCGCCGAGGTGAACATAACCCCAAACTGGTCCGAGCGAAGCCGGGTTCAAACACTAGTATGTTATAAAATAACTTCTTTAATTGCACGTATTGTGTGACAAATAGTGACATGTATTTCGCTTCTTTCAGAAGCATTATTAGACCTACATACTATCGCACGGCTGTTTCACTAATAAGAGTGTTCAGTTATAAAGTAGGACCCTTACTTAACAGGGCTGATGATGCTTTTGAAAGACGCAACATACGTCACTATTTTTCATATAATAGTTGAATTAACAAAGTTACTTAAATAATTTGTATATAAAATGAACATCACAAAGTTACTGCTGAATTCATCGAAAGAATTATTATTAATATGTATGTAAATTATTAATAATAATACAAACAATGTTTTTATTTATAGTCGCTATGTTATCATTCCACGTGTTATTTTTTTACAAATGAAAATTTAATAATATAGATAGAATATGAAAAGATCAAGATAATGCTCAGTGGCCCAGTAAGAAAGCCAATACCAATGCATCGGTGCACTACTAACTGCAGTTCGGCGGTGTATGAAGTAGGGATTGTAATTTCGGAAGAATATGCCAAATCCCGGTAGAAAATATATAGATAAATAGGTTAATGAGAATGCCGATATTTCATCTCAAATGTAGTAAATTAAGTAAAGATAATAAAATGTATCGTTAAATTTAAATTAAAAAATATTTTTTAATGGGTTGGTTCATTGATGCTGGAATCAGATAAAATTTGTCGGATCTTTGTACTCATACATAACTCATTGGCAGTTGGAATAAGTTTCTAAGATTATTGGACGAATAGTTAATAAAAAATTGTGCGTTTTATTATATTGTAATGCCAAAATGACGATATTTTTCATTTTGATTACCGTTATTTCGGTACAGTCGTAATTAGGGTTTCGAATCCCGGGCCAAAATTTTGATCTCGGGATTTCGGGATTGTAATAAGTTGATCCTGGGATTCGTCCCAGGATTTGGAATATCTATAAAAAAATTAGCCATGTTAATTTATCATTAAAAATAGTTAGAAATAATTGTTACCATCTTTTTTATGAATATTATATTTCAGTTGTTTATCCATTATTGAAGAGCGTAACTAGTATCGGTTTCATTCGAATGCGATTGATGTGATGTTTTTATTGATGACAAATCCATTACCATCCAGGATATTGGAAACAATTTTAGAATGGTATGTATTTGGCACTCATTTAAACATTATTTATCACCTCCATATTTATGAGCTCCAGTTTTGTTACTTGATATTTTTCGTCCTCTAAATTTATTTCAACACAATATTTTATATTCGATACTGTTATGCATTGGCATAACGCAAATACTTTGTTTTAACGGTCATCCGGTGTTCCAAAGATGACACGTGCAAGTACACGTAATATTACGTTTTTTTTAAATCATAAATCGTTTATGCTTGATAAATAAATTAATTCCGAAAATTTCGGGACTATGTTTTCTAATCCCGAGATTCATCATGTCGTTACATTACTTTTAAAAGGTTCTAATTGACATTTTGCCCACTTTTTGACTTAATTCTAAGATTATCATTATTTCCATCATGAGATCTTTAAGATCATTACTTCTCAACAAGAGTTGTGAAAAAATATGCTTAAAATAAGTAATTTGAAGCATTTTTACTTGCTCATTGTTACAAGTGAATTTTAATCAATCGAAACTTCAAACGCTCATAGAAGAACCTTTTTAAAGAAAGGTGTCGATGTATTGAAAATCCCCGGGATCCTTGGACTTTGGGATCCGAGATCCCGGGATTGGAAACCCTAGTCGTAATAGTGGGATTCCGGTATCGGTAATATACCGATATTGCAATCCTTGGTGTGAACGCCGTGAGCAGGGCGCAGTAAAAGCTCGCGTCGGGCAGCTGTTTTGCTATAAATTCCAACGCCACTCTCTGTCATTGTTTTTTTTTCGTTTGTTCTTAGCAATATAATACGTCCGTGAAGATCCGAGTATATGCCAAGGAAAACGCTAATGTGCTGCTACTTATCAAAGGCAAAGACGGTGTCATATTTATTATGTGCAAAGTTTCATTATATTTTCCAACCATTTAAATTCGTATTATCGTACCGTGGCATTAGTTTTAAGACTGCACTCAAGGTTCATAGTTTTATTTATCAGTTATAACAATATACTACTTTTAATCTGTTCCCAAATACGTGTCTAACGGAATTAAAAATAAATTTCACATCAAAGCACTTATCTCTCAAAAACATGTGAAAGCGAAAAAATGTGTAATGGAGATGAAAAATAAATATAATTTGAATCTTTAAATAAGTTACGCATCATTCAAATTCATGTTTCGAATTTCTTTCAAATTGAAAACTATACCATAACCAAAAATTTGTTGTAGAGAAATCCTTCTTTTCAATGTCCCAATTTAATTCCATTCATTTAATTGACTTTGTTTATAAATTTCTAGAATCTGACACGCCCTACAATTAATTTTGACTTTTTTTTATCACAAATACATCAATAAGTTTATAGGGCTATAATTTTAGCCGAGTGGTAGTTTTAATGGCGGTGCTCACGGGTTTGAATGCCATACATTGTTTCTTCAGTCGATTAAAATATTTGTGTTCGTGACAATTTATACATGTTATTTCGAAAATTCCCTTCCATCCTTCAGATCCATTTAACGGTGTTAGCAAAGCGATTTAGTAACCACAAGTTTTGCCTTAGCCTTATACTTAAATCTTTACTCTCTTACAAAGAAAGGTAGAGTAACCCAGTAATAACTTGAGGTTAATTTCACAATGTCCTTATAATGTAGAAGATTGTGGATAGAATTACTGTCGTAACTATGAACAATTTTCGATAAATTTCATAAAATATGTTTCTATTATATAATATTACTAGCTATACCCTGCGCGCGTTGCTTCGCCAGCAATTGTAGGGGGGATTGAGCGGGGGTGGGGGGTGGGGATGGGGTGTACGCCAGAAAGTTTCGCGGAAGTGTACTCGAGAAATTTGTAAAAAATCGATATCAATTTTTGGGGGAGAGGGGTGTTGTTTGGCGGGGTGGGGTTTGGGGGGCGTATGGGGGAGGTATGCCAGAAACCTTCGAAGGAGTGAACTTGAAAAATTCATAAAGTTAAAAAAAAAATGGAGGCTGGAGGTTGGGGGGTGGTTGGGGGGAGGGGTTGGTAAGCCAGAAACCATTGCGGGAGTGTACTCAATAAATTTGTAAAGTTTCACATCGATCGGTCGAGCGGTTTAGTAGTCCATAGCGGAAATACAGACAGACAAACATTCATTTTTATATATATAGATTACGTAAAACTTTGAACGACTGTTTATTTTCATAGTTGAGTCGTGTTTGCGAATAATCTAAGAAATTATTACATGTGTCGGAATCGTTAAAAAAGTGGACTGCAAACAGTGTTTAAGGCCAACGTAGTTTGATTGAAATCTTCAAATAAAAATAGCACCAAACAAGAAATATTTTAAATGTGAGGTAATATTGCAAAAATAAAAACAAGCATGCAAGAAAACGTTAAACTTAGGCAGCCTTAGATGTCTTGTTTGAATAGCTGTGACCAAAACAATTAAATATTTTAGAACTCACCCCCAACTGGGATTGTGGTATTTTTTTGGAATAATTTTGCATAATTTATAAAAAAAAATATATATTTATCTCGAGTAGAATAAAAAGAATTTTTTTACACCTCAATAGAGCTTTTTATACACCTTAGATAAGAAAACCTATATTTGAACCTTTATAGTATCGAAAGTTAAACTATCCACGCTTCAGTATAAAGAAAATTTCAACACAATAGATGATTTTATCAAATGTATTAACAAAATTTATATATATGCAAAATCATTCACATGCCATTCACGCAAAGCATTCCGTTTTCAGAATGACAGTATATTGCATTTTGGAAAGTTCTGTTATGATAGATCCCATATTACATATTTGAAGTAGCACTGAATAAAAAAAAAACAAACAATTGTCTGTCAGTCAGCGTGTCTTTCATTTGTGATATCGTTATTAATTACGTCTAGTTTAAACTGATTATCTGTCATGATATTAAATGATAAACAATCACTAATTAACATGGCAGACAGCGAAAGTTGTTTATATAGCATAGCGACTCTTTAGGACCATCTATGACGAAAAAAAATATTCACTGCATTCAAAAACTATTATCTTATAGGCTTCTAAAATAATTTAATCATCTAAGATTTTAAAGTATCTGAAATAGGGATAGTTTTACAGTACTCAGAAAAAAAATCTACATGAAATAGAAGAAATCACTTGTAATGCCCAGTATGTGTTATTAGTATAACATTGCTACCTTTTTGGTTCCGAATTCCGTGCTTCCGGTTTGTGATGTAAAATAATTCTTCTGAATTAGTCAAACGTTTATCGATATTTTCAACCTGTTATAAACATCCACAGCAAGCAACTATGTAGTTAACAAATTCAATTCTCAAGCGTTTAACCTAGCCATCCCGAACAGTATAGATTTTGTCCCAACAGCTGCTTTACCTTAAATATCTATCTTAATACTATTGATACGATGTCTAAACTTTTGGTATTCTTAAATCATAGTTTTTTACACCTTTTGCAGTAATAAAATATAATATGTATTGGCTAGTTGCGCCGTAGTCGATTAAAAAAGAGAAGAAGTCGGAATTTTTCAGTCTAATTGTCAACATTTGCTGGGAAGTGCTAACATAAAATTTCACACCCATAAGCGATAAGAGAACGTGACCGTAGTGAGTCATAGATAACACGGACGGAGTGTTTCATATCTGGCAACAATTAAAGGCGATAAGATAAGAGATAAGGTGACTTCGTGCACGGCTTTTGGCTTGTTAGTCCGCCATAGCCGTTGGAGTGGAAACGTCGTCGTTATCATGCGCGACTTAAATATGAATAATTATAGGAAAAATAGGGATTTTTATATGTCTTTCTTTTCAGTAAGATGTATAAATATACGTCAAAGCATAATAAATCATTTTTTTAATGCATTCTATAAGGCTAAAACACTGGGGTCAAATTTTACCCACCTTCGGCCTGAGAGTCATTTTTCAAGGATAGTCCTCCGAAGGTTTTAAAGTGACGCTTCTAAAAATATTATTCAAGCGACTGATTCAAAATTATAAGTCACAATATAATAATAAGAAATTACACAAGAAGTTTTATTCTCAAATTCTCTTAAAAAATATACACGAATATAATAAAATCCTAAATAAAAACTCGAGCTGCCTTTTATTATATTGCTAATGTTATTCAAATCTAACAAACATTCACACTTATATCGTGACAGTAGGTATTTTTTCAAAATAAATCCGCAAACGTCAGTTAACTGTCATTTTCACCCACGTAAAATAGATTCGCAAGCAAGGTTACCAAACATTTTAATCTTCCCGACCAACGATGAGGCAGAAATATAGATATTTATCAGATATCGCTGATAAATTAAACAAAAAATGCTCACACTGGATTGGCATATAATGGGTGACATGTTAAATCTAAATATTTTTGCAAAATTTAAAGGGTTTTCTATACATGTGTGTAGAATCTTGGGTAAAAAAAATATGGAAATAGGTTTGTCCAAGTTTAGCAAATGAATTAAAACTAATTTATGCCACGGCTTCCACGATTCCACCAAAAAACCAAATAAGTCTGTAATATATCATGTAAAAGATAATGAAAGATACTTGACCCCTAAATATGAAAATATAATTAATATCTAATATTATTACAATTGACAATCATACATTTTTTATCTTGGCTTTTTTCACAATTGATTTTTGTTGTTTATGTTCATTAAGACTACAATATCACGATTTGCTATTTTATTCGGCCATTAATCCACATTTTCATATGAATCCGATATACGTCTTATATTTCTAACTCTTATGTCTTTCTACGTCCAAAACATGTGGTAACCCTATTCCCACCTATAGTATACAGAAATAGGAACATGCAATTTCATAGAGTGGGTAGTTCAATAATGTTTTCAATAGACTTCTCATGCACATGAGGCAAAATGACTGCTTCTAATTAGCAGATAATTAAACAAATGGGGCGACGGGCAATTACACTTCGTTTGCAATTAAACCGCCCGGCGGCGGTGTTTGCAACTACTTCATAAATCATTAATTAGAGACTATTAAATTTGCAAGTCCACATAGTGGATGATATTACTTCAAACATAATATTACATTGGAACAGATTTTGTGACTTTCATCATTGTTGTATAGTATAATCGAAGAAATATATGACGTTGTCTATAGTTAGAATTGAATCGATTTCAATGCGGAAAGCATGTGTAGTTTTACGATCTTTATTATATTATGTAACATATACATCATTGTAGTATTAAAATACCTCGGCTAAAAACAATCTTTTGATTTTCAGATCAGTCTCTCAGTATAATTTTATTATTAAAATATAATGAACCGAAAGGTAATTTTACATTTTAAATTATGGTTAAGAAAAAAAATATGTCCGGTCCAGTAACGGCTGGTGACGGGGTGCTGGGGTGTGCAAAAGGAAGATTCAACTATTTTTCCGTACTACGGAAGAGAAACAGTTGGTATTGCGAACATCTGAATTGAAAGTCCATATATGAAAAATCCAATGAATAGGAAAGAACTCTTGCAAAAATGGTTGAATCTTCCTTTGCACTGTCACCAGCCGTCACGATTCCCGGTACCAGAGGATTTTTTCAATCACTGGTCTGTCCCAAAAAAAAAAAAAAGAGCGACGCATAGTCCTCGTATTATCCTTTCCATCCATACTCTCTTCGAAAAAAAAGAGAGGTTGAGCAACTGAGTAACAAGCAGTTCTAGTAGAAAAAAAAAAGCAAAAATGTTGAGATAAACGCCGTGAGGAGTCAATATGTTCCAAGTGGACATGGTTTAAAAAAAAAACTAATTTCTGGTGTCATTTGTGTATACTTACGCCATCCTGCTGTCTTGTGAAATAATATGTTGTTCATTTGATAATATCTGTTAAATTGTGTAATATTTCTGCTACATTTGCTTTAGATTAAAAATATATTATTTCGTTAGTGTTAACTCACAAAGTTATTTAATTTAATAAAACAAATACGTTAATATTTTAAACCATTTTTTATTTCAATGCATATTCATTTTAATATTCAACATATCATTTTACACATAGTTCAAATTACCGTTGAATCTAGAACAGTATTGAGGAAAAACACAGATATTGATAATATTAATTTATGAATAACCTCATATTATAAAAAAAGAAAGTATGCCATTTTAGTTCAGTGATAAAAGCATCATTTAAAAAGTACTTGAACATGAGTATCTGGGAAAGCTATGTATAACATTACAAAAACTGATATTTTAAAAAATAATCTTTCTCCAATTTATTTAATCTTGAAATTATTATAATTTATAAAACACATATAATTATTATTCATCTAGAGTATTATCATCAATAATCAACAAAAGCACCATTAAATTTACAGTGAACACTCAGGCATTATTTTTAAATTTAATTATGTTTATTAGTATCTTTGGAACCAAATAAAATACTATTTATAACTGAATAAGTTTTGAAAATAATTCGTATTTGTCATGACATTTTTTATGGGTTTAAAAAATTCATCTGTGTTTTTCCCTTAAAACTCTAACTTAAATATAACTACGTATTTAATACCTTATTATTTAATAATCTACCTAAAAATCGGTACGAATAATAATTAAGGTAAAATTTTCTGGTACTATTCTTTATACAGTAGTTTATTTACACTAAATTTTACTAATATATACACCAGGTATTCATTAATATATTGTCTTTTTATATAATATTACTATCACGGGTATCAATTTTCTAACGAAATTAGTACTTCGAAGCGTCACACTGGAACAATTTTCGATCTTCACAGCTAGAGTGTTTTTGTTCGTTTTATTTTTGTGTTTATTGCACGCAATTCTTGTCGCCATCTTGGTGTAGGTTGTCATGGAAACTCTGGGCATGTATTGACCCAATAAAATGAAACATTTCATACGAAAATCGCATTCACAATATTTACAAATATATTGTAATTTACACTTGTCTTATTGTCACTATATTCGTTTGCTTGTATATGTTTTATTTAAATTGTTTATTTTTAACTCTGGAAGGACTCACAATTCACTCATTTAAACGCTCAAATTTTGAATTATCTAACATAACGCAAACTTAGTTAGGCTCAGAACCAGTAGAGATCTTTTGATGTTTCTTGTACTTGGGCTTCCAATCCTGAAACAAAGAAAAGGGGAAAAATTAATATACTGAATGTTTTTCACCATATTTAAAAATCGTTCATGAAATAAAACATTCATTACATCTTGCTTTACTGATAAAACGTTTTTTATCATATACATTCTCTTTTGCGAAGACATTAAAAACCGTTTATACATAATACACAATAAACACCTTATCTTTTTAAAATACACTGTAAAATAGTTTGTATTTGTAATATATTTATGATCAAATCATCATAATCTTTTATATCGCGTGATAATTAGCCTAAAACAATATTATAAAAGCTATTTTAAAGTCGAGTATTAACATGAAATATTTTATCATTTTTAGTGTCCCCGTGTTGATAATAAGAGTGCTTAGTTTTTACTATGGTATGAACAGAAAAATATGTTGCGTTGCAAAAGTTATTCAATATTAGGGTTAATGTAATAATGTCAAACAATACTTAATGAAAACGTATGACTATAATAAACTAATATTGTCTATAGCTCTGGCACATGAAGAATGCAAAATTTTCGTATAGCTGAAATTCATAGCTACTTTTTTATCTTATTGTAACAGATTATTAACAATTGAATGTCATGTTAATCGATAAGTTGTTTATTATTTGCAAAGCTTATACGATGATACGCTATTTTAAAAATATTACAAACTGTATATTGATTGAAATTCACGTTTATACCCTGTAAACTTTCCCGTTTTTCCTATTTTACCTTACAGTAGATTATATACGAGGAAAATGTGTTTAGAAAATCAAGGATAAAGGTAACAATAGTACAATAACTCTACCAAATAGTGTATGTTAGTTTTACGAATATACATTCATAGATAGCAAGTAATATACAGCGTGTAATCTCCACTACAATATGTATTTTATTATAACTATTAGAATTATTATGTATTTGATTTTACGGATATTTAAGTATGAAAAAATGCATTGAAACGCTCATATTATAATATGTACATTATTCAACGTATGTTTAATACATATACTGAATAACGACAGTAGTATAGGATTCGTGATAATAAATGTTTGCAGCAGTCAAGGGAAGATTACAATATGTCAACCCTCCAAGCCAAATTCCACAGAATGTTCCAGAATTATCGAAAATTCCGATAGTATTTCCTATAAAAAAATGAAACAGATCGTTTTATTCATATTCACTATTTGGTGTAATTCCGTGACAAATTTATTCGCATTATTAATTATTTTATGATAATATTATTTTAAAGATTTTATTGAACTATTTATTATATTTTTAAATACATGTCACCTATCATTACGATGTATACACATTTTCTACTTATGTATATGTATAGGTACAAACTACATAGATAATCATAGATTCCTATTTTGTACGAACACGACGGAATAAATAAATTCGAAGGATACACTTAATAATATTATCACAAATTAAGTGTTATCATTAAAGCAGACATAGAACAAACAGTAACTAAGACGTGAATCGAATACTTTGAGTCTATCGCCTTCTCCGATTCATATCACTACCTATTGAAACAAATGGCTCGCATTTCACTCTTAAATGGATTTATAACCACCCCCTATTTCACTGACTGCTTCGATTTAAAAAAAAGTTTGGGTAGTCAGAGATCGATTCTCACAAGATTCTCTGCGAGTCATTTGTTTCATACTACTGAAATTCGAATGATAAATTCGCCACGGAAATGTAGCTTTATTTCGATGACCGGATACATGATTTCCAGGGGCTCCTATTGGCGGTCTTTCTGTATGTCTATGTACGCATGGTTGTCATTGTTATTTGCACGATTAAATGAAAAAAATATATTATATAATGTATACAATTGATAATAAGTACATATTGTCAAAAATAATTATCACCAATTACTTTCAACAACTAGTTGACACGTAAAATAATGTTTGCTCGCAATAAAAAATTAGCACGCGATGAAAAATGACCGACATATTTTTAACGAAATATTTTGAAAGATATTTGGTCGTATTATGGTAATTTACCTATTTGATTACCCAAGCATTGTTGAATATTTTTAAAGCTTTATGGTTAAACGTGACATTAGTAAAAAACAACAAAATTAGTATAAAATACCATACTTATTCTTGTCAAATACACACGTAAAATAGCCGATTTTTTCTACTTTACCTTTACTAGGAATTTCGTTCGAGCACTAAGGATATTTTTCTATTTTTGAAATATTTTATCAGAAGTACACATGCTATGCTTGAATAGGCAAATTTTACAGTATTCATGTATTACATGAGGCATAAATTTAACTATAGGATAAAATAACGTTTCCCGTATAAATTGTAGATAGTTTAGTGGATTTTGGTACTACTATATTACGAAACAAAAATAATAATAAATCAATATTGAAGTATTCTCATTTATTTGTTGTCCTTTATAATAACCGACCATATTACTGGAAGGTAGATAGATTCTGAACTTTATTTATTGTTATATGAATATCATTGAATACGGCATGCTGAGATTTGTGATTTTTATGTCTTTACAATATGTGTAAGAATGTTTCATGTTTCTATTGTCGTGCATATAAGTACCGTTCTTTGATGATGAAAATATAATAATAAATTATAGAAATACATTGAAATTCTATGAGAATATTATTCCTGTCCGGCTCACTGGGGGACGTTGTCATTGAATATTCTAATATGTAATATATGACAAAGACACAGGTTATTGAAATATTATTGCATCCCTACGGCAACATGCCCTCTCTCAGTCCGGAGTCACAGGGAGGGTTTTGGACAGGTTATTTATGACTGAGGGGTGACCACCGTTCCGTTATTAATTTAAGAGCGGCGACTCTCCACTCCAGGGCTACCTGAGGGTCAGAGGAAAAACCGCTCGCAGATATTTCAGCCCCGTCGAATTTTCACAGGAAAATAAATGACAATTAAAATTCAAAAAAATCGTTAACATATATTAAAATGTGTCTAATTGTTATTTTTGCCTAAATGATCTTTTGGTCGGAAAAGCTTATATTTACCGCATTCTATCATATATATGAATTTCAGAATTTTTTATCGTTGAATAATGAAGTAAGCAGAATTCCGGAGTTGCACTGCATCTGCACACTTATTTACTAAATTTATTACTGAGATCTTTAAGATCATTATTTCTCAGCAAGAGTTGTGAAAAAATATGCTTAAAATAAGTAATTTGAAACATTTTTACTTGCTCATTGTTATAAGTGAATTTTAATCAATCGTAACTTCAAACGCTCATATCTCAAAACAGTTGTAAGAGCAGTTATAACCTTTTCAAAGTAAGGTATCGATATAGTTAATATGTGTATTATAAAGCAGTTAATTAATATGTGTGTCAGACCAGTTTATTTCATATTTATCTATAAAAACGTTCATATATTTCTTTTTGTATTATTTAAATTAAAAATAAGCAGCGATATTCCGTTGACGATACGCTCGTGGAGTTGGTCAGAAGGGCCGTGCGGAGGAGACAGCCTTTGTAAAACTCATCATAGAGGTAACACAGAGGAATGCTCATGAATGATGAGTAAGCTCGGTCTGAGTTTTAATTAAAGACCAACTTACGATTACATTATTTGAAAAAGTAAAACCAATTTTTAATTTAACTTTTCTTCGTATCCTGATATTTCAATTCAAACCAAGATGTTTTCACAAAGCTTAATTACTTTTCAGTCACTGCAAACAAATGATTCATAAATATCATACGATATGGGTGGGCAGCACGTCCAACGAAACAAATTGCCGGAATTTCAAACTAAATAAATAAGCATTCTTATATATGTTACAGTGAAACTGTATTCTCAGTGAAAATGTATCAAGTAATAGATTTGTATGACAACATGATTTCACTGGTCACGATCATTGAAATTATTGGCCCAAGTCGATGATTTGTCGGCCTAAAATTTTGGTTTGTTTCAATGAAACAAAATCAGCAAGTAGTAGTTTCATAGAAAGAGAACCAAAGAAAAACACAGACTAACATTGGGCTGAAGGTAGGGCGGTCAAATTTAATTTCAATGACAGCTTGGAGAAGAATATATTTTCACTGAGAATACAGTTTCACTGTAACATATATATAGTGAACAATTTTATCGCAATCAAATTTTGATAGGATGTGACCAAAAAACATGTTTTATCTCATTCAGTGCCATTTTCTTGACCACTGCCTTTAAAGATTTGGAGCTTGGACTGGTTTACCTTTCTATACAACATTTCCGTTAAAAATGCATGTTTTTACTATCTTCCCCGCAAGTTTGCGGTAAAAACAACTAACAGGGACAATTACAAAATATGAGAAAACCATTTCCAAAGTATACCATTTTAGTGCGATTGATTTAGAGAGATTTACCAAACCAATTTCAATAATTTACAATCGAATACTGTAATATTTTTAACAGAGTTTTAAGCCACTTTAATGGGTTCTTACACCTAATACATATTTTATTTCAAGCCAACCCATGGTTAGTTTTCTGCATGCGAATAAGAATCTACCAACAGTAATAATGAAATGTCATAATAGTGTATAATTACATAATTATGGGTCATTAATATAATTATGGGTCATTAATATAATTATCGGTCATTAATTATGGGTCATTAATTATGGTTCATTAATTATGTGTCATTAATATATGAGCAATTACCTATCGCTAATAGATGCAAGATACAAAAATAGCACAAATATTTTTTTTGCCATCCATTTTAATTAAATTATTGCATTCAGGATACCCTCTAATTCTTAATTTAAAATCATAATTTTCTTAAAATATGTCGTAGCTAACCGTCAGATTTTCTCAAGCCTAATTCCATATATTCTTACTGTTTTCGAAAAAATAAAGGTTGAGCAACTGAGAAATCAGTATTTCTCGTAAACAAGATTAGGTGGAGGTAAGTTCTAATCCATTAAATGCATTATGTTTCTTACAGGCAGTGGATATGATATCAATTCCTGTGGTCTAGTGGCAAGAGCTTTGCCCTTGTGATGAGGTAGGTCCGGGTTCAATTCCCGGCAAGGTCAGATTTTTTCAATTGATAAAGAGATCTTGAGTATGTAATTTTTCATTAAGTTTATCTCATATGACTTTCAAAATTAAAAATTGCGCATTGGCATTAGCTGTAATACCAAATATTTTTTTCTTTTAAATTTTAAATAAAAATAAAATGATTGTAATAAGAGATTTCGAGCAAATGTCTATGCTATAATTAAAACTGTAATTTTAAGGAAACGCGTGTCACACCTACTTACAAATTGACTGGAGAAGCAAAGTTAATAATTTTAAGCATGTTCTGAATACCCCTTAATTTCTATGAATATTGAAGAAGGCGTGGGCTTTAACGAATCCCCTAAATTGTAATTAATATTTTAAGCTTCGGCTCCGGGCTAAAATTTAAAATACTTTTGAAAGTTGAGTTATTTTACAGCAAGGCATAAGTATTATTTCGTAGAAATTTTCTACCATAACGCACTCAGAACTTTCCCTGAGATCTAAATTTACTGATATCCAAAAACAAACTTTCCTGGAGAAGCACTTCCGGGTGCGTTCACTTTGATGGGGATCGGGCGTGGTCGTGGGGGGGAAACGGGGCGCAAAAAGTGTAGGCTATATAATATCAGGGACTGGAAGGGACGATTTACTAGGTGGAATGTCAAATAGGCGGCCAAGAGGAAACATTATACCCGAGGGGTGAGATCTCCGGACGTACAATTTTAGTTGTTTGCGTCTAGCACGGCCATTGTTTCAAACGCAATGTATTATAGGATATTACCATGCGATAAACATGGGAATGGTATTGGGAATTGCTGAAATAAATAATTGTCATTTAAAAGGTAATTATAAAATTAAATTATTAACCATGTCAAAAAATAAATTATCTATGCAAAATAAGCTTAAAATAAGATGAAATACAACAGGTCGCGTTAGTTGTTATTCCATCAGTATCTGTTATGTATAACTATTAATTGAGCTCGACTGAAGGTGCTTGATGAGATATCAATATCAAGTTTTGATCGTTTGTATTTTGTATTTTTTCATAGGTTAGTATTCATTTCAGTACTGGTGATGATGGTAAAACTTTTACCATGCCACATTTAAAGTACCTGATAGTTGTTGATTTACCCACACAATTAATTTAAACTTACTAACATAGACACATTCAATGATGACAATTAAACTTAATGACCTACTTTTATTCTTATATATAAACGTTATGAACTATTTATTTCGCGTCATTTCAAGTTCATGTGTACTCTTGAAATGCCCTAAGATGGCGAAAGGCGAAATCTGGGTCGTCAGCGACAAAACTCGTAAATAAATTAATTGAAAAGCAAAACAATTGGAAGCTTCCATGAGTCAAATTAAATCCTACAATTGAAAATTATTTTGGCAGAACTTGTCGTAATGCATTGAGATTTTCTTGGGAAATATTGTTTTATAATAGTGTTGTTGTTCTCGACAGCTGTTTCTGCATCTACAGTTTACGTCTGAGGAAATATGATGATTATATTTATCAACATATTTATGTCGTAATAATTATTAAACTAAATGCATTTGTATGTGTATCATATTATTAGGTCATGCATTTGAATCAATTCTTTTTATAATATCAAACCCATTTCTGAATACAATCGATGATTTCGACTGAAGCTGCTTGGTAGAATTTCAATATACAATTTGAATATTTTGAAATTGGTTCTCTTCTATAAGTTTTTTTTCAAGCTTTCTTTGGGTTTCACCTTTCGACATCTTCAAGCATTTAAAGTGCTTTAATGAACTAGAAATGCCGCGTAGTTAATAGTTTATATCGCTTATATAAGAATAAAAGTTAGTTACTGGGTTTGTTTGTTAGTATCACAATCTGAATGAATAAGTGGATATATTTTGATGTTAACGAGTTTCAATAACTTCGGTCAGTAATTCTAAGATTAAATAACAATTATAAGGTATTTAAAGTTAGCGATAAAACTCATGGAAAAGTACAAAATTTAAAAAATTAACATTTTACTATTGAATGCGTTCATAGATTTCTCATTGTTCTTTGATTCCAACTGTATTTTTGCTAAATGGAGGCTAAGGAATAAATAAAGACATTAAAATATTATATATACACATTATATTTTCTACCATTTGCAGATATAAATAATATGTATTGTATTTCAATTCGTATCGACCATACGATTGAGATAAGCAATCGAAGCCGTCCAAACGATAGCATCTCGCGTCGGATATTTGGAAAAAGCAAATCGATCAAGCGTTCACAATGGGGCATATGGATTGACACGGAAGAGTTTCGCAAGTGGCTGAAAGCGGATTGGCCTATTGATAAAACAATTTACTGTTTTATCAAGAGGTCGCTGCTCGGGAAGGTGAAAAGAGTGACGGGCAAGGGTTGCCATCTATATAGTCGAAGGGGAGTGAAAAACAACCAATGGCAGCGGAGATAGCGCCGGTGTATGCGCCGTCAATCATCGACGATGTAGAAAATTAACATAGATTTTCCCAAAAGAGTTTATAACGCTTTACGACTTACATACGAAAACTCGCATCGAATTAAATTGAATTCTATATAAATTTCATGCAATTATTTATTTATTTATTTATTGGCAAAAAAACTATTTAAAATACACGGCATTACAGCAAGCGCCAATGCGCCATGCATTTGAGAAATTAATAAAGATTACATAAAATATTACACAAAAATAAGAAACAGAACAGAAACATATTATTTACATAAGAAAACATAATTTTTAAACAAAGCATCAAGTTCACTGCCGAAGATGTCAACATCAACAGGCAGCGCATTTATCAGCCGAATAGCCCTTGCAACTGGAGATTCAAAAGACCTACGTGACAAACAAGTTTTGACAAAGAAAATTGATTTGTCTTTGTTACGACCACGTAGGTAAAAGCTGGGAGCATGCAAATTTAAATTTTCAAGGATGTCAGGGTTATCAACTTGGCCCCGAAGAAGAAGAGAAAAATGTTTTAATATTGAAATTAGTCTTCGAGCTTCAAGTGAGTGAAATGTGGATGTATTATAAACATAGAACTTTTGATACAAATTTAAACCAGTTATGATGCAAATTTGAATCGTTTGAATTTTGTACTTTGTCACTAACGACCTGAATTTCGTCTTTATCATCTTCAGTCATTTCAAATGCGCGGATGTACATGAACTAACGTATAGTAAAAATTTAGTATCGTTTATATGCAAAAATAATCATCACTAAGATAAATTGCTATTAACGCAATCTATATGAATTAGCGAATTTTTTGATGTAAATGAGTTTCAATGAATTAGATGGGTTTGTTTGTAATTATCGGGATTTTAAATGTAGTATCGCAAATATCAATTACCGGATAATAACATAGGAATATCGAAAAATAAATCTAGGGTTTTATACGACGTATTATTATTGAATTGATTGATTTCAAGTGTTTGAGTTTATAATTAATGATTTGATATTGAAAATCCACCAATCACCTACAGTATTAATTAATCAGTTATGATGCATTCAGTACAAGTCGTTTTCATATGCAAATGGATTCTGATAACAATGAATGGGATTTAAGGATATTAAATTAAAAATATATATTAGCATCACAGCATTTGATATGAATCATATGATGAAGTTATAATTTATTTTGTAATATAAGCCTATATGTTTAAAATCTGAAAATAGTAATATAATACATATGGGAACACTTGATATTTTCATTTAGTTATATAACATTCACCATGGCGACGTGATTATTTAAAAAAAATGCCAACGTGATGTGTGGTTTTTAAATTACAACGTGTCAATAGAACAACTAGACACAAATCAGTCGAAAGATTTTAAATTGTTAATGTTAAAATCAGACTTTCTGAAAATTTCCTTCTATAAAAAATGTACCACTATTTTTTATTATAATTTCTATTTATTTATAATACAATTCTTTTATTTAAAAAACTGTTTTGTTGCATATGAATGCCTAATAATAGCTTCACCTACGGTTATGAACTGTATAAAACACATACGCAGGTAAAACAATACCATTTACTTTTTCATTATTGTTTTGTATGGCCCCATAAAAGCTAAGGTATTATTTAAATTCAGTTTTGAATTTAAAAACGCAAAAGGTATTTCAATTGCATAATAAAGGAATAATATTTTTATGATCTTAGTATTCATACTCCAAAATACAATCGAAACAAAATATTATTTTCACATTGATTAGTTGTTAAGATAAGCAAATTCTCTTTTAATACTTATTATAATTCCGAAAAGTAATGCCAACGTAAATATAATTTTTTATATAACTTCCACAATATGAAGCTAATTTAGTTGATGTTAATAAAGTTTTTCTTATATGGTTTACTATATCATGAAATCAAGCTACCGGAGTGTGAAAATAAGTATTTAGATTGTATCTGCACATTGCAGCCTTCCAAAAATCATAAAAAATAATTAACGCTTAACAATTAAACAAACGCCACAATGAATTTATGAGAGTAAACACTAAATCAAATGAATAATCATAAACAATAGAGTGGAGGTTTGCTTTTGTTTGTCTATTTTGTAGGCAATTTATATTCATGCTGCCTAAACTATAATACTCCCATACATAAGATAATTACTGAATATTATGGCCCATTTTCTTTTTATATGAACTGGGTATACAAACATTAAAAATGTGAAAATATTTATTTTAATCGGTAACTACTCCATTGTCGCTCGCAAAGATGGTCTTATATTATATATTTAATTATAACTTGTTACAACTTATATAATATCAGTTGCTCTAAATCTTCTTCAAGAAAGAGTAAGGTTCGGATCATATTGCTAGGAACTCAACAGGATCAAACTAATCGCTTTTCCAGGAAATTTTCTTATGTTATGATTATATATTACTAGTATTGCTACCCGGTGTCGCTCGGACTAAGCGACCAATAATTATTTAATGTTATATCATTCGACATAATTATATCACAAAATCTAACATCCAAAATAGGGTTAAAATAAAATCAAAAACTTTATTTAATTTAATTCTCGCCCATTAAAATGTCCAAATTCAAGGAAAAGATCTAATTTGCTGTCAAATAATACCTTCACGTAAATAATAAACATTTTTATATTAATAAAAGCCGGGGAAAAGTTGGTAGAAGACTAATTTATTACATTTTGACTAAATGTCTTCGCCGATAAAAATTCAAACATATTTTCTTTCAACTTCGTTTTTATGGCAACTTGCAACAACAATGCAAAAGGGAATTACAGACCCACATACATACATACGCCGTTTCGGTTTTATATATATAAGATATTACATTGTAGAAATACGCTAAATAAATATCTTCTAAGGAAAATGATTTTCGTTTTAATCTAATAAGGGAAGTAATAAGTAAATATCTAAATCTAAACCATTAACTCTCATATACTGTGGTTTACAAAAATTAATGTTATTTAAAGATTTTACAACAAAAGCATGATATTGTGTAAACTAGGTTGATGTGAAAATGTATTATTTTGATTTAATGTCTCGGTTGAATTTGACTGCTTTTTCTCATTCTTTCCTAATATTTAGCTATAGAATTTATCAAAAGTAAGGTAAGTTGGTGATATGTTCATAGGTACTAAGTACTTTTATTTCTGAAGCAGCGTACTAAATGTAGACTTTTTACAGCCGTCCAGTTCTTCTATATTTTCCGTCTAATAACTCGTATCGCTAGTAATATGTGTTCAAATGGATGTTTAGGTATAACATTAGAGTAAAGGAATGTCACAGCTTCCCAATTTCCCAAGTGACAGTAAAAAGTGATGACGAGATTAACAAAAGTGGTATTCTCTCATACAAGACTTATACAGATTGATTGATTTTACGGTGAATTGAAACGAAATCCGGTTGATCTCTTTTCTGAAAATATCAAAACTCCAGTTTTTTCTAGAAACTTAAGATCGATGGATCACTAAAGATTTTTTAATAACTCTACCAAAATACTGTCTAGTCACTAAATCATGCAATTTGCAATTATTTGAACTTCGAACTTAGAGTTTCGAAACTCTATATATTACACAAATTCTGCTGTAGATGAAGCAAATATATACATAGACACAACTTGTAAATCTTTGAGTCTATTAAATTTCAGCGGACTTTGCGCCATTGATTATGATATAAAGAATTCGAAATGGCAGATGGTGTATGAAAATCTTAATTTGTTATTAACATTGATGTACCAACGTATTCAGTAAATGATTTAGAATTTAGACTGAAGGTGCATGACGGATTGTTTGAGTTTTTTTACAATTCCATGAGCTCTTCTTCAAGTTTATCCGTGAACATGACATAGTTGTATCGCTGGTGACAATAATCATGAAAATGTGCGAAATTCAAACGAATCAAAATGTTTACTTTAATTTTTATGCAATGGCCAAAAAGTAGCACTCAAATTATTGATTGAATTGGCATTTAATTGGTAGAACTCCTTTTTAACTCTGTGAAAAAATAGCAATGTATTTTAGTTCTACAGCTTACGCCATCGTCAGAACTACAGGAGACCGTAAGCCGAAATAGCTTTCATCTATATATTTTATAATTTCTGTCAAATAAAATACATTACTATTTTTGCACTGTGTAACACTCAAATTGGTGACTATTGTTTTTTTTTAATTTTGTTTATTGAATAATATTCACGCTTAGTTTGTTGTAAGTTTTGAGAAGCACTACACTTTATCTACTTTAGTATATTGTACAAACGTATACAAGCGAGATACAGGGGGAATGAAAGTGTGTTGGATTGTTGATTGTGTGGCGGTGCGCGTGTGTGTGTAAACGTAGACGGGAAGGGGGGGAGTGGTCAGCCTTGCGCTGATTGGCTGACCGCGCGATCGATCGCCGGCCGCCTGTTTGAAAATGAAACTCATAAAAAAACATTTAATCGCAGCGTTTACGCGGGAAGAATGGTTCCATTAGCGATTCCGTGAAGTCTGTAACCATGTTTGTGAACGGCGCTGTTTGATATTTATAACAGAACGAGAAAATAAACTTACTCTGGACACGATTTTCCCGGCGATTTTTTTCCGATTCACTTTTTGCAAAGATTTAATCGGTAGTATTCGCTGTAACCGCAACTTGGGTTATCTCACAATAATTTTTGAATTCTTTAAATCTCAAAGATAATGAATATGTAAGGCTTTGATAACATATATAAACTTTATTTCACATTTCTAGATCCGGCACTTTGCATGAATTGTAAAAATGTACTAGTACTTAGATACAAATCTTAAATTTTAATTCCTACTAATCTACACCAATGCGAAAAAAATTCTGTGAATAATAATGTGTATTAAAAATAAATTGTTTTTCTTTTGAAAAAATCAATATTAATGCTAAAAACATATTTGTAACATAACAATTCTTGCGTGTAGACTGTAAAGCAGCCACCAACAGTTTGATAGAAAATTATTTATATTTTGAAAATTTTTAAGTTAATTTGTCAACAAAGATTCAAAACAAATATTTAGTGTTGAATTAGTACTTATAGTAAATTGAAAAACATGTTTAGGACTCCATATGACATACCTCAAACACACAAGACTCAAAACAAAAATTTTGGGCAGCCGTAAGTCATTTGCGTGAGAGTTTATGTGTACGATGCGGCCATAGGACAATTTTCCGTGAAAACCACTGCTGTAGAGCCTTAAAGCTCAAAGGAATATTGAAAAGTAAAAAACTTTGTAGAGTGCCAAAAAACGCTGTTGCGGTTTGTCATCACATCACATTTGTAATTTAATAAGAAACTCTTAGTTACGCCACTGCGTATCACGACTATTTAATGAATAGTAGAATGAAATTATTTGCTTTGTGGAGACAAGATCAAGGGGTGCAAAAGAACGATAATTGATCAAATTGGTTGTAGATATTCAATAAAATCAAATCTACAGGTCGAATATATTAATATTTAAAAATGAGAGGTAGGTGTGACTAGAATTTCATTCGATTTATCAATTGTATAATAATCATTTATTGCTCGTGTATTCAGTGACGGCTGGTGACGGGGTGCTGGGCGGTGCAAAAGAAAGATTCAACTATTTTTCCGTACTACGGAAGAGAAACAGTTGGTATAACGAACATCTGAATTGAAAGTCCATGCTATAGAAGGGTTTTAAAATCCAATGAATAGGAAAGAACTCTTGCAAAAATGGTTGAATCTTCCTTTGCACCCCCCAACACCCCGTCACCAGCCGTCACTGCGTGTATTAAAATCAAGCAGTTTTTAATTTTATTTACTTCCCTTTACATATTTTTTAAAGTTTACCTTTATATTTCAAAGTTATTTAAATCTTCCGACAAAAAAAAAGCAAAATTACGCTCAGCTTCTCCCCCTGTAAATGAATAAAACACCTCCTCCGGTAAAAGTCTGAGTTGTCCACCCTCTTACCAAGTAATAATAGGTAATATTAAGTTAGGGTTGGTGGCAGGGGTTCGCTGAAGATTTCAAGCTACAATGCGTCCTTTTCTTGCTTTTCATGTCAATGAAAAAGCATTGTGCAAAATATTGGGGTCGGAAGCGATTCGGCTTTGTATTTTATTGTTCACGAAATTTGATGGAAATTGTTTTATCACTTAACTGCCGCTTTGATGTTAGTTCCCTTTATTTTATATTTTAAGTAGTGATGAAAAGTTAACTCTCTTCTATTATTTTAAAATAATCAGTAGTGGTTACTAAGATGACATACGACTGGTTTCAATCTTAAAATAATACAACGTCTCTACAAGCTCTCAAGCCTTTGCTCGGAAGAATTTTAAATCCAAGAAAAATATCAATATTTAGTAATCAATTGAACAATGTTGGGTATGTAAATGTGCATCGTTTAAGGTTAGTACTAAAGCATGGTACTATGTTTATTGTATTTAAAATGGTAAATGTATGACTGGTTTAGTTTTCTCCGCACATCTATAAACAGGCTTATTTTTGTATAAAAAAACATTCCGGACAAGGACTTATTTAACATATGTATACCATACCTTATGGAGATATTAAAACTGTATTCCAATTCAATAAGATAAATACTATTAATAATAATTAGTTTCTTTAATCAATCAACTATTTATTAGGTTTACAAGGTTGGCCAGCAGACTTATACTCGGGATGTGTGCAGATCAATATCGATAATTATTAGACAATCGATACATCGATTCGATCATCAAGGTAGCGGTGGAATAGCCGGAACGACTGTGACAACTCGACGTTCGGCGGGCAAAATGAATACGACTTTGAGTTTGTTGAAAATCAAAATGATTTATACGAATGCTGTCATTTAGTCTGTTGAAATTGCAAATGAAATAAATAATATCCATAGGTTGTCATTATTCATCAAGTTGTTTGTCGTATGAGTACTGAGAAAAAATACTCAGTTGAAAATTCTCGCGATGGGCAAAACCGGTCGTGATCTTAATAAATTTATTGTGAAATAACTACAGATATGTTTTATTATTTTGTAATATGATTCGCACCGGTTTTATTTATTTTATTTTCAGGATTTACATATCTTTATCTAAAATCTTAAGCAATAGATTAAAAAGAGAGGAATATAGAACAACATTTATTTGGTTTAGAGAATAATTATGGAATTATTTTAAAATATTTTTTTATCAATTGAGGTATATAGAATAAGACAATGAAAATATCCTATTTCTAATGGAGAAAAGGGTTGGAGATTATTTGAAGATGGCAATTGTCGAAGCGACAAATATTAACATTTAAAAAAATAGAAAAATTAATTCATAATAAACTTAACGAAAACAGTGACTCACAGCGGTGTTTATTTCTAAGCTTTAGAAAAAAATAATTAACTTTATTGATGGTCAAAAGCGATAAAAATATTTTGTTAACAACTTTTCTTTGTAAGAATTCCAAATTCGTACATGAATCAAACAATACTATTGACGGAAGAATTCTTTTTACATGCATGTTACATACAACTAACTGTATCAGATATCCACATATGTTATGTATGCAGTATAGTAGATTCATCTTCTATTATTTATGATCAATTTTAGAATGCAATTTGTATGACATGTTTTATTGGCACGGTAGGCAGCAATGAGAAAAGAATGACGGACAAACATAAGAATAATTAATTCTTACGCATAAAAAATGCCGACCAACAAGCGGAAGAGAAAGTAAGCGCAATTATTTTTCTGAACGCTTCTTTAATTACCTTAAGCGCTAGTTGCACATATTACATGTACTTTGTCATATTGAAATCAATCAACAGAACAATATAATATGCAAGTTATAATAAATATCAGGATTTTACATGGTAGAATATGGCAAAACTTTATTTTAACCGAAAACTAACATCATTTGCTTTGTTTTTACCAACTGTAGATATACTAGATTATGAATGTTGTACTAACAACTTTCAGCGGCTCAATCTGTTAGTGAACTTTGTTCACTCGTTCATCTCAGTGAAAATATTAAAATCTTCTAGATGTAAAAATGTAATTTTGTAATGGGTATGATGTATGATAGTTTTCTGTCAATAACACGCAGCGTAAGGAAGCAAATAAATTTCAACCAATGCAACTAGAATTAAGTTGTATTGTATCAAAAATAGGACTATCCCATATTTTTCGAATTCTTTATTCTTCTGGTCATAGAGTATGTCTAGCAATATTTTTTTGTACAAATATTATGATGGCTGGTATCAAAATCAGAACGGTTCACATCATTGGAAAAAAGTAGAATGGTTTGGTCAAACATACTTTCAACCAATCACTGAGTTATCCTACGTGATGTTGCATAGTGGCCATTGAAAAATATAAATAAAAGTCAAAAAGCCAACAAAACGTTTTTCGCATTTTTCTCGAAAATTCGAAAAGTTCTACTTTTGATTTTATACTGTACGACTCACATGAACCGTATATAATTTGTTTTCTTTCGCAATTTCTAATTCATCAATAACTGTAGATTAGATTTAGTAAAGCATTTGGTGTTTTTTGCCGATACGACTCGAATGAAAAAATCAATAAAAAAAGTTTTTCAACGTATGTTTGGTTCATTCACTAATATCTACTGTTAATATTTAAGCACCAATATTTCCCGCTACCAAGCAATGCCTCATTATAAGAATGCATACACTACTTTCAAAGAAAAATAGTTATTAGCTTGAAAAATTCTGGTTAGGAAAAAAAAGAGATGATGAAAATGTTAAATTGGACTTTTACATTTACTCTGTACTCCAAAGCTATTTTAGCTAAACAAATAAATTCCATTTAACTATATTATGATTCATATATTTTGGACATATGTTTTAATTTTTATTTTGTATTTATATTATGAAATATTCTTATATTAAATTGGTTCGATTATAAATAATTGCATTATTATAAAATCCACCCACGAATGTTAAATTGAATGTCCCTGATAATTGTTTGAGGAATCGTGAACATGAGTTGTTTGTTCTTCCAATGAGTAGAACCAACCTGCCAATGGGGATGCCACTGGGAAGAGCTTTAGTGATTTTTAACGGAATTGTTTCGGAAGTCAACATATTTCACATGGACGTGAGTCAGTATTTTTTGTCGTTATGTTGTCGGAACTTACTCGGTTGACTTCTTTGCCAATTTTCAATGTATTTTTTTTTCTTTCACTCATATATCTGTAAACTATGTATTTTATCTTCCAATGTTTTCATCTTTTTTTATATTTGCAAAAGCACAAAGCTCGCAATTAACATATACATATAAATAAATAATGTTAAATATAGACGGTCTAGTCTCCATGTTTTGTAAGAAATTTAATTTCTGCATTAGATTCTATTAGCGGTATTTATTTGAAGCACTGAGCTTTAGTCAAATGGCATGCTTATAAATTATAATTCAATTGGATATAAGCTTTTTTTCCTACCAACGTATCCAAATTACCCGATATGTAAATTATATTAATCCGCCCTAAAGAATAGCTTCTGCGGTATTGCGAATGTAATTGAAGACACTTCGGTTTGCGCGACTATATTTAAATTTTAGATACATTACACCTGGCATTCACTTTGGTTTTATATCAATGTGCTCAACGCCTTGAATACTAAACAGAACAAAACTCCCTTTGACTAAATCCGACCTTTTTGCTAACTACGTAGGTACATAATAAATTTACCACAATAGCTCTCAACCACCGTCGAGTAGAGAATCTAAGAATTTCGTATTGAATGTAGGTACTTAAAAAAGCTTTTTAACGATTTTTAAATTAAAATTTACTCTTCTGATACGTTGTGAATCTATATAAATATCTGCATTCTAAATTGGAATTACTAATTTTACAAATTATTATTTATAATAAAAAAAACTTTGATTATTTCACGTATTGTTTTACTAATTGTGACACATGTTTCGTCTCTTTCAGAGGCATCTTGGGATTTACTATCGCAAAAGTTGTTTAAGTTATAAAGCAAGATTGATTCTATTATTCTAAAATGATAAATTACAAAAATGGAGTTTGTGAGTTTTCCTTTTCACGGGAAGCAAGGGAGGCGGAGTGAATCTAAAAAAACAATAATTATACTACTAATTACGTTAGCAAAAAAAAATATTTATGAGTGACTGCAATCAATTGAGAATGGTTTAATCCGTGTCACAATAAGTAACACAATACGTTGAATAATAAAAGTTATTTAAAATTTTATTTTATGTATAATATTAACTTTCTGATTGTTTCAAATAACTATTTGAAATACATTTCGCAAATTCATGGCACACAAGCTATAGGCTGAAGTCATTATTATAATGACAACATTTATTATCATCATTAATTATTTTCAATAGTAACATTTGCTAAACGACAAATTAACGCTCAACTTTTCATTTAGCAAGAGTATCTCCTGACGTCAGACCAAGGACTATTTTACCTGTAGTTTTATCCAGCGGCGTTCATTCGTAGTTAATAAACCACCTTACGAAATTTATATTCCAAACCCATGTTTATTAATGATTTTGTGAAAAATCATTAAACAATTACCAACAGTCATATTTAAAAATCTCTAAATTATTATACAAAATTACACAAATATTAAATCGCAGCTTTGTGATATGCTGCGATTATGACATCATTTTGGTTTTCTTATTATACGATTTTAAATTTCAAATAGAATTTCAACTTTTATTTTTTATTATATAATAAGTGTTAGTGTTAGTGAGAAGAATTACTATGGGTTTTTTTAATATGTGCCATTTATCATATCACTGTCAATAAATGCTTGGTGGGATGGCATTGTATTATATAAATTGTATTAAAAAATAGAAAGACCTTTTTTGTACTTATTCCACTATACTTTAATTGAATCAGAACCGGTTTCAGTCAGTCAATCGGTTGATGATGCTCGCGATGAGCGAATCCGGTCTTGATCCTAATAAATCTAGTCTGGAATAAGCTTAAAAAATGTGATGTTATTTTTTGATCATCATAGTATATAATATATCAATTTTATATGATTGAGTGATATTTTAGACAAACCCATTTCTCAATACCCAGTTTTACTAAAAAAAACATTGATATTATTCATTACAGTGGAACCCCGATCTTACGTTCTCGCATTATACGTTTTCCCGCGTGGTGCGTTCATTTTCTATAGTCTCGGCATTTAGTTCATATGTAAAACTTTTCCGCATTAATCGTTTGTTTTATGCGGTCCCTTGAAAAACGTAGAATCGGGGTTTCACTGTATTTTTTTATTATCAAGAATATTAGTTTGCTTATACACACAGTTTCGTGAAAATATCGTTTGTGATGGAATCTATATAATTTATCGTAGTTGTGAGCTTTTTGAAAAGCGCCACTGTTAGTACCCAAAATACTGCAGTGAAGGGAGTAAAAAATTAAGAGAGCTGCACGCTCGAAAATGTGGCGCGGCTGGTAAGCGAAGACAGTGCCTCTGTTGGACAAAAACGAAGAGCTTTGAAAGTCGCCGACCGAACTTCACCCGAACTAGGGCGAAAGTCAAGCTTTGCGAAATGCCGGTGGCAAGGAAAAGAGACGTCTAAAAAGTAGCCTAATATAATTATACTTAAAGGAATCCATAATGATGATTCGTCCTTGGAAAAACAACACTCGAAAAAGATAATTATGGGGTGCTTGAAGTGCCATTACGAGAATAAAAATTTCATTCAGTTACTACCGTATATTTAAATTGAAATTCAGTTTTAAAAGGCAAGGTTAAATTTAATATGGAATGTTATATTGAATTAGAGACGTTAAGACAAGCAAAAACATTATTCTAATTTACTTACAACCAAATTTTTTGCATTGCAAAACATATGGTGTTCATAAGTTGTGTGAGTTTACCTATATTTTCAAAATTTATAACTAGTATTTTTCCATTTCAATTCTAAAAACTGTATATTAAACCATTCCGTTGCAATTTACAATATATTTTCTTTCATTTGATTTAAATACCTACTCATAATGTTTTAAATAAATCATTAAAAATAAACTAAACAAAACCATATTTAAACACTTAAATTTGTGTGATGGCTTTTTAAAAATAAAAAATAAATTTAACACAGTAAAACTTTCGATCCTATTTATAATCAGTCAACACTAACTTTATCAGAGCAATTAATATGAAAGGCCAAATTAATCATATACATAGGTACTATTAATATTCACTATTCTTCTAGATATAATACGTACAATTATATCAATAATTATTTGATAATACAATGATGTCGATCGACTATTGATCACAAAAGATACACAAATAACGTTTTAAGAACAACAGACTAATCTTTTCAAATCATTAATTATTAGTTCATAATATGGTATCAAATATTGTTCTTAAAAGTTCGTTGCATGTGGATTATCGAAATAATATCGAAAATTTGATGACTTATTCATGTAATTCAAACTACCATAACATAATCACGTTTCTTTAAATTTGTGATTTATTATATATAATACATTTTGAACGCACTTTTGTGTCAATATATTATTCTATTTTAATGTTCATATGTTGTGACCACTCTATACATGAACTGCCATATAGCGAATTCCGATGATAAATTCGCGGAAGAAAAAAACTTTGTTGTGTCAGGATTGATTTTTAAAAGAGTCAGAATTTAAGAGAATCGGCTCATGTGAATTGGTTCTATTGTTAATAACGCGAAAATTTATTCAGATCTAAAAAATCACCACACTTTTGCAGAAAGTTTTTAGAAAGATTCGACAAAACTGTATTTGATGACCATTTTCAATCGACCCAATAGTATTATAGAGCTGATGGGAATATTTTATTCCTTGATTATTATTCATTTTTATTTACTTTAGTACATCTACATATGATAGATTTCTTTGTTTTACATTTTAATGCCTATGGTAGGTACGCACAAATCCAATGAATAAATAATTAATAAAAACCCCTTACGAATAATGATTGAAAGTTTTAAATAAAGTTCTTTTAATAAAAATCATCTTTTTACTTTTTTCACACTTAATAATATGCTTGCAATAATTCGGAATAAAAAATAAAATATTATAGTATACTTTGGACTGTTCTGCACCCACTCGCAAAATATTTATAATTAATTTACCAAATAAATACCTACATTAAAATAACGGATGAAAATCAGCAATGTGTCTAAATTATACCGGTAAATTTGAGAAATGAAAGTAATTGTACAAATATTTTTTTGAATAATTTGCATATTTCTCCCACGGAACAACGTTCACTGGATATAATATATGTTTATTGGCATACCGCAGTGTGTTTGATATTTTTTCGTTAATCTGAACACATAAAACTAGACCAAAGCATAAGATAAACGTGTTATTTTCCAAGTTTTAAGTATTTATGTGATATCGTATTTTTATAATAATTTCAGTATTTATCTTTTTCGGATGTTCGTTTTATTTAATAATGAGACAGACGAGAATATTAAGTATTTTTAGTGCGAAATATTCAACTTACCAGCCATTGTCGGGTAACTAGAGTAAGCAGAGGTGTCCAATCCATGAGCGTGGCCATGGTGTGCACTTCCTGCTTGTTCGTGTAATCTAAATTAAAACAATAAACAATTAAATACAATAAAAACTCGTTCACTAATTATTAAATAACCAATTATTTATTACAGCAATAGGCGTATCCTCACGGGTTTCAGCGAAAGCTTTTACGCCGACAAAAGCATCTGCGCATGTATTATGTAAAAAAAATTAGCAGCGTAAACTTTATAATTGAGCAAGCTCATTCATTGTGTATATTTTTCGAAACGAAAAACGCAATCGCTTGTAAGAGGGAATTTTTTTTAAATTCATTATAAGTGCGTCGAATCTTACCTAGAGGTGTGTGATGCTGACCAGTCGACAGGTGGTTTGTACTGCGCGTGGTGAGGAAGTCTGGTAGGCAAAAGAAGACCGCCATATTGCGCCATCGTATTGTGGTGGTGATGATATTCGTGGACAGCCCTAAATAATAAACAATATAGATTATTAAAAATGCATTTTTTAACATTTATTATGCCAAAAAAAATATTAAATCAAGTTATTGAGTCATATTATGCATAAAACAGAAATTTCTGATATTTACAACACTAGTTTAGTAGACCAGCTTAATGGCTTCAAATACCCGCCATTCTTTTGACATAGCTACTTTGTGAGACTTATGGCACTGAAATAGTTTTATAAAGATAAATTAATAACCGTAGGTAATGGGTGTGCTCGTATTTGCATACTCTTAGCCCTACTAAGAGAGTGTCTTAATTCAATAAATGTATAAATCGTGAAAAAAGCGAAAGAGCGAGTATGTAGTTAAAAAATGTAAGTAAAAAAACTACATACAGATTTTTCTGAAAATAGCATATATTGTTAATGCCAACAACAACATAAGGAAAATATTGATTTTGTTACATCATTTATTTACGATACATAAACGAATAAAGCACAATTGCTTAGTACTACTTCGACACCTAATTTGACAAGATCCTGACCGATTTTGCTCACCATATCAGCAGAACCTCGCAATAAGCGTAACCGGTCTTGATCTTTACAACATATATATTGAAGAATTACTAAACAATTGTGTTATTTTTGTTTAGATATAATATCTCTCCAACATAAGTTATTGATGAATTAATGTTAACGTTTGTATCGATTTATAAAGGCACATTGTTATAGTTTTGATCAAGGCTGTGGAGTCGGAGTCGTAGAGTCGGGGCTTTTTGGCCAGAGTCGGAGTTGTCGCGGCGTTTTGGCAGGAGTCGTACTCGGAGTCGGAATTTTTGAAAATTTTAAACTTTTTATTTTTGCATATAATATGTCAAATTTGGCTATTGGCCGGATTGGTAGTGTTGATATTTAATTGAATACACATAAATAGGAAAATTACGAAAAAAGTGACAAAGAGTGATATTCAACTTTTTTTAGTTGGAGTCGGAGTCGTGTTTTTGGTCAATGTTGGAGTCGGAGTCGTATGTTTGGAAAATGCTGGAGTCAGAGTCGTTGCTGAACTTTTTTTTACTGACTTCAAGGCCCTGGTTTTGATTGATTATATGTGTTTATTAATAGATATCAATTTGGCAATTTTACCTATGGTGGTGTGCCGCTGCGGTGTACTGCTGGTAGTGTGAGGCCCAGGGGTCGTGCGCTGCGTGCGCCGCGTGGGCCGCGTGAGCCGCGTGCGCATGGTAAGGGTCCGAATATATGTCAGGGGCGGTCGGCGCCGGTTGGTACTGACTGTTCCAGAATGACGCGGGGAAGTTTCTCGATGACATCGGCGACGCTTCTGCAGATTAAAAAAATCAATGATAACTTAAAACTCGTGATATATTATATATTTTTTTTAAATATTAAGCGTGCGTGGTTATTAGGTACAATAATCATATTACCATATAAAATTAAGATGGTGAACAGAGAAGAAGGTGCAGTGTGTCCGTTGTCTAAATTATTTATAAACAAGATCTAATGCACGTCTAACTCATAGTTTAGGCGTAAGCCGAAATAGCTATCAGAAAATATTTAAAAAAAATCTGTAGAATTAAAATATATTGTTATTTTTCTCATCGTATTATAATGGAGTTCTACCAAGTAAATGCCAACTCATTCACGATAATCAATTTCAAAGTAATCGTTTAAGCCTACTGTTACATATCTTACTATTTTCTTACTGTTATTAAGTATTATGTTATTATATTAATTATTATAGTAATTCATTGTTGATGTAAATATATATTATGATGATATTGATTAGACACCAAACAATTGTTTTCATTCGAAAAATGTGTTGATTTACTCTTATTACTTAAATATTTAAAAATTTTTCTCAGATTAAAATTCCTTGTACTGAAATCCTAATTATATTTATTACTTGTACTATAATTTTGAATGAAACTTTTTTTACCCACGTTCACCCCCAATGTGGAGCATATGTCCTTCTAATGGAGGTATCTAAGGATACTTTACTATTACGCCTAAAATACTTTTGGTTATACGAGGGTAGAGATAGAAAGAACAAGGCTACGACAGAACGACTGATAAGCTAATCGCCTATTTTTGTTTTATTTAATAATAATATTTCAATAAATTAAATACTTAGTGAATGACTAGTGATAAATTATTTTTATTTGTCCAAACTATTTCATATTAAAATCGATATCTTTATAGAAAGATTTATCTATAAATCCAAATTTAACCGAATTCCTTAAAAATATACTCGATCTTTATCTGAGGTATTTGAGTGCTCAAAATACTTTTCTACAAAAATAAAAAAAAATCGAACCCGGCTGCGACATTAAAACCACAATCATCGCATCAAATCGCAATAAAACTGTTAAAATAAGCAGCTAAAATGAAACAAAAAAAGGCGGCAGGTTGTGGTAGCTACGTGCAGGAGTCGTCGACCACGTGAAGCGAACGTGTGCCACCGAATTCTGAATTCCGCAGCACTGACGGGCGCAAGAGTCGAGCACCTGTCGGCACACGAGGAAATGTTGACGAGAGTGTGTTATCCGAGGAAACTATTCACCCGGACGCATCGACTATTCACAAATTCCACAACAAATTCCCGGAAATATCTAAATTAGAAGAAAAACGATTTTACGAATGTCCCTAATGCGGTTGATATGGCAATTCGATTGTTAGAATTAAAATAAAAGATGTATGTGATGCAGGTGGAAATACCGGCGCGCCGCGTGTTCCTCGCGTTTATCTAATGTCCGCCTTCTATTACTAATGGGGGACAATTAATTTGACTTAAATGCCCATCCAGTGTACAAAACGCATCCGTTTACTTTCGCCGAGATGCCATCGAAGATTTTCCGATTTCAAAAATAGATTATGGAATAAAAACACAAAAACAGCTAAAAATTCTACTTTGTAAAATTTCTTTGCCCATTTAAACGAAAATAGGAGAAAATTTTAAAGTTACCATACAAAATTTTGCAATCGATAACAGCTATTTATAACAAATTTTCGTTTGAATTTCGAACTTCCAAAATTTAATACAAAATTTTAAAACCTCAATTATAGTTATGGATGTGTTTAATAAACGGGTTCCGCAGGTATGCATAAAATATTTAGTAACTTACATTTGTAATTGTGAAAGATTGAGGAAATATTATTGTTTATTGATTAAAATATGAGCTTTATCTAAAAGCTCAATTATTTATCCACTGTATATTCATGACGCATATTACACTTGTAACCAGTGGTGTAGTGGGACCAGATCGGACCAGCTCGGTGACCTGGCACTTGAAAATGAGCTAGGGCGCCACACTGCACCCGCACCTTTTTGACTTGTAACTTCATTTTCAAAGACACATATATATATTCTATAAGTAGTTTTTTTTTTAAATTTGCAATTTTTGGCGTTTTTTTTATTGATTTAATTGTGGTTTCTTGACTTCAGACGGATATAAAAATACAAAAAAATAGGGAAGAAATCAATGACCGACATGGTACCTATTTATTTACCACGACATCACTGCTTGATGTCAATACTTGGTGGAAAGTCATTACATTATAAAATAATAAAACATTAGCTGTACTTATTCCACAATTATTAAGATCAGCATCAGTTTCGCTCACCTCGTGCATTTTCAAATGAGTGGATCACATTTTAACTTTAATTGATTAACTTTCCTTTTTTAACTAGATGTGAAGTCCGCGTGGGCTCCTGGCTATGGTTATGTAATAATAATTTAAAGGGTATCTTATTATCAATTCTATATATTAATCGGTTGTAAAGTGGTATGTTCTTTAGCAATAATTGTCAGAAAACGATGACTAAATATGTTTTTATTTGACAATTCTAATCAACGATAGGCAACATCTAATATAGTTGACTGGGCAAAGCGCCGCGTTTTTTAAATTTCGAACGGAATCACTTATTTTTGAGCAAATATTCATTATGTGGTTTTGAAAGGTAAACAATATAATCGAATGTGTATTTTTGTGACTAAATAAATTGCACGGCGAGAGATGGACGCGACGATCGCGCCAGTTTGCGGCGGTGAGATTTTATATTCACCGAATTACACGACCAGCAACAGGTAACACGAGCAATAAATCGCAGGTTCGCCAAACCGATTGATAAATGGCCACTACGTTTGTTTCACACGGTGTGTAATTTGCATTGTGGCGGTTTTCGACCGCGCCGGACGGTCTGGCGTCCCTCTCGTCCGCGACGCCGAGCGGTGAGACAAAAAACCAGCCGGACCGGATCGCGCGATTGGCGAGCCTCTGATGCCGCTTATCTTTCGGAAAGAGTGCCGTCGTAATCAAATTTTATCAATAAAGGATCTCGAGTACATGTACGCACGTATAGACTGGGTCAGAAAAAGTGGCAGTAAGTATTTGTATCGCATACGATTGTTAATTATTGTATTTATATAGAGCCCTGCTATTGAGTGACATGTATTTTTTGTATATTATGATATCATATTCTAAAAAATTGTTAAGGGCCTCTAGGAGACTATCAACGGGTCTAGAATAATTGATTTAGATCGTATTGATTAGTTAATAAACAAAGGTAAGAGCAATCTGATGTCTAACCAAACCAATACAAGGATAAAAGCAAATGACATAATTGTTCAGCGCATTATCTAGGTACTAAGTTACGGTATCGAATCGCATGACGAAGATACAGAAAAACAGTATACTGAGCTTCATGAATAGATGCTCGCGTTGGATATTGTGAACCAGGAAACGCCTTTATTCAAAAGTGGTCATGGAAAAATGTTGGAACTATTTTAGGATGTCTCCAGACAGCCTCAACCTCACATTCTCTTCTTCCAGGCAGTGGAATAGTGGTGTTTCATATGATGTATTCGGTGGTACTTAACCCTTTGATTAGTGAGTTGATTTTATATGGTATACACCTCGGGAGTGAGTTAATTTTGAAGTATTTATTAATTTTTATTTGATTGATTTGATTAATTAAATTATGAATTTATTAATTTTTTCACAAGGATAATTAATTTTGTACCTTTTCTGATTACATTATAAATTATATTTGGAAAAATCAGCGGTTCTCAACATTTTACATAAAGAAAATTTTTCAAGACATATTTAAAAAAAATTATAAGTGCTAGATTATAAGAAGAAATGCATTTTCAACTATACATAATTAGACCAAGTCAGTGGTTCTCAACATTTTTCATACATTAAGTTTTTCAAGAAAATATTTTCTTTAATTTAGTAGCGCTAGATTATAAAAAGAATCGTTCAATTATAATTTTTAGTCGGACAAGGTCAGTGGTTCTCAACATTTTACAAAAAGTTTTCGAATAATTTTTTTAAAAGATTTATTAGTGCGAGATCATAAAAAGAAATGTACCTTATAAAAAGATAATTTAAGTAAAGTGTCATTGTATAAACTTACCCGAAACCTAAGAAAATAATTGTACACTGCGTTTGTACTCACACTATTGATTTATACACACCTATGTATATTTTTATACACACACTATGTGTTTATATATACACTATACTTTGAATAAATCATAGGGAAAATAGATTTTTCGATAATTGAAAATTATTACAAGTAATCGGAAAATAAAATTGTTTATGAAGTAAGACATGATAAGTTTATACAGAGATAATAGGAAAAATAGGACGTTAAAATTTTCTTTTCGTGTGGTATTCCTCAAAACACGGATATGCACAGTGGAAAATCACATCCAACACACATAAATTTTGTGTCTTTCCTCTTTACTGGACGAATTTTGGAATGACTGCACACGTAAAACATTTCCTCCGTGTGTATTTTTCCCTGATTTAACTCCGTATAGAGTCGATACATCCAAGAGTCGAAAGATTTTTTTTTATACCACCTTAGAATTTCCTTGAACAATCCATGAAACTAATCATGATATCCGTTTTGTCAACAATTCCCATGTTTAGATTATAATCGAGAACAGCTTCTGGCTTACTAATGTTTCCCTTATTGAATAATTGATTGCATTAGAAATAACTTATTTCGGTTTTGGTTGTGAGCATATACACCTCCCGTTTGTCCTTCCATTTTATAGCTAATAGTCCAGAATGCAAATATTTCACATAGCCACGAGTTTGCTTTCCTACTGGAAATTTCGGAAAACTTTTACGATTAGGTCGGACAGTACTGCTAGCTTGAGTTTGATTATCAAAAGGTAATCAAATAATGCTGGACTCGTGTACCAATTATCAATAAATAATCTATGTCCCTTTGGCAAATTATCATGGGGTAATATTTTACAACCGATCCAGATATACATACATTTGTATCAATTTCCATATCTGTTGCGGCTCCCGTGTAGACAATTATATCCAATACATAGCCCGTCTCAACATCGCAAAAACAAATATTTTTATTCCGAACCGATGCCTTTTCGATGAAATATAAATTCTGAAAGACAATCGCCCTTTTCAGAAGTAAAAGACTTTCATCGATGCATAAATTTCGGAACGGATGAAAGACAGCTTTATATAATGATTGTATTGGATCTAATAGTGGCCTGATTTTTTGTAATCGATCAGGGCTGCGGATGGTGTTATCTGCAAAGTGAAGTGCCTGCAGTAACAGAAAAAACGATCTTGGGAGAAGAGAACTCTAAAAAGGGGTAACAATTATTTGTTGACCAATAATCTTTCATGGATTTTTTTCCGACCAAACCTGCAACTTTATGGTGGCGAAAAAACGTACATCTCCTAAATGTCCGTATCGACCCATTTTTGTAATTTAGATTTTGAAGTAATGCCGGTTCTCATTTGACATGCATATCGATTAGTTTCCGTCACCATATAACATAACATCATCATTGAAGAAAAAGTGTAAAAAGCTCGGTGTCCCTTTGATACCCTGGCTGAATTCCGGATGTTGCACTGGTAAAAGAGAAATCCGAGGGGAGGACGTCGAGCTGGTGTAGGTTCAACTTCATCTTCCGAATCAGTTTCTCCAGCTGATAAATTGTTCAAGTTGAGACACAAGTCATCGATATCTTCTATCTATTTCCTGTTCACTCAATCTTCGGTAAATCAAGATAAATACTTCGATACTTTGAAAGTGTTTGATGATAAGATTATGTTTACTACCATTTTTTATCAATCTATTTTCATTGGATTATATATGTATACATCTAGGGACGTCATCTGAACCGCTGACAAAATCTTTATACATTTTAGAAAAAATAAATTTTACTAATAATTTTGCAAAATTTTTGAATACGATTATCTCTAATTCAGGCCTGGAATTTTTGATAGAACATCTGTTTGTGGAGCATAATTCAGGATGTTTCTCAGTAGAACATACAAAGGAAAAATAAGAAGTTTACGAAATTCGATTTGTTCGTAATATTTGCATTTATTTCAAGCATTTGTTTTCTGAATATTTTGTTATAAAACGAAGAAAAATGATTGACAAATATATTTGAGTTATCTATAAACCAAATTTTAATTGAAATTAGAAGCCAGGCGCACAAAAATTTGTATGAAACCGCGCGGCCGCACATACGCGGCGATACTCTATACGGACCTATAGAGTGCCGCCGCATACGTGCGGCGATAATCGTCAAAGGGTTAAGGATGCTGGCATGTTACGAGAGAAACCAAGGCATTGACGGGTTACATGGAATCATGCCGCGAATATGATTCATTAAGAAGCACTTTCTTATGTTGCCGCTGGTAAGAAGATTTTCGTAACAAGTGGCTTTATATAGATAATAAACCAATAGAGTTCGCCTTATTTCAGTGAATGATTATAGTGTTCAACCAAATAATCACCTGAAGATGTTCGTAAATGAAACTGGTCTTAGTATTAAAGATAATTAAATCTCATTGTAATGTAACAGGTTATGCATCTGCCTTTTAAGTTATACTTCAGTTCATGTTATAGAAGAGGTGACGAAGGTGGAGTATTTTCCTTGTATTTATTTATTTCATAATCACAATAAAACCTTGAATACTCTTGGTGCAATATACCCTTAATTAGCTATAAACTATACAAAGGCTATCTGAGGCATGTTTTTCGTCTGTACCATTCTCCTTTCTTAGAAAGCGTTTTGAATAGACCGGCGATTTTCACAGAAACTGCCTATGGTCCATAAGTAGATGGTGTAGGAAAGTGAGCTGTGAATTATGGTCTGAGTCACTGGACAGGAGATTTGTTTTACTGCTGAGTGCTGATTCTTATTCGAGCTCCACAAACATTTTGTCACCGCTATAAATTTAACATTGATAATTCTAAACAATTTGCTTTAATATTTTTTCAAACAAATCCATATTATATTCGATATGCTTGTGTACATAAAAATCAATGCAGATTTTACGCAGTGCACTTTCCTTAAGCCACTCAATTGTAGCTAGAATATTTAAAAACTTTTTGTTATAAACCAGGACACGATTTGTATACGTTATACGTTAGCCACTTGATATATTTGTTAATTCAAATAAAAAATACTGATAAATTAACACATTTCTTATCATTTCTCCTAATTTAGTGGTTTAATTGGAATCATTAAGAGGTTAATTATGTATTCAAAGGGAAAGATTTTTTAGTAAAGTCGCATGGTGATTATTAAATCATTTTAAACTGTATAAAAAAATACCCGGTGAATTCCATGATTTACTTGACTAGTTTTGAAGCAAAGTTAATATTTGAGCCATTTATCAGTAATATTTGTACACTTTGAAAGCTCATCCGTTAGTTCATTGATACATTTAATGATTAAGTTGGTCACCATATTCGACTGCGATGAATAACTCAAATTTACTAGTAAGCAAACAATAAAGGTATATAAATTTAAAATAAAGTTCAGCCTTTAACCTCCGCAAGTAGTTACTATTTTTTATAGCTCGCCACCCCAATCCCACATTTCCCAGGACACTTAGTATCGTGTAAATATTATTGAAATCATTTTATTTAAAAAAATATTGGCAGGTTAATCCGTGACGAATTGCAATTGTAGTATCCATTTTCTTTATGTAAATAAGGCGGAGTTCGGTCCTTTGAGTCTAACAAAATTCCACTGCCAGAAGTAAACCCGTGATCGCTATGGCGTATACAAGTATGGCACCTTATATATATATGTATATATATATTATACGTCGAAACTTGAGAATTTAATTCAAAACTGAGAGAATTACAATCTTATTACACAAGAAAATACGTAAATCTGAGACCATTTGAAGTTTGGCGAACGCCATTATTCTTTTAAATTATCACGAACAACAGGTAGCCGTATAAATTCAAATGTATATTTTGTATGAAACAAAGAGGAGGTTACTTAATTAACATTTCTGACTAACATCATGATTTTTTAATAATTTTTAAACAAATATTGGATTGCTGCATATAATTTTTAGTTTCTAGTATGTGTAAAACTCGGTTATTGTCAAACCGGGGCTCTCGGGCACTCCTAGAATTGCCAAGCTTGCTTTGGGTACTCAATACTATAATTACTAATACGCACATGGTCTGCAAGCTATGTGTCACATTATTATAAATCTTTATTTTATTTTGCGATCGCACTTCCTATTCCTTTTCCACCGACGAAAAATATTTCCCTTTGTCATAAGCAAGCTATTTGGCGTGCCAGTTGGCCCCGGGTTACCAACCACTGGGTTACATCATAGGTGCTATTTAATATCATATATCCTGTATAATAAGACAGATGATTTAATTGTGTTTGAAGTAAAATGAGCAACCATTCTAATTAAAGACGTTAAGTTGAATAAGAATGAGATTTTCATTCTGTCCTATGTTATTTAACATGCAATATATACAATATTTCGTCGTTTCCACTGCAAAATTGTATATATGCAAATAGACGCATTTTTATGGAAGCATAAAAACAATAAATTATCGTAATGACACAAAAGTATAAAAAAAAACACGTAATCAATATATATTACATTTTCCATAAATTTTGTTAGTTGAGGGTAGTTAAAGGCGATTTGTGGACTTGTATTAATACAATTAAGTTGGATAGTTTGCAATAGACACAAAGATATTGGTGAATTATATATTTGGCTAGCCGGTACCCGGCAAGCGTTGCAATGCCACTCAAAGAAAGCAAATGTTTGTGTTTATTGAAGTGCTTTCGGATGCACAATATGTATTTCAGATACATAAATAATTTCGATTAAATTTCACCAACATTGATCGGTATCGATGACATTTGATGATTGTCTATGGTACGACACACGGGCCACCTACTGAAAGCCAATTGTACTACGCCTATAACCTTTACGCAAGTGCAAGCGAGTTGTCAAAATGAACGGTATGGCAGCGCATAAAATATGAAAAAAACATCAATTTGTATATAAAAGACCTACTGTAAGTTAATTTTACGAAAGGGCAAGCAAAAAGTTTGTCAAAGTTGAACGGTATGGCAGCGCATATGGTGCAAACAAACAAACAAATATTGATTTTTATATATTAGATAGGAAGACTAGATGCGAAAGATTCATACTAAGTTATACTGAATTTGATCTGACAACTATGCTTTTATTGTTATTTGATTTGAACATGATGGTTCCATCACATTTTATTATACTAATTATCACATAACCATCACATCTTGTAATAAAGGGACGTTTGTTAATATCGATTTATTCCGTATGATATCCTATTTCACCGGTAATCAATCAAGTTAGTGACCATTATCTTGATTTATATAAATTTACACCCAGCGTATCGACTTCTTTCTCTCCCATTACTTTCAAAGCAAGTAGCAAATGCAGGTTTGTCAGCTATTAATGCCGCAGTGGCTTCCATAAATCTCCACATCAACATATTTTTTATTGATTCAAGACTGAACTACGACTTATATGAATTGATAATGGCAATAAAACGATCCACTTTTCTGCACAACAGAACAAGTCTCATGGGTAGATACTAACTGAATTATTTTCTTTATCATTTGAACAAGTTACATATAACAATAACAAAACAAAGAAATGAAAGCTCCCGTAATGAGTAATAATTGATGACATACTATGCAACCATTTTGCGATCCAATTATGGATGTCTGTCTGAAGGCTTGTATCTTTGCGAACTCTAAATTTAACTCTCACCCACTAGTCCAATCATAGCTATAACCTCCTATCCATCCTCTCTTAAAAAAATAGACTTTCAGCAACTGAATAACAATCAGCTGTCGTAGAAAAACATTTGTTGAAATAATTTTCATAAATAGTTTATATGATCCACATTGGGTGGGGGAATGGTTAAAAAGACACATAATATATATTCAATGATAGTACTTTACAATTCAGTCAAAATTTACTCGGAGAGAAACAAACACTCATGTCCATGATCTTATGATAACATAAGAATTCTTATGTTATCATCTGGTCATTAATATTTTCAAAAATCCCCGTAATTATAACAAACCCACTTAAATCATTGAAACTTGTATTCATTCAAATTTCACTAATTTACATTTTAATAACCTTTTAACTTAGTGACCTACTTATATTTTTGTATATAAACGATACAAACTGTTTACTACGCGTCAGTTCAAGTACATCCGTGCACTTGGAAAGCCTGAAGATGCCGAAAGGCGAAACCCGGGTCGTTAGCGACAAAACTCATGGAAAAGTACTAAATTCAAAAAATTCTAATTTGATATTGAAATTCCATCAAGCACCCTCAGTCGAAATACTTAATCCATGATCTTAATCCATATAAATATAATTCGAAAAAAAATATATTTTATATAGACTTCCTGGAGCATAAACTTATATCGACCTATTAAATCATTTACACCTTTCCCACTGAACACTCCTTAGGTGCTTAGAGCGATATGCTTAATAGCAGTCATATCATAATCTCATCTTTTGAAAACCATTTATGAAAAACTATGTCGGTGGTTTTTCGTCCTACACGTCCTACGTCCTACTTCCTATATCGGTATAAATTGTATGGTGATATTGTCTATTGTTTTAAAAACTTATAAACTTATTTCGTGTTGCCATTTCAGATTTTTTGACTATCTGTATTCTGGTGTATAACACTGTTATATTTTATTTTTAAATAACGTATGTCCGATAACAATTATTATTATCCCGTTCCCGGTTTGTACGTATGTAGATACTTTTAATGTATACAAAATCATGATAAAAACACATAATCGATACATACTGACAGATATGGGAAGGAATATCAGATTTTCCTGAATGAAATTGACACATCACAATAATAAAAAGTTCTTGCGTAATCAAGCATAAAGCAGTAGCCAGTTTTCTGTTCAATACTCTTCTGTGTTCGTCTTGTTCAGTTGTGCGGTCCACGGGTTTCTGTATGGACACTTCCGTAAAATAAGCTATTTATCGATGCTTTGTATATTGTTTTTATTTCAATCATCCGATCCGTAAAATAGCACAAAGCTTTATACCAGGGCTGTGGAGTCAAAGTCGGAGTCGTGGAATCGGGGTGTTTTAGATAGAGTCGGAGTCGTAGTCGCAGTCGTCGCGGCGTTATGTCCGGAAACGTAATCGTAGTCGGAAATTTTGAAAAGTATGAACATTTTAATTTTGCATACAATTTGTCAAATTTGGCTATAGGCCGGATAGGAAAGGTAGGAAACGAAGGTAGTTAACGACTCCACATCCCTGCTGTATTCACAACATTTGAGCAGGCATAATTATTAGAGAAAAGTCATTGAATAGGTGCAAATTTTGAATGCTTATTGTAATTATAGTATCATGATCGCATACGTTAGGTGTGCTCTTTTTGCTGTCAACGATCAATTAAATTGATGTTTATTTAAAGCGATTATAATTCAAGAAGAAAAATATTCAAATTTCAGTATATAAACGATCAATGATGTTAATCAAATAGCTATAATGATGCTATTATAATTCAATAACCACTGTGGCCCAACGCTATGGAGCGACATATTTGATACGCGCAGTTCCCACACTAATGAAACAATAATTTTTTCGTTTGTCCTCCTAGTCGGGTCCTTTGTCGTTTATTTTTTACAATGTCGCGGTGCCATAAAAGACCCATCGCCGAATGATATTCTCGATCTCGGGCGACAACTATACCTATGCGCTGGTATTCCGATTAAATCAGAGTAAAAATTATGTTCGTCATCTTGCGACATCGCAGCGAGACGATTAAAAAATATTTGATAAAAACTGCTTTCGTCACCAATACAAAAAAAATCTTCGGGTACCGACTGTCAAACTAAATATAAGCCCAAATCTTTGATGAAAATTTCCCATAACAAATATAAGGCATAGTATTGAAAAACACGATAAATCCTTATCCTTAGATATTAATACTTTCGATGGATTCGGCGTTAACTTTGGTGGAAATTCTTTTTTTTTATAAAATTTAAAATAACTGTATTCCACGTATTATTTACATACGTGGAATAATCAAACCTATTTTTTATTTTATTTTATCAAATATTGAATTGGCATTTACTTGATAGAACTCCATTATAGCACGGTGAAAAAATATAGCAAATGAATTTTAGTTCTACTAAAATTATATATGTTTCAGCTTACGCCCTCGTCAGAGCTATACAGATATTCAGTGCAGGTTCACTTAAAATGCCTGTAGATGCTGAAAGCCGGATAGTTAGCGATAAAACTCATGGGAATGCACAATATTCAAATGATTCAATTTTGAATTCTACTAAGCAACTTCAGTCGAATTTCATTATATTGTAATAAACAATAAGTTCATTCATTAATTTATTTGTTGAATATTTTATGAAAGCTTAGCAGCAACATGGTATTGCTTTTTTTAAAACTAAGCAGCTACAGTAAATGGCAGGTACGCAAAAAGAAAATCAAAGTCGCAGGCAGGTACTAGCTACAAAATGGTTTAAATAAATATCAAAACAACAATTGTGCAATATAAAATTTAATAAAAATTAATTATGCAGTCATTTCTTGATTACATCGTGATATCAATCCAAGAGTACTTAATCTTAGTTTACTTTGTTGAACAATTCTGGAAAATGATTGTCCATTAATCTTGTACATTTAGTGGGTTGCAAGATGAATGATATTAGTTATTTTTTTCATTTTCTTTTCAAAATTCTTCTATTTTATTATGTTATTCTGAATACGAAATCAGTGTAAGTTTATTCGATTCTGTTATTCATTAATAAATAGTTATTTTGAAGTCGCTGTTTAAAATTTAATTTATTTCTCCGCATTTACATTTGGCAGACACAAAAATCCAATCAGTTTAGAAGCAATTTTCTTGAAAATTTTAATTAATACATAAATTTAAGCGTACTTAAAAATCAAACATTACAAGCATTTCAGGGAAACGATAACTGTCCACTCTTAATTAATATTTAATTACACGATGATCGAGAAAAAAACCTGTTGGAATGCGAGGAAGCTGGGGAACGAATTTATAATTTTGATTACAAATTTCTTTTCTTGAAACCCTGAGATATTTATGTGAAGAATGCATTGACAATAATTCCTGAGATTTCGGAGAATTGAAATCAATCTAATTAGTAGGCACGCTAGAATCTTGCGAGTGACATCGAACCTTCAACGAGCTATTCACTGTTGAATTTTCCCATATTCATACTTAACCCTTTCAGTCTTTAACCGCATACCAATATATATTTATACTATTTTTATGTATATCTCTGTGAAGACATCATTAAAACAATATATTGGGGAGCATTGCCAATTATTACCTAAGACATGCTGCTTTAATCATGTTATTCCTCTGATGGACTGTATAAAACATGCTTCACATATTGTAATAATAAAGATATCTTTTTTTAATATTAGATTTTAATATGAATCTATCGGATATATTTTTAAAAACAAATTTATAGCATTTCCTTTTATTGAAGATTTCGATTAAAAAACTTTTTTTTTTCTTATTTGTGACGCAAACATTAAACAAAAAAAATTATGGACTAAATCATTAAAAATTATATGCTTGGATTGTAAATATATTAAAAAATATATGTTATCTAAAAATATGTAGCTAATGCCAATGGGCTTAGTATGTTTGAATTGGAAAATCATACGTCGGAGTCGAAAAATCGGATAAACTCGATGAGAATTTGAAGAAGTCACTCAAAAAGATGTTAAGTAGAATTTTATCACAGACACCTGTAAATTTAAGGAATCTGACCATGCTGGGATGTCAACCGACTCACCTGATCGCTTAAGCAAAGCTGTTGTAGCTAGGCCACAAGGACCAGCCTTATGTATGGATATTATATCTTCGTTTTAATTTAAAGTGTATTATATTTTATAGGTACATTATAACAGTTATCGCTGTCGAGATTTTATTGCAAGAATAAAAAATAAGGTTCAACAGTGTTGTAATAGAAAACCGTTTGATGACAATCACAAGTGCTGTAAGGGTTAGCATTCACGGCTGAGGCGTCTCGCCGGCCTCGTGAGTTATTGTTGGTAGCGCATCTACCAAAGTAAAGGTCGATCGTTTTACCCGATAAAAACAAAGTCGAGCCATGTTATTTGCCCCCTAAAAATAAAAAATAAACACGGATACCGCATTGGGCAATATTAAAGGAATTTCCACGGAGCCTGAGAAACGGCCGGCGATGTTTGATATGGTCAAATTTATGTGGGTAACGCGGCTACCAACGCGCTGGTCCTGGGACGGGGTCGAACCCTGCTCCGCGGATTGATTTGTAACGTTATTTTTATGCAAGAAACGACAAAATCGTGTCAATAAAACATTTTCTCGGAATGCCTCTTCTGAAAACAAAACGATCACTACACGCACAGCGTTCTGTAGTTTATCTAACACCACAGCATAATATCACACATGCCCACCTTGTAGGTAATTGTCTTTATTCAATATCTAAAAAATCAACATTCTTGAATCAAACGTGCTTCGCTTAGCGTCAATTATTGTTGTTTGATGTATAAGAAAATTAGATCAAAAATAGTTACTAAGCAGTTAATGTTTTGTAATTCTGTGGAATGGAAATTATCTTTAATATGTTTGTTTATATGTCTTCATTTCTAGTCATCACTACTCATAGCTAACACTCTATGACTTCCGTTCTTATCTTTATTTTACGGATAATGACAAATATTTCCTGTTCAGACATTACAATTTTCAATAGATCTATCTATATTCATACTATATATTCAAATGCACAGATCTCTACAACTCTCTAATGTTTTCATCAATACCTTCTCACTTTTATAGAAAGATGAAATTACTATTAAATCTTTCTTAATTATATATGTTGTTACACCCGTTCTTAAAATATAAGTGTATTTACAATCATTTATCGTCATATAATATATATTTAAACACTTTATGTACAGTCAATTCGGGTAACTTTGGACACTTTTCAAGTTGCATTTTTAGACTATTGTGTGTTCTTACCACTTCCTTTATATAATTTTGAATTCAAATATTATGAAAATACAAGAAAAAACAACTTAACACTGCTTTTATGGGCAGTCCAATGTTAAATTTATAATTGAGTAACATTGGACACCACCACTTTCGATGAGCGAGATTTTAGCTGAATCATCCAGCGTGGTGTCATTGAATTGAACTTTTATAAAGAAGGATAGTCTTTCAATGGAAAATATAACTTATTGCCCATTCCCTATCTGTAACACCTGGCTTAAACGAAGCCACCTGTTTCAAAAAATTAAAAAAGTCGTATAGTTTTTTGGTTTATTTCACAAAATATCATAAAAAGATAAAAATAATTTGAGAGGTGAATGTGGCTCTTTTTGTTGACCACGTATAAGACAAATAATCGATTTTTTATATTCTTCAATCGCAAGAATGATCATGATTACTAGTCACAGAAAAATAAATTAAACGGTACTTTCTCATGTTATATTGAAGTCCAAAGTTACCCGATTGACTGTATACATATAACTTTATAAGCAGTGTGAGACTACACAGTAAACGTTGTTTTAGAATTTTACACTCTAAAATTCAAACATTATAACCAGGGCTATTGAGCCGTAAAAAAAATTACGACTCCGTCTCCAGTATTTCCCAAAAACCCGACTCCCGCTTAAAAAAGTTAAATATCAACCAACTAATCTAGTCAATAGCCAAATTTGACATATTATATGCAAAAATAAAAAGTTCAATCTTTTAAAAATTTTCGATTTTAAGTACGACTCCGGCCAAAACCCCGCGACGACTCCGACTCCACAGCCCTGATTATAACTGATATTTTACATAAACTATTATTATTAATTTTAGTTTACAAAAAAAACTGAAGATGTTTCTTTATGAAAAAATATTTTAACTATTTTGCCTTTCATAAGTAGTTATAAATTGCAATAGGAATGCAAGTGTTGTTTGAAGCAGCAATGCCCTCACAATGGTAGGAACTCACCAGCTTGAAATATTTTCTCAGCTCGAGCTAAGTATGTCGACAAGACTAATTCATTTAGTATACAATTAATGTTCTCGGTTAGCCTTACCTTAATGAGATCGATTTTTAAAACCTTTTCGTGTAAGGTTTTATACGGATCGAAATAAAACAAATTCGTAACTACCTCGATAGCATTTTATTTCTATGAAATGACTAAGATCAGCTTTATTCGAAAGCTCGTTTAATTCAATTCGATACAAATAAGAATAAATGATACGATCGCTTGTAAATAATAACTTTTTAATTCAAAACTAATACGATTTGCCATCTGACATACAGCATATTTTTATATCTTAAATAATATCAATTTAATTCAAAATAACTTATCTTTATTATGTTCTTTATTTTAAATATATTTATATAAAAATTAATTTGTGCTACTTCCACATATATTTTGTAAAGATCAGAACCGGTTTCGCTCACCGCGAGCATTTTCAATCAACACTAGCGATTAGCAAAACTTCGTCTAAAAGAAAACCTGGTCTAAAAAATAGAAAAAATATATACATATGTGCAGGAAGTACATTTTTTTGTTATTATTATTTAAATGTAACTCAAATTTAATTCAATTCCAGCAGCAAGAATTGGCAGCAACCTTTCAAGTGAAATCAATGATATTAAAAAGTGAATCATTCCTTTCATAATATTAAATAATTAAAATACATTATGACGGTTGAAATTTTAAAATCGAAAATTAGTATGGCACATTACAAATATGAAAAATTTGCCTAGGGTTTCTTCATTCATACATACAAACATATGTAAAAGTCCTAAAGTCAGGGCTGTGGAGTCGGTAAAAAAAAGGCCGACTCCGACTCCAGCATTTGACCAAAAATACGACTCCGACTCCGACTAAAAAAAGGTTAATATCGTCACTTTTTTTCCCTTATTTTCCTATTTATGTGTATTAAATTAAATATCAACTCTATCAATGCGTCCAAATGTCAAATTTGACATATTAAATGCGAAAATAAAAAGTTCAAACATTTCAAAATTTCCGACTCCGGCCAAAACGCCGCGACGACTCCGACTCCGACTCCGGCCAAAAAGCTCCGACTCCACGACTCCGACTCCGACTCCACAGCCCTGCCTAAAGTACTAAATCTTAAATTGATTGAAAGTTTCAGTAAGCGATATTGATTTTGGTCACATGTATGTAAAATTTTCGGCTGAATATATAATCAACATAGAAAGAATAATATTCACGAGAAAATTAAGAAGAATTTCCATGGCATTCCAAGTATATTATTAATGTAAAAAAAAAAAAAAACTTTATCGTTTTTGCTGAATAAATATACTATTGCGAATGTGAATGGATATTTAATTCGTGCTTTTAAATGCATAAAAGTTGATTATGGTGATAAAATCGATTAAGTCTTCGGAAGATGTCACCGAAAGGTATTGCGCGGGCGCATTCTCTCCGCGCTACGCATTCCGTCTCTCTCATTCACTCAAGCGCCATCTTTATTATTTACATACATGAAATTTTCGCATTCTTATCTCGCTTTAAACGCGTGTAAGGAACGTTGTCATATTATACAAGTTACGGTTGACTTTCGTATTATGATATGCCCTAAGTCTCATAAGTACAAGCACGGCCATACTTCATTTCTGCGCATACGTACCCGAAAGATTTTGAATATAGAACAGTTTGTCTACACGACATAATTTGCATATTAATTTTGAAAGCTGGAAAATTTTCAGCATTTATTAAAAATAACTTTAATTAGTTGAAAAAAAATCATGTACAATTATTTGGATTACTGGACATTCATCATTGATAGCCAATTTATTTTTATTTTTAATCATCGAATCAGAGCTTATTTAAAAAACTAAACGTTAATATAAGTAAATTTACCCTCGTAAATTTTAAATGCATTTCGAAAAGCATACAAATAATAATATGAAGACGCTCAAAACGCAGCAATAACACATACATAGTTAAAATGTATTAATTAAAGTACTAATACATAGAAATTTTAAAAAGTTTGAATAACTATTCTAAAAAATTACTTTGAAACTAAACTAAATACGTAATAGCACATTATATTGTTCGAAGACCCTAAAAAAACAATAGTAATTATAACATCATTCGAAAGTATAGTTTATACAAAAAGAGCTATAATTCCATTTTGACGTTATATTTGTGCAATGTTTTACCATAAAAATAATTGTTTGTCACACTTTGTAATTCTTGCTTGACTTTTGTATAAATATCGCCGTATCGCTGTATTTCTTATCAGTTGATAATGCTCGCCATGAGCGAAACCGGTCCTGATCTAATAAATTGAATATCGAATAAGTACTAAAAATGTTTTACTATTTTTATTATAATGCCATTCCACCATAACACCTTTCAAGTGATCAATGTTTTTATAGATTAAATAAATCTGAAAATAATAATACAAGTCACTAGAAGTGACAAAACGATCTTTCATTGTTTCATTGCCGCTGTTATTTTACATGAATTCCATTTTATATTAAAAGTGGATAAACCCTGTTTTGGTTTTCAAGTAAGCTAAACGTTTTAAAAATTGAAATCAAACGAAAAGAAGTTGTTGAATTTTGTTTCCAGTGTGAACATCCTGCCCCTGCGCGATCAGGGGGCAAAAGTCAATCTGACAAAGGAGATGTTTCTGTTTCTCTTTTCGCTGTTAATGTTTAGCCGTCTGTAGGTACATTCATTTTTACAAGTCTCGAAATAAGTCGGCTGTATGCTGAGCTTTATAAACGTTTCCGAGCCGGTGAGCTTTTTGAGAGTGGGTAGGCGAACATTTAGTTTTAACGCCTCGCGGGTCAAACTGCGATAATCTCAGCTAAGCTTTTAAACTTATATTTTAACAGACTTCTCCAGCTTTGACTTTTCTAAGCTTTACTTGAAGCTGTGTCATTATACTTAAAATTACATTTTGAAATCATTTTCTTAGGCCTTTATTATAAAGGATAAAAAAGCTAAGCGACTAACTATCGGAGAGTTTTCAATTAAAGCTTTCTGTCCATATGTTTCATTAAAAGTTAATTTAGAATTAATTTAATAAATAAAAAAAATATTTGGCATTACAGCTTACGCCAATGCGCCAAATATTCTTAATTGTGAAAGTCATACGAGATTAACTCGATGATAAATAATAAATCATTTGTGCACAAAATCAACGATAAATAACATACACCCAGCCCAAGATCTCTTTTTTCAAATTGAAAAAATCCAATCTTGCCGAGAATTGAACTCGGGTCCCCAGAACGCTAGGACAAAGCTCTTGCCACTAGCCCACAGGGACCGGCAATTTGATATATGATATTATTATTTTCTACATTAATTATTAGTTTAAAAAGTAAGTCATATTTTTTAACCCACGCATAATGTGATTCATGATCGAAAAGATAAAATTTACTAACAATGAATACATTATTTATAGTTCTTCAGTGACGGCTGGTGACGGGGTGTTGGGGGGTGCAAAGGAGGATTCAACCATTATTGCAAGAGTTCTTTCCTATTCATTGGATTTTAAAACACTTCTATAGCATGGACTATCAATTCAGATGTTCGCAATACCAACTGTTTCTCTTCCGTAGTACGGAAAAATAGTTGAATCTTCCTTTTGCACCCCCCAGCACCCCGTCACCAGCCGTTACTGAACTTCTTATGTCCGTTTTATAGGTCTAAATTGATTCTTTCTATTATATACGTTTCGCCAATAGCAACATAAACCTCGGAACTAAAAAATATTTATACCTGTAATTTAACATCAGTGTATGAAATTAAATATAATTTGATACTAGATTTATCTGTTAGAATAAGCATGTATTCATTTAAATGATCACTTTATGGGGAAATAGAAAACGTCCTGTTTCTTTTTATTGAATACAATAATAACATAAGCGCTGTGGATAAATCTTCTGTGACGACTTCGTGGGTAATTTATATCAAACCTCATATGCCTACAGCTTGTAAAACGGTAGAACTGTAATATATGAACGTATTTATAACGCGATGACAATAATGTTCTCTTTTTCACATCATAAAGCCGACGGTACAATCCATTCTAAAATCTCCCCGCGCGTATTTACAGCATTTGCCCATAAACCATTTTTAATGAGACACTAAGAAAGCATTGCTAGTCTGGTTAGACAAAATTATAGCTGCAGCTAATCTCTCGGGAGGCACTTTTCATTTGAAAGAAACTCGCATAGAATAAGCTCATGTCTGAGAGAAGTGCTGGAAAACAAAAAACTGATATTAACAGCCACAATACATATGCGAGTGCTTCCTAGAAAAAATCTGCGGCTTGGCTCCTTTGTGCAATTTAATTGCGTGGTAGTTAGCACGAATTTACTAACGACTCGAATTGAAATGTATGTTTAATAATTTGCACATGCCTGTGGTTTTAAAATTAAAGCTTTCAACAGAAAGCCTTACCAGAAGTCGCTATAAACTTATACTCACTCTATTTTCTAGCAGACATGGACAGTTATTACAAACACCATATTAATATCAACAAGAGGCATTATTTTTTTGTAATATTTCTGCAAATAAATCATTTAAATATTAATTTATGACCCGTTCGTTTCTAATGATATTTATTGACTAAAATAATTCATTCATTCTAATCTTAAAATCGAAAGATTAGATAAGAAAAAGCATTGATGTTTGCTAATCATTCTATTAATTAATGAATATATGTTGAATAATCAATAATATACCAAGTATTTGGAACATGAACTCCTCAAGCATGCAGGTTTAGTCTTTGCTTGAATTGTATTTTGTTAGATATTTTTTCACGTAAAGTAATAACACGTTTTATTATTAAGATTAGGCTCTTCAACTATAACGTACTAACAGCCCACCGTTAATCTTTCTTGGTGGTAAAAATTTAAAGTGTATCGTCATTTTTATAGAGGAGAGTTTACTGTACGAAAAATCGTGATAAGAATATCGTTCTGAGTTATATTAATGAATTTAAAAAGAAAAAACGAATTTACACATATTGGTCGCGGTTTTACCGTCAGGTGTGGAATCAGCATGTGAAAACAGAGTGAAATCATAATATTACCATATGAAATAAACTTTAATCAATTATTTATAATATAATTCCGCTACAGTTATCGTTTTTTTAACGAGCATATATTTTATGTTGGGATGTGGAAGTTTACATAATTTTAAAAAACAGTTACCGCCCACCACGAAACCCTGAAGGGACCAGGCTGGATACCACTGATTTAGTCAAATAAATTGATCCATTAGTGTATAAAATGTTACTTTAAATTCATTTAGCATATATGTAAATAAGATAACTTTATTTGAAGAAAATCGAATTTAGTTAAAGGAATCTTATTAATGAAAGTGTTAAAAAGACGTTATATGTATCTTGAAAAATGGTATAAATTAGACATCAAAATATGTCAGTATAGTCTGCAGTGTTTTGACGAAATGAAAAATCCACTCAATTTATTCAGCAATTTAATTAAATAAGAGTGTGTTTAAAGCTTAATGAAGTTGTCAAAGTACATACAAAAGCTTCTAATTTTATGTTCACGAGATGCATGTTGGCAGAAAGATGTGACGCCTCCCTATATGATTTATACAAGCTATGTGCTGGCTGTGTCGTATTACTTTTAAGGGTTGTCTTAGTTAACATTTGTGTTAAATGAAGCCGTAACAAAAATGAAATATGGAGATATTAGAATCGCATGAATCAGTTGACACAAAACAGATATATGTGAAACAGGACTTACTACTGCTTTTCCATTTGAATTATTATTCTGTAACCAAAATGTTTTTTTTAATTTGTACGATTTTCAAATTCTATGAAATCATAAGCAAATAAAAGCTCGGGGTATTCATTCTATAAATTATTTGAATTCCATATACATTCCGATCCTGCAGTCGAGTGTTCAACGTCTTCCTGTGATGTCAACTCTTGTTGACATACTTCATAAGTAGTCTATAAACATCACATTAAGAGCGACCATGCGGAAAATGCGGAAAGTCTGGGACTCACGGTTGTACTCGGTCAGAACCAAGTGCCACTTATTCAACGCATGCATACTGACTATGCTGCCTTACGGTTGCGAGTCATGGCACATCACACAAGCACAAGGTAACCTGTGTAGGTAAATACTGTGCTTGCGGCGAATATTAGGAGTACGGTGGTTTGACTTTGTCAGGAACACGGAGGTAAGAGAGCGGACAAACCAGCCCCTTATGACGTCCAAAATTAAAAGGCGACGATGGACCTGGCTTGGACATGTGCTGCGGATGCCCCAGGGGAGCCTGAATCTTGCCTGCCTCTTCTATCTACCTGATGGATCCCGACCCCGCGAAAGGCCTCTGATGACCATCCATAGGATGTACTCAGGGGAGCTAAGGGACACCGGGATGACCTGGGAAGATGCGAGGAGGTTGGCGGGAGACGGAGAATCTTGGAGGCACCGTGTGGCGGCCGTATGCAGAGTATTTGAAAACATTAGTTAGTTGTGCTAACTTATGTTTTCAAAATTCATCATTTTTTGAACATCATTACCCATTTCAATTAAGCTCGATTCGTATTATTATTTGCGTAATATTTATCATATAACAGTTAAGTCTGGGCCTTAATGCAAGACGTGATAACGTCAGATTTTGGCCATTTGAAATTTAGAATCAAAAAATACTTTAAAATACTCGTTTTTTATGTGTGCTAATTTGTATGTCAAAATAATGTTGTAGCATACTTTGCGCCAACAAATGTCTATGTCCACATATATGATCAGAATCTGAAATTTACTAGTGTAAGAAGTTTCTATATTCATTTCAAGTATTATGCTATACTTTTAATCTAATAAGTGTACAATTTGGTTCACAGATTCAATGTGCTTCATCATTCAAAATCACGGATTAAAATTTCAACTGAAATACCTTTAATGAATTTTTCGTGATTTGGTCAATCTTGTCCTTACTTGGCATATTTTTAATTGTGGAATCATTTAATTTGAAGAATTTATTGATCAATGTTTATCGTTGATTTATTTTTTACAATTCTTCAGCGTGTCACAATGTTTAATTGGTCCCTCGATCGATACAAAACTCAAAAAAGTATTTTCGAACGACGGACTCCAAATCAGTTGTCGTGTACATATCCACTGATAATTTACGTGTCCCTTTATAAGTTCACGTCTGCTCTCAAGTACTTCGCGTTGGGGCAAGACATGATAAAAAAAATCGAGTTGCTTTTTTGGTAATGTGGATGCAGAACTAGTAAGCGACCGCTTCAAAATGAAAGAAAGAAAATGTTGACCTGATTTGGCATTAATATATTTTACTAAGTGTCACCGTCTTTAAACAAGTCATTCTCATTATGTTCAAGAGTTTATACAAAAACAAAGAAATTAGACTTTGGCTGCTTGCCAATGCGAACACAAGTTTTGAACATTGAAAATAACAAAGCTTATTATATCTGCCAAAAATACATGATAATAATTATCAAGGCCAATTTTGAATTAAAACGACAGCAAAGTCATTGAATGATTGACATACAAATTGTATGTGTATTATACACGTATCGGAGATAATATTATTTCAAATACTGTCTTACAAAATTATATATTATTTTACTAAGAGAAAATTTCATCCACGATGATAAATTTTATAAAGATTGATTACACCCGAAAAGTAGAACGTTTCGCTATGGTTCTTTTTATCGACAAATATGCTCTTTTCAGCACCTTAAAGATCGACCAATAAAGTACTTTTTTCCAACCTTTCCTATCTTACTGAAACCAGACAGTAAGTTAAAAAAAAATAGTTACGTAAATTGTAAGGATGCATACAAAGTCCTTATTTCTATTTCACGAATGACATTTTATATTGTTTATACAGCTATAACTAAAGACATTATTAGGAAGAAAATATTATGAAACGAAAAACTCCTCACAAATAATACTGTATTTGAATCAATATTATATTCCATTTAAAATCATTATCTTTCTTTTTACTGGTTGGACTAACACAGTGTTTTGCTTTTTTTACTATACTACTGTATTGCCTTAAATGTTTTTTTTTTTTTTTAATAATAGCTCTATTTAGTATTAAAGTTTAATAAATTCGTCTTCAAATGTTTTTCAGTGAAATTTTAGTTAGTTAGATTGGTATAAAAGTGTAGGCGTCGGATCAGTAAGGGCGTCGGCGTCGGCATCAACGATGGCGTCGGTTGCGGCCGAAGCATGACCGGCTAACGCACCGATGCGACGCAATGTAGGTACGACAAACAGTTAGATAACTCCATTGCATTATTGTATGCGAGCTACGATCCTTTGTGCCGTGTGTACATTTAAGCTATTTTCGGTCGATTCAGTCGGCTAGGCTGAATTGAATACTCTGCATATTGCTTGTATCGTTAAGTGATACCACAGCATTAAATGGACGGTTTGGCGCATTGCGGATTATTTAATGACGAATGATTTCCTAATGGCAAACGAGCAGTGTAGATGAAGAAGAAACGTTAATTATAACTTACATTTATTAAAATACGACAAAATTCTATGAAACTCGACTTGTGTCTAATTTTCGACATACGCTGCTATTTCCAATCATCTGACACGTTTAAAAATATAACTAATAACGTGGTTATTAAAAATATTATTATTCAAGTTACTAATGAAATAAATACTATTTAATTCTGATGTTGTGGTATCGCATCACAGAAGTTTTCTTTTTGAACTATATTTGACAATCCTAGTTTAACTAGATGTGATCTAAATATTCTACTATTTTAGCTGATTTCTGCTTAATATAACTACAATTAAATTATCGAGTACATTTTTGATAAATTTTAATATAATCAAAAATTATACATTCTTAATATTTAAAACGGTAGAAATAAGAATTAAAACTATAATATAAAAAAATAGCAACACTTTTGAGGTGTTTACTGTTATTTATTTGGCATTGTTTAAATAAATAAAACACATTTTATGTACTTTTACGACACATATTTTGATAAAGATCAGAGCAAGTTTCCCTTTTCGAGAGCATTGTCAACCGATGATTTATCATTATATATGTGTAAGTATTCCTATATATGGCATGTTTATTTATTTAAAAGATACAATTTTAACTGTGTAATTGAAGTAGCTGGCAAGAGCTTCAAGCCGGTTTAATTACTATGAGCTGTAATGATGAAAACTATTATTACACGAAACCATTAAAAAAAAAAAGCATATTATCAATAAAATAACATGAAACCGCTAGCTCTAAATGAAAAGAGACAAGTCATAATCTGTTGAATGGTCCAACCGAGACTTATTCGCATGACATGTGTTAGAACAATATCTCTCTCCAGTTTGAAAATAGCAATTAAGATACAGTAAAAGACCGGGAGAAGTATATGTTAATTCGCCCTGACAATAATCACATCTCATGCATCGGTATTAAGATAAATTAGCACTTAAATTGTTTGCCCGAACTAACAAAGCGGTGGCCTACGGATTTGCCGAACAGATATTGCACCTAAGCTGCAACATGCTTTATGCTTCGGATACTCATTATGTGAATTCCACGACAACATTTGCAAGAGGTGCCAAATTAGTGGTTTATAAGTAAATTAGCTTTATTACAAATACAAAGCTCCCATCTCTGAATCCTTCATACAATAAATACGACACTTAAATATGTTACCCATGTGCATAATGAATAAATTTGTTATATTCGTGAAATGGCAATTTGAATAATTAACCTTTTTAATACACTACAACTTTGATGATAATACGTACTTATAAATGAATTAATAACCACACGACGTATGAAATGAACCAGTGAACTAACTATAAGGTAATTTTTATATTTAATAAGTTGATGACGTCTTTTGTGTATAACGCGTTAAAGATGATCAATTTATTAATTGTATAAACTTTTTTTTTGAATCGTTTGAATAATGAATTTTTCCATGAGTTTTCTTGGTAACGAGCCGGATTTCGCCTTTCGACTACATTGGGCAGTTCAAGTGCACGAATGTACATGTACTGACATTTGTATTGAACACAATTGAATAAACCTTTTCCTCTATGATTAGAATAATTCAGTTATGGTGTAAAAAATGCTTCTTAAAATCGATTGTAAATTTTTTAAGGGAAACTGCGGTAACTATTTATTTCTAAGGAAGGTACTGAAAGACAATTAAATATCTATTTTATAAATATCGTCAGTTACGTTGTTATGGTAAAATAATGCTCGCGATGTTGTTGATAATGCTTTCGATGAGCGAAACCGGTCCTAATCTCAATAAATTCAATGTGGAATGTGTACTAAAAATGTTTTATTACGTATATCACATACAATTCACAATTGAAGTAGAAAAATATAAAAATCACTTTTTTGATTTACTATTTGAAATAATAGTCAATCTAAACAATTTCAGGATATACATAATAGGCTAATTGGGACATTTAGTGATATCTGAACATTTTACAATACCTTGAATCGAATATATGTGAATTCTGAAGATAAGTTTTATATTTTAAACCAAAATAGTATTTGTTTTTCCAATAATGATTCCTTTGGAGTTTCTTACAACGGTCAAACAGGAAGATCGATAGTAGAGAACGTTCAGTTTGTGCCATTAAAGGTGATGAACTTTTCTCATTTGGAAACCATTTGATTCTTAATAACCATAAATTTTACATAAAATATTCTTTAAAATTCTGCACTGAATAATAAATCTCAAAAACTGGATAAACGAGAAAAATATTAAAAATTATTTAAAGATACAAATTCTTGTCTGATTCAAATTTATTGAATGAACAAATAATCATTTTCTATATCGCCATTATTAATCTATGCATATTTATCAACAAACATTTATTTACGATTGACTTAATTCATTTTTTTTTTATTTTTACTTGTTAGAATATTCATATCGGTTATATAAAAAAATTTCAGATATATTGGGTATTGCAAGCCGAAAAATCTTCATTTCCACTTTAATTAAGTGCTTAGAATAATAGCTAATTACCCCTTACATTTATTGTTATACACGTTAACTTCAGTGGCTTAAATATTCCAAGTTCATCAACGAATATTTGATAATTGTTCTAAAACTCATTATTTTTTTCATACACTATTTATTTTGAATGTGGTTTATTTTTTTACTGCAGATTATTAGTTATTTATTTTTAAGCTGTAAACATTTTCATCACAAACAATATTATTTAATTGAATTGATATTTGAATTATCTGTAAATTATTGTCATATTTTTTGTACTAATTATTTTATATCTCATAAGATAAGGTACACACCATCGATTAAATATACATAGCTCAGCATTTTTGGATCTTTTTTTTGGATAATTCTCACGATGTGCGAAACCGGTTCAATTATCACTTTAATAAAAGTAGTATAAATATTATTAGTCCGGTCCGTGGCGCAGTATCAACGTTGTTGGCTATTGTGTCAGACCGCCCGGGTTCGATTCCCGGTACGAGCGGATTTTTTCAGTCGATAAATCTGTTCAGAAGCTTGGGTGTTTGTGTTGTTGAAAATTCCATCCCACCTTTCCGATCCCAAAGAGCGACGCATAGTAAAAGCGATTAGCTAATCACTGGTCCTGCCCTAGTCCTCTAATCCTTTCCATCCCTACTCTCTTCGAAAAAGATAGGCTTGAGCAACTGAGTAACAAGCAGTTCTCGTAGAAGAAAAAAAAATCTGTTGAGATTAACTCCGTGAAGAGTCCATATGCTCCAGGTTGGGAGCGGACATGGTTAAAAAAATATCTTTGTAAAATAACTAGACTTTTATAAAATTTTGTTACTTACTTCTTTAAGACCCCGTGGTCAGGAATCAGCGTCGTTGTCTGCGTTTGCGGAGCTGAGTAACAAGCAGCTCTAGTATAAAGATTCTGTTAAAACTAGCTCCATTTGAGGTGAGGTGTGAGGTTTAGAATTACGACATTTAAATCTGAATTTCTGTGTTTGGTAAATTATGAGCATACCACTGTACGCTGACAATATACCAAATAGTCCATTCAGACATCTTGCAACGGTGAGCCACTCATATTAACAATTTAAATAGTCAGAAATCAAGATTCTTCAAATAAGCTTAATGGCCGCCTTCAGCTTGACTGGTTGTTCTCATTTATCTAAGTGTAGAGAAGCAGTGCCTGAGATGAATGAAAATATTATGATAGATCATTATGCACACCAGACGGTGACATGAATTATTCCGAGGAATGTGATGCCACATATTCCACTCTCTTTGCTCGTAGTCGGGTGAATACTTCATACTAACGCGGTAATCACTTTTTTGCATACTTCAAAATCAAGCGAGAAGCATCGGATTCACATTCAAAAACCATATAAAAATGAAAATCGTTAAGTTAATACTGGTGAGTTATCAACATTATGTAAGAGGGGTATACAATATCATACACGGGTCGTCAACCTGGTCTGTACCACCCAGTAGTGGGCGGTATAGTTCACTAGTATAGTAGTTCCGTGGTGGGCGATGAGCCATTTTTGCTTTTTCCACAAATTTAAAAATCAAAAACAAAGAAATTGTCTTAAAATCACTGAAACAGGAGACCTTCGTTTGTTTGTAACGAAAATTGAGCCAACATAAAAAAATAGCTAACAGCATCAGTCTCAAGGTATTCATGAATTATTGAATTTGATTTTTATTTATTTCAGTATATGTATGTATGGAAACGCACTTTTTTTGTTGCAATAAAATGTTGTCTTTCGAGAATTTTTTCACCCATTTACTGGATTAAAAAATAGCGTTGTCGGTGGGTGGTAAGGCAATTTGAACTAGGAAAACTAAGCCAGAGTGCGGTGGGCATAAAAAGGTTGACGACACCTGATATAATACATCCCCATCTGTAGTGTTTGTTTTTTAGTTGCTTAGCTTCTGATTTCAAGGTGTGTAAAGAAATATGGCTTTGGTATAGTACTGGTAGTGAGATAATTGCCATAGCTACGCGTATTAATGATTATAATAATGAACATGGAGTGAGTAGACATAAAAAATTCTCACCTTTCAAGAATTCAAAACAGAGTAGAACGAAAGCACAAGAAAAATTACTGTGAGAAGAAAGCTCTCACGATTAGTGAAACTGGGCCTAATCTATTAAATCAAATGTTTTATCTATATATGTAAAAATGAATGTTTGTCTATCTGTTTTTCCGCTATGGATTACTAAACCGCTCGACCGATCGATGTGAAACTTTACAAATTTATTGAGCACACGCTCGCAGTGGTTTCTGGCCTACCAACCCCTCCCACCAACCAACCCCCCCCCGAGTTTTTTTTTTTAACCCCAATGAATTTTTCGAGTTCACTCCTTCGAAGGTTTCTGGCATACCCCCCCCCAACCCCCCTTCAAACCCCAGCAACCCCGCCAAACAAAAAAGACGTCCCCCCAAAATTGATATCCGTATTTCGCCTTTTTAATCTTTTGAATTTTTAATGAGCTTTTCATGAACATTTCGCCTTTCGGCCTCTTCATGCATTTCAAGTACACGAGAAAACTTGAACTGATGGTTCAAGTTCACTTAAAAAATGATGCCGAAAGTCAAAGCCTGAGTCGTTAGCGACAAAACTAATGGAAACGTACACTATGCAAACGATTTAAATTCAAAAAAACTACAGAATAAAATAACTTAGTTAAGTTAAATCCCTTCTTAAGCGATAAAAGTTCTATTGATAAGTTTTTCCTCCACAATTAAATATATTTAGAATATTCAACCACCTGACATAATGCGTGGGTTTATAACTTTAAATTTTAAAAAATAAGCACAAAATTATTTAGAATAAATTTTAGCTTGAATAGGATACAACAATTTTACTTATATTATTGTATTAATTATTAATAAATCTTGAATAAAATAAAACATCTAAAATAAACCGAATAAATTTTGCATCTTGCAGTTTGTAATTACACATAACCACAGTCTAAATTTGGTTTGTAAAATATGCAGACGTTTACAGTATTGAGTATATTTGTTGGTCGATAATGTAAGCTTTCATAATAATTTCCAGTGAAAAGTTTATTTGCCTTAATGCATCTAACATAATTGCATCTTAAAAATGACGTAGACTAAATAATATGCCAGTCAAAACGGGATGCCAATTTTTAAAGTTACCCACCTTGACGCGCTCTGTCAAATAATGTTACGTTAATTTATATTACAATTTGAATCCATTCATACTGGCTACTATTATAAAACTTCATATCTGTTTGCTATATTGGAAGGAAAATACGATGGATGTTATGTTAATGATCTTGATTCTAGATTTTAGATCCTTCCTTAATCACGTATGTTGCATTCTTGGGGGAAATTTAGCAGTATTAGAAGCTATGAGTAAAACAAATATTTTAAAAAAAAAAGACATACAGAACATTGTATATGAAACATGATTTTTATAAATCCTGTCTTTATTGAGCCTTATTTAAGTGTATTCAAAAATTTATATAAAATTTTATGTTTTTATATTTTTTTGCTGATAATATCCGTTGGTCTTATTTTAAGAGGGGGAAGCATTGTTTTACCCGGGTGAACAAAGGCTGTTCATAAATTGATTATTTCATTATTTAGTGTAGAGGAGGTTTAATCAAATGGTGCTCCGTGGCATTCCGTGAGTTGAGAATTTCTTTTTAAAGTTATGAAATACCAAATTAATTTGATCGTGAAAAAAAATCTTTTAAGGTGTCAAATGTCACTTTTTGTGTAGGTATTATTTTGAATAAACAAATCACATTTTTTTTACTGTTTCCACCTATAATTGTATAAAGATCGGGACAGATTTTGCTCATCGTATAGCTATATAAAATTATAAAAAAAGTAATCATCTGCTGAAAAAAATCTACAAAAATGGAAAGGAAGCGTTATATTTGATTCTAGAGAATGAATTTGTATTCTTCTACTGAATAAGAAAAAAAAATGGTATATTGGCAAAAAAACTACTTTATCAATTATAAAAACAACCAGTCCTTATATGAACGCAACATGATATATGATTCTTATATGATTCTCCATTCCGAGTAGCGAATTTTGAAAAGAAAATGGTCGTGTAATTTATGATAGTACTCTACCGTAATATCAACACTGACTTAATTAAAATTCACTTGAAATTAGTATAAAATATATAAGATTTTTATTTCGCCATCTTAATAAATTTCCCAAAGTGTTGGGGAAATTCGTTAATGCACTGGCAATGCCTCGAACTCCCAAGTAAGTGAGTTTTGCAAAAGGGTTCGGAAGGGATCTTAGATGTAATTAAATTCCTTAGTGCCACACGTTTAATGAAATTAGTTTTGGACCAGTTAACAGACGAGTACATTCTCTTTATTTAATGCTCAACATTTTAAAAATTAATTATTTTGCTCTACTTACGCCCTCGAACTATTAAACGTATTAATTTATGACAAAAAATACTTAGAATCCATTAAAATCTTTTCAATGTTCTATTTGGGAATTAATATCATTAATATTGTGGTATTGATCTTACCAGTGGCAAATAAAGGATTAACAAAATTCAATCATTTTAATAAAGAAAAAGTTAGTACGATTGGGAACATATCCCGATCTCCCGATATTTCCAGGAAAAAAATTGTACGAAAAAGTCATTATAGAGATGTGAATATTTTCTAAATTTAATTGTATATTTGGAAACGTTGCGCGTTAGAGAAAAACACTCGAATACCGGAATTATACCAAGAAAATAATTTTCTTGTTTTAAACTAATATTCTTTTTAACGGGATACATTTGAGAATAATTAAATTCTGTGGCGTTTTTATTTCAAATCTAATAAGTTATTATAAACGAAATAATAAGTTCGATATTATAATTGAAAGCTTACCTTTACTCGCCCCAGGGGTAGGTTTGTCAGTACACCCAAGAGCTCTTGTAAAATGTTCATCCACCACACTTGCAACATCACCAGAATAATGCGTGAAGACCACACAGTTCGCTGATACATATTGTGCTCGGGATCCACCTCCTGCTGCTCCGTGACAACTTCCTTCATCATCGTCGTCATCAGCGCCTGCTCCTGCAGCTGTTAAATAAAATACAATATTCTTAATAAACTTTGGCATACCTACAGTCGTTCTAACAATTAATTTCTACATGATATCTTACATTAAAGGGACTCGTTGTCATTTATTGGTAAAGAGACACTTTATTTCTAAAAATAAAACATTATTTGCTCGTAAAAATTGCATCAAATCTTAATCATCGTGAGCATTGATGTAAAATAACGCGGAACTGATCTGTTGAGGAATAAGTAAAAACAAATAATTGTGCTTTATTTTTGTAAATCGTTACAATTATTTCAAAATCTAACCATTGAATGTACAGCTGATAATCTTTTTCCACGAACAACATTAAAACAAAAAAATTTGTGCCTGTCAAAATAAAAATTTCTTTAATTTTGTCTCGTTGAAAGGATTTTTTAACAATAATATTTTGTCGATTATCAAACGATAAAGATAGTATAGTATTTAAAATGAAATCAAACCTATCCCACCTTCTGCACTCGTTCTGCCGTGAAGGCTGAGGTCTTCTTCTTTCGCTCTCAGCCTTTGCGCATGGGAAATTCTTGGAGGGCTTCCTGCAGGTGATGCACCACCACCAGAACTGATAGATCCTCCGGAACCACCAGCGCCGCCTACGCTACCGTAGACGTCTTGGGATAAAGGTTGCGTAGCTGCCTGCACATTAAACTGTAAAATAAGAGTAAATTAAAAGTTATATTAAATATGATGTCTTTAAATAAATTATAAAATGTACGGTTTGATTTTTATCGGGGCAATAAATCGAGAGAACTCTCGGTTGTACTCGGTCAGAACCAAGTGCCACTTATTCAATGCATGCATACTGACTGTGCTGCTTTGCGGTTGCGAGTCATGTCACATCACAAAAGCACAGGGTAACCGTATACTGGGCTTCGAAAACAGATGCTTGCGGCGAATATTAGGAGTACGGTGGTTTGACTTTGTCAGGAACACGGAGGTAAGAGAGCGGACAAACCAGCCCCTTATTACGTTCAAAATTAAAAGGCGATGATGGACCTGGCTTGGACATGTGCTGTGGATAAGGGACGCCGGGGTGACCTTGGAAGATGCGAGGAGGTTGGCGGGAGATAGAGAATCTTGGAGGCACCGTTTGGCGGCCATATGCTCCGAATAGGGAGCGGATATGGGGAAAAAAATTGATTTTTATTTCACAGCACGATTTCATTATTTCTTTAAAAGAATAAGTTTTATCGGAATTAGATAAACATGAGACATAAAATATATCTATGATTTTTCTTTTTTATAATTATTCACAAGATTTATAAAATATGGAAATTGTATTTTTTCCTCATGTAAAATCAAGGGGACAGGCCAGTAAATAGGTCGCGTTCAATTTGAAAAGATTTATATGCTTTACTTCAAACCTGTCAAATTAAGTTCGATAGTGAAATCAGAAACAACTAAAAGGTATATAGGTACGTTCAAAATAAAATATACTAGCCGATTTTTACATTTTCTTTGCTTATTCCGCTTCAGAATTATTTGAATTAGGACCGGTTTCGCCCACCGCATTCATTTTCAACTAATAAATAATCATACAATATCAGTTGAAAATTCTTAACTAATTTTAGTACTACTAAAGTTTAATATAATTATTTGAAGGGTACAAGCAATAATTTTAAAAGGGTACACATGAACTTATTTAACTGAAACCAAAGCGACTATTTTTTAATGTAAAAAGTTGGACGGTACTTTAACCATTTGCATATCTTTCCAAATAAGCTTTAAGCCGATGTTCAAATTCATGTAGCCTTCCACAGGTGGACAGGCAGCTTGCATCACTCAATTGATGTAAAAAAAAAAGCGGTGGCCAACTGAAAACATCGCTCTGCCACGAAGTGAAGCAAGGCACAATTATTCTCGAAAAGCCGACAACTTGATTGTTTTCAATTAGGAATGTACGAGCCCGCCGTCCATTGTTTAATTCTCCGTTTAATCCGAGTCGGAAAAAGTCGGCCGGCCGGTCGGGATTTTAATTTCCAGGAAGTTGGCACCGCCGAATGGCCGACGGACGAACGCTGCCGTGAAAATGACGGCCATTACTGTTTTTCCGCTATTAAGATAAACTGTTACAGCCTTTTAGGTAACGCGGTATACTTTTTGTTCTTTCCAGCAAAACGACGATTTTCTTTTTATTTCTCGGAAGCGATAAAAATGTTTTCATTACACGCATGAAGAAAAATGTGAATTAAATATTATATCAACGCCATGCAAACTTATGAAACTAATAAAACCATTTTTGATAAAAAAAAATCAAATAAAAAAACGTTATTACTAACAGTATCGTAGAGCTCTGATGCTTGGTGGCATGGCAAAGGCAAATCTCCGTTTGGATCTATATTTAAAAGAATTTGTTTCTATCCATTCTCTCAACGTTTCCTACTCGGCGATAATAAGGATGTTAAGATGGAGTTAAAAAAGTATTCGTACATCGGTTAGACATCTATGCATTTGAACACAAATCAAACATCGAGAATTCAAGCCTGTGGTTACCTACTGCGACAAATGAGGACGAACACACAAGAGCACTGGACTTAAATATTTCCATAAAAGATCACTACATATTTTTAAATACTGTTTCAATCGAGCAATATCTTTCAGATACATCTTTTTATTAAATGAAGATTTTACAAAACTTAGTATTTATTCTGATTTATTTGTGTAAATTTCGTAGTAGCCTCATATTGAGCCTATAAAACCTGATTGACTCCGAAAAATCCACTGCCTGTAAAGCTCAAACACTATTTTGTTTATTGTAGCATCTATCTCTCTTTAATTCTCTAAATAATTCGAAAATTAACGCGAACGAAAGAGATGTAGCGATCGCATCAGACCAGCGCAATATTGCATATTTGAAATCAGTCGGCGCGGACGCTGGTAAAAGCATTCCGAGCGGATTCCGCGCATCTTCGTGCGCCGAAGTCTTTTTGCGCATGCGCGGGAAACGTTTGGCGCTAATGTCGGCCATAGAAGATTTTCATAATAATAATTGAAGATCGTGCAGCCGTCAAAGAAAATATTCGCCAAAAAACTATTACAGGAATGATATTGGAGTCGGTTCGTAGAACGGCCACTCTGCATCAATTGAGTGCATTTGCTATCGACACGTACCTAACTATAGAGGTCATTTGTATCAAAAAAGTTTCCATTGCTATCATTTTATCACCGCCTCTTCATGAAATAACAGTTCGATCAACACAGATTAAAAAAATGCAGTGGTGTGTCATTGCAAGATAGCATTATAACTTAGTTTATTAAAATAAAAAGAAAAACCTCTTTGACAAATAATGAGTAAGACCAATCCCCAACGAGCCCTGACCGTAGGGCATTTCGTACGCTTACAACACTTGCTTTCCAGTTGTCAGTCTTCAAATGCTATGAAACCGTTTTACCTATTGTTTACGGATGCTGAAGCAGTGGTGTTATCAAAGCCATGTGCCATTTTGGCGTTGACAACGCGTACATTTTACTTTTGCATTTGTTCCATTCGTCGTACCAATCCAAATTATTAAAACAAAATCATAAGAAGGACGCATTTAAACCTCACATAATAGCCGTGTGTGACCAATATAGTGCCAAATATGATATTGTTCAAAATAACTTTGATTATTCCACGTATTGTGCTACTAACTGTGACAAGTGTTTCGCCTTTCTGTGTTTTTCTTTCAGAGGCATCTTCGGACTAACTATCGCAAAGTTTGCTTACGTAATTCGTTACCAAAGCAAACTTTGCGATAGTAAGTCAGTTAGTAGCACAATACGTGGAATAATCAAAGTTATTTTATATTAAAATGAACTCACACAAAGATACCGCCGAAAGTGTTATGATATTGTTCTATTAGCTCGCTCATCAACAAGGCAGACGGAAATGGTAAATACATAAAAGTAGGCGACTGTTTACCTTTGTTGTCGTCTCTACCAATAGCTTATTTAATATATTTATAGGGCAGTGTTATTAATTTCCAACTTCTAAAGTAGCGTCAATGACGCGATTGGCGTTGATGGCGCTCAAATGGATTCTCATTTTATACCCATTGGCCTTCACGCATGACGCTCTTATAGCATTTCTATGAAATGGGTGTCATAGCTTATCATCAGCTTATTTTCGAGCGAGCTGTCAAAACCGAATACAGTCGATAATATAACGCCCAAATAGGGACAGTACCATATAAACCCGCCTAATATGAGACTTAACCTATTGAGGTTAGGTTATTTTAGTGTATTTCCTTGATTACTCGAAATCAAAAAATGTATGCCCTTGCATTTTTCCACATGCAGACATATTTTAAATGGCTATCTTTGTTCGAAAAATACTACTGAAATCTATTCTTTTAATGCAGACATGTATAATAAATAGCACATAACATGTAATATTACCTTGAAAATTTTACATTTTGCAGCAAACGGCACTCTATAGCAGGAGCGCTATAGAAGGGTTGACTGTACTGATTCATTTTTAAATTAAATACATGTCATGAGAAAAATTACATATTGTGTACCAACAGCAAAAAAATAACGATCTGTTTTTACCTTTTGCAAAAATGTATTTCAAATCTCGACTTAAATAATTTCAATAAAAATTCCACACATTTTCCGAATCAAAGCATTATTATTTCTTATACATACACATGTTTAATGACTTTTCATTAAGAATAATTGATAAATAACAAAAATAAAATTTCATTTGATAATGCTTGAAATGAACGAAACCGGTCCTGATCTAATACACTTAATGCAGAATAAGTACTAAAAATGATTTATTATTTTTAATAATTAACATAAACGTGATTCAAATTCTGAATCGGATCGGTTGAAATTTTCTGTGCACGAATCGACCACATAAAATGACAAATTCTTAAATACTAATCTGTCCTCTTGAAAATATTTTTAACAGATAAAATATTATAGCGCCATAAATTTATCCAGTTAATTATTACGCTCGTGAAAATATTCACTCTATGGTTAATAAAAATATACACCTACAAATTATTTGGATGAAATGCGGCAACACCGGCGTTTTGATTAATCACAATCTATTAATAATGAAAGTAGGAAGTATTATCATAGTGAATTTTTGAGCTTTGATGTTTGTTGCCATACGCTGAATATTTCATTATTTTAATTAGGGGCGTATCCCAATACACATTGTACTCTGTCACTGTAGAAATGGCTCTTATATGCAAATAGCCGAAACGCCTTTGTGATAGCTCAACCTATGTTTTTTTAAATGTGTGCATTAATTATATTTTTTTATTCGTTGTGCTTCCCATTTTATTTTAATCTTTGAGCAATTACTTTTTTTACTGGATTTATTTTTCAGTACGTCTGTTGTCGAGTAGCATGTAGTTTCATATACATATGAACATGGTTTCCAATTTTATCGAAAAATATATTTGAATTATTTGGAACGACATATATAATAAAAACTGTCGATTTTCTTGTATGTTATGTATCTTTAAATATCTTAAACAATATAGTAGTTTATCAAACATAAACATTCTCGGAGAGTCGTTCTGTTGGAAGATATAAGTTATATATTTTTCTAGCTATCTAAATAATTATATTTAATTTGAAGCGTTTGAATTTTGCTTCTCCACTAGTTTTGTCGTCTATCGGCATCTTCATGCATTTCATGTGCACGAATGTACTTGAAATTACACGATATTGAAATTCCATCAAAGCAACTTCAGTCTAAATTCTAAATTAAATAATTATAATTGATGGTAAAAAAATGTAAGTACATCACATGAATTTTATTTTTTAAATTCCAATTTTCATTATGGTTGGTAAAAAAAAATGTTTTACCTGTAAAATATTCGAATCAAAATTGATAAGTATTCATAAAATAAGAAAGTCTCTACAGTTACTATTTTTTAATACCTCAACCGGATGGTTTTTCCATACAATTAATTTGTTAAGGAATACAACCATCTACGTTCCAATTTGTTATATTGTTACTGTTCATATTTTCCCTGCTCCTTTAAGAAACAAATGATTCATAATTGTTTTTATTATTTTTAAATGATTCAAGGATTCCAATCAATATCAACGTTATAGCTAAAAATCAAAAGATGCACTCTAATTGAATTTGGCATGCCAACAAATCCTAAATACACAATTAGTGTTATAAAAGTTAAAAATTAACGTAATATTCCAAGATTACCACAGTTTGGTAATAAATGTTTTATCGTACCAAAAATTTCGTGCGTTCGGAAAATTTTACATCGACGCATAACATTAACATTTGTAAAACCAAATGAAAAAAGAGGGAGCCATTTTTGTTTTGTCTTCATTTACCAAACCGATGCTATTTCGTTGTAATCTTTCATCTTGAAATTAATGATTTTAATGGAAAGAGTACGTATTATAACGAACTTTTACCGACGGCTTGTATGACGTCTAACGACTCGAAAGAATGTGAACACTTTTTCTTTGGCCGTACACCGACCGCGTTATTTATTGTTTTTTCCCACGCCGCGAATTTTTTCCTAACTATTCAAAACAGAAGGAATTCCAAATAGCAGAATATTGCGGAATTTATTTGTGTGACTGATGTCTCCACTGAGATTTTTAAAATTTGTAATGAAGTAAAACTTTTATTCAACACAATTTATCTACTCACAATCTGGTCTTATTATAATTTTCAAAGTGTGCATGTATTATTTCTTAAATTTGCTATTTTTTGACAAGCTGTAGGATTAGAGAAGCTAACTTGGGAAATTAATAGGTGTACAAAAACTTCACTCTCAATGTAATTTTCACCTTAATAAAAATTCTACAAGCCCTTCAATAAATATTAGCTTTTCTTTGCAATACATGTAGCAAAATGTTAATGTCTTTTAAGTCTTTAAGCCCCTGGTTGGGAATATTGTTTCATATGCGAGTCTTATAATAAGTAAACATGTAAATGTCTTCCTACAAGGGTTATTGCAATAAAAATTTAAATGGAGTCGGCAAAAAACTGTCCCTTTATATTTTATTTTGTATCTTTCACGACAGTCACTTTAAAGCATTTTTAACCATTTCTTTACGGTCCCAAAAACCACACCCGATTCCGTGATTTTTTGATATATCATATTTGCAATACATCATAATAAAAACACCATTTCTATATGAAGCTTATTGACTAGTGACTACACATAACCAGATCGGATTTATTTTTGGGAAAGTAAAGGAAAGTTTAACAAGATCCTATGGTTATATTATATTTCATTATTAAAAACACATAACATGTAACATAACTGAAAAATTGTCGGTATAATTATTCAATATGATGTGTGAATATCAAAAAAATTAGCTGTAATTTTTTGAATAAATAGAAGTGTTCTTTTTTAATATGCCATTTGATTAATTAATCAAGTGACATGAAGTGCTCCAGAGTGTCGACAGAGTACGAAAATACAAGTCTATATTTACTTTTTGAAATATATCCACGTCAAAAAATATGCAAAGAATGTGAACTTTACGAATTCAAAGTATGCTTCGGCCGTTTGATGTCATAATTAATCGCCGAAATCATTCGCATTTTTAAGTCTGATTTAATTTTCAAAAATGCGCTAGGTGGTTTGATAAAATATTACGCTCGAGGTTAACGCCAAATCAATAGGTCAATGATCTTGTCCAATAAATACACCGAGGCAAGGCTATTTGCTACTATTTTCTGTTATTGTGACTCGAACGAGCAATTTTATTTCTTAGCGTATTTATGTAGCGAATCCTTTGAAAAACGTATTTCGAATATATCTGAAACAACATCCAAGTAAATCACCTTTTTTCTAACGCGTATAACAGCCCCTTCAACTGTTATTAATGTAGTGGAAATATCATAAATAGTTTTATTTAACGTTTTATTTTTTTATTGTCCGTTTTCCTTAACATACCACTGTGAAATGTTTATTTTAACTTTACTGAACTTACTATTATTCACAGTTTTTGAAAAATCCTTTACTTTTTTTTCAAATTAATTATTATACTCAGCTTTTCAGACGTTATGACAATAATACAAATTCTTTCATACTACCAGTGGTGTAGTGGGACCAGGTCCTAGACCTGGCACTTGAACATGAGCCAGGGCGCCTCCCTACCACATTTTTAATTTGTTACCATTAAAAACATGAATTTTGGTTCCACCAAACTAACGCATAATAAAAAGATGATCCCGATGAAGCAAGGCCAGTTTATTAGGAGCATAGTAAACAATATGCAGTTTTTTTCAACAATGTCTTTTTTTTTATTTCTTTAATTGTTAAAAATTGAGATTTTTTGTAACTTCGGACTGATAAAAATAATAGGGAAGATATCAATAACCGACCGGTAACAATTTATTTACCACGACACCGCTGCTTATGACACTGTTATTTAAATGTCATATATTTTTTTTATTATGAATAGGTATGTAAGTGTAAGCAATACAACAAAATCATTTTTTACTCGCTTAGATATCCTCGATTATCTTGTTGAATGCATTAGACACGCAAACTGTTGTACCGTATAATTAGTCGATTGCATTATTGATTAAATTAATATAAGATTATTTCTCGTTTATTACGGACTATTTCTTGATCCATTCGGAGTCTTTATCAGGGAATTCATAAACGAATCGATTGGATTGTTTTATAATTAAGTATTTCGACTGAGGGTGCTTGATGGAATTTCAATATCTGTCAATTCAAGTACATCCGTGCACTTGCAATGCCTGAAGATGCCGAAAGGCGAAACTCGGGTCGTTAGCGACAAAACTCATGGAAAAGTACAAAATTCAAAAAATTCTAATTTGGATTGTTTTACTTCTAATAAATCGTAGAGAATTTTTATTCATAAAATAACTCAAAATACATGGAGCGTAGCATGGTAGCTTATACTATATTTTAGCCTGTGGTAATTCTAGTTTTAATTCAAAACCCAGAGATATAAAAGTTTATGAATGAGATATTACAAATGTAAATATAACACGGTTACTTTTAAGGTGTTCACTGTCAATACTTGGTGGAAAGGCATTATAATAAAAATAATAACACATTTTTAGTACTTTTTCCACATGAGATGTGGAAAAAGTACTAAAATTGTGTTAATATTTTTTTATAACACGGTTAATTCGAGAAAAAAATACAAATAATCTCTGTTTCTATTTAAAATTAAGTGATTTTTTAATATGATATATTTATTTATAGTTATTGTAATATTTTTCTTATAGTAAGATTGAATAACATGGGTTTGCGTTCAGAGACATTAAAGTTAAGAAAAGTGGAAGCAAGTAAGCATTGAGTAGGCCCATACTAAAGCGGTTATACTCGTTATACAAGGTCGACCGAAGAACTTGACTATCCCTTTACGTTTTAATTTTAATTGAATTATTATTAGATACAAAATGTAGAAGACTGTTTATAACGAAAGTCAATTTACAAAACCAAACATAGGTCGCAATCGAAGATATTTCAAATAAGAATATTATGATGTTAAAGGAAATTTTGAAATATATCAGAACGTGTGAGAAGAAGCTTGAATTTATTTATGTATTTATTACTTGATTGAGTAAAATAAAATGTCAAAAATATCGAATAGAGAAATCATATGAATAGATTTTTATGCCATGTCAACTCTTAGATCAGTTTATTTCTTCGAGAACTTTTGTTACTCAGTTGCTCAACCTTTCATTTTGGAAAGAAATGAATGGCCTACGACAGAACTTGTGTTTAACTAATCTCTCTAAATTCTATCTAAATAAAAATCGACGGATTGAAAATGTTCTAATAATATTCTAATTATAAAGTAATAATTATCCGGGCTATTGATAACAATACTTGTGTAACTGAAACTGGATTACTGATATTGCGATAGTTTTTCAATATTATAATACCGAGCTTGAAAATAGAAAAAAATAATATATATATCGGTAAAATTACTCAATGAATATTTATAAGTTTTTATAATACTCTCCTGTTCAAATATGTACCGCATACTTAATACCCTACAAAAAATTTGACTATTTTTTTATTAACCTTTCAAAAGGTGCAAATATTTTTGACTACCCTGTAACCATAGCGATATTAATAATCGCGGTAACTGTCGATGCAGGTACCTGTTGAGATTTTATTGAATATGTATCGAACGATGCTTTTTATCTAATACACCAAGATATGTACGGTAAAGTATAATATTTGAATTCTTTAATACATGAGACGAATAATTGTGATTCTCAATGATTTGCGCTGTCAGTTATATCCAAGCGATGATTTTTCAAGCAAAAACTCTACGTACAACACCGGTTTTGCTGTACAAAAACATTACTTACCATATTATTTTATCTTTTGTACAAAACCGTATAAAACTATCAACTGTGACGATGAACGCTGCTAAGCAGTGTTTAAATTTTATACGTTTTTACACATCTGATTCTAACAACTGTTTATAGTAATAAAATTAAAAACGTTACACTGTCGATCATAAATAATCAGTGAACTTTAAATGCCAATCAAATATAACTGTTGCATTTATTTTAATCTTGCCCTCTCCTAATATGTTGCTCAACCTCTCATTTTCAAAGACATGAGGCTTAGAAAGGATATGACTTAGACAGGACTTGTGGCTAGCTAATCACTATCACTACATCTTGTTATAAAATCGGATGAATTTAAGAGCAGATTAGGACGACACAGACATCCAACAACAATATTTCGATTGAACACTGCCTGGACTGGGACTCGAGCCCGACCGCTCCGCAATCGAAATATTCAACTTCGACACTCGACCTACTGTTTTTTCAACTAATTGTACAGATTTAAAGATGACAGGCAAAAATATGTCAATTAAGAAGTTATTAAACCTGTATTGTCATTGAAATTACTTTGCTTTGAGATGATGTGGTGTATTCTTAAATTATTTTGAACACTCAAAAATTGCATTCTACATTCCCGAAATGCGTAGCTATTTTTAAATACACATTCAGGACTTAACTCAGATCCTAGAGAGTCATTGTCTCAGAGGCAGGTCGTTCACTCCCCAATTACAGTATTTTTAAAAAGCTCTTAAGAATACACTCGTTTAAGCAGTTAACTCTAACTAAGTTTAACTGTTAAATATTATTTATATCAGTGTGTTTTTATTTATATAACAAAATCGCTTTAATGAGAAACACAGTGTCGTAAATTAATCTAAAATAATAATGCAACAATTATTATCAGACTTACCTTTATTTTATTCAACTGGAATATATTATTAAGTATTTTCCATAGATACGCCCTACTAAATATTCATAAAAATTTGAATTTTCATTTTGATATAGATTTGAATAATACAGTAAGTTCATATGCAAACGAAAAGTATTTTTTTAAGTAGCTAGTCAGTGTTAATTTCTGACGATTTCGGTTCCGCTTAAAAACATCATTAAGACAAGTCGAGAAAGATTCTTTTGTATTGATTGTGTCGACACTTAAAAAAATGAAAATAAATATCTATTGATAATGCATATCAGATCTTATCAGATTATATGTGGAAGACTAGAAGTAGTAGCACAAAATGAGTTTTATTTATTTAAAATAATGCCTTTCCGCCAAGAAATGACAGTTCGACACCTTACTTTGAAAAGGTTCTAACTGCTCTTAAAACTGTTTTGAGATATGAGCGTTTGAATTTTCAACTGATTATAATTCACTTGTAACAATGAGCAAGTAAAAATGTTTCAAATTACTTATTTTAAGCATATTTTTCCACAACTCTTGCTGAGAAATATTGATGACAATCATAGAACTTTGTCAAAAACATTTAGTAAAAAAAGTGTGCAGGTGCAGTGCAACTCTGGAATTCAGCTAATTCCGTTATACAACAATAAATAATTCTTAAATTCATATATATGATAGGATGAGGTAAATACAAGCCTTTCCTACCAAAAGGTCATTTTAGACAAAAATATAAATTAGAACTTTTTCAAAGTAAGTTGGTAACGAGAGAACACCATAAAATAAATTATCAAACATCCAATGAATTCCAATAAATGATTCTACGTCTCGGTAGTCAAAATAAAACAAACAGTGGCTACGAATTCCTTATCAATGCAAGACAAACCAAAATGTTTATAATCCAATACCCCGACCTTTGCCTCTTGCGTCTACGATATCTTTACGCACTTTTTACACCTATTTTTTATCACAAAAAATCTTACAATTTACTTGACTGAAAAATCAATAATCAAAATGCCTATTATAGACTTAATTTGACAAAGAAATATTTTTTTTTTACGTATGTGTTTCTCCTTACGAAACCATGTACATATTTTTCCATTTCAACTATACATATTATTATATATTCAGGTTAAATTGGTTCCTAGCAATATAGTACCTAAGCGTGTTAAAATTTTGCAACTAATGATTGAAATAAATTAACACATTGTTGCGTCAATGGGTTAAGTAAACTATCGCAGAATTCATTCGGCTGACTTCAAAGAGGTCGTTATGTTTTTTGTGCCGCTATCCGCCATCTGTCGGTTATATCAAAACGGTGGCCGTAATAGATACTAAAAGATATCCGGACAGCTACGGCGTAGAACATTTCTAAACGCGATACCTATGCGAAGATGTTTGATCCAAAAAAAAGTTACTAAAGAAATACAATTAGTGATTTGATTGACCTTTTTCCACTTCATTGATAAAATAATCTTTTCACAAAGTGTTGTACACTGTAATCTATTATTTTCCTCATTGAATCTTTTTTTCAAAACGATTTTGTTTTAATTTTTTACTTTTCCATGAATTTTGTCGCTTACATTTTAATAGCAATTTAACTTAGTGATCTAAATCTATTTTTGTAAATAAGCGATACAAACGGTTTACTTCGCGTCAGTTCAAGTACATTCGAACACTTGAAATGCCCGAAAGATGCCAAAAGGCGAAACCCGGGTAGTTAGGTTAGGACACACTTTTGGAAAAGTACAATATTCAAACAATTAAAATTCCATCAAGCACCCTCAGTCTAAATCCTTAATTGAAATTGTATAATTTCATTCTTTTAAGTATTCTGCACAAAACATTTTAAATGCTTGGAATCGAGATGTGAGCGAAATATTTTTCTGAATCTAATAAAGACTTATTTTCAAAATGATCATAACATTCGGGAATTTGAGAAGAGCGAAGCAGTTTCGGATTAATGGATATTTCGGGCGTTTCAAAATCTTCATAAAAAAAATATTGATAGTTAATATATTGTAAGCGTATATTTTCAGTATGTCCAATGATGCCCACTAACATTGACGCAGAGATAAAACTTATAGTTCCGCCCCTAACAACGACGGCTATAACCAGGTAATTTCGTTATAAAACCGAATGAATTCTGCGTGGGAATACCTCAAAAGAGCTCTACCATTTATGTAGACAGCTATAGTTTCAGAATAATTTATTATTCATTGCATACTTAAACAGGCAATATAAAAGACGTGTTTTTTTTATTTAAACTTTTGGTTTAGTACTAAATAACTAGCTCATTGTGAGTATGATTTATTAGGCGAACCGTAGCCTCATAAAAACTACTGTCTGTTTATAGTCGCAATGAAACCACCAAATTACACTTCTGTTTTTATTATGGTTTTAATATGTGACACGCGTTAGTTTTTTCCAAAAAACTTGCCAAGTCTTTGAATAAATCATTATTTATAAAAAGAATTTAGGGATGATAACATCATGTGAATAAATGTTACTGAATAACGTACCGACCAAATTTCCCAACTGAAATTGCCAATATAATTAATATGGTCTATTATGCACTTGTATTCGATACATCGTTATAGCTGTGATCAGTTTTCAATGTGAGTTGATTTTACTTTCCGGAATGCAAAATAATAACTAGTGAAATTTGTATAACGATACATGAATAATTACAATAAGATAATTACTTTATGTATATGTATACTTACAAAATACATATTCTTTTCTATAATGAGCAAACTATCGTTCTATCAATTAAATGTAGCAATGACATCAATATATTATACCTTAAAAATAAAAATAATAATACATTTTCCACATAAAATTTATTTGATCACGACCGGTTTCGCTCATGGCGAGCATTGTCAACTGATAAGGAATACAATAAAATAGTGATATTTATACAAAATTAAGTATGAAAAATATATAAAGTACTAAAAATGTATTATTATTTTTATTATAATGCCTTTCCACCAAGTATTGACAGTGAACACCTTAAAATTGATATTATACTTTGTCGAGAATGCAACGTTGGTCCAAAAATAATTTTAAAAGTAAACATTTTCTTGCATACCCAATGTCTATTTATTCTTACACTATTCAGTGACGGCTGGTGACGGGGTGTTGGGGTGCAAAGGAAGATTCAACCATTTTTTAAAGAGTTCTTTCCTATTCATTGGATTTTAAAACACTTCTATAGCATGGACTTTCAATTCAGATGTTCGCAATAAACTGCTTCTCTTCCGTAGTACGGAAAATAGTTGAATGTCTATTTAGCACCCCGTCACCAGCCGTCACTGCACCTATTTATATATAACAATGTTCTATTCTTCATATAAATCAAAGAAAAACTTTTAAGATTTTGATAATACCGCAATAATTTTGCAATATTTTTTATCTTGTAATAGACAAAAATATGATTGCTTATATTTTAGTTTTGGCTTATGTAAATTTTCTGAATAAAAATCATTGTAAAAAAACTGAGTTAGTTTTGTGACTCGACTTGCTCGTGATTTTATTGTCTTAAGATATTCAAACTTTATGGGCGTGAATAATGAATTTTATTTTAAACTTCCTCTCCTCGACAAGTTATTTGCATTATGGTCTAGTGCACTTTTAAAAGTTTTACTTTTTTATATTATCCCTAATCTTTTAGATATTTAATACATGTAATTTTTAATTAGTTAACCAGTTATTGTTTCAAATCTGATTCTTTAAAAAGGTTCCTTCAACGGAATATTAATTGTATTCACCATTATTCTATAAGTTAAATGATAGCTCACTTGCACTATTTTACCTTGTTAATTTAATGCTTGCTCGGAAAGATTTTACTAGGGTAATAAATTTCCTTGAATAAGTAGTAAAAAAATATGATTTATGACAACTAGTTACCGTTGAATATTTACAAATTTTAATAGAAAAAAACATAATAATAACACGATTTAACTGCAATCTTTAATTTATTATTATTGTGACAAGCCCAACGTAATGCGCTTTGCAATAAAATTAATACAGGCGATCTAAAAATGATTTATTAAAGTTGTGGTGTAATTTTTATGACTTTCCACGTGAGTGTGACAAATTTCATTTTTTTTTTCATATTTTGGTTTAATTTCATTAGTTTTTGACAAATTCGCTAGCATACAATTCTTTATTGCCAATCATTGACAACATGACTTAATTATATTAATTAACAGAGAATATTTTTATATATATATGGTTCAATTTAAGACTGTATTTATTAATATGTAATAGGAGAACACCTGGTTAAATGGAGTGAAGTGCAACTACTGTTTTTTTCCAAAATAATTATTCGTCCCCGATTTTAGAAGTAATTTAACATTAAAGAATTAATCATATAAAAATCATCGCAACAGTTAGTTGAAGATTTAATTAATACTAAATAATTGAATATTTCTTCTCCGCTGTCGAATCCCAGTCCATTTTTCAATCGAATTATTGAGTTCCGCTGAAGAAATGGGAGCTTGCCTTCTCCGAAAAAGAGAAGCTCAACAAGCAGTCCCCATAAAAAAAGATCTGTTGAGGTAAACTCCATTAGGAGTCCGTATGCTCCACATTGGGGCAGACATGGTTGAAAATTGAATTCTAATTGATTGCTAAATACAATTATATTTAGGGGTAATTATATACTTTTTTTTAATTTCTTTCATGAGTTGTTATTTTAACCTACTAGTTAGTTAGCTCTAAATCGAAAAATTTCCCTAATATTTTTTCTTGGAGAGCGTTCTTCATTTCCTCTACCACTACTATGCCAGCTAATAACAGCTATAAGGAAACTATTTCTGATAATATAAGATTTATCATCAATCTCTGTAATGAGTAAAGAGAATAACTGTATATTTTACTTTTTTTCTCTTTGTAAATACTGAAATTTACGACTTTTTTTACTTTTTAATACTTACTTATTTTAATGAGTAAAATTCTTGGTAGTAAGCTACTCGTAAAAACAAAAATGTGATATCGAACACTACATTCTAAAATAACAATTAATCACAGGACAGGATTCGAAATTTTTGCTCCAGCTGTCACTTGTTCATAAAACAAATTAAATGAATAATCAACCAAATGGATTGGTTGATAATCGTCGAAACAATCATTTTGATTCATCATCGTTCCAAATGATCCCCGAATATTCCCACGTAAATCATATCATCGAGGGGAAAACTATTCATAAAGTGAATATACGATGTCGATATTCGATGAGAGCAATCGATAAGCCATAGATAATAAATCAGTCACATTGCGAGCGAAGCTTCCCTTGTCTGTGGCAGTCGGGCCGACATTTGATTGTTACATTTTGTCAACCATCCGTGAGATAGGCATCTATCCGACTACACGACACATAGATAAATGTTGAGGATTTTTCATTCCGCTGTATTTTCTTCGTAGACGTAGAGCATATATTTCAAAATTAAATTGCCTTTTTCACAATATACACAGCGATTTTTCAAAGCTCTCTCATACCTTCATTAGAAAATTATAATACAGTAAATATATACAACAATACAACAGAGCTTTTACTTAGAACCTCCTTTTTATTATTTTTAAGTAAGTGATTTAAACATCATCGATTTTATTCCAAAATATCAAGACTTGTTAACGTTATTTTTGTTTAATTTAATAAAAACATTGTTATAACAAATAGCAAACTCTCATAGCAAAATGTTTCTCATATTTTTTATATACATGTATCTTGTGTTTGAAATCAAGCTGTTAATTTTAAATAAATATAACACTCTTTATCGTCTTCATATATTCTGATAAATAACAGAATTTAATTATTATAATTAATATTAACACCTTAAAAGTGATCACGCTGTCAATACAATTTAATTTAGTATAAAATAATTTGGATAGTCCAGCTTGATATAAGTGTCAAAAATCTGCTTAATATTTTTTTTATATCGTATAAATAATATATACATATAAATATACACATAATATACACTCGATCCTTTTTTTGCAAGGTTTCGAAAAGAAGTACTGATTATTTTCTATTATTTTCTTATACTGAATAAATTCTGAAAAATTGCAGCAATCGGACACGTTTTTTATCAAATAGCGACACTGAATGAATATATTTCTCTGCACTAAATATAATTTAAAATAAGTTGAAAACTATGTTAATTTATTACTTGTATAACTTAAAATAAATAGTGATAAAATCGGTATTGAGTTGATTTTAAATAATGGAACCTATTCATCTACCATTTTTATGGACACATTATATTTTATACGATTTTTTGAACGGTAGTCTTTGAAATGTATCCCCCGTGCAAAAAGAAGATTCGATGTATAGAAAATATGCGCTTGGAATAAAATCAGATTAAAGTTATCAGATTTATTTTTGGAGCAACCATATTAACTGCATCATAATATATCGTCTCGGAAGAAATGTATCGGAATAGTAAAAATTAAAACACGATTTTAAGGACTTATTCCACATTCAATTTATTAGATCAGAACCGGTTTCGCTCATAACGAGCATTATCAACTGGATTTATGAAGAGCAATTAAAGATATTTAAAAAATAGACGTTCATATGAGGTGAATGAAAACATATAAAATAGGTCACTTTTAAGGTGTTCACTGACAATACTTGGTGGAATGTATATAATAAAAATAATAACACATTTTTAGTTTCATAATATAATCAGTTGATAATGCTCGTTATGAGCGTCCTGATCCAATAATTTTTATGTGGAATAAGTACTACTTATGTGTTATTATTTTTATTATCTTATATATAAAACCGAAACGGCGTATGTATGTATGTGGGTCTGTAATTCCCTTTTGCATTATTGTTGCAAGTTGCCATAAAAACGAATATAAAAGAAAATATGTTTGAAATTTTTATCGGCGAAGACATTTAGTCAAAATGTAATAATTAGTCTTCTACAGAACTTTTCCTGGCTTTTATTATTAATAATAATGTTTATTATTTACGTGAAGGTATTATTTGACAGCAAATTAGATTTTTTCCTTGAATTTGGACATTTTAATGAGCGAGAATGGGGCTGTCATCAAATTAAATAAAGTTTGTGATTTTATTTTAACTCTATTTTGGATGTTAGATTTTTTGATATAATTATGTCGAATGATATAACATTAAATAATTATTGGTCGCTTAGTCCGAGAAACGCCGGGTAGCAATACTAGTATTATATAAAATAGGGCTTTTTACTTGTTCATTTTGTGAGCGATAGTCGCACTCCATAATATATTTAATTTATGAACTTTATTTGTTTAATTTTTATATTCAAACTTAAGTTTACTAATCAAATGTAACAGATTACAAACATAGTAGTTTTAAAACATAAAAAATCACAAAACTTTTGTCAGCCCTTGGAGTTGAAGAAATAAACCAGGGGTGCCGATACTAAGCTCTTTTGGAGATAAATGAGTGTTATGTCTTGGCCCGATGCATGAACCCGCTGCTATTTCTCAACGCTGACAAATATACCAAAACATCAAATACATTTTGCTCCATCGACGTCATTTACCAGCGCATAGGGCTGAATAGCATTCAATTCCCCTTACTAAATAGTTAATGCATAACGGTCCCAAGGAGTTATGTTTGCAATAACTTATGTAATAATATTCCTATATAGTTCATAAGCAAACACCATATTTATTATGTCATATTATTTAGATGACAGTTAGAATTTAGTTGGAATAAGGAGCATACGATCCTATAAATTATTATATCGAGATCTTTTATTTTAATCAAATAAACACATTTTTTGTAATAGAATCAATACCGGTTTTACTTATCCGAGCATTATAATTATCATCATTTAAAATGTTAACGATGACCGAAACTGGTCCTAAACTATAAAAAATATTTGTGGAAGGAGTACAAAAAATGTGTATTATTTGTTTATTATAATGCTTTTTCACCTAAAAGTGACAGTTAACACCTTAAAACTTTTAAGGTGTTAACTGTTGTTGTGTCGGTGTTTTAAGTTAAAAGTTATTTTATTGATAAACTGAAATTACATCGGAAAATGAATTCAGTTGTGGAAAAAATCTTATAGCTAAATAATTAACCAATTTTGTTTTGACAATGATTATCTTTCTTATTGTATTGATTGAGTAGGCATTTACTTGGTCATTTACCATCATAAAACAGTAAGAAAAATAAAAATGTATTTTAATTCTACAGAAATTATTTTATATATTTGTTGATAGCTATTTCGACTTGCTCCCTCTTCATAGAGCCCATCAGCTTCATGCCTGTATTTCTGACGAGGGCGCAAGCCGAAATAGCTATCAAAAAATATATAAAATAATTTCTGTAGAATTAAAATACATTATTATTTTTCTTACCGTATCATTCTTATTGTTTTCATAAAAATACTTGATTTGGAATGACACACTCCATATATATATAGCTTTTTTGATAGTTCAATATGCATATTAAACAATCTATGTATTCGACAACTTATATTTTAAAATGTTGCTTGGATATAATTTTTTCGTTGCATATATTTTTATTATGCCTTATATTGCATGTCTGTTTTATAAATGAAATAGGCGTGAAATAGAAGTAGGAAGATCAAGTTACTTTATCTATTACTTGTGATTTTTAGCGATATCTCACATTCGCTTAAATTCAGGGCTCAAATTTTATCACCGTCAAAAAATCAATCAGGATTGTCAATTATTAAAAAATACTTCAAATTCCATTGGACTATTATTGCTTAAAATTTTATTTGCCAATATGTCAATTATATATCGACATATTGGCAATAACATACCCCTTCCAAGGAAAAAGGGATTAATGACAAATCGCTACTTTTCAGACTTTTCAAGAGAGCAAAAGGAGTGAACAAATAATATGTCACTTTTAATGTGTTTTCTGTCAATACTTGGTGGAAAGGCATTATAATAAAATTTTGGACACATTTTTTTTGTACTTTTTCCTTACATCTGATTTTACTAAAATCACCAAGATGTTACTAACGCCCCATTGACATGGTAGGGACGATATGTAATAAAAAATCTTATTATTTTTCGGATAATATGTCAGTTAAAATGTAGATCATGTTTGGGATCAATCTTTCCATGTATTGGAGTTTCTTTGAAGAGCATCCTTTTAACCAGTTTTTTGTAAGTCTGCTTATTTTTACTAAAATTAACCAAGATGTTACTAACGCCCTTTTGACATGTTAGCACTAGTTAAAATGTAGATCATGTTACTGGGATCAACACAGCAATATAGTTAACATTGAAAAGCTTAACCAGTTTATATGTCTGATTATTTTTACGTATTAAAGAGGTGCAATATTTTTGACTGACATTCAGTGGCCGTAAAAGATTTAAAGCGAAAATTTATTCGATGCTTAAATACGTAACGACCGGCTTAATAGTGTTTAACGCTAATGCGGTTGTTAAATCTCCCCATATTGTTCGGGTGCACTTACCTATTCTGTTCACAAGGAAAGAAAAATAACTATTTTCCACTGACAAATGAACACGGGTAACCCTTCGTAAAGCCCAGCTGTCAATCAGCTATCAACGGATACTGTACTTTCCCGTGCAACTTTCAAATGACTCCTCACAGAAATAACAAAATTATAAAAGTATCGACCGACTTTAGATGCTATGAAGATGTATTTAGAAATATATTCACCCCCAAATAGACGTCTTGAAACAATTCTGAGCTGTAATTCATTGGTTATATAAGTATCCATCTTGGATAATTTCGATTCTTATTTAGAATGGAATTTTCATTTATTCTCGTGGAAAGAAAGCTCTCACTGTGGAATGTCACACAGAACGGTAATAAAATATGTGTTTAATGGCGAACGGTTTTAGTTTTATTGTGGTTTTATTTTGAGACATTGGTTTGAAAAAAAAACTTATTCAATCAAAAACAAAATGTACATAGTTTCCAAACGTATTTACGTATGCTACAAAAATACAATTCAATTATACAAAAAAACTTCTTTCGTATTTCTGCGTTGTTTATCGTGAACTTCTGCTATCTACTTAACGACGCACTCAAGATTTGCGTAATAATAATGTTTATTTTTTGTCATTCATTCTCTGTTCATTATTGAATTATTATGCAAAAATAATTACAAAAGATTCTAAAATTGTATCCACACTTAAAAGTGGTAATTTAGTTTTAAACTTACGTAATGTTATGCCTTTCTCACTAAATGATCCTAATCTTGGACAATACTAATTTCTAAAAAAATATTACATATCATTTAATTATAATACGCGACTAATGAGTGATGTATATGAGTATTTTTTGTTAATTATACAAATAACCCCCCTACAGCACTCTCTGATATAAAGCGGTTTTTAAAGCGTGTGCTGCTGTATTCAGGCAAATGTGTTTCGTTATTAGGCAATATTATACATAGAGATGTGTATTCGAAGAATATTTATCAGTATTTACCCATTACTTTTGATACAGTAAGTCATAAAAAAATCCTATCTCAGTGCTGTAGGAAGGTTGACTGTATTATATTTCAATGATTTTATTAGATACCGACTTTTCAATCAGCCATTGGAGTATTTTATAGTAGGGATATCATAATAAAGATTTATCAAAAGTTGTTTTAAAACAGAAACTAGAAATTGACAGAGAAGCTCGTAGGAAAAATTTAAGCCCAATATTTTTAGGGTTAATACTTTATCTTACAAAAAAATGAGTCTAAATATACAAAGTGACGTAACTTTTGTATACAACAGAGGTTTTCTTTTACTGTATTCTTGTTATTAATATTATATTTTAGAAAATTGTTAAATATTCTTTGAGACATTATTGGCATACTTTTCATGGAAGTTTCATGTTCACCGCTACCTTTTAGACAAAAAATAATTATCGTAAAGTAAAAGTGTGTTGGTGTACAATTTGATCACGCGCTGCCATCAATTGTTAGGGGTGACACGCTTTCGTTTATTTCAGCCCCATGTTGTGCCGCAATCGAAAGGGTTGACACAATAGTGATGAAAATTCTACATGATACACTAAATACGCGACATAAATTAAGTGATATACAATTTATGTGAATATATATTATTATTTTCTGTAACTATTCAATTATATTTGTTTAAATTTATATCTTTATATAATATGTTATTAAAATAAGCTTCTATCATATAAACAATACAACAAATACATATTCATTGCAACATTTTTTTTAAATAGTTAATCATTGATGAATTTACATAGATATCTTAACTTCGATAGGAACTTCTTTAAAATGCTACAGGTTGCATTCATTAATTCTTTTTTCAAACTATTTTCATGTCGACAAAATGCGAAAAAGATCCAACGTCAATTGTTTTTTTAATCAAATTTACGTTGTGTCTTTTGCTATATTATATCAAATCGATAAGCAAAGATCGTTTCAGTGAATATTAGAAAAATAAGAAAGTTGTTATTTTCATCAAGAATATATAATTTTCTTTCTACTAAGAGATGTTATCAATGGTTTATAGAAATACATTCATATGTTTCTACATAAATTATATATTTACTCACTTACGATAATGCGTGGTTTAGTAATATCGTGATATTTTTCGGTTTTATAAAAACAATCTCAATGATTTCTAATAAAACAAAAACTATAATACAACTTACCAAGTATGACACTCAAATATATTTTTAATGTTCATTATTAACCGAATTTTAACGAAAAAGCAAATTTGAGTTGTTGAAAAAATCTGTGTTTTGAATGATGAATAAATTACAATAAAATAAAAACTGTTTAAGTTTTGATAACCCTATCAAGCTCGCATAAGGTGAACAAGAATAATGGCAGGGATCAATGTGTCACGAAGAGAACCGCTCCACCCTAAAGACCAAATTGTTTTTACATATGAAATTCTAAATAAGGTTACCCAAATATAACTACTTAAAACATGTGCCCCGTCAATTTTTCAAAACCATACTATATACCTACCTATTCACATGTATTTGTACGAAGGACTTATGAGTTTAATCCGGTGACCACGAGTTTTAAAATATTGAACAACAGAAACGTCAGGTCCGGTCACTGAGTTTATAGCAGTAAAATATGTATTTTTGCTAATTTTTACTACCTATCTCCAGAAATGAAACACTGATTTATAATTTTAATTAGTTGAAAACACTCCTTCACTGTACGACACCGGTTCTTAAAATACAATTTACTAGTGCATTAATACGTACATTGCAAGGTATAAATTTATTTGTTACCTTGCAACGTTAAAAAATAAGTATCATATATGTACTTAGGTAACAGAAGCTACTTCATATTACCAATTGTTTCAATATTTTATATTGTAACAAGTTGTGACACGTCTTTCGCTTCTTTGAGAAACATTTTCAGACATGGATATCAACACGTACCATTTAAAAATGGATTCAAAAAAGTTACTAAAGAATCCTAGATATTACCGAACGTTCAAGTGTATGTGATAGCATTTTTTCAAATATCTTTTACAGAATGAGGGAATATAATACATATACTTTATTATTATAATACATATATTTAACATTTTTTTAAATTTTTCAATGTATCTTGTAATTTTAAAAAATATTTATTATTATCACGTAGTAGTAGTAGTAAAACTAAACAAATTTAGTTTAAGCTAAACAATCAAGATAATTTTAATTATATACGAGTCGTTATCAAATGTTGCAACGCATTTAATAAAACTATGTAAAATAGATTATGACGTAATTTAATTAAAAAATTCTTTCTGATACCATATCAAGTTGATATTGCGAATTTTTATAAATTGCATAGGAAAGATTAAAATAGTGTGAAAAATTTCATCGTATCTTGTCATAGTACTAAAAATGCATTAAAAATAATATGAAAACACAAGGAATTTTAAAATTTTAACACCGAGCGATTTAAAATAATCAAAAAATATTTAGTTCATCTAAAAATATGTGTTTTCAACACTGCCGACGTTTGCTGGAATTTCTTTTATATTATAACAATAGTTAACTGCTTAAATATAAGAACGAACCATTTAATAAAGTCACGGAAGTGAATTATTTGTTTTAATTCATTACAGCATTAGGTGGATATGACGAAATGTGTAGCATTTCTTATACACACATGTAGTAAAAAAAAACCCATATTAGTTTCGTTTCGTATTAAATATCTATTTCATAAGATATTCAAAACTCTCAATAAAGAACTAAAAAAATTTTTGAATTTTTAAAACCATACAAAAAAACACTCAAATTGAAAAATATTTATTTTGTATGTACACTATATTTACTTTAAGTTTCAGGAGTGGCGGCTGGTGACAGAGTATTAGGAAGTACAAAAAAGATTCAACTATTTTTGCAAGAGTTCTTTCCTATTCATTGGATTTTAAAACACTTCTATAACATGGACTTTCAATTCAGATGTTCGCAATACCAACGGAGTGCCATTCTTTTGAATTTTTGGCTGTCCGTAGTACGGAAAAATAGTTGAATCTTTTTTTGTACTCCCTAATACTCTGTCACCAGCCGTCACTGGTTTCAGTATACAATAGAAACGTTCGATTAATTACAGTTGGACCTCGATTATCCAGATTGGTCAAAATATTACAAATTTGCTGATATGCACATGGCGAATTGTGTGAAATGTAGAAAATGATAGAGGAGATGTTGCGGAAGAAATAACACAATTTTCAATATGTGCTGAATGTGACGAAGAAGATATAACCGAGTGGTTAAATTGCGATTCAAACGATCCTGGATTCCAAATTTTGAATGATAGCGAAATAATTAAAGAAATATCAACCTCAGACGAACAAGATCAAGAAGGCGTAGAAGAGATTTGTGATGGGGAAGATATTGGTACTACACATTCTGAAGCTTTTCAGTGTCTAGATGTCGCCATGAAGTGGTTTGAGAGTCAATAAGAGTGCTATTCAAGACAACTTATGTTTGTGTATTCGTGATTTGGCAGCATCGAAAAGAGTTAAAGAAAGCTATATTTAAGCAGAAGTCGATAATTGATTTTTTCAATAAAAAATAATTTATTATTAAAGCTATGAATACATATAGATTAATAAATTTAAAGAAATAAAAATTATTTATACTAAATATACTTGTCTTTTCCTGTTAATTATGATTTTTTCGGTTATCCGGATTTGTCCTTATCCGGACTATCTTCATCTCCAATTAGTCCGGATAATCGAGGTTCTACTGTAGTCTTAAATACAATTTGCACACTTCTTGCAAACAATTTCATGTTATTTTGATTAAGAAATATTCGGTTTATGTAATTTTTAGTATAAAAACAGAACCGAACCATTTATTTGACATCTTACAACGATAAAAATTTTAAAAATCGTTTGTAAACCTTTACTGTAATAAAACTGATAAAATTCGGCCAACACTCTTACAAAGTTTATTTTTATATATTAACGATCTTTCGATCGGATATAACCAGTGGCGTAGCATGAAAGTAAACATTAATGTCTGCACCATTCACGAGACGACAAATCATCGTTTCGCGAGCATTATATCATTTTTGAAATTTTTGGCCTAAATGAGTTATTTACACCATTGGTTTAGGATTTTTCACGTGACAGAATATTTGTCATGTAAATTTTTTATTCCATTCCCTAAGTATACTGATTTCCAATATATCTAATTCATAACATTCATAATTGTGCCATAAAAAATATCCTTTGTGACAACACACGACCTGGGATAGTTTTGCCGAGCACGGTATCGGCTTTATCTATCAAGTAAACAGGACTAACAATTAATCGTATGAGCAAATTCAAGGAAAAATAGTCAGTTTTAGTGGAAATTTTACATTGACCCCACGTTTTATAAACAAAGTGTTGAATATAACTCTACAATTAATAAAAAATGGTAAATAAATAAACGCTTTTTTTAAAAGCTATTTAAAAATAAGTTTTTATTGATTATCTCTTCATGTGGCTTTTATTCACATATAAGATAATGTGTGGGAAACGATGAAATATCATTTCACTAATCAATAAATAATTTTCATACCTTATTCAGATGAATGATAATTTAATGTGTGTTATTTTTATGTGTAAAATTCATTAATTTATAAAATATGAGTTTATCTAAGATTCTTAAAAAAAGATTTTTTCATCTATATATATAAAACAAAGTCGTGTTAGTTGCACCAATTATAAGTCAGAGAACGGCTGGACCGATTTTTGATGATCTTTGATTTTCTGGCTTTTTCACCGTCCCGAATAGCAGAATATTCTTAAAACATCTCATCTTTATTTTTGCACATTTTATGAACTTAATTCATTTTAACTTAATATAAAACTGAATTTAATTCAGCTTATAAGTTTACACAACATCTATTGATTCTGAGGCGGTACGAAGTTCACCGGGTCGGCTAATTTTTAATAATTTGTTCATTAATCTTTCAACTGCCAGCATGTTAATTTATGCACGCCACGAATTTTAATTGTAAAAATAAAACGTTCTAAATGTTTATCTGTAAAAACTTGCCGATTACGATGCGATTTTGCCGTCGTTTATCCATAATAAAAAAATTAAAATATGTATGACACATCAGTAACAATTGATTGGTGGTGAGTTGTTTTGGATTAAATTAGGTTTTTTTCTTTCAATTTAATAATATATTAATAGCAGACAAAAAAATATAAATCATATTTTTTTGTTATCTGTAAATCTAAGAAGAATATTATTACTTATTAAAGGAATTGATATTTATTCCGCAATTTTAAAACGCAAATTCTAAAAAAATATTCAAATGTTAAATATAACTTTCAAATAATTGTTATTTTTTTTTCCGATGTTTTTCAAATATCCAATTTGGGTCTGGGTCTTTATTGCATTCATCTGTCAACATGTGGTTCTCTATTGACGGTAATTTTAGGAAGCGTATCGAACTGAAATGGATTTTTACACTCAATAATATATGGCCACAGATTTCTTACCAAATATTAACCTTTTTATAAAACTCTTTTGCTTATTTCAAACATATAATAAAAATAAGTTGAATACCATAAATTACTGATTGACATTTCAATAAACAATAAGAGAATGACAATAGATAATAGATGACAACATACTACCGCCGTACCGGTACGGCAATACTAATCAAAAGGTTAAGACGTTTGTGGCAGCCATCCGGTTAACTATCATCACCGTGAATTCACCGCAGTTTTATTTTTAGCATTAAAAGCAAATTTAAGAAAAACAGATTTTTATTAAATTGTATTTTTTATGCATAAAATAAAATTTGTAGTTACTTACCCTATCATATTGATGTGCGCTGAACGGCGATGCAAACGCCGTGGCTGCAGCCCTAGCAGCCGCGGGTCCAGCCGCCCTTCCGTACAGGTAGGGGTAGTAGGCGCCGTAGACTACCTCGGGGCAGCCCATGGCGAGGTCGGGCCGCGGCTCGTGCCGCGACCGCCCTCCCGCCCAGCCACCGAGGCTACCCGCCGCCACTGTGCCCGCAATTGCGAGCTAGCCGCTACTCGACTGGATAACCCACTCGCTTCTTCGTCCAAGATTGTCACTGAGCTTGCGTCACTGGTCTCCAATTTTCCACTTAGTTTCGTATACAACCACTTTTAAGCAAGTCTTTGGATAAAGTCGAGTATGTATACCCAAAAACTTTTGAAGCAATACTCTAAAGAGTATGTTGATATTTTACTATATCCCGTTTGATACAAATATTATATCATCAAATTATAAAAAAGTAAAATAAAATCGTTTCACAATCGATAACAAAAAAGTTTTTCAAAATTTCACTTTTATATTTTGGTAGATTTATTATATTAATCCTGTTAAATAAAGAATAAAAAATTGGTTATTTCGATGTACATATATATTTTTTTTTATAAATCACGATCGAGTTGTTCATTATGTTCATATGGGCAAGATTGTATTTGAATGTTGGCAATTTCTATTACATGACAGTGCCACCTGTCAGCATTCGCTCGATATGAAATACAAGACAATTATCAATTGGAATACATATAGCTCTGTGAAATATTATTTTCAATAGTTTGAAGATAATTTTGGTTCTGAAATAATTAAACTGCTTGATAAAAACTGGGTCTCTTATAATTGCTATTGATAGATTTAAAAAATATTCTGATAAATATTAAAGCATTTAAAAATTACTTCTAGGTAGGGACTAAATTTCTACGCCTATAATTTACTACACTATTTAATTACTACAGTTGCTCAAGACTCAATTAAAACAATTCTGCCGTTTACTTATTTGCGTCGAAAAATAATTATTTTTCCATTGGAATATAAGATATTCGAGGGGCGTGTCCGCAAGCAAAAACTGTGTCTGTACTTTTATCGCACACGCCTTTAATGCAGATACGACAATTCAGCTTAGCACTGCAGGATACGCAACATGTTAACAAGTATTGACGTAGATACTTTATAAATAATCGTTAATAATTCTTTTGGTAGATATTTGTATCATTTTTATGTCATTAAAAGTGGTTTTTAATTCGCTTGAAATAATTAGTCTCATAACATAAATTTATGGATATGTTTTTACTGTATTTAGCACACTGCAATATACGCTATTGCTGTTTTCTCCGATAGAAAGATTCTGAGAGTAAAAAACTATTGCGCTGATGGAACATACGGTAGTAAATGAAGCAAATTATATAGAATTTGGATAATCATTACTTTAAATCATGGGTCATCATCCTGGTCCGTACCGCCCACTAGTGGGCGATAAAGGCTTCCGTGGTGGGCGGTGGGCGATTTTTGCTTTTTGTCTGAAATATTTCAAAATCATGACAAAACTAAGAAATTGTCTGAAAATCACTGAAAGAGGAGACGTTTTTATCAAAAAATTACTTAGACATATAATATTTAGTCTCACAGCATCAGACGCAAAGTTCTCACGAATGATTGAACTTGATTTTTTTTCAATATATGTTATACGCACTCTTTTTTTGTTGCAATAAAATGTTGGCTGAAAAAACTTTTTTTAAATCTCCTAAATTCCTTCCAGAATTTTTTCACCCACATACTGGAATGTTGGTGGGCGTTAAAGTCATTGTACCATGAAAAATAAGCTTAAGTGCACGGTAAAAAGGTTGACAACTCCTGCTTTAAACGCATACATAAAATAAATTCTATTTTTTCTGACAGAAAAATTAACAAAAATATTCAATTTTTTTAATTAGTTATTGAGTATATTACTGTGAGAAATCTAGCACCACGCACCGATGTGTTTCTTGGACGTTGTCGAAAAAACGTTCGAACTGATGACTAAATTTGTTAAATATAAACGTGTTTGTCGCAGTCGGGCCCTTGTCTAATGTTTGGTTTAAAATGAATAATGCGAAGTGTAAACATAAATCGGCCTGTCAGGGAAATTTAGTGGCGGGCATCGCTATCTCGGTTGACTATCGCGCACACATATCTTCCTTTGGGCCCAAACGCGCCGATGTCACATCCAGACCGGCAATATCCCTCAACCGGTCCCAGATACGGCGAATCATTTTTAATAGTAATTAGGTGCGTCTCAACAGGTATATTACCAAACTAATTTGAGAGACAAACATCAGATTACTGTCTCTTAGAATTTGTTTCAGCTTATCGCTACCAAACAGTTGAAATTTCAATATAAAATTTAAAATAACTTTGATTATTCCACGTATTGTGCTACCAACTGTGACACGTGTTTCGCCTCTTTCAGAGGCATCTTCGCACTTACTATCGCAAAGTTTGCTTAAGTAATAAAGTAAGATTGATTCTAATATTTTTAAAAAATATAAAAAACAAAATGGAGTTTGGGATATTTTCCTTTTTTACAGGAAGAAAGGAGAGCACAATACGTGGAGGTTATTTTTAATATTATATTAAAATGAACTTCCTCAAAGTCACCGCTGAAACCATCGAAAGTATTAGTTGAAATTTCGTTTCAAATTATTGATTCCAATTTATGCGGAATCTTTTTTGTGAATGAAATCATATTATGCAAGTTCCTAAACACACAATTTGCATAAAATTCTACGCGTTCCAAGCGTTTAACGAAAAAGTTTTTTGTTACTATTCAGGAAAATTAACGAGTTTAAATATTCAGGTCATCAAAATAATTTTCTTGAATACCACGGATAATTCAAACTAGATGTTGTTATCTATACTTATTAAAACAAAGTAAAAATCCACCCTCTGCAATTATTTATTTTTAGTTATTTTGCTCATCTGAAAAGGCTGAAGAATATTTCCCAAATAACGTACTAAAATTATATCAGCAATTCAATCTATAAATCCGAAGATAGCAGGAATATTTTAAAATATTCCTTCGTTACGATAGTTGCTAAAATAATGAATGCCAAATGAATTGCGTTAAAAAATTTTGTGAAAAACTTTGGATTCTTGTGTTATAATATATTTCACTTACATATAATCGATATACATAGGTAAAAAGTGTGGTGAATTTGTAGACAAATTCACAGACCTGTTAAATATACCTAGCACGTCATTAATATTCTGCATATATTCGAAAAATCATAAATGAAGCCCACATCAATTCAAGGTACTTAACTACATTTATTGACTTCCTAAGTTGAATCACACTATTTTATTAAGTAGTAAGTTCAATAACTAAAACAATTCAATTAATGAATACTGTTAACTCTACCGAGTACTAAATTATATTATATTTTTAATTCAATTATGAATAGGTACAAAATCGCGGTACCACCATATCAAAAACAGCTGTGGTATCTGACAGATGTCGTATTTTGATTTTTATAATTGATCAAATTTCATTTGTATCTTGAAATTTATAAAACAATTGACTACTTAGCTGTACATATTTGTCATCCCAGTAATCGAATCTAATCAAAGCAAATCCAATATTAAAATAGTTGTTGTCAGTTAGAAACGGTTAATATATATCTCTAAAATAAAAGCAGGCGTATCCAAACACATTTTATCGATTTGTTTTATATATACTTATATAAGAGTTAAGTTTTCTCGTGATAGTAATAAATGCAACACAAAATAAAGAAAAATAAAAATTAGGATCACCAGTACTTTATATTGATAAGAGAAAAAAAAATCCCTTCCAATGTAAGAGGTTAATAAATTCAGAAACCTTTCACACGAGCCTGATATGAGTCATAATAATATTATAAGGGGTTATTTATTGGTTTTGCTTGGCTCAACATTTAGACGAGGATATTTTGACATCTGGTCGCGTGCGCCCAACCACGATGTAAAAAAACTCTGTAAAAAATATTATCGCTAAAGACTCCTATTCATTTGAACTTACTAACTGTAGCGACGGCAAACGGTAGTGAATAATGAATACCAGGAAATCTCCTTTTAGTTTGTACTCTCAAAATGTGTTTTGTATAGGACTTTATTAATAAATTTAACTGCAAGAGAATCACATTTTAAGCACATATTTGTTTAAAATCTATTCTTATCTTTACCTATATTGTCGATGTGAAATGCAGTAAAATATGTAAACATAGATAAGAAATTAATCGTCCTAGGTAGAAAAATAGATTGCCGAAGAATATAATACAATGCACTGTTGATTATACTTTGGCTCATCCATACTTAACATGCAGCCCGCCAGACTTCTATACATTTAACAATAATTATAAACCAGACTTGTCAAAAATAATCGAATGGTTTTCGCAATACCAAAGTCACGCGCATTTTTTTAATAAGCGCTTGTAATTAATCGCACGTCTGTTTTGAATTATTTTTTTTTAGATTATTATGGTATATTTAACTTGCGTATCGTTGTGTGTGTGTCACGAGAAAAAAGCTTGAGTACATCTACTCTAGATATAGTTTGAAAAATAGTTTTTTTAATCTTAGAATACAAGAAAAATATTGCTCAGTTTTTTTTCTAAAAAATATATTAGCAGTAAATCTCTACGGAACATTTGATTGAGTCTAATCATACGAAACAACGACAAACACCGTTTCCAAAGTAATAAGCTGATTGCAATCGCTATGCTGTTGATGAAAGGCTTATCTATGACCCAATTAGAAAATCTCTTCCTTCAACATTCAAAAAATTAACCTACTTTTTAAAGCACAAAAAATAAAGGTTTTGGAATATTTTAAATCATGGTAATGACTAATGATATCTACAATATATTTGACAATACAATTCCAACGATAAAAACACATTTCTTAACTATTAGTGTACGTTTCGTTTACTCTGCCGTTATCCGTTCCTTGTATTGAGTTTAAACTTTGCCTATATCATATTTTCTTACTAATTAAAACTTTTCGCACATTAACCTTGATCAAAATATTTGTATGCAACAGTAATGAAGAATTAAAATGAATTACGTTGGTATCGTTTTCGTTGCAACTGCAAAAAAATTCTCTCCCAGCCGTTGCCATTTTTAAATTTGATTAATAGAAATTTCTTGATTGATTTAATTTAATAAACTTATGTTGATACTAAAAATTAAAGGTTGACAAAAATAATTTTCAATTTAATGCGTATTGTACATGATCTAGTTGTTCTATTTTAAGAACATTTGACATTATATAAATATTTCGTCGGCTGCTTCTAAATGACAAGTAATTCTACTTATTTAGTTAGAATATGAATATGAATAGTATGTGGTGATTGTTGGTTAAAATTGTAATTAAATCATTTTTTTTATAAGAATTGTTTCAAACCCTCTATATATGTACATATAAGTTATTTTCTTGCTTATTGTGACTAAGTAATCCGGCGCTAAGTAATCAAATAACCATAAAATAGGCGTTTACCTACTTAATTAGTAGATAATATAAAAAAAAAATATTTATAATAAAACAACTAATATTTAAAACAAATCGAATGGTTAGGTTCACCTACATAATATGTACAGCCATATAGTAATTTTTTGTGGTTCAGTCAGCGAAAATCATTAACGTTATTATATAGTTTCATAATTATTCCGTGTCGTGATTTTTGGATAAATTATAGAGGAACCTACACATTTTATGACAATGGTAATAAATACCTACGAGTGTTTTTTTTTATGTAATGTTATTCACAAATTATGTCACACAGTTTCTCACTGAAATTAAATCATAAAAAGTCGCAGCACATTCATTCGTTCAGTTCTTCTAAATGTCTTATTCGTATGTTATCGAGTGTAAAGAGCACCCCAACTTTGCGCCGAGGGTCTAAATTAAAACAATTGCCATCCAATTCCAAGTTCATAATACCGGAGCACTGTTTCACATTGTCGATGTGTATGTCATTCGGGGGGGTAAAGCGGGGGGATACGATTCTGTATTCGAAACACGCGTCGAACGGAATTCGCGCGATCGACGCACGCGCGGTATGTACCACCGACTCTCGACACCGACACTCGACTGACATTCCATTTCGTTTGAAACCGGACGCTCTCACCCCCACCGTCGACGAACAGACAACGCCTTCTATCCCCCCCTGACGAAAACTCGAAACACGCCTACCGTTTGAATAATAAACGAACGCCACTGTGCCGCGCTCGGAACTGTCCAATAGCACTCGATTTATCGCCGAACGCGGGGCCAATGAAAGAGCGGTATCTGTGCGGGAGCTTTCGCCACGCCCTTTGCTAAGCTTTCCAGATAAGTTATCGAGTTTTCCTTCAGAAAAGCCAGCACGAGAGCACTGGATACTTCATCGTCCGGTTAAACGTACTTATTAAGGTTTCGCCGGCCGGCAGAGCAGTTTATTGTGCGGGGAGTTATTTATTCGATACTCGTCTGTTATTTATTTACAACTTTATAAGTTTTGCGCGGCGGATATATTTTCAGAAGGTAGTCGGCGAGCTGGCTTTGCCGACTCGCGTGCTTTTGTTTTTTATCAAAGCGCTCGGATATAATTGGTCGACGTATTTGCGTTTTTTGACCGGTGAAGTAGGCGCAATTATAAAATGTAATAAATTAAATTGAATCCGTATGTTAAATTTACCATTGAAATTGACTTCGTTAAAAAAATATTAAGCACGGGTTGTTTTATAAAGTAAAATAATTGTAATTCATCATTTTTATCTACTTAACTACCCCCTAAACACTGAAGAAAATTCCGATAGACCACTTACAACATTGATCTTACAGCGTGCACGCTTCAATTTGAATTAGACAAAGACAACGATAATAAAATCCAAGTCTAGCCTGGACTCTTATATAAAATTCAAAATCTATTTAATTCATATAATATTAAACATATGTATCATTTGGATAGTAATAGATGGAGGATATAAAAAATATCTTTACAAATAAGGAAATTCTAAGCTAATGTTTATTTTATTATTTTCAAAATACTTTCTCTTTAAAACTGTTTTAGGAATATGTATACGATTTCGGCTATTTTTTTAACGCAATCGCAGCAAGTATTTCAAAATTAATTGTCTTGTTTTTAAATAATCATGAATGTTATGTCTACAAAATACTTAAAGAAGAAGAAATGTTTTATCTGTATCAAATGAAAATTTCTATGACTTGTATAATATTTTCATAAATTCCAATAATGTTATAATACAAAATGTCTTAAAACTTATTTTGCCCTACTTTATTACATGACTGTAGGAAACAATAATATTGTCAATCACTTGTTTAGTGTAAGCTGCAAATTCTTGGTCAAAAGCGTTATTTATATATTATATGTTTATAATAATGAAACATTTGTTTTGTATCAATTCCACAAATAAGTACAATCAAGAGAACTAGTCCTGATCATTTGATAAAATTTTGATTTATAAACAAAAAAATCTTGACACTGAAATCAAAATTGAACATTCAAGAAGCTATTCAAATATCAATTTTGACAAAACATGGAAGAAATAACCTCAATATAGTCTGAAGAAACAGGCGGACTAAATCAGTATTTACCCATTGATCAAAAAGATTCTCTGTTATCTACCTTACTTTCTCAAATATATTATATTATTTCTCAAATGTCTGCTTTCAATGTGGAGCAAATGGACTCTTATGGAGCTTATAACTGAAGCTTTTTACGAGAACTTCATGTAACTCAGTTGCCCAACTTTTCTTTTTACCGAAGAGAGTAGGGACATAAGAAATGGAACTAAGACTAATGGAAAGCTAATTGATCCGTTTTAGAATCGGAATGGTCAGAAAAAATTTAGAAATCATCGACATCTATAACTTCGAACAGAAATTGATTAATCTATTGAGATATTTTTATTGGAACTGTCCTATCTTGGACTTGAACCCGTGAGTACCGCAACTGAAGCCGACGACGTTTCCATTAATGAATTAATGAAAATTACGTTAATCTGCATCAGCAGTATAGTTGAAGATCAATAAACGATACTATAATTAGTATTGACAACGCTCGCGATAGGTGAAACCGGTCCCGATCTTTATCAGAATATATGTGAAAGTAGTAGGTACTATAAACTGTGTACTTAATTTATTTAAATAATGTCTTTCTGCCAAGAAGTGACAAATAGCACTCAAAACCTGAACAAAATATTTAGCAATAAAACAGATGTACTATAGTTTCATTTTGAATTATCATTTGCAAATGGTATTATTTTTTTAAAAAATAATCTTACCCCACGCTAGGATACATTGCATATCTGCATACTTATAAATCATATACATATATAACTTCCTTTTTTACAATCTAAGTATCGGCTTTTCTACGTACAATTTTAAAAAGAATCAGTGAATTGCTTGCAAAGGAAATTGGGGGAAGGATTGTTGAGTAACCTCACTATGTTATCTATTATTTTTAAAATATAATTATTAATCACTAAGTAAAGCGGGCTATTAAAAAACACATAATTTTTCAAAGTATGGTCAAAGATTCGTACTTCACAAGAAAGGTACAGAAGTACTTATTAAATACTTAAGCAGAATATATATCTAGGTACCGATCTTCGTCCCCATTTTACGCGCTTCGCATACAAAACCTCGCCAGTCTTCCATTAAAGTCTTAATTTCGCTTGGAATTCCTCTCTATTGCGAGCATTAGCATCTTCCTCCCCCACGCTCACCGACTCTCTCTCTCTCTCTCTCTGGTACACATTTCTATGCCACACAACACAACCACCCTTCAGCCATGACGACATCACTGGGCGCCATAATAAATCATCTTTATTTAAATTACAATTACTCGCTCATCTGTCTGTGCATATCTAAAGAATATGTTTTACTTCTCGCATTAGATTATCTCGAAACCTTTGAACTTATTAAAAAAGTAACACTTTGGATATTTATTATAATGTTTGTTTTGTGTAGCCGTATGTTTTGGGTTCGTTCGTAAAAACTTACCGCCGTTTAGCATAATTACATTTGTTTTTGTCCCGACGGTTGACATAGGCTACTTAAAAAGAAATACTCAAGTCACTTCAGAAATACATCATTTAGTAGGAATTTACGAAATTCATTTAGAATGTTTTTACCAGGGCTGTGGAGTCGGAGTCGTCGCGGCGTTTTGACCCGAGTCGTACTCGGAGTCGGAAATTTCGAAAAGTTTGAACTTTTTATTTTTGCATATACATAATATGAATGTATGTCAAATTTGGCTATTGCCCGTATTGGTAGGGTTGATATTTAATTGAATAACATGAATCATGATTCAATGATTCGCAGCGACTGAAAGAATGATTGATTCGTCAGTGAGCGGGTCAGTGATAGAATCGAGTCGATTCTATTTCATTTCCCGAGTCTCGAGTATGTCGCGACAAATCCAAATGTCAAGGTTAAACTTCAGAAAACTGAGTGCTGAGTTATCTTCGGCATTTTAAAAATGGCGCCGCATAGATTCTGAAATGGATTCCTCAAATCGCTCAGACGGCAGACCGTGTCGCGATGTGTGTTTTCTATCGAATACTTAGCAATACAACAAAATTCTTTCCATCCATATTATGCTACGACTTGAACTTCTAAATAAATGATTAGGTTTTTACAATAACATAAAGAATAAATACTCACGTAATAGTATCATAATCATTTTTGAAATAAAACGATTCTCGTATTACTTACGCATTGGTAATAGTGTGCGCCATTTTAAAGTCGAAATGATTTTCATAATCGTAAAAAAAATTAACCAACAAAATACTTTTTTATTTTCATTATAGAATTCAAAAATTTAGAGTTATGTGCATGGATTATGTTTTACTAATTACATAATATATCTATATTATTGATATAATAAATCGTACTTTATTTACTACTTCGATTCTTTGGTTACATCATACACTCCCAGTGTACCCATGTAATTTTTGTCTAGATCAATAATAATCTTCAAAGCTTATTTTAAATGTGTTAGGGACTTTTCTCATCAGGTGGCACTCTCTAAAATCCATTTAAGTATACATCAAGAGATCAATTCGCAATTAGCTGTAGTGACAAACATATTTTGAAGTTTTATAAGAGTATATGTAAGTATGTAATAGTTGTTGAGAATATCTTAGTAAACGGAATAGAGAATAATTGATTGTGGATTTTGATTTTAAAAGGGCTAATATTTTATTGAATTTCTGCATACTCTCCTACGTGTTATTCAAATCGTCTGTCATTTTAAAAATTGCAATTATTTAATAACGAAACAAGCATTGACATTTTCTCAACCTCCGTGTTTCCATGAAAATTTCAACAGACGAATAGGAAGGTATTTTACAAACCCTTTTCATATTATTCACGATTTTCTTCTCTACAATGCATCCACACCATCACTCAGTTGCAGTATCGCTTGACTTGCCTCAATACTTACTATAATAGATATCAGCAGCGTATAGGAAATATCACCCCATATCAACCCTTTGAGACCCACATACGAATTTCATTTTTTTTAATTTACTTTCATATGATGCATAAAAGTTTGCCTTAATTGTTAATTGTCTTTCAAACCTTGCGCTAGCAGCCACGTTTGTGAAATTTATACCATGTGTACCTTGGGTTGCTAATTGCAATGCCAAATATCAACAACGATGCGCTTTCATCATTTGCGTTTAGTATGGTGACATGACAGATTACAAGTATAACAAAAATGATGACCCTTGTGGTTTTCTTTATATCACACAGCGTTAAAGTATTTAACAGGGATCTCGGAGTTCAGTTCCAAAAGAAACAGTTCCCAATTTGACTGTGAATAGGAATTACGAATGAACAGCTGTAGCATGTTATTTATACTGTTTTTTTCAATGGCAGTATACTATATAACATTATATTTAATAACAAAATAAATAATTATGAACAAACAATGAGTGTGTTCTGTGAGTTTAATCAAACATTTCTGCAAGTATTCGTTTATTGAAAATGGCAACTCAGTCAATCAATTAAATACGTGGGATCGTTTTAAAACGAAATATAACCTCATTCAAAACAAACTAAATTATATCTATAGATACAATTTGTCACCGCTATAGATTTCGTTAATAATATGTGCCTACACGTCACTGATATTGAAATTTACCCTTCTGTGTCCTGAGCAACTCTGTCTCGCCCCATAGTCAATACTTCAATGACAACGTGTGACGCTTAACCAAATGAAACTCCTTTGAAAATGTTCTTTTTATTTTAACATACAGAATAATGTGATTTTCAAATATCGAACTATTTACACTATTTTTGAAATCGTTCAGAACTAAAAATGTTTCCAGCTATCTTAAAAAAATATGCGGATATAGTAAAAATATAAATTATACTAATAAATTTTTGCACTCTTTTAAAAAAATCAAATATTTAAGAAATAACTAGTCTTGTAATCTGCCCACAGTCGCAATGTATTATTCAGGAATATTCAACAGCTAGAAAAAACATTAATGAAAAACAATTACGATCGATAATATTTCATTCATTCAATCATTCTTATCGCATTAATAATATTACTTTATTCTTATCCCTGTATTGATGTACATGCATATAATATTTGACTTAACTAAAATAAATATAGTTTTTTCAATATGGAACGTGGTCTTTAATTTCTACAGATACGAAGAGCCAAATGGTATACTCGTGAGTCATTTCATATATCTTCTTATACATATAATACTTTTTGTCTGATATTCATTACATAAAATTTAGATATAGCACTCGGTTAAGGTGAAATCACTTTGTAGCTTAATCGTGTATCACCCCCGTCCATTTACTTACATATTGCTTAAGATTCATCGCCGAAGATTTCACGATATGGTACTAGGTTATGAAGGAAACGCATTTGCGCTTGATCGATTACTTCTGACACTCTTTTCGGAATGTTGTATGAATTATAATTCATGTCATTTTCTACACTAAAACAACTGCTATATAGTTCTTGGCACCGTAGATGTCGATAGAATGAATAAATTCAAGACGTCACCAAAAAGGTTTCAATATGGAGCCGAACAGGGGATTGGCGAGAGCGAAGACGACGTCACAAGATGAAATGCAAGCATCCGCCCTATAACAGGCCCGAATTCAAGTTGAAAAGTCACCTACCCTTTGAGTGACGGAACACTTTTTATAGAAACAAATTTATTCAAGAATAGATTCACGCATTTACTGTCGTATCTAATTCATAGATTGATATAATGTACACTAGAAATTACTATATATAAATAAATACAAATATACAACATATTAATATAACACCTCATTTTTAACGTACAATACATTGGCGATATAAAAAGGGAATCATTTTTTATTTGGTGTTAAAAATGTTTCCCAAAAAGGAACCGTAAAATAAATACTATTCCACTTGATGCATTTCTTTTAAATTATAACAAATGTTCTTTATTTATGACATATTCTCGCTTCGGAAGTTCATTTACACTTGCTTGACGCTTTTTTACGAGTGTTGGTTGCAATTCAATAACTCACTCTTTGGAGACGGTAAAGACATGAGATCGGACTAGAAAAGAACCATTAACTAACAAATCACCTTCGGTATACACTGTTTATTAGAATGTATGTAAACATTACAGACATCGATACCCTTGATACAGATCTATTGCCTAATTGAAAAATTAACTGTCCGCGAGGGGACCTCGACTCCGTGGCAACCACAACCGACACTGAAAGCCCAAAAGCTTATTCACTAGCTATAGTATAGGCAAAAAGTGAAATATCCAGTATCCACCAGTTGTGTAAGCTTTATGTAAACTAATTTTTATATTTAATTAAGGACTTCGACTGAGGGTGCTAGATGGAATTTCATTATCAAATTTGAACTGCTTGAATTTAATTTTTACCTCTTAATAGTCGCATGACAAATATTTAATTCTCGATGTTTGGATTCCAGTTTGCTCCTGTGTGGAAAATTTCGCCCCAGCAAGGCACCGCTTATTCTTTCCGCAGCGATGAATTTCAAAATGAGTGTCATCAAGCCTCTTGTCGGAGGAAATTGAGCGACGAGCCCCGCCATTTGTGTCGTGAGTCCTCGCCCCGTCGCTCGTAACTACCCTTTTGTGCGCCTGCCAACAGCCTACCAAATCACCAGCACAATTCACCCTAAAAAATAAATTGCCAGTTCTTAATAAATTATTGAAACTCACTTAAATGATAGATTCTTTAATAATAAATCTGTTACTTATATAAACCGCAAATACATATAAATTTAAACATTTAATTTTGCATCTGATTGACATCATAGTTAAATCACATATTATTAATTTATCACTACTGTGCTTTTAGATACTATAAAAAAGGGGATTATTTTTTTGACTTTGTATAAAGAAGGCGGTCTTTTATTCAAGCCCCAAAGGAGAGGAGGCTAAATCGTTTAACTACACACAAGTACAATTTTGAATCGAAACTAGATTAATAGACTTCAATCAGAATTTCTAAATCAAACTATCCAGGCTATTGACAAATAGTATAAATTCGTTTGATTTGTACGTCAATCGAACTAACATAATATTTGGTAAAGACTATTTGATGAAAAAAGACCACAACATATAATGAAACTTGAATTGTTTAAATTTTCAACCTTTCTATGAGTTTTGGCCCTAACGACCCGTGTCTCGTCTTTCAGCATCTTTTTCAAGTGCAAGCTCGATTTCATTCTTGTAATTTAAATTCTTGAAGATTTAGATTCGTAAGCGACACAACTCATAGAACAGTACAAATTTCAAACAATGCAAATGTGATATTGAAATTCCATCAAGCACCTTTAAGCGAAGTTCTCAATTATAAAATGTGCCTAATTCTAGTCATGGTCTGTAGTCTACTAAATGAAATGAGTGATTATGGTTTCAGGTCATTAGTTTACTTCTCTTGAGTATAGCGTTCTTAATACAGCAAATTCTATGGTAAATAAAAGAATTTGACTTATTAACACAATTAATATAAATAGGGATTGATCTTCCAGTGTTTCCTAAAAGAGTGAACAGAAGATGGCGTCCAATCAAGTTGGCTGATAATCGAATACTCAGTGTTAATGGGCGAATTAAATTTCTGATAGTTTCAATTATTAGTATTATTACTATAAAAGTGAAGGATTTGAACCTTTGGAGTTCCTTGGGGGATGAGATGAGCAAACATATGGTTAGTGTTGTTTAATCAGCCAAAAAAATATTAATAAAATTCACGAATTGTCTTTCTATGTACTGTCAGCCACCCTTCAAGGACCCTTTGTTAGGAAAATCAATGGCACGTCAACCGACGCTCGAAGAAAATTCTCTGTCGACGGTTAGACGGATTATCTCTCAAGATTAAAGTTTTTTGTACGCTACGCGGTGCGTGGTGGGTCGGGGTTAATTGGGGAAATCGTTCATTGTTCTCATGGATTGACTTAAATAATTTAAATCTACATGACTTGTTGAAGGTGTCAAAAAGGATTCGGAAGAATTCAGGGAATTTTAAAAAGGTAGTCAAGTATTTGATTATTTCGACGCTTTGTACTAGCATACATTTTAATTACATTTGGTATACACATGACTGTAACCAAGCAGTTAACAAATAGAAATAAATATTATACAACATATAACTTTATTCATCAAATAGAATTTTAATGTAGAAAAATGAATTGAACGTCATTTTTTCTGGCAATAAAAAATGATACTGTACTTGTATCTAGCGCACAGGTTCCAAAAGTGGGCCCTGGAGGGCCCGGGGGGAATAGGGGAGCCCTGGGAAGCAAAAATGAGGCCATGAAGGAAATTTCCGGGGGGGCCATATGTAATTTTGTGTCTGAAAGGATGTGTCAAATAAGTTTGGGAACCTATTATCTAACGTATTATATGACATACAGATTTTAAAAGTGAGTAATTTAAATAAATAGTAATTAAAATTATGATATATGTATATTTCAATGGGAAAAAGACACAACTTAGGAGGTACGATGAGAAAACTTAATAATGTCGTGTATGTGTCTGGCGTATCACTTATAATGTATCAACAGTCAATTAGTGGTTGAAAGTAAGTCTCCTGTTTTTTCACAACTTTATCATAATGATGGGAAAAAAAACGAAATAGAGATAACACCAACATAAGGAAAAAATAGCATTTATTTACCAAGTCGTATGAAAGATAGAAAAAAATGTAGTTTCCATTTTTAAACATGATTTCGCGTTGTCAAACAGTGCTTTCTCACAAAGAGGTTTTAATATTGAATATTTTTAAAGTTCGTTTTTGACTTAAAGTTTTGACTTCTTGAATTAAAGAAAAGAAGCTCTGATTGGTTGTTGGTGCAGTGAAATCAATTCGGTCGAGCTATTAGTGCGTTCCTTGGGATATCTTAAGATCATAGCAGCATATAATTCAATATCAAATGGCGGGCACGTGGCCAAAACTTTGCAATTCTTCGCACGGCAAAATGGTTTCAAGACATTCGTCTCGATTTAAATTGAAGCGGAGTAGACCAACCGCTGACAGGAAACATCGTCGGGTCATCCATCACCATATACTTACAACAGAACAGGGGAAACCTGCTAAATGATAAGTGATTAAAACACATGTAATACCATCAATCGTAAAAGATCGATGGATATCATTTAACTGAATTGTTAATAATTTCTAGATTTCGCGTTTTAATGTTTTGGGAGCTATTTCTGAATTGTAATAAATCGTCATTTGACTCAACATTAACTTTATACTACTTAATAACATTAACTAGAGAGCTGAAAACCTCGATAGGGCCACACAAAACTTCAATTGAGCCACAAGTGACCCGGGGGCTAAGGCTTGAGAACACCTGCTCTACTATGTTTATTTCTGAAAAAATATAAGAAATAGTCGATTTTTGTCACACGCAGAAATACTGCGTGATATCAACTATATATTATGGTTCATATGCTTCCCGTAGAATATAATAATTTGATATTATTACCTTATTAAGTTAATAAAGTATATCGTCATTTCTATTGCAAAATTGCATATCTGCAAAATCAAAAACGTAATCATAATAAAACACGTAAAACACGTTAAAATATCTCGCCTTCACCATAACTTTTGTCAGTTGTGTGTGTGAAATAGGCGTAAGGGCGATTTTTGCACTGTTTTTATACAAAGAAGTTGAAAACGCATATTTTACAGATATCCAAATTTTGTTATGGAAAGTGCGATGTTACATTTACATACTTATTCATTCATAAAATTCACATTTCTTTCTTTGGTTTACAAGTTTACAAGTTGAAATCATGTCAATACATACTCTTGGTAATTTATTTGAACTGCTAAAATTTTAGCATTATTCCGATATGCCTGCTGCAAACTTGAGATTTGTGTCCAATATTCCTGTAAATACATATTTACATACTGTTGAAACGTCTATCAAAAGAAATATCAGCCAATAATATTTGTTTTGCAAATATTTCCCTATCTAATCAAATAAAATCATTATTTTCAAATCTACTTGAAGAACAAATTCTTACACTTGTTGAATTTTTTAAATCTGAAACTCGAACCGCTTTCAATAATTTATCTCCTTAAGAAAATAGGTATATAGTATTTGTATACCGCATATAAAAGTTTCATAATTAAATTTTAGATGTCACTGTAAACTATTATTTCAAACAATTTGATAATTTATGATATAATTATCATTAAAAGTAATCAAATAGATTTTGTCGATATCCTCAGTTAACGACTTAAAAATATTCTGAATTTTTTTTTTGGTTGTTTCTGTTCTTTACTTCTTATATTATTCTTTTAACATATTATTACTTAACTTTTTATCGTTTCCACTAAAAGTATATGAAAACATTTAACAGATGGCAGGACAAATTTTATCACCGAAAACTATATTGTATATATTGTCAAAATATTTTTTTACAAAACAAAACAATATTCACATAAATAGAATATGGAAAATAATTCATAATATACTGGTATTTAGAATTAATTTTTATATGGAAATAAAACTCCACCAAAAAATCCCGAAAATTAAATACTTTTAAGCTTCACAATGTGGATAATAATTATTTAGATGTAGTGGTTAGATTATCGCGCTCGCTACGCCCTGTGCTAAGGATCGGGTGAGTATTGAAGGGGATGTGAGACACCACAGATATTCAACCTTCGATAGAAAATCAAAATATTAAATGAGATTAAATTTATTGGACCAGGACCGGTTTCACTCATGGCGAGCATTATCAACTGATATTTATCACCCTGAGCGAAACCGGTCCTGATCCAATAATTTGTATGTGGAAAAGGTACTAAAAATTTGTTATTTTTATTATAATTCCATTCCACCAAGTATTGACAGTGAACACTTTATAAGAGATATTCATTTATGAAACTGCCCGTACTAGACCTCGAGCCAGTGAGCACCGCAACCGAAGCCACCTACGATGACCACTCGACCATGTACCACGTAATTAAAATATAAAAGCATATTTCCATACATCTACTTTTGACTCAATACATATTTTTGAATAACGACCTCCTCCATCGGTAAACGTATATTAAGCATTAAGGTAAGTTACAAAATAATTTGAATATTTTTTCAACTGCAAAAATTTTAATATCAACTCGGTAAGTAGGTACAGAAATGTTGAAATCGTTATAAATGACATAAAACAAGCCAGTTTCTCAATAAATTGTGTTTGCTTTAACATTAAAACAAAACCTTTTGCATAATCTTAGAAAAGTTAAGTTTTTTGTTAATTTCTTAATAGGAAACTGAAAAACGCGACAAGCTTTTTGTTGACTACTTACCTACTCCAAATTCTTTCGAGCATACAAATTTAATCTATTGATTGACAGATATCTAACATCAATGAAACTTGGCGACATGTCACAAGATTGGTAAACTTAGGTTTTTTAATTAAAAAACTAATTTAAAGGAAACTGTGAATTGAATTGAAAAAAAACAACCAGCCTTCTTTTTTCCATTTTTATGATTGAATGAATGCCACAAATGTGAATATAGCTGGGCTATAAATATTTTTTATAATTTCATCACTTATTATCAGTTTTCGAACAGCATTCACAACGTCAAATGAAATTGAAAAACCCATTTAATTATCCGCTTTCTGTTTGGTGTTATAAAACCTCAACACCATTATTATGACAAATTATTGTTATTGATTGCAATATTGCATTCGTTTATGATTTTTACGTAGGTATTTTTTTCAAATTAAAATCTGTCATTGGCACATTGGTGCAGACGCATCAGCACGGGAACAATGCGGAATATGAGCTATTTGTATGTAGTAACGATAATAATAATTTTTTCGATGGTTTCGGCGGTAACTTTGTGGAAGTGTTTGTGATTTAGTTTCGCCTCTGAAAGAGGCGATAATAATAATTTAATTTTATTACATCACTTAATTTAATTATCACTAATTAAATAATATTTTATTTAGTATGTTAATTATTTGTGTACAATATTCAATGATCAATTGATATTTACTTGGTAGAACTCCATTAAAGCACGGTGAAAATAATGCAATGTGTTTTGTATAAAAGAACTAAAATACATCAATACTCTTTCACCGTGTTCCGATATTTAGAATCATAATTATTCCACTTTAAGTCCCATCCCAGTAATATTGTTAAAGGACTTTTATCTTTAGTTAAATAAGGAGTCCATACGCTCCACATTGGGGTCGGAAATGGGTAGAAAAAATCACCGTAAAAAAAATTAGCTGCTAAAATAAGTATTACAATTATGTGAAATAGTAATTTTAATATATTATTATTCATTTCGTAAATTTGAGGTGTTGATAATAAAATAAATATGTTAAATTGAATTTTCCTGACATATTTCACATGGACGTGAGTGAGTTCAGACGAGTACTTTTTGTCTTTAATTTTTTTCTTGCAATGTTTTCATCTATTTCACATTGCAAAAGCAATAAAGTTGTGAAAATAAATTTAATTTTTGTAATGTACTTACATATACAGTGAAACCCCGATTCTACGTTTTTTAAGGGACCGTATAAAACAAACGTTAAATGCGGGAAACTATGAATGCGGGAAAGTTTTATATATGAACATAATGCCGGGACTATAGAAAATGAACGCACCACGCGGGAAAACTTATAATGCGAGAACGTAAGATCGTAGGCAGGGGTTCCACTGTATGTAAATAAATAAGTATTACGTTGATTATGAATAATATGCAATATTTCAAGGTTAACATAAAAATATTGGCAATCTCTATCACGTTCTCTTCGCCAGTAAAATTGTCGCTTCTAAAATAATGTCATTTTACGTTCGATTGTCACTTGCGATCTAGTTTCACTTTCACGTCGAATTTGCTTTCGATGTTAGGTAAGTTTACTCGTTCGTGGCAATACAAGATCAAGTTTAGCTTGCGTGCAATGAGATCTTTTACACCAACTATTTATTTTACACTGCGGGTAATAAATAACTTTCTTTGAGCCAGTGAAGCGCATTTGATTCTGCCGGATGCGTTTACTAGCAATATCGATCACTTTAACCGCGTAGTAAAAATATATATACATAGATGTATCATTATAACTTGACCGCTTGTGACGGCGCCACCATTGCGTAAAAAGTGTGCAATACTCAATCAAATTTGTTTATTTACTAACACATTTTTATATGCAAGCTTTAAATGAAACAAAATATGCATGTAAATATATTTTTACTTAAACAATGAAACTTCGAAGGCTTTTAAATGTATCTACTACATGGCGACAATTTTAGTTCCGAATTTGAACAGCGGTCAATTTATGATGGTACATCTATAGCAGGGGTGGCCAAAGCGTCGATCGCCTATCTGATCTGTACAAATCTCTGGTGCCCGTCCCAAGAACTGTGCTTAAGTCGTGTGACAGGGACAGCACGCTTAAATCTCGAAGTTAGCCGATTATCGACGAAAATCTCATTCTAAAACCCATGTTAAACAAGGGTTGGTAATTAGATTACTATAGGCTTTAAATTACTTCTTTTTATGTTAATTCCAATAATTTCAAACGAAAGTCGATCGCGGGCAAAAAAGTATGGCCACCCCTGATCTATAGTAACAGACCGCAAGTTCATTATATTGCGTTTTAACATGGCGCCTAGTGCTATAATATTGCATTCTGCATAATTTTAGTATTTTTTTTTTGAATTAGCATACATATGTAAATACCGTCACGGAATAATACAATTCTAAAACGATTAAGTCACAGAAAAAAATATTACTAATTTATTTTCCGCTAAACGAACCTACGTATGTCGATTGTTTAAATATATGACAACAAAATATACTATTCATATTATAAAACAATCAGAATTGATACGCACTTTCTTTTCCAATTACAAAAAAAAATAAAGAAATGCACCTTAGATTTTATCATGTTTTTCGAAAATGGTATTGAATATTTAATGAACCTGATATGAGATAAAAGAAATCTTTTTGATAATTATTAATATGTCTTTTATCTTGATATTCTGATTATAACGCCAGTTTGTTGAGTCATATACATATAGTAACTTCGTTTCCAGTATAATAAACTTGAACAAAGATATCATCAAAAACAAGAAAGAGATGTATTAACTTTTAATATTGTATATAGCTTAATTTTGAAGCGTGTGGACTTCTTAATTATCAGCTTCTACTTGCCTCACATTTTCTCTGAAACCTCTTAATATTTTATTTCTTATACTTTCTGCTCTAACAACATTTTTGCACTTTTTATATAGCATGGCGTACAACCAAGTTAATGCTATTCGAATCAATAAATTTGCTGACAGGATGAATAAAATCTTTTGTTTATTTTTGTTTTTTACAGTTTACTGTTGCAGACTACTGGAAACGTCTGCCATAACAGTTTAAATTTTAAATGAATATTTGTTGACAGAATACTAAATTGCTTGTTTTTTTCTGTTATGTGATTGAAGTACAAAAATATTAATCTTCGTGGAAACTCCATTGAAATATTTAGAAATAATTATTTTTTGAATGAGAGAGCTATGTTTTACAATTTAGTTAAATTATATTTTAAATGTTTCGCTAAGGAAAATTTACTTTAATTCATTTTCTCATGGAGTTATCTAATAACTGAAGAATAGTTAATCACCACATAAAATAGTTTATTACCATTGCTAATTTGATCGGTAAAAATACTGGATTTCCGTTTATGGCTTAAGTAAAACCGCAACAGTTCTTTTTCGCCCACTTTTTGACGTTTCGATTAAGATACACTTCGAAATCCAAATTTTTATTCGATGGCACGTAACGGTACAGAAGCTGTCTTGTTAAATGAATGAAAATAAATGTTTGTAACGAAAGATGCAGTAAGCGTTGAAAACAATAATGAATGGCCTAAGTAAAAGTCACGCAGCTACAGTTTTTTAAAAGAGTTCATAGAGAACAACGCTTTGAAAAAAGGCATAGTGAAAATGTAAATCGCTCGAGTAAAATGTATTTATTATTCATAGGGTTATCAAACATACAATTAGATTTCATTTGATGCCGAAGTGACCAATGAATTTACACTGAGCACTGTCTAAGAAGAACACGGAAAACTGGCTCAAATATCATTGGCTTATCATTTTTCAGATTTTTCGAGGGTCGCATGCATATAATTTATAAAATCATCGTAATTTTGACTGTATTTTAAATTAAACATTTGACTATTTTATATTGTTATCGTCCGTGAGAAATTCTGAAGAAAAAAAGGTGATTAATATTTTTTATATTGGGCCATATCACATCACTCATTTAGGGTTGCTCGCGGCCCGTGGGCCACAGGTTGTGCATCACTGCTCTAGTGGAAGGCTGGGAATTAAGAAGGAGGGAAGGAGAATAATTTTTAAATAAATAATTTCCCACTTTATTGACTTCAACTGTCTGATATTAAAATTACTTACTAAAGAAACAAAAATAGTTGCTGCAAAGCACGAGAATTAATGATACACGCATTAATCATTTTAATTATACAATTGTTAAATTAGTAAAAAAATAGACACATGTCAACAATTAACGAAAAAAACATTATGATTATTTGCATGCCATATGTTTATATAATTCGCTGACTTTCTTTCAATCTTTATTGCATCCAGGAAATATTTCACAAAGATTAGTTAGTCATTTCAGCCAAAATCTTATTTCTTAGATAGTTAAACAATTTTTTTTCTAACTTTAATCAATATCAGATTATAGCATTAAATTTCTTAAATATGCATTTTTTAGATAGTCATTATATTGATGTTTCATGGTATTAATTTGAGAAAAATCTGATCAATTTACGTCGAATCTTTTTTATTGAATGAAGTAAGTAAATTTGTTCATCTAACTTTCTCTTTGAACGGTCAAGCATACGTACAATAATACCAGAATATAAGAACTCTATTCATCCCGAAATAGTGTGATCTACTATTTTTTACAATATTTCACATGCAAATAGATGAAGCTTTAATGAATAAACTATGTATAGGGATTAAATTGTGATGAGTAAATTATTATAGACGATATATCAGTGATCCTGAGGGAATAGATTTTTTAATTTTTTTCTAGCCATATCGATCGTCAATGTGGAGTACGTGTATTTCTATCAGATAATTTTAACAGAAGTTTTATTTAAAAGAGAACCGGTTGTAATTCAATCGCCTAACACTCTTAGTCAATAGTCGCATTTTTCTTACCGTATTATGATGGAGTTCTTCCAAGTAAATGCCTACTCAATCAATAAAAGAATGGGGTTACGAAAGAGCTTGTTTTTAATACGTTGAAATAAAATAACAATGTATTTTAATTTTACAGAAATTATTTTATGTATTTGTTGATATCTATTTTGGCTTACGCCATCGTCAGAACTAGTTCTTTCTGTAGAAATAAAATACATTGCTATTTTTTTCACCGTATTATAATGGAGTTCTACCAAGCAAATGACAATTCAATCAATAACTTGCTTTAAGCTATTAGTATTCGCTACGACACATTTTAATGATTTGATGGATGAAAAGAAATGTGAAAATCTCACACTTTTATGAATTTAAACACATTCATAAATCAATGTATAAAAAACATTCAAGGATTCAAACCCATAAACTGCAACTGAACAAGACAAATCAAGATCGTTTTATAATCGGCTATTAAACGATCTTGGTATGGCCTAAAACTCCAATGTATCAAAAAATTGCTATTATTAAGTACAAAACATTTTCAATTTGATTAGGTACCTAGTTGTTAATAGGGCGTGGCGAAAACGATTACCTTAACACTAGCCATATCCCTGTATACAAATAATCAACAAGCAGTAATTGTAAAAAAAAATACTGTTGAGATAAGCGTTATTAGAAATCCATATAAGAAAGAAACATAGTTCAAAAATCATTCCATCTTTTAAATATTTAAATTTAAATATGTATGTATGTATGTATTTTTTCAACATGTATGTAAAGTGAACTTTGAAACTTGAGCTGGATACAGAATTTTATAACGATGGCTATAAAATTGATTGCTAAAAACCAATTCAAAAATGCACTAATTTACTTTCGTTCTACATGAATATTATTGCATTACTATCGTTTTGAAATAAATATTCGAAGACGTTTAACTTTTCTGGAAAAAACAGCACTTTATAATCACAATATATCTGAGCTATTGTATCAGATTTTCTCTGCTCGTTTTGGCATTTTAATACCTTTTTTGAGCGTCATTCTCCACTGTCGAAAACGACTGATTACTAAAAATATAAATCTACAGCGATAGTATTTTTTTGTATCGATTTGATTAAAACGTGATGAAATTATTCAGAGAATAATGATATTACTAATGATTTATATCCCGTCGCATGATTTGGTTTCTTTAATGTTTGCAGTGAAAACTAGCTCAAAAATACTTTTAAAATGAGTTTAATTTTCGGTGGAAAAGTGTTTTTTTAAAAATTCATTGATACAAAAATAGCTGTACATATTTCATTTTCTATTTTTTTAAAATTTCCGCGATGAATGAAACTCTTCCTGGCTATTACATTTTACTGTATAATAGTTACAAAAATATTGTATTTTATATCAATAACTAAGAATTATTAATCAATTGTAACATAGAGTGATTGAACAAAATTAAAATCTGCAATTTTTCTCAAAACTAATTAAGCACATTTATTGCGACTTGATGAAGGTAAAAAACAATCTCACTTGGGTATAATTTCAGTCGGGTTAAAATTAACGGAATGTGTAGAAAAGGACAAGATTTAAACAATGCAAAATTTTCGACTCATGTTGTAAGATTTGGAGGTATTTGGTAACTACTAATCAATACATTGGAAATAATAATTGTTTTTAAATTCAATTCGTTCATTGAAAAAAAGTGTCCGATGAACAATGAAATATCCAAACAAATATAAAAAAGTATATCCGCAAACTTGCTAATTTCCGCTTAATGGATAATAAAAAAATATGGCAAGAAGCTATATTTGATTGTGTTAAATATAAAGTAATCCATCCAATTGGATATCTTTGTAATTTTCTCATCGGCTGTACGGCTATCTAATGAATTTGACAAGCTCGATCTGTACCTATGCGTGACTGCATTTTCAACAATGTTACAAACAATGGAACAAATTTATATGAAGAAAAGATCACGTTCCACCAAAGGTAGTAGTGGGTCATCTAGAATAATTATTAATGTTCTCAGAAAGTATATATTACATGAAATAGTACACAACCAACGAACCCGCTTTTTTTCTCCCTTCGATCTGCAATCTTTACTTACTCCATATCCCTTTATGAATAAAAAATACGTGGATATCAGTGGATGAAACCAAAAAATCCACGGCATAATTTAAGCAGTATCCATGCGTAAAAGAATGATTCGTTTTCCTTAAGGCTTTGTTTTGTTATATCGGATAGAAATTTAAATCCAGGAGCAGAAATAACGAATGGAGAATTACACTCAAACAACGAATTCGAGAGAGATTTGTTGAGCCACTGACGCAATCATCACCAATTATAATGCATACAAAATGGTAAAATAGATTTTACACAGGGAAGGAACATACAAATATTTGGTAATGATAGACAGAAGTAGTTTCTTACTTAATTTTTCTAAATTATATACTTCACTGTAATTTGGTAAAGTATCTGACTGTAATTCTTTGAGACATAAGTTCAAAATCCTCTACCAATGATATATATATAATATTATATATTTCAATTATTCTGCCTGTCACTTCAATTATTTTCATGTTTTGTAGCAATCATTGCAACGTTTACTCAATGCAATCGTTTTTTTAAATCTTTGTGTTTCAATTTTATTTTAACAACGTATAAAAAGGTTCGAGTGATATCGTCATAGAGTATTTTTGTATTAAGAGTTCAAAGCATGTAAACAAAGCAATGATTTTTTTATTTGACGATATTTCTTACCAAAATATGTTCTACCAATATGTCTGAGTAAAAAATATAATGATTAGATATTTCTGAGACTCTCAAACGGTCATCAATGGGTAAACAAAATGCAATTAAATAATAAGCAGACACCTACATTTTTCTAGCTTAAAGATAATTCTAATAACCGGGACATGATAGAGTATTATAACATATTTATTTAGTAGATAATACCATAAATAATGTAAGTGTTCATTGAGAGACGTGAGTAAGTGGTCATGAAATCATCAGGAATGAGGGATGCGTTCATGGCATATTTCTTGGGAGGAAGCATTTCAGTTGACTATTGACAGAGAATCATGGAGGCACGGTTTGGTGATCATACATATGTTCTACAAAGGAAGTGAGTATGGTCCAATAAGAGCATGTAAAATAGTGGTTGAATATATTGTCAAGTAATATTTTCAATCAATACACTTTATTCATTGCTTTATACGTCATAATATCTGGGCCAAAGATACCACTGAACAATTAATAAATGGCAATAATTTACTGCAATATTATTATTAACGATCGATCCTCTTTCCATGTCAAGTAAGAGTAGCTTTTATGATTTATTTAGCTTATGAAATATGGATTTCTATAACACGAAATTCGTTTTTTTATATACACTTTATAAAGTAGAATTCAATTTTTAAACTGTACATATAAACGTGTAAATCAGTACTAGTGTATCCGTTTGTGGTCATTTCTTTTATATTCACGCGAAAAAATATGTTATATATAAAAAACAGATATTCATTAAAATATTATTTATGAATAATGTAATAATTGACCGCACACTTTTTATTGATATATATATATATTCTACCTGTCTACCTGAATATTTAAAATGTTTCATTGTTCATGAGTGACAGAAAATTTACATAACATGTAATATTGTTTTGTCATTTTTTTGTCAATAAGTATCTTACACCTCTGTTTGTTACAGCCATGACAAAAAAAGAAACATATAGAAATATTTCACAAGTGTTTTTATATTATACGTATTTGGCACACATAAAAATTATATTACTAAAGTAGAAAATAAATTACATCTCATTGTTTACACATTAAAAAACTCTGAACTGAAAATGAACCGTATTGTTCCAGGGTTTATTGTTTTTATTTTCATTGTATTTCAGTGTAAACAAATGTTTTATTTTATTCCTAATATACATATATGTTGTTAATCCTGAAATTTTGCTTATGCAATTCCAAGTATTTTTTCAAAAAAAATGAATTGATTATACTCTTATTTCACAGTATTATTAAGAAATACAAAACTCGCTTTCAAAGAAATTTTCTTCGATTCAAATATGAATGTTAAAAACATTTATTTATTTCAATCATAAACTGCGGTTGCATCTAAATTGCAGCCAAAGTGCGTTATAGTCAATCATTTTAGGACTTATCTACAGTTATATTACACCAGTAAAATTTTGCAAATCAAAGAAAAGCAGAATTGTATTTATAAACTTTCTTAAATAATAAAGTATCTAAACTGTCCGATTGGTTAAAAAAATACATTTTTTTCCCCGTTCGCGACAAGATTATAAGACTTGGAAACAGTGCGTAAACCCCTGTATCGAATTAAAATCGATAATTTCATTTATTGGCCGATAGTTATTAGAATGACAAGAAATTTTGAATGATTCGATTAACTTTTTATCATTCCCACGATATTTATAGCATCAATTTTAATTCTGTGGAAAAAAATCGAGAGAAGAATGCCCACAGAGTATTTCAACGAGCAGAACGAAATGTCTCGCAATTTTTGTATTCATAATCGTACCAATAAAAAATGTTAGCCAATATTTTTTGCTGCAGAATTTTCAATGGTCAAACAGTAAACATGTTTAAATAATATCTGCTGGTTACGTTATATTTAAGATAAATTGAATGATGCAAACTTTGAAATCAAATATAAATAAACACTCAACTGCGAATGCGTTACGGCCGCAATGACTCCGTGAAAATATTTCCTACCGCTGATAGATTGATAATCAAATATTTTGACTCACAAGCAATTGCGTAAAATAGAATGTTACTCGAGCCTACATAATATTCCATATTTTTAATAAAGAATTACTTATATTGAAAATAGTACCATTTCCATGTTGTTTGTTACATTATGTGTTGGATAAATTCACTTGACTATAATTATTTATAACTGTGCGGTGCCGTATTGCGGTCCGGACTATATCAATTATACAAATATTATGTTTTGGTGTCCGGGATTTTTACTCATTTCAAATAAATCTTTACTCGTTTTTACGTAAATGTCTATATGCATATATATAAATATATAAATAACATAATATATGTCAAATGCTATGCGTATGTGAATAGGGATAAATTATCTCATTGCGCATCCGTCACTGAGCTTGTTTTATATCTAGTGATGTTATTGTGATATAATTGTGACGTGCGCCTAAACCATCTCCGCTGCATATGGACTCCTCACAGTGTTTATCTAAACATATATTTCTCCACTAGACTGCTTGTTACTCAGTTGCTCAACCTCTCTTTTTCGAAGAGAGTTGGGGATGGAAAGGATACGTAGACTCGGACAGGACTAGTGATTAGCTAATCGCTCTCGCTTTTTGGGAGGAAAGGTGAGAAGGGATTTTCAACAACACAAACACCCATGCCTTTGAACAGATGTATCGAATGAAAAAATCTGCTCGTACCGGGAATTGAACCCGGTTGGTCCGGTACGCAAGCCTACAATGTTCACCACTGCGCCACAGACTAAGACAAAGCCATATATTCAACAGTTATTTTTTTTATCCAAAATAAACGTATTTCCTACTCCTTGTGTACAGCCAGTGGTAATATTGGACACCTGGACGCATTTCATCAAATGCTTGACGACAATGCGTGAAACATTTTTTGTATTGCGACGGCTGTTTTACTCTAAATTCATAATTCCTTTTCGCGGCTATTTTTCAAAAGACTAAATAAATAAGAACCGATACTTTTTAAGATCTTTACATATTTGGCACTCGAATACAATTACAAATAACATATTTTATGTAACCGAATTCTTGAAATATTTCAATTACTATTGATTCGAACAGCACGGAATATAAGAAGTGTTGATATTATGAAATCTATTATTACCAACGTAGGACATAAACTATTATGGGATATAATGTATAAAATTATAGTAATTTAAGCACAATATAAAATACTTACCATAAACATATCATGTAAAAACAAAGTGATTATATGGGAAAAAAATATGTAAATTATGTATGATCGTTATAATGTTATTTTAGTTGATCAATTATTATTCTTTAAATCTGAATATTTTCTGAAGCAGTAAGATTACTAACTATTCACAATCTTCCTTATCACGAGTTCATCATTATTACAAAGCTATTTGTATACAAACAACTCCATAAATAATATAATTAAAGCGAAGATTTTTCCACGGTCGAACACAGCGCAACCGTGAATTGGTATGGTCAAGTTTATTCAGTTTATAAATGATGAGTCGGTTTATTCACGCTTCTCAAATTGTACGGAGTCAAATTGCTTCCATAGAATAACGTGTCTTATCATTATTGAATTTGACTAAAACTATGAAAGTAAACTATTTTGAGCAAAATGATATTCATTGCTTTTTAATTAATCATTAAAAACTCGAGAGATTTTGTTTCAACATATGATCATACTTTCGATGGAATCAATGGTAACTTTGTGAATGTTCATTTTAATACAAAATTTAAAATAACTTTGATTATTCCATGTATTGTGTTACTAGTTGTGACACGCGTTTCACCACTTTCAGAGGCATCTTCCGACTTAATATCGCAAAGTTTGCTTAAGTAATAAACCAAGTTGATTCTAATATTTTAAAATGATAAGATTACAAAATGGAGTTTGGGATTTTTCCTTTAAGCTGGGAGCAATGAGGGGGTTATAGAATCAAAGTATAGCAAACAAATAATTGTGCTACTATACATATGATCATTTGAGCCCTTGAGAGGTGAAGTCATCCTAGTCTAAAAATGGTGAAACTTTTTCACTGACTTTTTAATTTCAATCACGTTTTTACATATTTTTTTTTTGTAGAACTATCTTAACATATTAACACTACGTTGAAGCTTACTTGCATGAATGAACAGAAAAAAATATTTCAGGGAAATGGTGTAGTAAAAGGGGTGAGATTAGTTCACCATAAATATATCATTTTAGCCTTGAGAAGTGAAGTGAGCAAATAGCAAAATTATGAATCTTTTTAAGCATCTCGGAGAATATTTTTTTTGATGAAAATCAGTGTGATTTTAATAAATCTACTTAACTTGTAGGATACTTGACTTGAAGAATATGAAACTGCGTCGAATTCATTTTTTTTCAAAAGTTGCACTTGGCTCACTTCACATCTCATGAGCTCATTTGCGGGTAGTTTTTGGTCCATCTGAGCCCACCGACGGATGAATACTTTTGCATGCTTATTTCTTACTTATAATTAAGGATTTAGACTGAGTGTGCTTGATGGAATTTCAATATTAAATTTGAATTGTTTGAATTTTGTACTGTTCCATGAGCTTTGTCGCTAACGACCTGGGTTTCGCCTTTCGGCATCTTCAGGCATTTCAAGTGCACGGATGTACTTGAACTGACAAGTTGGTACGGGTGTACTTGATTTCAAATTTTTGAAATTTCAAACAATTCAAATTCTCACTTATGGTTGTCCGCTGCAAGGCTATTTTTTATCTACATATTTCTATGTAGTATCACTGATAAAAGAAACAATAATATACCTGCATAATCAAGTGAAAGAGATACTATTGTTTCAAGTTTCGGCGTAATATGTATCGTAATTAAATGAGTACAGTGGCAAAATTGTGAAGGCAACCGTACCCCGGAAATATTCACGTATTATCTATGAACCATCCAATCTTCAATATTTTCATCAATTCAAAATCTTTAATGCGTTACTTACATCTTAATATCGAATAACAACACAAAAAAACTTTATAAAAAGCGTTCACATTATGCAAATACGGAACAGATATTTTTTACTTCGTGGTTTGTATTCGATAATTATTGGATATAGTTTTTCTATTGAGTTAATAAAGTACGATTAATAATATTTGAATCACGAAAGGTAAAATGAATTGAGAACAACGTTTTTATTTTAAATTCATAATAGTTCAACAATTTGCTACGATCCAATTGTAAGCCGATTGAGCTACGGTTTTTTACCAATTCTTAACGAACTAGATAATTGTTTATTGATAATATTAAGAAGAGTCTCTTTAGACAGGAAGAAATATTGTTTCCACCCATGTATTTTTTATTCAATATACATTAAATGAGGTTTAGTCAGTTAAAAAACAAAAGCGTTACAAGATTTTATGGACTTTTTGATGCAGCCTATTATGTATTACCAGATAATTTCATCAGCACTTTTCTGACAAAAAAACTTTGTCAGGCGAAAGAATCACGATTAGATTCTTGTACTAAACTGTTTTTCCTTTCAAGCTCTTTCGTTTACCAAAACAAATGAAGTCATTACATCAAAACTGATTATGGTATCCTCATTAATTAATTTAAATCAGCGTAGCAGCTGACCATGTGGGCTATGCCGGTAGTGGAGGAGAGAACTTCGAGCTTTATTAATTTGTTCGCTTTACTTACAATTTTCAATAAAATTAAGGTCATTATTGTAATTGCTATTATTTGTATCTACTTCCCTCTCCATGACCGGTGTTGTAACAAATTGCACACTTAATTTGTGATACGTATACTAAGTGAAGAATCATAATATATATTTTTTTCACTTTAAGTGAAGAATCAGTATCAAAAGGTAAGCATGAAGTTGAGATTTTGGCGAGTTATTCTGAAGATGCTTAAGTATGAATGTGAATGTGAAATACATACACTTAGTAAAACCAGCAATAGAAAACAAATTTGAATTTAATTCTACAAAACTACTGGTGAATAAATCAAAAAATAAAGATGAAAATCGGGACTTACTACACTCTGACTTCTTTAACAGTTCACTCGAGTTTGCGACAGCCGTTGATACTAAATAAATGTTTTCCCCTCTGACATATGAATCCACCTACCGCACTTAGCCCACGCGTTCAGTATAATATATCAAATTAGGGAATTTAAAATTTTCGAGTTCTGGCAATCTTTTTTTTTGTTGGCGTCATTCATGACATTCTCACAGCGCCACTCTTTCGAGTGTATGAGAAGCGTCAGTCTGTACATCATTTTATGGAAGCATATTGTACCTACTGCTTTCCTCACTTCATCTTTTTATTATTTTAAATGCAAATGTTTAATAAAAAAAATACTACACAGGAAGTTCTTCACTATAAGTTATGCAACATACTTTTACTCCTTAACAATTTGTACAATGTATATATTTTTCATTGTACCGAATGCACAAAAGATTTATTTGATTCAATCAAATTTACAACTGACAAATTATAACATCGTGAATGTATCTTTCTCGAACAATTATATTACCTACCATAAATCGAGCCTCTAGTTCGTGGATCAGAAGTTAGTAAGTTGTGAAAAAGTCGTGACTAATTTTGCATGCAACATTCAAATAAGTGTGTCCAAGATTTTTATACACAAACGGTAGCTTTAATGATGGAAATAATTACATGGAACAACGCTCTTTTAGCGCAACTTTTTATTTGGAGTATAAAAATTCTGTCATTTCCATTCTTAATTGATTAAAAACCTTTTGAAATGGCTCGCTATGAACAAAATATTTAGTATTGACCAAATATTTATTGCTATTGTACGCATTATGTGATGGTTAGTTATTTCAGGCAAAGTAATTCCGTAAAATAAAATCAATAATATCCTTTGCTTAAAAATAAATTTTAATATATATGAAGATACCAAAAGGCGAAACCTATGTCGTTAGCGACCGAAATCGAAATTCCATCTAGCACTGTCAGTCTAAATCCTATAGTATATCAATATTATAATACAAAAGTATCACACAATCTACTTAAAGCGAATTAAAAAAATCTACGAAGTGAAATAATTATATAATACTAGTATTGCTACCCGGCGTCGCTTGGACTAAGCGACCAATAATTATTTAATGTTATATCATTCGACATAATTATATCACAAAATCTAACATCCAAAATAGAGTTAAAATAAAATCACAAACTTTATTTAATTTGATGACAGCCCCATTCTCGCCCATTAAAATGTCCAAATTCAAGGAAAAAATCTAATTTGCTGTCAAAGAAATGTCAAATAATATCTTCACGTAAATAATAAACATTATTATTAATAATAAAAGTCGGGAAAAGTTCTGTAGAAGACTAATTTATTACATTTTGACTAAATGTCTTCGCCGATAAAAATTCAAACATATTCTCTTTCATATTCGTTTTTATGGCAACTTGCAACAACAATGCAAAAGGGAATTACAGACCCACATACATACATACGCCGTTTTGGTTTTATATATAAGATTATGAGCCTAGCACTTAATGCTAACGAATATGAAAACCCTGGGAAACGTTTAAACTAAATAACTAAAACGACAAATAAAGATACAAAACGAATTAAATTTATATATTTTTTAAATTGTAATTGGTACCACGTGACTTTAGAATAGAATATGTAAACGAGCACATTAGTCGCTTCGAATCCCAGCTAGGTCAAATTAAAGGTTGTTTTTTTGTGCAACGAATCTAGTTGAATACTTCGGAAATCGGAAATTCATTCTAGTGTGCAAAAATAAAATGCTTACCAACCCAATCATTTTATTCTTATTTTCCCGGTTACAATCTTGAAATCTTCACCTATAGTTGCGCTTAAAGTTGTTTTTCGATTGTATTTGTGTTATAATTTCACGACACTTAATGTGCACTGATGTACAATAGTAGTTTATTATTGACATATTATTGTACAATGATGCGTATTCTTTACGGAATACTTAGGGAAATGGGAGTTTAGATGTTTCAGGCATGTAAAATTAAAGAGAATGCAATACCTACGGGAGATTTGATAAAACAATAGATGACAGATTGGACAATTGATTCAAAAAAAGAACGAGCTAAATTAGTTGCAAATTATACCGACGTATACGCTACCTGGTATACTCCAGAACGCGCTTAATTATTTGTATTGACATTTCAACATTTAGTTGAGTGGATCACAGTGACAAATTTACTAGTCATCTTACTTTAATGTTGGTGCGACCTCATTATTTTTATAATACAAACAATTTATTACCGTATTGTTCATTCAAGAAGTGTCATCGTGATCAGTCATTGTACGTAATACGTCATTTGAAAATAAAATATGCAGGCTAATTACATAAAGATGATAAATTTTCCATACTATCGATGGAATCGGCAGTAACTTAGGAGGATGTTCATTTTTAATATAAAAATAAAAGACAATTTTTTTATTCTACGTATTACAAAGTAACTTTGCGATAGTAAGTCTGAAAATGCTTAGCAAAGTTGCGAAACACTTTTTGTTACACAGCACGTGAAATAAACAATGTTATCTTTTAATTGTATAATGAAATTTCCACTTGCCAATGAATGATAGAAATTGAGAATTATCAAGAAAACATTCTTTATTCAGTTTCGTACGTTTTGTAAAAAAATCTCTGTTGACACAATAAATCGTAAAAACAGCACAATTTTGTGAAATTGAGACGTTATTTTGATTCTTCGGCTTGAATGCAAAGTTTAATAAAAGCAACATACAATAGACAACGATTTGGCAAGTATAATAGCAGGTGCTACAACTATTAGATTATATGTAGTTGACGAAATTTGTATTCAATTGCTACTAGTCGTTCAATCCCCAAACAGTTAGCAGTTAATTCAAATTAATGATAACGTGTTAAAAAAAAGCGTAATTGTTGAATCAAGTGAATAAATAAGTAGTTCATTCCCATGGCGAATGTTAACCATTTAAGAATACAATATTTTTTCAGTAATTGATTTATGACGACTTTTAAAATACTTATCAAAAACAAATTAAAACATTTAATAAATCACTCAAAAATATGAGATGCAGTAACTTCGAAAAATAGCATAAGAAGTTTTTTCATCATGTCCGATGACAATGTAGAAGATTGATTACTCCATGAATATGTCAAGTAGACTAGTAGAGGACTCAAACGTTGGATGAGTAAACAAAATCATACATCGTAACCACTTTACCATAGAGATCGCACTTACCAACCCAAACATTACCAAATAAATAGCTAATATAAAAAAAACATGCATATAAATATCATATTCGTCAAGTAATGACACAATTAGTTTGATTGATTTAGTAGGCATTTACTTGGTAGAACTCCATTATAATACGGAAAGAAAAATAACAATGTATTTTAATTATACATAAATTATATTATATATTTGTTGATAGCTATTTCGGCTTACGCGTAAGCCGAAATAGCTATCAACAAATATATAAAATAATTTATGTAGAATTAAAATACATTGTTATTTTTCTTTCCGTATTACAATTAGTTTTAGTAGTGGAATATTTTTTGACATATTCATTTTGATTTTGTGAATTCACTTGATTATTTCTTATTGAAATTTTAGACACATCCATTACTTCACATGGCATTCTCCAAGCCTTCGAACAGAAATCAATGTACAAAACTGCCCATGCGGGGATTCGAAACTGTGAGAATCGCGTCGTAATCACCCTACATAATACAAAACTGATATAATTGATCAAACTTCTTTATGGTCTATAAAAATTCAAACTGCTATAAAATGGTGTCTCAATTTTTCTTTCACTGCTTCCACGCCTGAAAAGCTCTACTAAGTCGTCAATAATTGATATTCCGATCAAAAATTGATTGTGACTTTTCTATCGATACAAAGATATCATTAAATGCCATCGACAATAATATATCACCATCGACGTTTGCTTTGATTAATCTATGCCAGAGGTATGCACGGGCCGAAATTTTAAAATTTCACCCGGCCCGGGTCCGAAGCCCATTTCAAAAAATTTTCCCGAACCCGGCCCGAGCCCGACATTTTTTAACCTTGCCCGAAAAAATCCGAAATTTCTTTTTCTACTCAAAATTAAAAATTGTCTCACAAATTATCGTGTGTGTGTAGTTAGTTGTGCGAAATACATTTCTTCCTAATTAGAATTAGTTTTTGTTTGTTTAACAGGAATGACGATTCAAGTGAGAAGTTGAAAAGCTGAAAATGAATTTACATTTTATACACTCGTATCCAGTTTTTTTGTTTGTAGCCACCTCTATGATTTCACTTAATGATTTCCACACTTCAGTTTTCCCATGAGTTCTTACTGAAGAAATATATTCTACACTTTTCAGTTTTGTCTTAATATTTTCGGAGCCCATTTCTTGCCGGTAAATTTAAAAAAAGTCAACCTTACATGTCGAATTGCGACCGATCGAAATAGTCATATAAGAAATACTGAAGTCAGAATCATATTATGAAATTCATTATGCGTATTGTACAAACTCCTCAAAAGCAGACATCATTAAAAAATACTAAAATAGTGGCGTGAGTTAATAACAATGCATCTTGTTCTTTCAAATGGGTGTCAAAAGATGACTAATACGAGTACGTGAAGTTTATTATGGTATTAAATTTAGATTTACGATAATGGTGAGCTCATTTGGAGGAGCCCGATTTTTGTTTTATTTTGTTGTATGCTTGCGCTCAATCCCGACCCGGGCCCGAATCCAAACCTTCGTTACCCGGCCCGACCCGTGCAGAGTGCAGACCTCTAATCTATCCTCGATTACTCGTTGACACATGTAACGCAATATCGAATAAGATTCAATGCTTTCATAAAGGCTATAATGTATTATTGCACACTGCATTTACTGTGGATAACTGTCAAACGATGCGTTATGTAAAACTTTATTCGTTTAAATACCTAACATATACAGTATTTAACTGCATATACGTATTATTACAATCTATACCACAGCTAGTTAAAAGTAATAATTAAAATAATTTGTCTCTGTGTCTGGTTCCAGGCTACTGATAAAAAAATCACCTCATAATTTGGTTAAGAATTTTTCATTTTGATCATGAACATCTGAAGCTAGATGAAAATAGTTAAGTCATTGGCAACAATGGCGGTAATGTGTTTTTTAAACAATAACTTGCTAATTTAATTTACTATACCGCTGTCGACATCGACACCTTGAATTGAAGTAGATTCCACTTGATAACTTGTTGACTTACATTGTCTGAGATAATAATATTTAATAGGACTTACTATCGTGTGTGGCATCTCACTCAAATCATTGCCCCTGTCACATTAAATTAATGTATTATTGCTTACATCGCAAATTAAAGTAAATACCCACAGAAATTATTTAAATTAAAGAATTTAAGTTTTGAAATGCGAATAAACAGCTATTCGTTGAAAAATAAGTGTGGTCGAGCTCGGTAGCAATGTAACTTCTTTCGATTTCCAATAGTTTTTTTTCTTAAAATGAGGGCTGACCTGCCAATAGTGATAATATTGCTAATTATACCATTTCTAAAATCGATATAAATATGTTATGTCATCATGTAAAACATATCGAAGTACTTTGGAACACCTACACCGTGAAATTTAAATAGCTTGAATTTTGTACTTTTTTTATCGGTTTTGTCGCTAACGATCCGGGTTTCGCATTTCGGCATATTCAGGCATTTCAAGAGCACGAATGAACATGAACTGACACCGATAAGTGCCGAAAGGCAAAACCCGGATAGTTGTCGACCAAACTCATGGAAAAGTACAAAAATCAAACGATTGAAATTTGATATTGAAATTCCATCAAGCACATTCAGTTAAAATCCCTTTTTATACCTACACAGTAAGTTTAATGAATAGTGAAATGGAGAATGAGAAGTATGGAACATTTAAGTTAAACAATATCTAATGCCAAAATAAGTCCATACATGTAAATGTAACGTATGTAATTTAGACACAAATAAGTCTACCAATATTTTATCAATACCCAGATAAATGTACGGTCACCATATCACAAAATTAGTCAACCAATAATTTCTCAATTTTGTGCAAATATTGTAAAACTTTTATAATTGACTATCTCACCGGTAGACTTATATTTATGTGTGTGCAGATATGGTATTTCATCGTGACGGTATAAACTACTGCGCACATTATTATGACAGGAAACGCAAAAACGAACATCTTTTATTATTTTTATCCTTGGCCATTGCTATGAATTACCACGTGCATGAGCACTCCACGACAAAAAATGATCTTTGTATTAAAATAATACCACGGAGATGATAATTATGTAAATACTAAATAGCAGAGGCATTGAGTGAAACGGATAACAGATGTGACTTTTATTACACGGAAAAAATAAATTATGTGAAGGTTGCAATTCATAATACATTCTTAAATCTTCACAATGAGTGTTTTTGTTTTTATATATTTTTCCAGTGGCAGTGGTTAATATTGTGTATAATTCTTCTGAGTTTCAAACGCCAAATAACAGAAAACTTTTCACAGTAAAATTTATTGTGATAATTCATATAATTGTCGTAAAAATTATAGTCTTTATTTCAATTACTTTCACCAAATTCAATTCCAATAAATATTTAGCGCTCAGTCTAAAAAAACAGTACGAAAATTCCATTTATTCAAACCATCAACGTCATCTAGCAAAACACAATAATTCATTTAAATTAAACATCATTTTTCCTTATCATAATGCCTATTTTTTTTAAATTCGGCATTTCATTCAGTATCATTGAGTGTATTATAAATATACATAATTTTATTTTATTTTGTTTTGGAATTGAATGAATCCGATGGCATGAATTCAATAAAAAATTCTTTCGACACTTAAGATCATCCCCAAAAGAAAATACTAGTATACTAAATATACATGTACAAGGTATGAAAGCTAAGAAAATTATTTTTTTTATTGTACCTATTCCTGGACAGATATTTTTACGTTTTGAGCATACAAATATTCATAATTGTTACGTGCGAATTGTAACAATGAGTTTTATTGTTTATGGTTTTTGCATGTTTCACTACCAATCTTCTATATTTATAATGAAAAAATATAGTAGATCCAAATCAAAGTAGATGTCGACAACTTCGCGGTATATTTGACATTTTTGATTAGAGAATTTTTTGTCCGAAGTGTATGAAGTGTATTTTGCGTACCTTATAGCTTATATGAAGGATAATATGACAATGTTTCAACTTTGAATTTTCCAAAACATTGAAAATTCTCATTGCAGAATTTGTTCCGCGCCATTGAGCATTTTCGATTCATCAAGGTCAATGCTCAATAACTGAATAATAATAAAAGAAAAACATTAAGTAACATTTAATGCATATTATTATTATCGTGGATCGCATATTGAATCAACGGAACAAATGTACGTTGCGGAACCTACGATTCTAGGATGGGTAAAATTTGTATATACCTTTCCCTCGTATCAGCAAGTTTAGCCATGCAGTAGTCATAGTTAGTTAAGCCATTGCAAATGTTTATTTTACAAGTATTTACTATTATTTTTTCGGTTCTCAAATAGGCTTAAAAAATCAATTTTAAGTGGTTGACTACGGTTACTTCACGACACGATATTTTTTAAGATTCTATAAACCATACAATGCTTAGTTGGAATTTTACTAGTAGATATCAAACACAATTTAAAGCTTTTAAGCTAATTTGAAAATGGAACATTTTCAAAATAGTTCGAAAACTCACAAATATAAATTATGCGTCTATTGTCTTTGACAATATCAACGGCGGGTATACTCATCGAATCTTTACTGCATCGAGGTCTACTCATTATTATCTATGGCCAAAATGTTGTCACTTCTACCACATGTCAAATATATTTCAAACTTTATTTCATAAATCTCGTCTTCTTCGCTTTGACAATCGATGCCCACGGCCACAGCCGCAGCGAAGAAACGTATGTTATGAGAGGGCGAAAACTTTGCTGTTCAATCCAGGGAGTTGCCAGGAATCAGTTACCGTACCTGACTCCACTACTGAACGAGGCACGGACTGTTGGAGCGGACTTTTCTTGTAGACCGCATTGGAGCGAAAAAATGAAGAAGAAGTTAATTACCAACAATTTATATATGCTATACCGTCTAAAACAACATAGCAAGTAAAAAAAATGTTTGATTAAAAAATATGTTTTATGTCAATCATTCTCTTCACAAATACAGTGGCGTGCGTTATTTTAATATAATGCAAACATAGCATTCATTCAAGTTGTCATAAAATAATATTGACTTCATTTCCTTCTGTATATTCTAATTAATAGATAGAATAGTGATGATATTTCTTAGAACTAGAAATGAAATGAAATATATTTTTCTAGTACCTTTTTATTTGGTCATTACGCCGATTAGTAGTATATTTATTATTTGAACGTCTTTTGTAGTTCGAACTTAGAAATGTTAAGTGTTCAGATTTATTTTTTCGGACACGCATATAATTTAAAAATTTTATGCATTTAGTTCAAGATCTGATAAGTTCATGGATGTTTAGACAGCTCTTATAATGGTAAAATGCCGAAATATATAACAACTGTCTAATAGTACCATTGTTTTGAATTCTATTAAAGAAAAGACAATTTTATGAAAAACATATATGTTTATTGTGGTAGTCATCATTGCCAATATTTCACTAAGAAAATTCGTATATTTACTGAAATATTTTCAAATGGCCCAGTAATTACTATACTGCGGTTAGGTATTACAGTGATATTATGACCCTTTTAATTTTTTCCCTTAAAAGGTCTTCACGCCGCGCAAATATATACCTTTTTATTACAGAAACATTTTTCGGAGTGGTGTGCAGAAAACCTTCTTTGGGTGGGGTTTACAAGCTAGTTGCAGTCATTTGCTTCAGTTAACATACTATACCGTGAATTATATTCCTTATAAATGGCCAACGTGATCGTTGGTAGTCATTATCATACTAGACACCGTGGAGTGCGCGCGGGCCTATCATAAGGCCATCGAGTTTAGCCTATTGTACTTAGAATCGAGAAAAATATACGGAGTTTCGGTGTAACGTTATATTTATTTAACGGTCCAAAAGATAATTTATATCGATACGCTTCTCGAACTCGCGACTCTTTTTTGTCCCTTTCCTCACGCCGGCTCATTGTTGCGGAAGTGAGAGGGAAAGTGTTGGATATTTTCTCGTTTTTTGGCGGCGGCCAGCTCGGTGGGAATTATGGCCATGTTGGGAAACTTGGTGAGTTGCGCATGCGTGGTTAATTGATATTTCAATATTCGAATTTATTGGAAGGTTTTTGTGCATTCCTAATTATGTACCTACGCCAATGTGAATATGAAACATTGTATTTGTGGAGTGAAATTTTCAAATGGATATGACAGCAATATATATTTCACAAAATATTGACTTTTACTAATTTACACTGATTTCATAAGGATGACTGCTTATTTATTAAATTTGTATTCAAATTTTCTTTTTCTTATAAGCATTTTGATATTTCAGAAAACAATAAATTTTGATAATTTATTCTTCTTTTTTTGGTTAAATGAATATTTTTAATGATTCACGTTCTTATATCATCGCTATTGAAACACATTACTTTGTACTTCACTTTTCAAGTGTTCACTGTCAATACTTTAAAAAAATGTTTCACAATTAATGTATCAAGATAAGGGCCGATTTCGCTCATTGTTAGTTATATTGGGTGATTGCTTAGTTTTGCATAAATAAATCTGTGTTGATATATATTCAGTTGAAAATGCTCGTGATGAGCAAATCCAGCTCCAATATAAATAAACTGTTGAATATTTACAAAAAATGTTTTTTAATAATTTGTACTTTTTTTTCAATTTCATGGACGTATTATTCTTCAAATATTTCTCTATTTCTATTTTAATGGTGTTCTTCTCTTTATAAAAAAAATCTTTTTCAAATTTACTCTAGGGATTTCCTTCGCATATAAACATGTTATGACAGATAAAAATTGAATGGCTTTTTGCTTTCTAACTACTTTTTATGACAACAAAAACGCACGACTGATACGTAGTGATGTAAACATTACACGAAATGAAACGGAAATTCGCACGCGACAAATATTAAAATTCAACAACAATGAGTAGCATTTGTAGTTTTGGGATGTGCATCATTTAATACTGTTCCTATGTTTTTATAAATTTTCAATTGTTCTTATTTCAAAAACCATATACATATTACATTGGGTGTGCCTTAGTTTAAGTTTGTACCATGTCATAATGTGGTATATTTTTCAGTTTTTCGTTTTACGATGCTAATAAATACGCAAACCCTGTGATATCAATCAATTTCTCAATTTTATTGAGGAGTTGCTGCAACGAAAAAATATATATATTGAAAAGTGCAAAGGGTTAAAAAAATATTTAACATCACATCAGCAATTGTTAATTACGTGTTAAAATAAACTTCCACTTATTTAAAGTCGAGTCTAATATATATCTCATCAATACGTCAGATTGAGAAACTTATAATGCTTTGGAATATAGAGACTAGACTACTATTTAAATGCTATGCATATACTATTATTCTCCCAAGAAATCTTGCCCTGAATAAAATCACGTCATTTGCAAAAGCTCTGTAGTAAATATCGAGTGTCCGAAAATATGTAATCCGATATGGAAAAAAAATAAATTGTACTTCAATTGAAATCAAAATATGTTGTGATTTGACAAAATAATAATACTGTACTACTGAACAGTTGCGGTACGTTTTACATCTCAAATCTGTATGATAAAATAGATTGAGACTTGGATGGTTCAATGTGTTTACTGTCAATTATAAAACCATATTATTAACCCCTTCTACTGCGATTAAATTTTTTAATTATTTTTTTTACGAGACTATTTAATTTTGTTGATAATAGTGTTTCAGAAAAATAATTATTTTTCAGTATCTGTTAGGAAATTAATTGATGGAAAACAGTAACAACTTTAGATTTAAAATTAGAAAAAAATTACGAAAAAAAAAATATTTTTTTTTGGTGACAAGTGTGAAAAAAATTAAACAATGCTTTGACTGAAAAAATATTTTATTCTCTTTAAGCATACATAATATATTGTAAATGTTTTGAAAGAGGATGATGCAATATGATGCAAGTTGAATCCGTTTGAACGCATTACGCGCGCATTCGAGATGTGCACCCGTCGCAATTAAATTACGTTTTTTCCAGTTTTTTCCAGATTTCATTACTTTATAACTATTAAAATATGTAGAATAATGTTTGACCTTTCGTTTTTCGTAAAAGAGTGATAAAAATATTGCGTATCGAAATTTGCCGAATACGCCCAGGAAACACGAACACGAGTGTCACACGTGATTTCAGTAGAAGGGGTTAATACAAATAAAACACAAAGCATGTAATGCTCAGTACCATTTGCTAGCAAAGATAATTATTAAAATAGTGAAATTAGTATCAAAAAATGTGTTTTATTTATATAAATAAAGGTATTATTTATACTTTTAATCGGGTATAAACTCATCTGATTAGTTTTCAATCTATTATGACATGTATAAAAACTGGTGAGAACATCAATATTACAGAACGTTATAAAAATGTTATGGTTGAGTAAACTTTTTACGCAACGAAATAATTGAATCTGATAAATGATTAATCCACTGGTCATTGAGGAAATTGCAAGAGATTTCACTTCCGGAGTTTCCTAAGTGCATTGTTGATAAAAAAAAGTTGACTTCCTTCAGAGATACAAGTTTTATTTTCATCGTTAGCGTGACAATTACAACGGTTTTACTCGTTAATAATATTAAGAAATTATTACTAAAAACTGACAAGTAGTCACAAATAATAATTATTTGAAAAACGAATACCGTTCATTTGATATTCGAACCAACCTAACTTCAGATAAAAATGACGCAAAAACTAATGTATGTTGCAATGTTTCAAAAATGTCAACTATTAAAACCGTAGCTTAGTTTTTTCCGGTTATGTCACCATTAAAGCTTAGCCATAAATATATGTCAAGCATATTTACAATTATTTTAGAATTATTAAAATGTAGACCCTCGATAAAATAAATATGTATAAACTCATCTTATAGTGAACGATGACGAAAAAATAGAACTCTTGAATTTGAATCTGATATTGTTTTTAATGAATTCTTTAAAAAAATCTTGTTTTGTCTATTGTTGATGAAACAAATCTGTAAATGAATCAATATACCAAATTACACAAATAATGCGAAAGTTCACACTTTGGGAATCCGAGAAAAAGTTCAATAGGTACCAGGAGTCAAATTTAAAATAGGCTCCCATTAATTATTATGTATTTAATTCATACGCATTTTTCGCAATTAATATTAATTGTTCTATCATAATTTCTTCTCATTTTTTTCTTAATATTTAATCAATAATAATAATTGATTCTAATTCACTTTTTTAACGCTTCAGTGACTTTTTAAAATTAATGGTAGTATTATTGTGTGCCAGACACTCGCTCAGTGGAAACCCAATGCGATACAATTCAATTATTCGCCGATGGTAAAAGAATTGAAGTTATTAACTTTCTCGGCTATTACTTATATACGATTGTAATGTGACGCAATTAAATATCTTTAATAGCGCGTTTATTGAAAACAACTATAAAACAATAGGAATATTTATATATAGCGATAGACAGTATGCTGTAAATAATTAATTAACAAGCGTATACTTATTTGAGCCGTTTTGATCCGTCGTTAAGGTCGAATCAATGACAATTTAAACACATTCATTTTTATATGTATTTCGATTCAACTAAAATATTCGTTCAGGACGTTATTATTTCAGTGCAAAATCGACATCGACGAAATTAATCTCACACTATGTAATTGTGTGACAGGCAACATATGTTTGCTTTTTATAACCATGTCCGCTCCCAACTTGGAGCATATGGACTCCTCACGGAGTTTATCTCAACATATGTTTTTCTACGAGAACTGCTTGTTACTCAGTTGCCTAACCTCTCTCTTTCGAAGAGAGTAGGAATGGAAAGGATACGAGGACAAAGACTAGGACAGGACTAGTGATTAGCTAATCTCTGTCACTATGCATCGCTTTTTGGGATCGGAAAGGTGGGAAGGGATTTTCAACAACACAAACACCCATGCCTTTGAACAGATTTATCGACTGAAAAAAAAATCCGCTCGTACTGGGAATCGAACCCGGGTGGTCCTGCACGCAAGTTAAAGCCGTTGCCACTACGCCACGGACCGGACCGGATTTATTTTAGTGTATCAATATTTGTATTTTAACTAAAAATAGTAAACTTAGAAGATACGAAAAAGCGTACAAACATACCACCAGTAAACTGCTGTTCAAATGAAGAAGGCATTAACTCATTTCAGGCCAATGCTTTTGTTTAAACAAAACATAAAAAGTTAAATTTTCAAAAGTGTAATCTCTTCTGATATTTAAACAAAATATGTGAAAGTAGCTTAAAAAATTGTACTAATTCCACATATTTTATATAGATCAGCAAAATACTCGCGGTGAACAAAATTAAAGTTAAAAATTATTTCAAAATATTTCTGGGGATGTTGAGTTTACCACTTACCAAAATGGATTTTGCTTTTGGTAGAATATAAAATTCATGGAAGCTTATTTTTCTCGACACTCGCTGGAAATATATTATAAAAATTCCTAACATAGGCAATCGCATTTTTTTCCAAATTTGAAAAAATCCGCGGCAAAAACTGTTTATTGAGTTTATTAGTGATAATCAGTGACGTTACAAATGCTTATGTGATACGTATTTCAGTCTCATTATAACAAATAGAATATTAATATAATTACCCGTGACTTCTTTATTCTTTGAGGTTAAAAATAGAATTAACAAACTTCTTCTCCTTTTAATATATTGAAAAAATAATTTGGCACGAAAAGAACTTAATTCAAACAAAAAAACAGCAATAATCCAAATCATAACTATTGGTTTAAGATTTTTAGGAATGAATTTAATTATTTAACAAAATGGTAGATGCATAGTATCGGAGTATGTACATATGCTTAAAACATGAAAAAATTGTACTTATTTCATATTAATATTATTAGGACCGGTTCGCTCATCACAACATTTTCATCCGATCACTAGAATTATCATCACTTGAAGTACAGAAAATATGTTATTATTTTTTTAATACAATGCCATTTCACTAAGTATTATTGACAGTGAACACCTTAAAATATGCTTATAAAGTAATCAGCTTCATTTAAGAAATAACATTAAATCATTGTTTGTACTATTTTTTTTACTATAACACATATTACGTCAAAACATTACAAGACACGATAACTTTTCCTTCATTGTTATTGGGTATTTGTTTCGGCACTAACATCGCGGTTATCGACCGTGAAAAGAAAGACATTTCCTTTCTACGCTGCAGCCAGAATTCGATCGACACCGTTCAAGTTAATTTAATTTTCATTTCCAAACATCGACCCGTATCGTAACGCTACTGACTTTAACGTTGTTATTAACTTGACGTAAGAGAAAGCCAATTTCGATCTTCGAGTGAAACTTTAACAGCTTGTATTGAATCATTTTTATGTAAATAAATAAGTGCAACTGTTGAAATTCAAAGCAGTTTTTTTATATTTATTTAAATATGTAATATTTTTATTATCAAAAGTGAAATTCTTAGGCGTTTTCTTTGCCACCAATATTAACCGTATATTATTTCGCTATCAATCAAAAAACTTTATGTAGTGAATGGACTTGAGCGGGGCCAGTCAAATAGATCGATCGCGATGCTATTTGGCGTTGATTTACATTATTGAAATTATAACATTATGTTATATCTTTATTTTTGAAGACAAGTTTATTTTTTGCTATCAACAAAGAGTTTAATACTATCAAATTGTTAATTACGCTGTTCGCGACTAGGGTTTCCAATCCCGGGATCCCGAAGATTTTTTATAACTGATGAATCCCGGGATTAGAATTAGAAAACGAAATCACAAATTTTTTGAGATTGATTTATTTATCAAACATAAACGAATTATTATTAAAAAAATCATTTTTCGTGTATGTACTTGCAATTTGTCATCTTTGGAGCACCGGATGCTCGTGGAAAATAAATTATTTGATGCGTTATGAATTGATGACATCATCAATTACACAAACTTTTGGCTTTGGACATTTGGATGGTCCAGGGAATTGACAATGCCTTGAAACAAATTAAATAAAACAGTCACGTATAGCAATCAGTATGACTCAATAAAGTAACTTATGATTTTCTATAACGACTTATTCAAAATGTTGCCTCCATGAAATAGCGCAATGTTAGTAAGCGAACAAATGTTTGACTTAAATGATTTTATAAATACAATAAAGATTTATTTTTCTAATGATTTTTTGGTAATTTACGGATATACGGTCACGGGACAGAATTTTTGTAAAGATTTATGAAAAATAAGCACATTCAATGAAACAAATGTAAGGCTTACGATTTTTTTTGAAATGTTTCGTCTTTAATTTTAAATTTATTATAATAGAAGATCCTAAAGAATACTTCGCAATAAGTATGAAATCGAGTTGTTTTAATTTACAGGAGCAAAAATGCAACCACAAACTGCACAAATGATAATTTTATACAGATAGAGACAGTCACATAAGTTTATTATTTGTTTAAAATATAAAGAATAATTTTATTTTGGGCTAATATTAAAAAACAAATTCTTCTTTCAGAACTTATACAATAATCAGTAGTATTCTTTAGATTTAATCATTTTGATTTCATATTTTATAATAATCCACAAGAACTCAAAGAGTAAAGTCAAAACATAAAATTATAAGCCAGTATGTATAAATTTTTTGAGCTAAGCTCGAGAGGATTGGGATTCTGTCCCGTGACCATATATCCATATGTTACCGATTTTTCTAATGAAAAATTTTGTTCTTCATTTACTAATAAAACCAAAAAATATATTAATACACAACAACTGTCAATTATTCGCCCTGCGTTGATACAATAAAATATTACACGGGCATACATCTTTTAACTCGAAATAATCCTTCAAATAAATGTGTCAATTCAATTTTAGCATGTTGTGTAATTTAATTTTGATGAATAGTAAGTCTATATATGAGCACCGATAAATTAGAAGTAGTTGACTTACAATCGGTTGAAGATGTCCAATACATACGACGTATTAAATATATATAATGCAGACTACGATTGTTGATTATTTGGTAACTATGTATATATTATAGAAATCTGTACTAAATCACGAACGGACTCGTAGTGAAACATCATTTTCACGATTTAAAACTACTGACATCGGGATTATGAATATAATGACAATGGACCGTTTGAAAAATTTTCATTTATGACGAATGTGCGAGTCAAACTATTATTTATATCAAACAATTATATAAACTAATGATTAAATGAATCTTATATATAAAACCGAAACGGCGTATGTATGTATGTGGGTCTGTAATTCCCTTTTGCATTATTGTTGCAAGTTGCAATATAATAATGTTTATTATTTACGTGATGGTATTATTTGACATTTCTTTGGCAGCAAATTAGATTTTTTCCTTGAATTTGGACATTTTAACGGGCGAGAATGGGGCTGTCATCAAATTAAATAAAGTTTGTGATTTTATTTTAACTCTATTTTGGATGTTAGATTTTGTGATATAATTATGTCGAATGATATAACATTAAATAATTATTGGTCGCTTAGTCCGAGCGACGCCGGGTAGCAATACTAGTATTATATAAAATAGGGCTTTTTACTTGTTCATTTTGTTAGCGATAGTCGCACTCCATAATATATTTAATTTATGAACTGTATCTGTTTAATTTGTATATTCAAACTTAAGTTTACTAATCAAATGTAACAGATTACAAACATAGTAGTTTTGAAACATAAAAATTCACAAAACTTTTGTCAGCCCGTGGAGTTGAAGATTTTGTGATATAATTATGTCGAATGATATAACATTAAATAATTATTGGTCGCTTAGTTCGAGCGACGCCGGGTAGCAATACTAGTAGTTTATAAAATATTGTTTGAAAATATAAGTCACAACAAGGGGTAATATTTTTTTTCTGAAGCGGTAAAGCTTTGCAAGAGTATCAGATGTTTTGACATGTGACATGATCTGAATGCATAAATGACTCTTTTTTATTTAAATAATAATAGATAATTATAAAAACGACAAAATATGAACCAGGTATAAAAACGTTTGTCATCGTATATAAAACGGTAAAATTTTCATTCATACTAGTTTATGTAATGTTATACAAATTTATGACCTGGTTTTTTTAAAACTTAGTTGCGAAAAACCACCGGAGCGCTTTTATCTATAATACTTCACTCAATGCATGAAATAAGTAAAACATGCATGCCTAATTCATGCACTCAATCGCGTATAATTTACCTTGCACGGGCTTGCACTTTTGGTGAATTAGGTTTTTTTATGCTCATTCCATGTAAAAAGCAATTTTCCGGATTCGTTGTAGCATATAATAAATTACTTTTTCGATAGTGAAACTATCCAGTGAGACATTTGGTCCAATAAAATCAGACTTACTAATAGGCGAATACAATATTTTTACAACATTAGATTCGACATTTTTTTTTTTCACTATGAAATAATCTTTATGTATACCTATAAACGTATAAATATGATACATATGCCATGATCGTTAACGGTATGGCTAACTATAATCAAAGTTTGAACAAGGTTTCAGATTAAGTGAACATGGTAGTAGCAGGCCTTCTCAAAAAGAAGAAAATATCCTACTAAAATGTATTTAAAAAAAAAATACTAAAGAAGGCTTCTGATTCTGATTCAAATATCTTAACCATCTGTTAATTGAAAACTATAATAATTTCAAATTAATGATTCCTATAATCAGAAATTCAAGTGAAATGTGCATCGTAAAAAATGATCGTGAACTATTTGTCATGTCAATAGTTTGTCTGTCAGTAATTCTTGGTTGAAAGGCATCAAATGCAAATAAATAAAACACGACTTTTTGTACCATTTCCACATATTCTATAACGATCGATACCGGTTTCACTTATCGCAAGCATTTTCAACTAATCGGCTATTATGATGTATTTATATTTTTTTTTCAGGTCTTCTTGTGTGCTGCATCTTTAGTGGCAGCACAAACATATTACATGCAACCGAAGCTAAACTCATCAAGACAAGAACTCAATTACGAGCAAATATCTAAGATATTGCAGGCGGCACCGATGTTCAGAAGTGATCCAGCCGTATCTGCAGCAGCTGAGGTATCAAGCTATCTACCTCGAACCTATGATGGCAGCGAACCCAGAGAAGTAATTGAAGAAACAAAAACCACGTCCGGAAGCTATCTTTTACCAGTGCCGTCGTTAGTGTTGCAAGCACCCAGAGCAGAAGTCACAAATTTATATGCCAATCAAAAAAGTTATTTGCAGCCTGTCCCAGCATATTCTCCATACCAAGTACAGCCTCAAGGACAGCCACTTGTACAGCGTCCAGTCGCAAACTACCAAACACCCTACATTCCCGTTTTAATGACAAAATTTGTACCGCAATATGCCAATCAAGATTCTAAGCAGTTTATGCCAATAAACCCAATCTCTAAACAGCTGGATCTACCGCTTCCCGACGGGCGACCTGCAAATCAAAACTTTGGTTATCCTCCAGCACCTTCCACAGAATTGCAAACACCCCAAGTAGAACCGAATATTCAACAGTATGCACCCAATCCCCACGCATTGACACCGCAGTATTCCAGACCACAAATTCAAAACATTTACAATGTTCTTCCACAAAACGTTGAAGCTCCTTATCCTACTTTGTCTCAATCTTTAGAAGCACCTGAAAGTGAATCGATCAAGCCTGTAATTAATATACCTAGAAAATACTATCCCAAAAAATACAATCCCGATTCGGATGACTACAAACCAAAAAAGTCTGCCCAAAAAATTCCTGTTATAGAACTTGTTGGGGATGAATTGGTTGATGTAACTAAAATTAAAAAATCCGGAAAACCACAGAAACTCACTTATGATCCATCTAAATCTGACAGAACAGAAGAAGGAAGTCTTGACAGTTACTTGAAGAACCAAGCTCGTGAAAAACAACGTCAAAAGTTTGAAGAATCTCAATTGAAACATCAATCTCGAAAGGACAATGAGTCAAGGCAACAGGTAATATTTTCATATTTTATTTTAATATTAAAAAAATATTTTCTATTACCCAAGCAATAAAAAGTAGTAAGAAGAGACAAAATGTCGAGGGATAGTTTCATATAATTTCTAAAACCATTCACACAATTAATTTACATCCATTTTTATTCAATAATTTAGCTGTAAGAACTGATTGAAGAAATGTGCTTCATCAACCTCTAGGTGATTATCACCTGGTGATCTCTCTGCATAGCTATTATATAAAAATAACAGAAAAGTATAAGATCTAGCTGCTTTCCTCTTCGGAATCAAAATGTGCGCGTAGTAATTAATTTACAATAAATACATTAACACAATATGGCTTTTGAAATTTTCTTTCACATTTCTTTAGCAACAATTCATTGACAAAACAATAGCTAGAGCATCAGTAGCAAACAGTGAGCCAGAAGCATCAGAGACTGGGTTCAACCAATTTCATCACGGAGGTAATTATAAAAGACTAAGTAACAAGCTTTCTTTTACTTTTTAAAATAAAATAATAATTCATCAAGTAAACAGTTGAATGTCATGAGAGCTATAGTTATTAATAAGGCTCTAAAAAAATACTTACTTGCCCTCCACCACCGACCACTGCTTCTCCATCCGTTAACTTTATAGTGCATTGGCATAGGAGATTTTAAGTTTGTCTGCAGTTTTTTATTTGATTTACAAACCTGCCGTATCAATCCAGAGGATGGTTGGATTGATACATACATTGAATCCCATTTCCATAAAATATGTACAGTATCTTGCTTTAAAGCGCCACATTTTCATTCGCTCAAAGCTTGGCAACAAAATTAAGTATAACATTTTGCACTGCTAAATTTGTTAGTTAATAATATCTTTTGTTTGATTTTTAGGAAATAGCTTTGCTGCTCCAGCTCAACACTCCGGTGTTGGTTTAGGTGGAGTCTCAGACGAAGGCAGTGTGGCTCATCATAATCATGGAGAAGGTGGTGAAAGAACTGAATTCCAAATGCACGGTCAACATGGACCACACAGTTACAAATTCGGATTTGACACAGGCAAAGGGTAAATTAATATACTTTTTTTCTCACCAAGAAAAGTTACATATTTATATCTTCTTAGTAATTAAGATATTTTTTTGAATCACTTTTGCTATGTATAAGTTTAAGCGAGTGAGCCACATTTTTTCTGATTAAATTATCAGTAAAATGCTCAATACTATCATACCCTTAAGTAAAATTACTAATAAATTTATGTTTTTCATGACTAGATTTTATTTAGTCTTAAGATCTAATTTTACATATCTATTTCATGAATAACTTGTTTCTTAACTCTCAAATCTCATGAAAGAAACAAAAAAAATATTACAAGGTCAATCGCATAAGCATTATTAGACCGCTCATGGATACCAAAAATGTCTGATGATGAAAAGGCTGCATTATATAAGTAATCAGTGTCTTAACACTGCCTGTACCAAAAAAAAAAAAAAAATTGTTTTTTAATTATACATTCACTCTTACAAAGAAAGCTTCCAATACCATATGGTTATGTTCGAAAATATAACAGTGCATAAAAAAAGTGTAAGGAAACATTGGGGATTTATTTTTTAGAAGAACTATCGAAATCTTATCTAGTGATGACATTGCAGCATTAACTGATTCAGTACCGAGCAAAGTGGTGGCCTTAGTTACATCTACTGCTCGACTTCAAATCGTTTTTCTATAAGTTTGACTGGTGACAGAAGGACCAGTTTTTTTTCTAGAGACAGTCGATAGATGTCACTAGCTGTGCAATGAAAAATATCATTAGAATTCTTACTGAAAGAATTTTTACGTATATTTGTGACAGTGGCCTTACAGTAGTGAAACGGTTAAATAATAATGATGTCCAGTACTAAATATTTCGCACTAGTTATTATTTTATTATAGAAAGATTTATATAAGAGAATTGGTATTATTTTTTGTTTAGAAAAAACCGCCAATTCCGATATGAAGAGAGGGATAATGAAGGCATCGTGAAAGGACACTATGGATTCTATGACAAGTCTGGTAAACTGCAGGTGGTAAACTATGATGCGCATCCACATCACGGCTTTCACGCAGAAGGTTCATTTGGAAGGGTTTGAACAATCACTCTAAATAAGAAAGGATAATCAATACAAATTTCAAATAATGTAGGTATACTATGTTTAAGATGTGTAAGATGAATGCTGCCAAATATGATAAGATTTAATTGTATCTGATGGACCTGTTTTTTATCTTTTTGATATTGAAGTGAATCCTGTGAGTATTATGTACATATATAACTTAATAGAGTCATTTAATTTTTCCCATGAGGAATGGGGCCTGAGATTTAATAGGCCCCATACAAAGCCAACACAAATCTCAAAATAATTTAATTTTTAGCTTAAAAATTATATTTATTAAAGTTTTTAAAAAACACGTTTTCTTGGTGGAATAAAGCTAGACATAATTGAAGATAAAATTAAAATACGTATAGGAATGTTAAGGAAAATATTTCATTGATATTATAATTAATAATAGTATTATCTCAGAGTTAAAGATGATTCAATGATGAAGACTTCATAACCATTTAGTTTACGCTCCACACAGCAAAACCAGTGATAAGGAGATAAGCAGTAAAAATATAATGTCTTTCTTTTGCACATTGTCTCAATAAAGAAACAAAGAAAGGATAAAATTTATTTGCATATAAAGCAATAGTCCCTAGCTTACAAATATAACCTTCAATAGAGCTATCTATTGATTCACACATTTTATATGCGGCATACAAAAATATGTTAATCACTTTTAAGGTGTTCACTGTCAATACTTGGTGGAAAGGCATTATAACTGATCAGTTGACAGTTGGTCCGGATCAAATAAATTTTATGTGGAAAAAGTACTAAAAATGTATTATTATTTTTATTAAAATATGTTAACTTGAATATACTAATTAATCACTTTAATTATATATTTCTTAAACATTCCTATTTCTGATGACAGCAAGTTTTATCATATCCTGATAACAATATGATTGATAACTTTTGACATCTGAAAACTACATTTATGTACTAAAGTTAATATTTTTACAGATTAATAAATAAAATGACACAAAGATAAATGGTTTTTTACTTTAATAAAAATGTATCAGTATAAAATTTACATTACATGGCGCGAAATGTTAAAAAAATTTAAATAATACAGGCAAATGATGGATCAGGTTCTTATAATCTATATGAAGCTGAAGTCATTTGGATTCTTGGATTTCTTATTGTTGATATACTCATAGAACCATTTTTCAATATCCCCTAAGAGACCAGACGCACCGATACGAAACAGCTTTGGCGTGAGCCATTCATTTCCAAGTTCTTCCTTGATTAGTATCAACCAGTTGATTGCATCTCTCCAAGTTTTGATGCCACCAGCGGGCTTGAGGCCAATCTGATAAAAGAATGTTCAACTATTTTTAACACTTTCCCTTTTGAGCACCAAAGTAAAATTCCTGACATCCAATATTTTAAGAATCAATTTAACACGGTATATTTGTTGAATGTGCTGAAATGTCAAAATTATAGCTATCACAAAATATCAGCTTATGTAAAAAAAACTGTAAACCTGAGAAGCGAATTTAAGCCTGCTTAGAATAGTATTGCAATAAATTAACTGGCAACAAAAATTACCCATTATATCTGAACTTTTTTCAAATAATGGTTAAAAAAAACTGTCTTTCACTGTACTAAGAATACAAACATAATTTCATAGAAAATTTTAAATGGAAAATTGTTTAGTGACTCAATAACATTAAATATTTATACTATGTAATTGCTGACAGCTCAAATTTAAAAGAAATTATATTTCATTGAACATATTGCAAATGAGACCTTGATTCCAGTATTTCTATGATGTTCTCTGATAGCACGACACATGACAACTCCAACAGCCAGTGTTGCATTCACAGATTCCTTTCCAGTAGATGTTTTAATGAAATCACATCCAGCCATCATTGATATCATTGCAGCTTTGTAAACCTTGATGTAAGAAGAAAGTACATTCGATTGAGTGATCAAGATTTTCGATTACCAACCACTTTTGGTTTTGAGGATTAATATTTCATGTTATAATAGCATGTAGTTTTACTAAGAATGCCTAATATTATTAATTTAAGGATCTTTAACATTGAATTTTTATAACTTGTCTTACATTATGCAGAACAGCCGATATTATTTTTCAACAAAAAAATTATGTATCTGCCAATTGATTTGAACCGATAGACAAATACGATTTAAAAAATATTCTTATAGCTCATACATTTAATCAGAGGTTCTTGACATGGTATCAATTGGAGCAGGGGTTCTTAACCACGTGCCCGCGGAGCCATTCCTGTGCACCCCGGCAAAGAATTAACTAACAAAATAAAATAATTTATTGAAATCGCGAAAATATAACCGTATATTTATATATTTGAAATTAAATAAAGGGCTGCAATAATGTATTAATCACACATTTCAAGAGGGATGAATCTTTCACGTAGTTTATGAATTATCATTGTATTATTCATCAAGAAGCAATATGTTCCAAAATATTTTTCACTGAACATTTCATTTGTCGTTTTGAAACGAATCAACAATATTCTAGCAAATATTTCATCACACAGAGTATTTAAAGACCTTCAAAACAAAACAATTCCTGACAAAATGACCTTTTTTCACATACAGATATAAAATGGAATTATGAGGGTTATTGATCTTCTGGAAGAGAACTTTCTTCATTAAAAAAATCTGCGCCCGTCACTCTTCTCCAAAATCTCAAATGCGCCCGCCACCGCAATAAGGTTAAGAACCCCTGAATTGGAGCAAGTGAGCCTACGGATATTTTCTACCTGTGTCCATATAATATTTATTTTATTTAAATTTATTCTTCACTTTTGGTTTGGACTTCTATTTGGAATTAGAATTCTATTAGAATTTATACCAATATTTTAGTTTTAATTTTAATAAACGTTTTCTTCAATAATTTTTATCAATGATTGTGTTTTCTCCTTCTTTATAAGAATGATGAAAATAATAACAACATATACACATTGAGAATGCTGAATATTGATTTATTGACACCTGTCACTTTCTGTCTAAAGCCCTTGCATAAAATAATTATAAATAGGACACATTGGTAAGAGTACATTAGAAAAAACTAACCGAGAGAGTATAAGAAGTTATTATGCAAATACTTACGTTTTCCATGGTTCCAAGTTCACCGATTGCCAGAATGACTTTCATATGAGTTTTTCCACAAAAACTTCGCATTTTTTGAAGCTCTTCATATAACAAGTCCCATTGTCCAGTCAATACAAGACTACGGTCAATAACAACATCTATTTCTGTTGCACCACTTTGAATCGCAAAAGTAATCTCTTCAAGTCGTGTAGATAAAGAATATTGACCAGTTGGAAAGCCAGTCGCCACTGGGAAAAAAGATGGTTTTAAATATTATAAGTTTATTCAACATGAAATTAAACCATTTATTTCTATGTTGAATATTGTGTTACATTAGATTATTTTACCTGCAGCAATTTCAATGTGGTTATTTGATGGCATCGAATTTATCACAGAGGCAGCGTCTGCTACTCTTGAAGGATAAACACACACAGCTGCTGTTGTAATGGGGACATAGTAAATATGACCTGTATCAAATCCGAGCTCAGAGTAATATGTCAATGGAAGTGGATTGGCCGCCTTTAATAAAGTTTACTCTTGTAATTATAAGAATATCACTAATTTAACAGTTAAAATATTTTACATGTTTTCTCAATGCACACAAGTATACAAAATGGCGTCAATTGGGTTGGGTTGTCGGATCCAAAAAAAATATTAACATATACATCCAACTACACCAGTTACACGATTAATTCTAGAATGAAAGTACTATCAACTAACGACCACAAGGTGCACAAGAATCTTGCATTCAGATTTTCCACAACTGTATGCTATGAGGCAATGTGAGGTATGTCGTGGTGCCATAGTTTTTTTTTTTATAATATCCAATACTAAAATTCTTAAATGCCAACAAGAGTCAAAATTAAAAGCACCATTCCAAAAGGTTTGCGGTTATGGAGAGATTAGAACACTCTGTGACAGACACTATGAAAGGTTTTAGCAGAAGCCTCCAGAGAGCATCAGTCCAGCTATCCGAGTGTCTGTTGTTTTGAATGGCTGTCGGATACCATCGACAGGGTGTATGCAAGTAAGCCATTAATCCCAGCCATTGTCATACAAGTAAGCAAAGCATGGTAGCAATCGGCAGGTCATAAATTAATTTTGGGGATACCCCATGGTGGCCATATGCTACACATTGGATACAAGTGGATAAGGTCAAAGAAGCATCATTCATTGTAGTAAATATTGAAATGATATATTTGGCATACTATTATTGATCACTTCAAGGTGTTAACTATCAATTCTTGGTGGAAGCAACTTCCACAAACATTAAGCACTAGGGCCGGTTGCACTCATCACAAGAATTTTCATTATATATTAATATTTAATTTTACTGTGGGATTAATTTATGATTAGTGCCTTAAATATTGACAATTTCATTTCATTTGTGTTTGGTTACCTGAAAATACCTTGTGTTATTTCTCTAAATTTAACAAAAATAATCTAAATAAAAAAACACAACTGATTAGTTGAAAATACTCACAATGAACGAAACCAGTCTTGATCTTTACAAAGCATGTTTGAAAAGAGTGCAAAAAAAAGATGATTTATTTATTTGAATATAATGCCTTACCACCATGAATTGACAGTTAAACATTGAAAGTGATTCTTTCAGCGGTAACTTTGTGGAAGTTCATATTAATATAAAATTTTAAATAACTTTGATTATTCCACGTAGTGTTATTTAAACAACCTTTGCAATAGTTAGTCCGAAGATGTCTCTTAAGACGAAACGCGTGTCACAATTTTTTATTAAAAGTGATATAAATAACCTTATTTGTATTTTTATTTCATCAGTTTAAAACCGTGCCTGGTCATCATAAAAATTTGTGTGTAACTCAAAAAATCTGTTATATTTATTAATTTATCTATGTTGACTGTGTCGTCAAGAAAAGATTTTACCTTTAGGCATAACCTGCTCACATTAGAGTAAGTGTCATCTCCAGCTAATGTTGTCAAATCGATAACAGATATAGCTTTTAAAAGCCAGGCAGCCTGGTTACATTTGTCTTCTATAGAATTGGTAAGTATTTGACGTACTCTTTCATTGACACTATTTAAATTGGTGTGAAATATCTTTTTCGTGACAACACCTGTAAAAATAAAAATAAAATAAGAAGTATGTAGGTATACAGAAATTATATTCTGGAATATCACTAATATTTTACATAAATACGTAATTTTTTACAAACCAAGATCAACCATTTTTCCTTAATTAATCTGCGATTATTCCAACACAAGTTCTCAAATTCTTACAAGTTGTAAAACTCAGTTAATTTTAGTTTACTACTTAAACTATTCTAATATACAACAATATTATACAAAATCATTTAGAATTCGTCAAACTGACACAATCAATATAGTCACGTAGCGAATATATTTCGATATCTAAGATAATGAAGGATGACAGTTAATAGTTAATTATTAAAATGATAACAATACTAGGTACATAAATATATTATCTGTAAAGTAAACATGTTATCTATGATATGAATGGAATAGTGCAGGTTGTTCCGCTATGTTCACATCGCTTGTATTAAACGTCAAACCGTTTGATTCCAAATCAGTATGTCGCAGACATAGATGAATTCGCAGACCTGTCAATATATTTAATAAGTATGTCAAAATTCATGTGATGGAGAAAGAAACAGGGCTGTGGAGTCGGTGAAAAAAAGTTCGACTCCGACTCCAGCATTTACCAAAACCACGACTCCGACTCCAACATTTACCAAAAACAAGAATCCGACTTAAAAAAGATTAATATCGTCACTTTTTTTGCCTTATATACCTATGTATGTGTATTCAATTAAATATCAACCCTACCAATCCGGCCAATAGTCAAATTTGACATACATATATGCAAAAATAAAAAGTTTGAACTTTTCAAAATTTCCGACTCCGGCCAAATCGCTGCGACGACTCCGTCTCTGACTCCGGCCAAAAAGCCCCGACCATAGATAACTCCACAGCCCTGGAAAGAAATATTATTTAAACATATAAAACTGTGATTTTAGTCAAATATCATAAATCATAGAAAACTGCAATTGCATGGTCATATTTTTTGGGAAATACAATCTTGGAACTTTTTGTTTTTGTTAAAAATAGTGAACGAATTAATGAGCACGCAAGAATAATTCTAGGCAATTAATGCACTGTTAAGAGTTTTAATAATTTTACAGGTCAGACTCATTGTGCTTTTTGTTCTTTGGTTATTGATAATATTAAAAATATCAACAGTCCATCTGAATAATAAAGTTTCTGCAAATAGTTTCTAGTACGTTAGCAGCCAACTTTTGATGGGTAACGTTTGCTGTAAAAAAATAGACGTACAACGTTTAACCATATAAATACCATTAACCATTTAAATATACTTCTAATATTTTGGTAATAACTAATAACAAGTGGCAATTGAATGAACCTCCAATTGAAATGTTCCCAAAATTATACAACTTTTGCAGATATTGACTATTTGGTTAGTTTTCTGATGAATATGGTTTTCTGTAATTATTTGAACTGAAAATAGTAGTAATACTTGTTCCATAATAATTAAGAAAACATATATACTTATCACATTAAGACCATTTTTGAATCATTGGATGAAACAATTTATTTTTGGGCAAGGTGGCTTTGCTGTCTTTTGAACTTCATTTTTGAACAACTTTTTGAAATTTCATTTTCGTGAATAAAAAAAACGTTATTTTCACAAAAGTGAAAATATTATGCAACTTCAATTGAACTTGCCGTTCATTTAAAATTCCAAGTGGCTCTTCAGCCGAAAAAATCCCCGGGACTAATTTATAGTAGTGCTCCCCCAAACCATGGGTCGATTAAGGTTTATGGTTTTGGTCAGTGATGCACAACCTTTTTGTGAGAAGGGCCAGATAATCAATTCTCAGATAGCTTGAGGGCCGCATGAGTAAAATTGTTTAAGCTATCGACATTTTTAGTGGAGATAAAATTTAAAATTTTATTGTTTTATATTGGTCTTCCATCGTCCGTAAAAAGTTCTCAAGAAAAAGGGTGATTTATATTTGTCATTGTGGGCCGCAGGTTGTGCATAGGAGACTTAAAATATTTTAGTAAAACAGCAATAATGTTCCTATTAATTTATTCAACGTAAAAATATTATGAGCCAGTGAAGTTTTCTTTTTTAACATAAACATGATATTCATTTGTAGTGTGATAAAATAATATTACAGGTACATACATCACTCTCGTTACATTGTTTTGTGGTATGCAGGTTTAATTTTTTATACACCAAAAAAATGAGCGTAAGTAGTTTTAATAAAAAGCATATTAATTTTCGGAAGTAGCCGTGGCGTATTTTTCACATGTTATATAATATGATAAAGCTTTTGTGAGCATTTTTTTTGTTTAGAGGAAATAGATACATACTATGTTATTTGTCAAATTTTATAATTTGCGAGATTCTTTAATGCACGCAAAAGAAATTGTAAAGCCAGCGAAGCAAAAAAAACATTTTTTTATCTCAAAATACAACGGCTAAATATTAAAAAATCAGCTTCAAATATCATTGAATTGCCAAGGGATATCATGTGAAATAATTAAGAGTAAAAAAATGACATAGTTATTCTAATTTTAAATGGTACATTTGTTGAAATAAATATTGCCAAGTAGGTACTTACTTATATACCATATTATTTTATAATTTATACCCAGTGACATTTTAATCTTTCAAGGTCGTTCACAGAACACCAATGTATTCCAGAAATACACTCGGATTTTTTAAACTCTGCCACCAATTTTGACATAAACTTATTCATAATATGCATAACTGCATGTTCGTTTGATTTTACATCTTCAATTTGATCTGACAAGAAGAAGGGTAATTTAACACCAGTAATTGATATCATTCGTTGTAATGAGTCATAAGAATTGCAAATATATAATGCTGGTATTATCGGTACATGTATGTTTACCATTTTACACTGATGAATAAAATTTTCAAAAATTCTTGACTCATATATTACTTGAGTTATCATAAAGTCAGCTCCAAAATCAATTTTCTTCTTCAACCGTTTGAAATAGTCGTTGCCGCAATCATAATTTGGATCTCCGACTACACCAATACAGAAGTAGTCACCAAACATTTTTCTTGTGTATTCAACAATATCAGATGCATGTTGTAAATCGTAGCATGTAGTAGATTTGATTCCATCTAAAGATAATAAATATTTATATCAGATACATATATTTATCTGAGCCAAGTATTATTTTTAAATCTTCATTCTGAATAATAAACAATTATTATCGTTGTAACATTGAATCAATGCAGACAAACAAACCTCCTTGGAGAGCCAAAATATTCCTGATTTGTAAGCTCTGCAGTTTTTTCAAAATAATTTTTAAAGTACGGTATGACATGTCCACACAAGTGATATGCATCATCACCACTTTACCATCACTGCATAAAGCTTGAGCGAGTTTCATAGCAGGAATATTACCAACATTTTCATCATTTATGGCAAAGAGACACACATTGTTATGCGCCTTCCAAACTACTGAATAAAATAATGGCGATACCCCCCCTAAATTGCGGTTTGAGAAGCTTGGAGAAACTTCTACTGACATAATTTTTTTTTCTGTTACTTCATTTGGATATTTTAACATTAAATTGATTATTTTGGGTTGCCTATTGCACATGTCCATATCGAATTGTTTTCGTCAATATTACGAATGGGTAGAACTCCACGTTAATTATATTTCACAAGATAACTTTGAATATACAGACCAGTGTAGTGGTATTTTTCACTCACACTAACTTTAAATTATGCCAATTAAACAATGACATAGACAAATGAAAGTGCCTGCATAATATGTACAAGAACATGAACAATGCCATTCTGCATTTTTATTTATGCAGTATGTTTGTAAAATGATACGACTATCCTTAGTATCCTAGGTACTTAAGTCTTAATACTTTCGATGGATTCGGCGGTAACTTTGTGTAAGTTCATTTTAATATAACATTTAAAATAACTTTGATTATTCCATGTATAGTCTCACAATCAGTGACACAAGACGTGCAATAATCATAGCTATTAATGTTACATTCTCTGTACTTTATTACTGGCACAGACTTATAATTATACGTTTAAACCTGATTACTGGTGTAGGTATGGCATAGTATGATATTGTCTATACTTAGATTTATTTATTCCATGTTGTCTATGATTTACTCACGGCTGTGTTTTCTACAGTGTTCATAGATAATTCTACGTTGCTTTAATTGTCGTATTTGTTTACATATTGGTAAAAAGTTACTTTTCAGATTACCATACGTGAAGAATATATTATACTAAATATAATAAAGATTTAAGATGGCGTCTATTGATTTAGACCCATCGATTAAACAAGCTTTAAAACATTTGCATTCCAACGCTCGCGACTCGACCGAACAAGTGAGGTTATTATTGGATGATGTACTTCGTCATACATACGGGTCTTCAAAGACAATGGGAAATGTTCTATCAAAGAAGTATTTAGCTGAAGAGCGAAATGATAATTATCAAAAAATAAAATCTAAAAGTGAATCTTCTAAAACAATTAGCAACAAGACTGTACCTCAACCATCGCAAAGTCCTCAGCAGATACAAATTCCTGAAAGAACCGATGATGATGATTCGAGTGTCATGGACAGGGAACTTGAATTACTCGAAGAGGACTTGACGTGCGCTGTATGTCGGCAAATTGATGTGCAAGCTGGCAACAGGCTTGTGGAGTGTGATGTTTGTCATGCATTGTATCATCAGGTCATTATCTTACTCGCAATGGTTTTACTTTACATACAGCGTAAATCGCTTGTCCGTTGACTTATTATATCTAAAATATTTATTATAACTATAATTAACATCAATGTTTTGATTACAGGATTGTCATAAACCGGTTATATCTGAAAGTGATGTGGGATCTGGTTGGCAATGTGCAACTTGTTCGACTTCAACCCATGGATTTACAATGGCTACTACCACTCCAGTCAAATCTGGTTCACTATCAGGTTCATCTACACCTGTTAAATGTTCGTCATCCAAACCAACACAGCCTAGTTCCTCTGTGAAAATACCACCGAGTATATCAAGTGCATCATCGAAAGTTGTAACTCCCAATATTAATATAATTTCTGCAGATAAGAGATTACAAATCATGAAAAAAAAGGCTGCCAAGCAGCAAGAAAATAAACGCAAGCATTCAAAATAATGTTTGTTTAATTAATTTGTACCTTGTTTATAAGTATTCACTTTTAAAAAATTCAAACTAATATTTTATAGATGATAAATGGTTTCACATAGGTTTCGCTGGCATTTGTAATATGTATTATGACACAATTCTATAATATTCTGTCATGATGTACGTAAACAAAATTTATTTGTTTTTCAAAATTTAATTGATAAGAATAAAGAATATTTAGCGACAGCCAATCAGAGACGAATCCGATGACAGCCGATCATAATTGAATTACACATCAGTCTTTGTTTTATAAATAAGAGACTTCTTCATAAAAAAATTAGCTTTGAACGGTTAGAGAGAAGTACATCGGAAATATTAATTGTTAGTCCTTAATTAAGATCTTGTCATGGATCTAGTGGCTTAAAGGTCTGGTAAAATTTAGTTAGTTAGGTTGAGGCTAGAATTGTGGTATATTTTTTTTCTAGTTTAGTTATTGCAATGTTTCTGCTGATATTCAGAGCTGAAAAAACATATAGCTTGATATACAGCAACATTGTTTTGTATCCATTGTATAGTGGGAAAATTAAAAAATCTTATTCAACTAAATAAATTGAATAGTGTGCTAATTGCTTAAATAAGGACTGATCTAAAAACCATTTTAATAATCTGAGCCCAGTTCATATTAGATTAATAGTTTCTCGTCATTAACCCCATTTAAAAAAATAGAATAGGTAAGGCCTGAACAATTTGCAAACATTTAGATAAATAAATAGGAAATATAAAATCAACATATGAAGATGTGCAATTTTGGATTCTAACACTAGAATAGGTCACTTGGCTGCGGCAACTGATAATGACTAATCAGAATGAACTATTTTAATGGAAACCATTTATGAAACGAGTATGTATCAATAAACAAAATGATAAGTAATATCAACTCTGATAAAGTAAGCTTTATGAACTTCATTCAAGCACATGAAATAATAACTGATTTTCAACATGCTTATTCCTAATATAATAACTGATCAAAAACTGTTCCATAAGTACAATTTTAGATTTATTATAAATATTGATTATCATGATACATTATTTATTAAAATAAATTAACACATTTTTTGCACCAATTATATTTTGTAAAGATCGAGGCTTGTTCCACTCATCACGAACATTTCCAGCCAATAAAATATAAATACCATAAGGGTATTTATATCAAAATGAGAAAGGCTGTAAGGACTAGGTATTTACAGAATCATCAACAAATGATATCATGTTGTCATTAATACAAATTTTTATGAATTCTTACCAGAAATGGCCCACATTTAAAATATATGTTAACAACAATATTATGAATTTAATTAATTCTTCCACTATACAACTGTCAGGATGAAATAATATTGTGCAAAGAGAATAAATTAAAGTGTTAGTCGATACTGCATCTTGTCTTTGTATTTACACAAGAATCATGTGTAATAATCAGAGCTGTGGAGTCGTGGAGTCGGAGCTTTTTGGCCGGAGTCGGAAATTTTGAAAAGTTTGAACTTTTTATTTTTGCATTTAATATGTCAATTTTGCCCGCATTGATAGGGTTGATATTTAATTGAATACACATAAATAGGAAATTTAAGGGAAAAAAGTGACGATATTAACCTTTTTTTAGTCGGAGTCGTGTTTTTGGTCAATGTCGGAGTCGTGGTTTTGGTAAATGCTGGAGTCGGAGTCGGACTTTTTTTTACCGACTCCACAGCCCTGGTAATAATTGTTTGAATTTTGAACAGTGGTCGGTTGTCATACATCAATATAATACAGTGGTTATCATGTGCGGCCACCAGTGCATTTGGCTGCGGCCTCCAACTGCTTCAAAGAAAATATTGAAATTTAAAAAAATGGGGGTTTTCAAGCTAATGTGTTAGCAAAGACTGAAAATGAAATATGTCGTATGCAATTAATACCAATAGTAAATTGACAAACATGTTTAGGTCCATTTGACATACGTCAAACACAACAGATTCAAAACAAAAATTTGGTTCAGCCACCAGACATTTCCGTAGGACCGCTAATGTTAACAATGCGGCCACAGTAAAAATGTTCATGAAAACCACTGATATAATACAATAGATAGGTTTTTCATGCAGTTACATACATCATATTTGAAGCTGTGTAATTATATAGATATATTGGCATGCCTATGTATATACTTCAAAATAATACGGACATATACATATTTTGGGTAGTTTACATAGAACCTTCATTATTTACTTTTCAAAAGAAATAAAAAAAGAAAGTAATATATATTCTACCCATCGGCATGGCAACACAAAGTCATTAATTTACAAATGGCGATGGTTTAGTGTTTTCGTTGGACTGCACGTTGGGTATGGTTTTCAATATCTTTCGGTGAGTACTGTAAATCCCAACCTTCGAAGTAGACAAACGGTAAATTCTATTATACATTGAGATTACGTTAAACAAAATTTCACCGCAAATTCTGGAAAACTCGTTATTATTTCACAAATTGCCGGCGATTTTTCGTACGATCATTAGATCTGCATATTTTAATAATGCTTCTCTAGAATCTTGTGAATATTCTATTGTTATTTTTAACCTTCCATAAATATATTCTTACGCTTTAGTTGACATCATAATCATTAAAGATAATGTAATTCAATAAGTTGCAACTAGCGATTGCATATTGCATCCTTGCACTTAGTAATGGTGGATGGATAATTTCCCGATTGTTATATTGTAGTTTTCTATACATGCCATTCTTAAAATGTGTTATCAGTGAGATGTTTTTGATTTTCCGTGTGTCATTTTATTTCTAAGACTGTAATATTACGTAAATGTTCTTACCGGATTAGATTGCATTTCATTTACTTAGGTAAAGGTACCTGTAAGTAAGTATAGTACATGGAACGGTACACATTGCTATCATTAACCCGACTTGCATTTCTTGTGTTGTCAATGTATTTTATTGTTTCAACCCTGGGGTTTTCAAAATCTGTAATCCGCTTATAACTTTATAATTATCGTTCAGAAATATTCTTAATTCAATAAATAATATTGACTAAATATTATTTCGTTGATATGCCTACCGGTAGGTAGAGATTAAATTCATCATGTTCCAATGTTTTTTTTGTTAAAATTTGTAGTCCTCTCATGTTTCAAATACATAAAGTCGTATACAGTCGCCTGTCTTATTATTTTTCAGTAGGTTACTTATTTCCAAGACTTAACCTAATGATAAGTAGGTGTAATTTCATTTGCCAAATATAATATTAATAAGATCAAAAATACGAAATTGGTTTGTATTTTAAGATAGGTCTTTCAATACCATGATTTATGTTATGAATTCGAAAAAAAACTTTTTTTTTTTGTGTTGCCTTATTAAGTGTATGTTTTTTGTATAGATTCTATAGATTTTATTACAGAAACAATTATGTCACTATTACATTAAAATACTTTATTTATCCACCAATAATTGATAGTAAAAATTCACAATACTTTTGTTGGTACGACTAACTGTTAACTGTCGATTGATAATGTCCGTCCGGAGAATGAACGTAACATGAAGTAGTTGAATATCAATTTGGATTTTCAGAGTCTAAACTTTGGATGCTGTGAGTCAACACTTAACGTAGGAAGGGGATCCAATACAAATAAATTCATTCAATAGCTGCAACATGGGTATTCAGGATTTACAAGCGCTTTTAGAAACAGAGGGAGTAAGCGTTGACTTATTTCGCATTGGCCGCAATCATGCTGGGGGGTTTCGACTTGTACTCGATGCCGAGGGCTGCCTGGATAGATTGTATGGAGGATATTTCTCTGGTAAATATTTCTTCTATTAATATATGAACTGTATTGGTTAGATTCTATCCAAAGCTTTCTCTAGGTGTTCTGATAAATCAACAATAATAACAATGCTAAGAGGTGTAGATGTAAAATTCGTGTAATGCTAGAAGTAAAGCATATTTAAATAATTAAAACATAATTTTTTAATTTCAAAATTATTTTTAAATGCTCACTATGAGCAAAACTGTTCCTTCTTAAATATATGTGGAAGTAGTGTAATAAATTTTGTGTCGTTCCACCAAGCTATGCATGCTATTACACTTGAGCTGAATTAAAACTTTCAAAGTTATCAGCAGTTTTGTTGCACATGCCGGATTGTTTACTGATACTGCTAAATTAAAAGCTGATTACAATATTCACAATACCTGATGCGACATGCTATTTTACAGTGTTAACTATGAATTCTTTGTGAGAAGGCCTTTAACCGATGTATCTCAACTACACAAATGATGTTTGAAATGGACTAAAATTAATACTGCAAATGTTTTTTCTTTATAGATTGGGCATGCGGAGGTCAGTGGGCTAGGTGTGTCCAATTTCTATCGACATTGAGTGGAGCACTTTCAGAGCACCAAGTGTCACTCTGTGTTTGTTTCAACGGAGCACATCCTGCTCCAAATGAAAATGCAAATGCATTAAATGCCACACCACCTGCTCACTGGGCACAACAGCAAGCACTTCACCGTCAACGAATCAACAGCGTTAGTTTATTTATTTTTTTGTTTTGCAGTTATGTTTTTGTATTGCTTCTTTAAACTAAACACTGAATAGCTGTTTCTTGCCATGCTTGCTATTGTCTATATTAGAATTAATTCTAGCATATCTAACAATATTTAATGAAATTTCTTGAATGGCAATCCTTAGTGGAAAGGTGCTATACATATAAAAATATTCTGCATATATTGATTGAGTAGGCATTTACTTGGTGAACTCCATTATAATACGGTAAGAAAAATAGCAATATATTTTTATTCTACAGAGAATTAAAATACATTGTTATTTTTCTTACCGTATTAAATATTCTGCAATTTGTAATTATTGTGCAATTTAAAAAAAAATAATCTTATGAGTGGTTTCACTTGTCAAGTAAATATTCAGTGAAACAAATTTTTTAGTTAAGCAATTGATCAAAAATCTTCGAAACGAAATAATGAAATCCTAATATTATTAGATGTTTGATCATTATTAATTTTCTATAAGGTAATAAGACATGTGGGAGCCAAGGGAACCCCTCCTCCTAAAGTGTGGTGGGTTCCACCGGTGGGACTCCATTCCTGCTTGCGATCAGCCCTTCATCAAATGAACGTAGCAGTGGTAAGAATTGTTTTATTTTCTTTAAAACTTAATTCATGTATGTGCAGCTATTCTAGAATCATAATTAGATTAAATAAATGTATATAATTTTACAATGAACTCTTAATATATATTAATATGGCAATCACATCCAGCAGAAAATATTTTAAATAAGCTATAAATCTTTGGTGAATTTACAGATGGTATCTTCTGACGAACATCACCAAGAAGTGGTGGCTCTGTGTCGAGAGAAAGGCTATGCTGGCATTGTGGGATGCTCCGGCGAGTACCTTGCCTTTCAACCGCCTAGATATTTCAGTTCATCTCTACTAAAATTGACTTATCGCTCATCCCTGGAAACGAAAGAGTACATGGTTCACGACATGGCCCAGTGGTTGAACATTCCCCAAGACAGATTGAGTATTGTGGCAGCTCTTCTCGGCAACACTATATTGACCGAGCAGCATCTCACCGAATTTTATAAAAGACTGAACAACCAAAAAAAGGTATGTAGAATTTTTGATCTTTCTTGATCAAAAATCTTGGAGTGTGCGCAAATTATCAATTGAATAGCTGGGACCTCGACTTATGATGTATTATATTTCAGACTTCCAGTGAAGATGTGGTGCGCAGCGTATGTGATTATGTGCGGGATTTGTCGAGCAGTGATTTGGACTCCATTTGTGAAGATTTATTCCAGTATCCGAATGACAACCGCTGCGCTCGTTTCAAACAATCTGTTCAATACTATGTGAATGGTACCAAAGATGGCTTTTTGAAGTATAAAACAGGTATGAATTAGCCAGATAGTGATTATATATTTTTTTTAATATTTTCAGTAACTTTTAGTATTGTAATTATTTATTTCAGGTCGCCGACCCAAAGTAAAGAAAACTCCCAATGCTGCAGGCATCAGCCAAAAAGAAGCTGACATGGACACTTCCCGATTAGCATCTGACCTTGGTGATCAGGATGTGAGTTTTTCTTCGCATTTCAGTTTATAGAAATAAAAACAATTATTTTTAATTCTATTGGAAAAAATATGCAATATTCATTTGTTACGATATTTTTAAATTAAAAAAAAATGCAGTTTTTTGATTGAAGGATTATTTAATTTAGGTAAAACTCGAGTCGAAGGTCATCACTGCTGATAATGATAAACCTGAAATAGAAAGAAAAGTCAACAAAGGCTCGGCTAATGCTACTTCCTCTTCCAAGTCCTCCAACACTGCTGGTAAAAAAGAAAAAGAGGTAATATGAATGCTTCATTAGTTTAAAGAGTAAATAATTTTTTATCAATCTTTTGTTTGCCGTTCTAATGTGCTAACTTTTTCCAGGCTTCAAAGGGGCTGTGCCCTTCAGTGGCAGCAGAAGTTTTAAGAACATGCGCTGAACGTCATTCTAAAGGCTTAATGGCTCCCGCATTACTGCCAATTTTGACTCATCGCCAGATTACTTTACCAGTTCTGTTAGAAGATGAAATACACCGCGAATTGCCATCCATTCACCACCTCTATCGATCTATCAGACAGAATGTATACGCCATTCTTTTCAACATGCACCACTATCACTTCATGGCCAATCACAGCAAAGGTTTAAATTCTTATAATATTATTTCTCAGAATTGATTCAATAATTACATAATTACATGTAGTAATTAATTTTAATCATAACTTTAACTTTCATTATTTTGATATTATGTTGTGTCTATCTACTACTATACTAATCTATTACATTCATTCATTTTCCAATTCAAATTAGATTTTGTTAAATATTTTTAATCTGAAATATATTTAGCAACTGTTGTAAAATTGATTGATTATTATTTTGACTTTAAATCTGGAATTATCACTGATCAAGAATTTTTCCAGCAATTCTTCTGGCCCAGTAATTTGCATTGTTAATAAATCAATTATTTCTATACAGGACAGGTGGTCAGTTGTATTTGTCTTATGATTACAGAAGGTGAAAAGATTCCTTGCAATGTTAACGTTAATGTCTCAGAGTGGATTTACACCCGTCAGAATCCTGGAAAAACTCCTGAAATTGTACCAGGAGTGATGTTAGATTGGCCTGTACCAACAGTTCAACGCCTTTGGTTTGGGTAAGTGTTTTATTCAAGAAAAAAATACTTACTGTTTTATGACAATAAAGGAAGAATAAGAAAAAAGTTCACTGACATTATTCCTTACATTTCACTTTTTCTATATTAATAGCACAGCGCAGGATGACAAGTGCAGGCGAATGAGAGCTTTTCTCTCTTGCATGAGGTCGGACCGCTCTGACAACTCCCTCATGCTCAACCCGTCCTACGTTCCCCAGCAACTGTTTATTTTGGCTACAGTTCTCCGGTAAGTCATAAGCATGATAAATTTCTTTGTATGTACTGCTTCTCTAGAGCATGTATTTACACTAGTTGTTCTTTTACAGTTATATCATGACATCCCCGGCGCAGTGCCTCTGTAGGCAAGAGCTGGATGCGTTCCTTGCAACGGCATTTGCCGCTGATCTCAGAAATCCACTGCACTTGCAAGAGATGACAGTGAGTAATGTCCCGGTTTCGTCTTCCCTTTTTTCTACATAGAATTATTATCAGATAAGTGACTAACGCTTCTATTTCAGCTGTCGGGGGTGACGGTGAGAGGAATTCAGTTGGGGGCAATGCTAATGGCCGGTGTAGAAACTGCACTATTAGCAAACGACGCTTGCGGTGCACCTGTCCCACTTTTGGCTGCGTCCCCTTGGAACTTCTTCGATGGAAAGCTTTTCCAACACAAACTGGCCAGGGCTTATGCTGTCAAAAATCTCATTCAGTTGTGCGACAATCAAGTTGATGTGGTTATTAAGGTGCAAATTTTCCTCATTCTGGAATATGAACATTCTTGTATATCTCAGTAGTATTGACTGATAATCTCTTCATGTTATAGGTTGAACGCATGCGGAAAGCAATTTTAGAAGACTTGGATGTGGAATTTGCCATGCCTCCTTTACCTATGGATGCTAGTGAGTGTTCATTTAAAATTTTGTTGTATAAATTCATAAGAGTGCTTTTTATGCACAGAATAAATGTCTTTGTAAGTTCTAAAATAGTGCTTTAAGTATTTGGTAGCTTTATTAGTTTTCCTTTAGTGGGCATTTGTAATTATTTTATGAGAATTGACAGTAAGCATTTGGAGAGATTCTCTCTTTAAGATAATATTGATTTGCATGTATTATATTTATGTAGTAATTCATTCAATTAAATTATATAGACCTCTTGGGAATGGGCTACCCTCCTCCTGGTGTGTTGAGCTGGAGCAACGGCGGTCGCAGGATGGGAACCGGAAGTAACGGAGCCCACAGGGGAGAAGGTGGTCGTTTACAGATTGCCGGTGTTGTCGTTGGCCAATGGGGTGCCAATTATGCCCGATCTGCCCACCAATCGAGATATGGCGCTTCACAGGTCAGCTATCTCAAATGATAATTAATAAATGAGCATTAGTATCACGGAGTATTCCCGAATTCTTCACCTTGGTGGAAGATATATATCAAGGTTCTCATTATTCATCTGCAAAATAAAATCATTGTTTTCCTCTCCTTAATCGCAACCCATGCAAGTGCAAATTCAATTGATGAAATTGTTTATAACACTTGTATAACAAATAGTGACAACCTTCTATTATTTTATGTATAGGTGGGATACGTCAGCTATACTCCACCACCGCGAGGCTCTTATGGATACACTTCGACCAGCGGTAGAGGAGGAGTAAGAGGAAGGAGTTCTCTGTTGGCGAGGGGCGGAGGGGGAGTGGCTCGCAGACAGAGACATCGCCCGGCCAAGGTTACTCCTGCTAGAAAAACTGTCGGGACGACCTCCAATGCTACTGGCAATGCTGTTTCCTCTGCACCTGCTAGAGCACCCACTGTGTCTGTTAATGGGTAAATTGTCATTTATATCTTGTATTTTTTGCTTTTAAAATTCCAGTGTTTTAAAATCTATAGTTACTAAAACAAGGATTTCATTTAAAAAGTATTTATTCATAAGATACGGCTGTCCAAATATTTTGGTTCGCCTTTTTGTTGATGATAAACTTAAAGATATGGAAAGTAATAATATTTTTGGCTTTTGTTTATTACTGTAATTCATTTTTCGTAATATGAAACCGTTGGCATTAAAATAAAATAAAGTAATTAAGCTTGTTGAGTTTTTTATGCTAGTTGAGAATTATCCATTTCTGAATTTCATTTCTTTTTAGCAAAACTGTTCGTACTGACGAATTGAAATATCCTTTGAACGGTCCAGAAGATTCGTCAGCCGGTGATATTTTAGCTGATTCAACGACAGAGGTCAGCTCTGGCCAAGATCAAGCCTCCTCTGACAATCCAGAGTCTTCCGACTCTGTGTCTGGACAGCAAACTAAAACACAGGCTAAAGCTGGCAAGCCTTTGAAGAAGAATGCCCTGAAAGGCAAAAAACGGGGAACTCTAAAAACTGAGTCTCCTGCGAAAACTGATGATGCTAAATTAGCTGATATTGCAGTCCCGTTTGTTGAAAACGGCAGCTCTGCCAGCATAACTAAGAACAAAGCGGTATGTATTATTTAACATTTTACACCATTTGCAGTAAACATTGGGTTTGATGCATAAAATCATTTACTTTTTATTATAAAAGTACGATTTTTATTGAATATATAGTTAATTTTGGGTTAGACAAATTCTTATCTTGCAACACATATTATATATATATATTCAACCGTTTTGTGTTCAGTCAAAATTCTTTTTTACATGATTTGCAAATGTTCTACCGTTAACCCTACAAGAACACTCGTATTACGCCATTTAGAATATTTATCAATTGTATGTTTTACCCTCTTACTGTCAAGGATTTTCTTAGTTTATGTGCTTAAACAGTCAGACCAGCTTTGCTAAAAAAATTGGCTTCAGTGCATCTAATTTAAAAAGCTATGATCATCCTAATGTTTTCAAATAAAAAACAAGATTATGCATAGTAGAATTATTCTATATACATATTTAGTTCTTCACAAAGTATTCACGGTTCTTCTTTTTAATTGATTGACAGAAGAAGAAAAAAAAACTAGTAGATCTATTTGATCAATCGCAAAAGCTCTTCTGTTTATTTTAATATTTGATACTTCAGAAATCATATAAAATCAAATTCGTTAAAAATGTGTAATTCGCTAAAACCTCATTTATCAAATATTCAAAATGTGTCTCGTGTTATATTTTTAGAAGATCACGTTTTTTTATGTAAAACCCATTAAAAATAGTTGTTGACAATTCCTGCCATTTGACAGTGAAAAATAAAAATACCCTTTTATTTTTATGACTTGGATACTGAAATATTTTTAAGTGTCGATGAATGTTTTAGTTTTGGCTTGTTCAGTTCGAGATTTCTGTTCTAGCCATAAATTAGCTGGTGGTGTGAATTCTTTGTTTTTGGCACAAGTTTGGTTTTAAAAATATTAATTATGTCATTATGAAACTTGTATATAGTAATGAAAATGTCTCTGTCACTTTAAAAATAATGATGATCGATTAGGGGTGATGATAATATATATATACTAATTTTAAGCTAGAACTGATCATTTGTCTAACCATATTAGCAAGTACTAAAAATGTTTTATTATTTGGATCTGAGAGCAAAAGGGTTAAAATTTGTCAAGTTATCTGCCCCTTTTTTATTATCTAAATCAAATATTTAACATTGACCAAAACAAAATATTTTTTTATTTCAGTTCTCTGCGAAATCTGCTATGACAATAATGAATGGGAATGGGGGTACTGATGTATCGTCCAATGGAGATCATAAAGGGCAAGGGGACTCCACCCTCAACGACTAAACAGACATCTTAGCTAAATCATTTAATAGGAAATGTCTCAATAACTTTTTATCATTAAATTTTAAATTCGTCTTTATTGGCATATGTCATCTTTAGTTTTATCATCATATTTCACATCAATACATTAATTTTTATATGAATCGTTTTCATGTCATCTTTTATGAAGCTTTACTGCTGCCTGTTATTGAGATGTCCTACATATTAGACTGATAATGCAATCACTAATTTGTGATTTATATTTGGTACGAATTTATTTTGTATCTTTCACTAAACAAAGACAACACTAACCCGAATTTGACCAGAACAATCTCAAATTATCCAAATGATGCGAATACAGTTTGCAATGGAAAATATTAGAGATTAAATAAATAAAAAAAACTGTGACAGAAAGTGATATATATTATACTTCTATTGTTAGAGATGATAAGATACTATTTAATTGAGTAATGTAAGCAGTTTTTATGATCAGAGTGGTATTATATATATTTATTATATATACTTATATATCTTGCCCTGTATAATTTAGTCGCTTGCATGTGTTTGTATTTATTTTCATTTAATGGCTCAATTCATACACATTCATACAAAATCCACACTTGATTGTTTATTCACATTTGTTCGAATATTTCTATTCTGCAAATCTAAATATTTTTGATTATACTATTTCATCTTTGACTACTTGATAAAATTGTTTTTGTAGTTTATTTTTACGGAAGATTACTATAAGATTAGGATGTTTCCAACATGGTAATTCTTTCAACTTTATTAATTGATACCTTTTTCTTATTATATACATTTCAAATAAACCATTTAATTTTTTTAATGTTTGTTCATGTGTATGGATTTGGCCATTTATGATGATTTCCAGGTAAATTGGTGACAGAATAAATTTCAGAGGTTATCATATATTTTTAACTTATTTTCATATCAAAATTTTATATTGAGTAATATGAAACAAAAAACGAATTTCATATTACTGTATGTATTAATCTTAGTAATTAATTTTAATGAAAATGGAAAAAGTATTTGCACATATAATGTGAATTTTAATCCGATTGCTTACAAGAAGATTTCGTGCAATAATAATGATTTATTCTTCTATTCCAATTTTATTAGATACATGTTCCTTTTATAATGGTGTATTTTCTGAGGAATAAATGGGCTTGAATAAAATGAACCAAGCTTTTAAAAAGTCTTCAAAATATACAGGCTTGCAAAACAAACAATGGCGTGTATAATATAAGAATTTATCTTAGGAAATGTGAACATGAAGTTTATTTATTTATATTTAAATTAGCATATATTTTTTTAATGAAAAATATGAATCGGTCCACCTAAATATTATTTATTCCTAATTTCGTTACTATTCACCAAAAAACATATTTTGAGAAAAATTTATTCAAGATGACAAAATTTTAATAATCATCACGCATAGCTGGAATATTTTGAAGTTAGTGAATTTTGTCAATATATTGATAATTTGTAAGTCGTGAACAGTGCATGATAAGGTCCAGTAAAAAGATCACCATTACATAATTAAATATATTATTTATTACATTTTAGCTATTCATCCATAGCCGTAATTTTGTATTGACGATTGTTTTTCACAATGATTAAAGTAGTTTTCAAGAATATTACAGATATACCATGATGAAATTTATATTTTATTAAGATGTTTTGCCATGGTATCTTCTAATCTGTTCAATTTGTGCTTCAAGTGCTTTTTTCTGACAAAATTTTTCTTGTTCTGGTAAAATACTCTTTTTATTTTCAATTTACACGATGCCATTCATTTTATTGGACCAACATGACACACTATGATGTTAATTAGACTGATTGACTTAAGATCTTTGAAGGATTAAAATTATGTTTTATATATAATCAAAAAAATTGTAATTTTAATTAATTGAGTTTTTATAAAGAATATTTTTATTAAATTTATATCATAAAATTTTTGAACACTTCCATACGTTTTGTGAGTAACGACTCGGAATCTTCAGACATTCAAGAGCGTGGTGAATTTGTACCGATAGTTTTATATTGTTAATTTATATAGGAATAATTATGTAAAATTATTGCTACTTATTTTAGGAACTATAATAATGGTCTGAATTAATTTCACTACTGATTTGTTATCAATGACGTCCAATCTCAATTGGAAATATTTCTTCACTATGATTCTAACTGAATGCTTGAATGCCTGTTGAAACCCAGATCGTTGACAAAACTTATGGAAGTGTACAAAATTTTTACGATTCATATTTTATAATTCATCGTCACTTCCAAAATTATCCAACTTAATTCAATACAGGACACTTACTTTCACCTTCGGTAACCTGGACTAAAATTTTTATAAAACACATCTACAGATATGTTAACTCTTATTAGATAAAGATTGTCAAAACACATTTGTAAAATAAATATTTGCTTTATAATCAATATTTCATGAGACTTTGCTTATCCTTCAAAGTGCTTGAACATGTCTACAGAGTACTATTAGTGATGTAAAAATCATATTGTGTACGATATATGTAGTTAAGTTACCATCTTGTCATATTTTGCTGTATAGTGCCTTTGCCACAGTTTCATATTGGCTTAGAAACTGATACAGTTGTGAAATTTGTCTGATGTCGGTTACCAATATATCTGGGATGCTTGTAGATCTAAGTCGATATAAAATAGACCTCGACAGAAAGTTACCATGCGCCGTAACTGACCCGTTGAATCATCCACATTATAGGTAGTTGGATAGGTGCTATTTTGTTAGAAGGTATAGTATTATTTGTCATTAAATTTGTGGATCTTTTTACCGTCAGTGAGGAGTGTGGTAACATTGTATTTTTGTATATTTGTTATATTGTTATACCTAAATTAAGTATGAATAATCTCTGATTACGGATATGATATGAAAATTAGATGCATTGAATGTATCAATAAACCAACTGTTGGACATATCGTGCAAAGACGACTTTACCCTTTCAGGATTGTCGAGCAGTTGTCTAATAGGGCTTTATGAGAGATAGGTGTCTTATTGAATGTGATGGGTTATGACGAGTTCAAGCGACTCGCTCATGTTATGGCTTGGGTTTATAGTTTCGAGCTGATTGTGTCTTATTTACACTGCCTTAATATGTTTTTAATGTATGAAAATTGTTTGAGGGAGTTATTTATAGGGATGCAGTTTATTGGTACTATGAAGTAGAAATGCAATTTTACCATCAAAGACGAAAACCGAAATGGCAATGAAACTCTTGTATACAATTTACTTCTTAAAGTAAAAAGTTCATACTCACGGCGAAACAAAAATATGGCTATCATTAATGTGTTTTTTAATTTGAACAGAAAGTTGAAATATTGTGTTCTCTGACTTGCTAACTATTATTGTCTGACTCGCCATAATACTAAATGGAATTATGTCAATCAACGTAAAGAAGTCATGAAACTTAACCTCACACAACCACGCAATCCTCACGATGCCGAGGACAGGTTTGTCAAGTGCAGCCTCTCGAGGAAGTTAAACTTGGTCCTAGACCAAAATATCGGTATTAAAATGAAACTTGCAAACAAATGCATAAATTTGTTTAGCACAGTTTCACACCAGGTATCATAATGGCCCCCATGCCATCCCATTTAAAATCTTAATATTAATTATTGTTGCTTGCTTAACACAAATATTATATAGTCTTAGAATTTTATCAAACTTATTATTCAAATACTTCTCTCCCGACCGGTTTGAATTGCAAATGTATGTGTTTAACTACATGTAGTTATTGGGATTTTTTTAATTGTAGGAGACCGGTCATAAATGACCGTCTCTTTTATAATAGGGCTCATTCAGAGTTGAAGTAATTGTTGTTCCGTATTTTATAATTTTGCTTCATGCGAGGTGACCGCTAACAAGCGTTTATCGATAAATCAGAAACATAACTCCCCTGGCTAAAATTTCATTCGGTCAGTGTTATCTGTGCGTTATTAGATCAATACCTGCATGAACATTTTTTTCCTTATATACATCGGATTTATAATATTAAAAAATAGCTTTAGTATATGTCAGATGCTCATTTTGAAAATATTTGAACAATTCTGATAATAGTTTTGTTGCTATGTCAAAATATAATATTCAGTATATTAGATTATTTGTCATGTAAACAGCAGTTGTTTAATTGAAGTAGCTAACATATGAAACCTATGGCTTTTGAACATGTTTATCTAAAACAGAAATGGTAATAATAATGGTTCATAAATATTCACTCATTGTATAACGGTTATTAACTTTACGAAGAAGGATCTTAGAAGCCGATTTTTGGATGAAATGTAAATTGTAAGAGTTGTACTTGTCTTCAATAAATAAAAAGTCCATAAAATGTGTTTTAATTTCCTTTTATATTATGTTAAAAAATGATGTCAAGTGTCCATTCCAAATCTTCTATGAATTTCCAATACTGTCGTACGATCTATGTCAGCAATAGCACCCATAACCACTTGAGCTGCGTCTTTTATGTCATTGTAGTCGTGAAGTAACTTCAAACGATAGTTTTTTATTTCTTTATCATCCTTTTTGGCTAACATCTTGTCCAGCTTTTTCTCTATCTCAAGAAGTTTTTTATATTCTGCGGCATTCTTACTAGGCTCCATCTGTTGATAAAAATGTGGAAATTATGTTTACATGCTTACAAGACTTACATGACAAGCATATCTATAAGTAAATTGGCATACCACTCATTTTTAGAAAAGAACCTCACAATAATAAAAAATCATAATATTAGTAAGTACTGTGGATAAAAGATATTATACTGCTTTTGAAGGAACCAGTAATACTTAATGTAGATGCAATCAACCCTCCTACAGCACTTTTTGCTATAAAGCAGTTTTTTGTAGCGTGTGCTGCAGTCTTCAGGAAAACTATGTTATGAAAATATGTAATATTCAACATAAGTATGTGCATACGAAGAACATTTATCAGTTGCTGTACGTCCCTTAGTTTTGAAAAAGTAACTCAACACTTTCAATGCTGAACCTGTTTTTTAGTATGCAAATGGACACGCTATGCATGTTCTCAGCATCCAATGTGTTAAAATTAGATTTTGTGATACATGTTTTCACACTAGCCTCCAGAGTTGAGTCAATCTTATCAGTTGGGTTTTAAATGACATTGCTAAATTTTATTTTAAGACCACTTGAAAGTTTCTCTACAGGTGTTGATAGCCACAGTGCTGATCCAGCTGAGGTAGATGGTATCAATTTTTAGGTGTTAGCTTGGTGGAAGGCATTTATATTCATATAAGGAAACACAACTTTTTGTACAACTTCCACATATAATTTAAAGAAGATCAGCATTCAAGTGGAAGTAAAAAGTGGATAATGCTGCAAATTGAACTACTGAAATAATTATACACCATTGTATTATAAAAGTAACTCTTTATTGGGTTTCACAAAATATTTTAAGGATTTTTTTTACATTTTTGTAGGTTTTCATGCAGATTACATATTTACGTATCATTTTCATTTTTTTGCATGCCTAAAGCACAAGACAGCATAGTATTTATTGATCTTTTTTCATTAGATTGAAATCCAAAACCATTGACTGTGTCAGCAGTATTTTTCACTTTACCTAGACTTTGTTCATTGAATACATCAAGCAAAATAAATGAAACAAGACTATAATCTTCAATTATAGATGTTAAAGCTGCATTCATTCTACTGTATTTCGAAGTTATCGAATCACTATCTAGAGTTTCCAATAAATAATTGAGATCTAGAACTTCACTGTAGAAATCCAGTCCAAAATGCAATCTATCCGCATGCTTTTGAAAAAGATCAATTTTTGTCAGGACATTTACATGCGGCAACCCAATTCTGAGCATAGCACTCAGAGAGAGGATAAGAGAAGATATAAATTTTCCAGCATCTGAACAGTGGTGTGAATCAACCAGATGCACCGTGCAAGCTTGGATTTCAGCTTTGGTATGCAACAAATTAAAAATTTTACCCAAACTTTCGTGGTGACTATAAAGTTCCACTTGCCCTGGGATATCAAATAAAAAATAGCTTTTGTCACCCTCTGATAGGATTTTCTCATATAGCCAGTCAAAGTTCTTTTCCAAGTATTCTATGCAGTACATCAAACCAGCGTTCGGGCCCAGGGATAAATCTGTCATGACGTCTTCTAAGTTTATCAAAGACTTGATGTCAATATCAGGTTCATAAGGCAAGGCATCATTTGCCGGATCTAAATTAACCAAAACTACCTTTCGATCCAATTTTTTCAAATACTCAGCCATTTTCCAGCAATATGTAGTTTTTCCTGAGCCTGGTGGACCAATGACCAGTTGACCATAGAGTCCTTTGGCGGTTTTCATACCTCGATGAGGTTGTAGAGTCATTTTAGAAATATGTTAACTAAGATTTCACTGTAATAAAACAATCCAAACAAATGTCTTTGACGGCCTTCAATGTCTCAACACCGTAGTCTTTTAAACTAGAGAAAAGGAAAAGAGTTTTATCGATGTCTAAATTTTCAGCTAAAAACCTAGCAGCGAGTTGGTTTTCTATATCTCCCGAACCTAGGAGAAATTTTGTGCTGTACGTTGATTCCTTCACTACTGTTGAAAGAGATGTCTCGTCTTTTTCCGCTGCTATTAAAGAGCCAATCTTTTGGTATTGAGTAACAATCAATAAAATGCAATTATTGAATTCAGCCCAAACAAAATCAGTAGGCACATCATCAATGTCAGCGCCAATATTTTTAAACACTCGGCTTTCAGAGCTGGAGTACTGATTCACTGCCAAATTTTGCATGAGATCAGGGAGTTCCATTGTGCAATTTCATTTATAATAGATCTGGAACAATCAATTCATATAAAATAAGAAATAATAATCAATAATGAAGATGACATACCTTCAAAATAAAAATACTTGATAATGTGATTTGTAATGGAAATAGATTTAGTAAAAATATGAATAACCTGTATGTATTCTTGTAAGTGTGTCTTGTTTGATAAATTATGAAGTGAATAGGAGCCAATTACGATGATTTTATCAACTTTTCAATAATGACTGGCGCAATAAGTATGTAATAATAATATGCTGCCGATTTGATATTGATTGCCGAAAAATACAATTTTAAGAGGGTGAAAGTTGTTATTTACCTTTAGTTTTTTGAGTAAAGATGACATACAGAATTCAAAAAAGGTTTAGATTTTTTGGGTATGAGATTTCAGCCAAGCAGGGTTTTCTGTATCTATTTTAATGCGTAATAAAGACTGTTCCTCGCGTTGGCGTTACAATTAAGTTTTTATCACACTCTGAAAAGAATAATAATGTTTCATACCACTCTAATTGTATATTATTTCACGTTTGTAATAAGGTTTTTATGTCTATGGTTTGTAATATATTTGTCTATGCTTCTGATTTATTATCCATAGACATTAACGATAAAAGACAATATTACCAACTAATAAATCGGAAAATTATTAGCACTTTACATACAATAATAGTATATTATTACTATGTACTATTTTTTCTCATTTCCAAAAGTCATTGTAATTTCTTAAAAAATCTATATAAACAGAGCACTTCTCTTTTCTTCTTGTTTAAATGGATTGAAAATTGCAATTTGTAATTGAAAATAAAATTTACTAGCCATCAGAAATTCATATTATTTATGAATAACTTGGACCCGAAAGAGATGCCAACCCTCAGAAACTATACCTGCTTTTGATATGTCAATATGAGGTCCGCCAAAATGCAAGAAAAGATCTTAGTTATTACGATTTTTGTATGTTTTACGTCAATTGCTTCAGGTGAAGTAGTTTTCACTCCACATATTGAACAAGATGTGTGCCAACAACTTTGCAACAACAAGGCGCTGAATCTCAAAACTGTAAGTTATGCATATACCTCATGAACAAATTAATACAAAATATCCCGTCTTCAATTCCTCTTTTTAATTCAAACTACATAAAAATACATTTATGATACTCTGCCTTTCTTAATATTTAATTATTTTCATCGGAAATGTATTCCCTTCTCGAATTGCTTAGTGAATATAATGTATACTATTTAGGTATATAGCGATAAATCAATATATTTGCCAGATGCGCTAAATATTTACTTTTCCATTGTTTTCAATTTATTTAAGTTAGCTTCGAGTTTATGTATTATTAAATTTTACTGCCAAAAGTATGACTGAATGCTTTTTTTGATGACAATGAAAAATATTCTATTTCAGTTACCAACCATGTCAAAAACATAAATTATATACAATTTGGTACCTATTTTAATTGCAAATTAATGACATTTCACAATCGACTATAAAATTAACTATTCTTTAGTAGATAATGAAATATAGGAAGTCTGCATACCTATTGATGTCTTTTGTGCAGTTTTATTCAGCTTTTTGATTAATATGTTGATGTTTATACTTGCCTAAAAATCTTGTGCATGTATTATTTGTTCTAACTAAATGAATAAAAACAAAATATCGAGCGATTATTATTTTCTTTTTGCTAAGGACGATTGGAGATTACAGTGCGAAAGAGGATGCCGATTGTTCAACATTGTCATGAACACAAATTGGTCTGCTGACAAAAATTTGGATTTGAATGCCACCAAAGATGAATGCTACCAATGTAAGCAACAATTTTTTTTAATTATTTTTAGTAGTAAATCATGTATTTGTTAGAATGTAATCTATGAAATACTGGGCTTATTCATGGGATACCAGTCTTATGGAATCTTCTATGGTTTCTGTAAACTTTAATTTCTCTGTTTTCTTAATTTCTACATAAATCTCATGGTATCTGTAATTACAACCAATCACCATCAATAATTTTATCATCTAGTTCAGAGGTCCCCAAACTGTCCTGCAGGTCAATATAGACCACTTTGGGAATGACTGATCTAGTTTTACCTGGAAAGAAAGTGTGGCTACCCCTGATGTATAGTGATTTAAAAATGTATGGCAATCAATCAAAATAATTTAAGTTTATATTTCATCTCTGAATTTTCAGATTGCTCATTAAAAAAAATAAGAGGAAATAGTTCAATCCACATTATGTTTAGCATAATTTTTGAAATGATGAACAATCTATTAAGTTTATAAACATTGACCTTGCCTCATTTTTATAGCATGCACTGATGCCTACAACAACGATGCTAGATCTCACTGCTTTACAGGTTGCACTGAAATGTTTCAGTTGCAAAAGGAAGCTTGGTTGTTTTACATAGAACAACAAGGTAATTTATGTATTGAATAGTTTCATATGCTGAAATCATCCTTTTCTTGTGTTTTATAAAAACAAACAAATTTAATTTATCTATTATTTTTTTATTTTTCAATCAGTTACTTTGGATACAATATACCGATATATATATTTTTACCTTTGATATAAAAGACTTGCTGTAGAATATTGTTCAATCTAAATCAATATGAACCACAGAACAGAAAATAAATATTATAACAAGATATAATATAAATGGCTGTTTAATAAACAATCAATTAAACCAATTTGTGCACTTGTTATGTGTAAAACTAAACGATACAATCATTTTAAAAGACAAATGAGTGTCGACTCATCATTGAAAATGGATTATTAAGATTCAACTGTATAAAAAAATCAGATGTAAAATTTCCACGACTGCCACTAATTTTACAAATTACATATGTGAATGATTAATTTATTTGAATCTCAAGCGTATCTAATAAAATATTTGTAAATAGCATTTAATATTATAACTATTTGTAGGAGACAGCAGCATCCTCGAAGTTGAAGTCAGCTTAGTGTCAGATCCTGCACTCTGGGAGCAAACACTCGGCTCAAATGGAGTTTACAAAATGCCTCAGACATTTATACGTACCATGCCACTCAGACCAGAGGTAAAATAAATAATAAATAGTCTAAATTACAATATAGTATGACTAGGCTTTTTTTGCTTAGGCTGACTTGTTAAAAAAAGAGTTCATAAGTAAAAACAGCATAGTGCGAAGAAATGAGGCAGACATGTATGTGTCCTGTATTAAGCTTATGCATGAGTTGAATAAGTCTGGTCAGCAAATAATTACACATAATATCTTCAGCTTCACCCAAATATTCAATAAAACTTATTCCTTATAAAAATAGCTCGCTACTCAAAGGGTTAATATACGTAGTTTGAATAATAAACTATTAGGTTGATGCATAAATTCTAACTATTTTTACAGCACTTACTTGCAGCTAGTTTAACAGGTTTTTTTTGTCTTGAATTTTTTTTATCACTCGAAAGGGACACCTCTACCGGATTTTGTCAGGTTCCTTTCAACAATGCATCATATCACGGGCGTTGGTGTCTTAGTTTTGTATTTGTGTGTCTCATGATTTGTCAACAAAGAATATGCCTTACAAGTTGACTGTCAGCGGATAACTGCTCGTCAAAAAAAACCAGGATCCATTCTTGGATCAAATTATAATGTATATGAATACATATAAGTGTTGAAAAGTGAATCGTCAACAACTTTTTATAAGGATGGAATAAATAATATTATGAATAGGTGGGATACAGTCATATCGATGGAAATTACAATATTGGATTGAATCAATCTATTTTCTTAAAAAAATGGCAAGATCTTATGCGCTAACCTATATATTATATTCTCACCAACCAGAGATCAAATGATTTTTTTAAATTTTATATCGATTGTTTTAGATGACTGATATTATTGATGGAAAGAACTGGACTCCCTGCACACCCCAAAGTAATGAGATACCACGGTGGATAGTTGCATTGATTGCCATTATTTTGACCATATTTACACTATATGTGTCATTTATTTTACCATCTCGAACTGATAATGCCCTTATAGAAGAGGGTGAATTTGACGGATGCCGACGTCACATGAACCAGGATGACTATCTATACGATGGAGATGATCTGAGAAAAGAACTGACAATTTTGTATCACGGAGAAGCAATTTGCAAGAAAGAGATGTGCGAAGATGCAGCGTTCCAAGGTCCCAATCTGAATCTCATTACTCTGAATGAATTCCTGTCCGAAGATTACCATATTAACGTAGTTCCACCACCCAAATATACTTTGCTTCCTGTCAATGACGACAATAAAGCTTAAGTATAGTCAATTTACTGCTTAATCATTTTTTGCAGATTTTATTAAGCCTATTCCAGTGTTTGAAAGGCATTTGCCTCAATTTCGATGTTACTGTTAAATTATATTAAATGTATACTGCGATGGAATCAGATTTTAGATTCCAGTTGTACTAAATTAAAATATTTATTACCTATTGTGAAAATAACAAACAACCTATAATGTCTTATGAATTTTATATTTTTTGTTTATTTTTTTACATAATTTAAATAGACACCCAAAATTTTATCATCTCATTGTTAAATGTTTGAAATAATAAATCAATAAACATTTTTGCTGTTGAAAAGTAACATGAAAATTCTCAATTCTAACATGTTATTTTATAAATGAGTATTTATTTCTTATTTGCCATCTGACTTATAAAATTCATAAAACTTATAGTTGCTGTTAATCAATGTGAAACATATTCATCTGTCTGTAAAATATTTGCAATTTCTAGAGCTAGTCATAGTTGCAATTATTATTCAATTAGTGATAATTATGATTCTCTATGATGAAAACATGTTGCCGCACTGTGCTGAATAATTTAACTTGCAATTGAATTTTGTTTCCAGAAAATTTTAGCAACCTCATTATTTATTGCAATATTTGTATAAATGTAAAAAAAATTCAGTTATATTACTAAGTATACAATATTGTCTAAGGTGATTTATTATTTTTAAGTATTGTGATGTGTAACTAAACATCGTAGACTTATTCATAAATTTTATATGGGTCTCGAAAGGTTGTAGCTGTACATTTTAATATGACATGTTCTTTATGAATACAAATGGGTGCAGTAGTTTTTCTTTACAAAAGTGAACGCTGAATAACCAGTTTCGATTCTTGATGTTGCAAATGGCATCGTTTTATTTGAAAACAAATCATTGATCTTGTGAGTGAACTTATTAGCAAGTTAATTTCATTATCCTATTGCGTCAAATAAATGAGCAAACATTGATAATTCAATTTTCCATTTCCCACCACACTTGCTGGTAAGGAGACCCATTATACATTCACAGCGTATAATTATTTGAATGTCCATTACGTATAAGCACTGCACATGTTAGCCGCATGTCATAGGTTTTTATTCACTTTTAAAAAAACAAATGATCTCGATTATTTCAACTGTTATATTAGGATAAGTTTATTTTAATGCCAAAGAAATTTTTATTTAAAAATATTTATCAGGTTTACTGCCAATTGACTATTTCTATAAAATGTGTAATGAAGTAACAATATCTATGGTCAAAAATATTTTATCATACTTGACAGCATTGCGTTATATTTTTTTAAATGATCATCTCTTCGATCAAAGTTGTATGAAATACAAATATGATCATGGAATCCCTACTCTCATTATGGAACTCAAGATGCGTTTTAATTTGCACTGCTCATTTTTTTTCTTACAATGTTTACTGTTCAGTTGAAGCGGTAAAGCATGGTGCTCACTATAAACCATTGAAAAAATGTTTTTTTTGTTTAGACCATGCATCTGCAGATGTATGCTTCAAATTTTTTATTGTTTGTGAAAGCCGAGCGAGTAAATGACAACAGGCTACTGAATCTCGCCAAGTTCATCGCTATTAAGTTAATGTCAGCACACCTAGTGCGATGCGGGCACTAAATTGTTTTATTAGTGTCGGTGATTTAGTTAGAATATATTTGACCGATACCTTTTAAATTAATAACATACTTCCTTTACATCGGTTACATTACACTTTCGTGATTATGATCATCTTTATATTCATATCAATAAGAAGAATTTTTTTCCATGATATAATCAAGGAACAAAAAATTTTCTTCTGCCTAGTCCCAGCAATATTACGACTACTTTTAGGAATCGCTATATTGCATCTCTGACCACTTACCCACAAGTTCTTCAAATTAGTGGGAAATAAGAGTCCAAATCATTTTCTTCAGCATCCCTTAGACGAAAGTATAATATGTTATACACTGCCGCTTACTCCATTTGTGAAGGTAATTAAATTTATCTTTGAATAAAACTGCACTGTCTGTATGGAAATTTATGTGTATTTAACAATATTATAGTTATTTATTACTAAACCTTAATATTAATTAAAGATGTCTCATTCAATACAGACACATGCAAGACTTGACAACACATGTAATAGACTTGAGCTTATACTAAATATGTGTTGCAAAAAGTTATCATTAAATAATGTTTATAATATATGAAAGTGATAAAATATGGTTCGTGAGTTCTTGACAATCTTATAATTTAAATTTTAAAGTCATTTGTATCCAGTGAACTCAGCTGATGTTTTCTATATTGTCTTAATGTTTGCATGATCCACGAGCGCCCACTGATTTGACGTATTGAGGCTCATTTTAAAGATCGAGCTTTGATTTTTAAAACATGTTTCAAAAAAAGTTTTAGCCATTTAACAATATATAAAAATATACATTGTATCATTATACCTTGATAAACGTTATGTAAAAGTTTACAAATTGGAAGAAATAAATATCAAATAACAAAAATATATTATTTGTTAACTTTGAATTATGCAAGATAGGTTTTCCTTGGAAAAAAAAATAAAGGTGCACCAATTTTCGTTTTACTGAACTCTCCATATTGGATGTGTATGTACTGTAGCATGATTATGATAATTTTATTATTCATAATTTGGTATGTCTATGTGATTACTGCTTTATTGTACGATATTAATGGAATAATAAAAAGTAGGAGAAATAGAAATGTTTTTTATAACCAGCACATCGTAAAATCATCCTTCCTCGATTGTAATTTCACAACATGACGATATAACTTTAGAGCCAGTCCAAGAGGCAAACCAAAACTGGCTATGACATCACTTCTGCTCATCATCAGTAATGATCTGCCATCGATTTCCTTAAAATAAATTAAGAAGCGTAAATTTTCATATATAATTACAAATTTAAACGAGGCGCAAATTTGTTGCAATTGCTTCTGCGACTACTTAAGGTTACTGCCTTACAAGCATTCTAAACTATGCATAAAACAAACATGGTATTGACATAATGTTAGTTATTTCGAAACAAATTCGTGAAATACATTGAAAAAATCATGACAGCAAGAGACTGCTTGGAGTAATTGAAAAGTAGCATGAGATAAAAAGATGCTCACCTGTTCTTTAAATACATGAGCTTGTTCAGGAAAATAAGATGAGAAATACTCGTAAACATCATTGTGGGACCACTTCTGTGCATCAGGTATTGTGGTGTCGATAGTTATCTCATCTCTGTCAAATGGATGTTTAACAAATGAAGCATTTTGATAGCATTTATTGAACTCGTAGTCATCCATGAAAATGGAGTGTGGGTTATTTCTCTTGTTAATTTTCTCTTCAATGGCTGCAGAACTCTTTGGTTTTTTTGTGTTACTGCTGGGTGTATCCTTCTCTGAAATTCTTATTTCTACCACTTCTTTATCTGCTTTCCTCCAATGCGTGCTAGAATTTCTATCAGGAGATGCCATTTTCCGTGGACTATTCCAGTCCGGCTTTTCAGCTGATGTCGGACTGGAAGAGTGATCATCCTTCTCTGATATTATCAATTTGGACTCCATCTTATCATCGCTGTCAATACTTTTGATAGAAGATTTACCACTTCTTCTACCTACGCTGCTTTTAATAGAATCCGATCTGTCTGAATATTTGGAACTCTGATCGGAGCTGCGGATCTTGTCTAGGTAAGACGTATCAATGTTTTGGCCTGAATTTCTAGTTTCCTGGCAGTTCCTGCATTCCCATTGATCCCATGCCTTAGATCGTTCTGGAATAGCAGGCGAATGACACAATGCATGATAGGCATCTGCACATACACTGCACACTGTTAAAACGCCCTAAAAATTATTTCATATTAAATGAGATAATTACTAAAAACACTTTGTTTTGTTATTATATATATTATAGCTCTGGCTATTTAAACTTTAATTTTAACCCTAGCAGCAGTATAGCCGTAGGGTCTATTATTTTTTACCAAATAATTCCGAATGAATTATTATTATTTCCTCACGTGTGTGGATACTTAATCTATCAATGATTTTTGACAGACGCATTATTATTTTATCTGTAACCAAATAATTATTAAGTATAATGGTCAAATAAAATTCACTTTCTGGGATCAATATCAAAAGTGACACCCACAGGTAAACTAAATACAGTGCTAGGTTCAAATTGGTTTTATACATCAAAACCATAAAGATAAGAACAAATTATTTAATTTAGATCCATAAAAAATGAATATTTAAATTTAAACATCATACGCACTGATTTGCAGATAGAAAACAAAAATGTTGTGTGTAATAGAAGTATTGAATAAAGTAATCACTACTCAAAGGAAGACAAATATATGCATTTTCTTCATTATGTGATTTTTTCAATAAAAAAAATTAAAATTCACTTACAGCATCATTGGTCTCAATACACACTACACATGTTTTGCAATGAGGACACTGCCACGTGTTGTCAGGCCTTAGTCTGAGCATGCCGTCGCCTTGTAAACATGATGGATGAGCTAAAATAAACAAAAAAAATATATTGAGAGTTAATTCAAATTCTGTAGATTCTATTGACTTGTGTATTGTGTGGCTTCTAATAATACACACTTCACAAAAAATTGCCATAAATGTATACCTTTATTGCTACAGTCTCTGCAACCGACCAGTTTTTCTGTATTGGCAGCGTCTAGTCTTTTGTGCTGACGGCAAACTGAACATATGCCTCCGGTTACTTTTTCCACCGCTTCAAGAATCACCGATTGACTATCATTTGTCTCATTATCACCTTCTTCACTAGAATCGGCACTTTCTGATTTAGTCTTTTGTTCAAAGTTATCATTGTCTTTCGCAGATGATGATGAGGCATTCACATTTTGCTTTTTCAGCGTCGCTTTGTTAAGAGAGCCAGCTGGACGCCCGCGTTTCTTTTTGCTTGGTACATTATTATCAGACGGGTCAAACACTTTCTTTGCCCTCTTTCTTCTTTCGCCTACCCTTACTGCGGTTTCTCTCTTTGTTTCAGAGTTTATACATGCATAAGGAAGTTTCATTACAGTGCTTCCCTTTTTTCGGCCAGGTTTAAGTTTTGTTCTCATAGGCGACGAAGTAGCAGAGGAGTTATTTGAAGAATTTATCTGAAATAATTTGTCAGTGAATCTCAGGAATAATTGTATATATCATATTGTAAAGAGGTAAGTATTTTTGTAGTGAATTTAAGAGAGAGCAAAATTTAGTCTCAAAGTCACATCAATCAAAAGAAAACGAAACATAAATAAAAATGAATATATCAAAAGCCTTTTTAAAGAGAAGTATTGTTTAAGTACAAGCAATACCTTAATATGAGAGTCCCCATAACTATAATCAATGCTATCATGATCAGCATCTCCAGGTCCTAGAGAAAAATTCCCACTCTCCAGTTTTATTAGTCCGCCATTAGTTAGTTGCTTTTGAATAATACTTTCCAAACATTTCTTTGAATAACCCAAATTTTCTTTCAACGCAATTGCTTTTATTAATTTATGTGGAGGAACTCCTTGTTCACTATAATCGGGATCGATACATATCAACTCAGCAATCACCATGTTCATGAGACTCCGCTCCGCAGATGAAGAAGTCTTCATGATTCCTAAATAAAGAAATATCAAAACATTATTAAGTAATACATACTGTTGTCAGTTGAATAGTTAAGATCAAATCAGAGTATATTAAAAACGAAACTTCGTAAATAAGGAATCAGATAATGGATACTACTGTGTCGAGGATCCCAGTAGTACAAAATATTTAAAAAAAACTGCATTAAATTTTTTTTAAATATTCGAAATTTTTGATATTGTTTGCCTTATAAAAATAAGTATGAAATATATGATAATTGTTTAAAATAAATGAAACAAACATGGTTTGATCTATTGGGTTCTCATTTGTTTACATACCAGTTTTAGAATTATCAATAGAATTTTTCAATTCCTTTTTCCATTTCGCAGCATTTCTGTAACTAACATTCCCTTTGTAATCAACTTTGCAGACGACTTCAGAATCAACACAGCGTTTCAAATCGGCTTTTGTTTCTTTAAAGCTTACTTTGAATTTCTTCAGCATAAACCTGCAGATGCGATCAATATCGGGTCGTGCTTTGCGGGCTCGTAAATGATCTATAGTTGCCAAAATGTATGGTTTATGCTTAATTTCTGTCATTTCAGAATGACAAAACCCATCTAAAATAATTCACGATAAAGAAATTACTAAGTATCGACCTCGAATAAAGAAGTGTAAACATGAAACATTGTCCGTAGTATTTGACAGCCACAACTATTATCATATCAAGTTCATTTCACAAATAAAAAAAATGTTACTAAAAATAATAATACATAACTTTATTTCAATGTAATATTATAAATACATATAATTGCAATTATAACCATGTTGGAATCACTCTATTATTTAGATAATAAAATAGATTAGGTGAATATTTTTCGCTAAACTCTTAGCGCGATTTAGCCATCCCGTATATTATTCATATAAAAAAGTTTTATTTAGTTTATGTAGAAAAATAAACGGTAACTTAACAATAACATAAAATACTAAACATTTCAAATATCTTAACGCACAAAATATCCCGCGTCCAGCAGATTTAGTATTCTTGTTATACTACGAGTAAAAAAAATAGGGCATTGCTACACAGTACGACATTCGAAACCACGCCACCCACAGTTATTGGTCGCTATATTATGGAAGCTGCGGTTTGGCAGTTTTGTTTGCCTGGCAATTCGATGGCTGTCACTATTTTATTGCCAGGAAATGTGTTACGTTTTCCTTTATATACTAGCAAAATATGTATAGATTTTTGACCTTATTTATAGACTCGATTATTTCCATGCTGTGATAGATTTAGTCCGTTGGTAATCAAAATTTTAAAAATGTTTTCGAACATGAAATTTCATATGAACATGCAGCATTACTTATATTTAGAAAAGCTTTGTAATAATTTTTGACACTGATTTTATGAAAGAAAAAAATGAAACACGCCTACAAAATATCATTAGTTCTAACAGAGCTACTGACACAGTGCAACATAGATAGAAACGCCATTTAATCTTTAATCTACAAATAATTTCAACAAATTAATGTTCTGCTTAATTTATTGAAAAACTGACGAAAAAATCATGCACAAACAAACGTAAGATTGGTAAGATGTGTATCGTCAATAAGCAATATATGTTATAATATGTTATAATTATGAGGAAATATTGAACACAATTTTTTTCAGTATTTTTAAGTAAATTAATAAATAATAGATTATAATAATTATTGCAGGAAAAAATGGCACTGAATTAGTATTATCAAAACTGGGTAGAACACAAAACATTAATCATAGTTAATCATAGTCAAAACATAGTTAATCCCATGTAATCATTATGTCCGATATTAACATGACAGTATGCCCCTAATTACGACTATTGCTTAATAAGCAATATCAATTGATTTTTTATAGTTATACAGCATAAGCAATGCTTATGCTGTATAACTATAAAAAAATCAATTGATATCAAAAAGATTTTTTTTTAAAGTTTTTGCTATTTTTGTTTGGAAGCGTTGCAAATTATGTTGAATAATATATGATTCGGCTATTTCCACATACATACGACATAATTTTTAAGTTAGTATAAATATATTGTTTCATTTATTTTTTTACACTATTGTATCAATGTTTGTATTCTTATAGTAACACTCAAAACTGTTTGCTAAAATAATAATGGCTGCGGCGGCGATCGATGTGTCAGGGCTCCTCAAATTGGCCCAAAAATTCAATTGTTTTTACTTGGCAGGTAATAAATTATTTGGACAACGATGTGTCACTTTATGATAAACTTCATTAACATTCATTTCCTCCCTCATAACAAGATTCACTCTGAATATTCATAACTGATATGTCTATATTGATCTCACCATTTTTTTTTATCAGAAGGTACCTATTTTCAATGTTATTGAACTTTACTGAGAACTAAGAATTATAGCTTATCGAGTTTTATTATCTCTAAATTTTAGGCTTACGTCTTGGAGAATGCAAACCATTTATTGTAGAGGGGCACCAGGTTGGATTGGTTCGTCCTGACATTCTAAAACATCTTTTACGATATCCAGAGGTAAAAAGTGAGATATTTCATACTTAACTTGCTAAAGTGAATTTAATTTTGAAATATAAAAGTTTAATTTTGAAATATAAAAGTTTAATTTTGACAATACAATTATCCCAAAGCATTCGTTATCCATTATAAGTTAAACCACCATTCAATTGAAATTGTACACTGTGAACTAAGATCAAGATTTATTTTTTCTCAACAGTGCTTTTTGGTCACTGGAAAATGTGTAGAATTGAATCCAGCGTTTCGTAATTATCAAGAGCGTACAAGTCGCGTTGCAAATGTTTTACAACAGCTAAAACAGGATGATTGCTTATCTACCTTACAAGGATGGAGGGATGAGGTAAGTTTTGATTATCCTATCATTATATTTCCATGAATCAACTCATACGATGTTGCTAAATGAATGATACTTACGTTATTCATTCTGAATTTTAATTTAATCAAACTCATTTTTTTCATCTCTGTATGTCTTCATATTTATTTTATGTACTTATTTCTGGGTAAAATTCAGTATGATAAGAATATTAAAGTTATTTGAAATTTTCAATTTCAATGATATTAGAATATCGTGTCTGTTATTTATAAAACAATGACCTATGTGAGTAATTTGTTTCTGATTGGCTGTGATTAAATATTCTTTTTTCGAATGATTCACATCCTTTCATGACCTAGGTACATCACTACTGCATAATTTGGAATTTGTTGTTAATTATTTTTGTTTTGGTTTTCATAGAACTGTGATTATATTAATACATAGTGAAACTGAGTGGAAACACTAGTATTTTATTAACCGCTTCACTGCGGATGACTGCTGTAGCAGCCCTAGATGACATGGCTCATACGCGGACGGCTGCTATGGCAGCCGTGAGCCTGCATGGAGTTTTGAGCCTTGTATCTCAGCTATTATAAGTGTTTTAGAGCTCAAATCACTTGAATATGCTAATAAATATTGTATACTATCAATGACATCTGTTGGATTTACAAGAAAAAATAACCAAAACAGCTAAAATATTATTTCCATGAACAACTACGAAATTACCGATTACGTCAACAAAATGGCGGCGCTAGTCGACGTAGTTTTGTTTGTGCGCCGCTGCAACATACAATATTTATATGTATTTTGGGTTCCGAGAAATATTATTTTATGTGCGGTGTTGACGTAGTGTTCCGTTTCCCATAAGCAATGGCGGAGTAATGGCGGCGGCGAAGAATGATTATTTGAACTTTATACCGAAACTATGAGAAATATTATGTTTTTCATGATTCAATAAAATACTTTAGATATAAATTAACATATCTGGATATCTACAAAAATATTACAACATTAATTTATGGTCTTAAATCGTGTTAGCAAATTTGCTAAAAAAGTGCCGCGTATGGACGTTGTTCTCTATATTCTTAGCTGCGGTGAAGAGGTTAAAAAAGGATTTTCTTTGCAGTGCTATGCAGTCAGCGCTCCTGGATTCCCAGATTTATTTGAAATGGACAGATGCGCCACATGTCTATTTGGAATCCAAAAGTATGGCGTTACAATCAATGGATATGTAAAACATCCAACAAAAGGATTATGTCTTTGGTTTCAACAACGTAGTACTACTAAGCAAACGTGGCCTGGTAATTATGTTCATTAGTTATCAAAACTTTACTGAATTATGAATCTATACCGCTTGAAACATTAGGTAGGGCATTTTTAGATTGGCAATTTCCAAACAAGATGGTGCAAATAGTAAAAAAATTAATTCATATATAAAATTTGTGACCTTTCAAATTGCGAATTTCATATATTTTTTTGCTTAATTGACCGTCTAAAATAATAGAAGCACCCGTCTGATGCTTTTACTAATAATTAGTGTATAATTATCGCCTGAGTATATAGTTCTGCTACACATAGTTCATTTAGCGCCGTAGTAACCATATCAACAATAACCTTGATAAGAAGTTTTTAAATTTGCAGTGCGGCATCACATTGTTTTCATCAGATCATCAGATTGTTTTGTAATAAATTGCCTTAATCTTTTCTCGATTTTGAATAGCAAAATTATCATCTGTGTGTTTTTTCAAGATACTAATCTGTCAATTTATCCAATGTTCAGCCAGAGTAACTGTTGAAACAATACATTTCATAATTCAAAAAGATCAAATGATCAATTTACACATAACTTGAAATAATAATCTCTACTCATCCCAAATTGACAGATAAAGTAAACAAAAAAAGATTTAATATTTTTACAGTGTATTAGCAGTAAAAATAAGAATATATTCACTGAAAAAACCTAATTTCATGGGTAAAATTAATGCTCGATTAATTTTCTAGGCAGGTTGACAGTGATTATACATTGTTGCCTAATTTTTTATGATGGGGTTAGGGCTTCTAATGTAAAATTTTTGAGTATGAAATCTATCTTCACTTTCGTGAATTCTCTTACTTGATCGAAAAAAGTATTTCTTAACTTTATTCCTTTTGTCAACTAGGCAAATGGGACAACATGGTTGGTGGTGGTCTATCGGTAGGATTTGGTATTCTAGAAACCGCCATCAAAGAGGCAGCTGAAGAAGCTTGTGTACCTAATTCGCTGGCTAGTTCTATGATACCTGTTGGATGTGTCAGGTAAATATCTGTTTGGATTAAAGTTTCTTTTATTATTAATTTAAAGATAAGTAAAAGAATAAAATAAACTTTTGATGGAAAAAAATCACCGAAATGGAATATTTTTATAAGATTTACTGATTGGTCTAGAGATGATCTTTGTTTATGGGCTATTTTAATAACTATGGTAAATAAGCACAAATTTATGCATACAATAGACAATGGGTTAAGAACATTTTGTTTATGGGCCATTTTAATAGCTATGGTAATTAAATACAAATTTGTGCACACCATAGACCAGTGGTTCTCACGGAAATTTGCACCGTGGCCGCATCTTAAACATAAACAGTCCTACCGAAGTGTCTGGTGGCACACACCAAATTTTTGTTTTGAGTCTGTTGTGTTTGAGGTATGTCAAATGGACCTAACATGTCTGTCAATTTACCATTGGTACAAATTGCATCCAAAATAGTCTATTGACAAATTAGCTTATAAAACCACATTTTTTTAATTTCAATATTTTCTATGAAGCTGTTGGTGGCCGCAGCCAAATCTTCTGGTGGCCGCACATGAGAACCACTGCCATAGACAATGGGTTAAAAACATTTTGTTTATGGGCCATTTTAATTACTATGGTATTTAAGCACAAGTTTGTGCATACCATAAACAATAGGTTAAAGCTGTGTTTCCCAAAAAATATCATGAAATATGTAAACCGTCATCCCATTACATGAATTAATTCAAATCTAGCTATATAATGTAGTAGCTTTTTTCGGCAGTAATTATAAATACACAACACTAGTATATGAATGAAAATGATCACAGTCAAAAGAAATACTTTTTCAAAGAACAAGCAATTTTTAAAATTTAAAATAACTTTGATTATTTCACGTATTGTGTAACTAACTGTGACACGTGTTTCGCCTCTTTCTGAGGCATCTTCAGACTAACCATCGCAAAGTTTGCTTGAGTTTACTTTGATGCCTCTGAAAGAGGCGAAACACGTGTCACAGTTAGTTACACAATACGTGGAATAATCAAAGTTATTTTAAATTTTATATTAAAAATAAGACAGTTTATTTGACAGAAAGCTATTGTAAACATATAGTTTCTTTTATTATATGCAGTATTTCCTCTATTATGAGACATGTTTTTTATAATATTGGTGTCTCAGAAACTGGGGTGTATCTCACAAATACGGAGAATTCGTGACGATCCCCAAGTGTAGATAAAAAATAGCAGAATACTCGCAAGAAATGCTAGGACACTTAACTTACGTCTTTGATGGAACAGAAGACCATATGCTATGGGAACACGCGGACAATAATTAATTATGTTGATTATGCTTTTATTGAAAGAAATGCCAGAACTTTTTCTAGTTGCAATTGTTTGTATTGTATTTTCAGTTTTTACTTTGAAAGTGAAAAAGGACTGTTCCCCAATACAGAATTTATTTATGATATGGAATTGCCCGTAGACTTTGTCCCTGATAATTCTGACGGAGAAGTGCAGAGTTTTGTCTTGCTGTCTATTAAGGAATGCTTAGACATGCTATTTTCTCCAGAATTCAAAACTACTAGCGCACCTGTAGTAATCGATTTCTTAATTAGGAAAGGCCTCATTACTCCTGACAATGGTGAGTGATAAAACTATTCAAAATTAAGCAATACTAATTCATTTATTACAATATTATTCTGGATGAAGTCCAAACTGCCGTTTTTTTACAAAATTTCTGTCCATATGTTTCAGAACCTAATTTTGTGGAGTTAGTGGAGTTATTGCATGTTCCTCTTCAATCTATTTACCGATGGCCTTTTCATCGGCAAGAAAATGGACGGCCCGATTCACTAACACGTCATACTGACAACGCCAAATCGTAACTTGTGAAAGAATAACTAGCTACATTATTTATTTATTTATTCCAATTCAAAATGTGCACTGAAAATGTTCCGAAACGGTCAAATACACGATTATTAGGAGTTATTATTAATCTTATTCTTAATTTTTGCAACATGTTCTTTCCTGACAGAATTTTGAATATATTTTACATGAGATTCTTTGAAATGTTAAATTGATGCACTGCATTGTATTGTAAAGCGATTGTTTTGTTTCTGTCACTAAACAGACACTTGATAATATCCACTGAAATTTATAGTAAATGCATGATTTGTGGATGAAGATAAATATTGTTGTAGAATTTTTTGGGAAATAATCATACACAAAGTGTCCTTGGGTTTTCAATAGTAGTCCCGATAGATCATAATGTATTAAAATTAACTACTCAAAAATGCTTCTGGTAAATCGGTTAGTGCCTTTGGTTTAATATTTCAAACATCTTTAGATTTGTATTCAGTTGTATAGTCTTATTATTGGGACTTCCGTCACAAAATCTAAATTCCTACTCTGCTTATAGTCCACTAGTTATAACTGTTGTCGATACTTTTACTTGGAATAACTTTGTAGATCTCGGCTTGTAAAAAAGTCAATGGTATGTAAAACTTAATAATAATTTTAAAATAAACGATGTAATAAGTATTTATTTATGCATGCTATTTAACCGAATCTCACAATTTTACATTAAATCATGCTCTTCATAAGATTTATGTCATTTCCAATTATTATCAAAGTATATTTATGTTTATTAAAAAGTAGTGAGCGTGTGAAGACTTATTTTTAATTTGGCACCATCTAACTTAGAAACTAATATCCCTGTTGCTTTATTAATATTAATGGAATTGTTTTTGTTTTACGATTGCTGCTGTAACTGGAAAAGAAAATTCAAAGTAAGAAAAAAATGAGATGCCAGTTAACACTATGTTGTCGGGCACCTCGAACAGTAGATTCAAGCCTGTAGCGGGCGTTTTTTTAGCGATAAGCGCAAAAATATGGTACTTTCTTAAAATTAACACAACTTCTAAACGAAACGATATTTTCGATTGAAATTTTCAAATAAATCATAAATGATATTTATTCATTGAAAATAAAACAAAAAACACGCTTTTTACATTATAATTGCAATATATTTCTAAGCCGATTCCGATTCCCGATCCGAACTCTTCCATGAAGTCTGATAAATTATTGGCATACACTTCATCGTCACTATTATTATTTTCTGAAAGGATAACTTCTTATGCAATGTTTATATAAATTCAAATAACAAAATACGAAACGGTGAACAAAGCAACGCTAGCGGAATGAAAAATATTCCAACATGTGTCAGGGATCAAACTGAACAAGCAACGGGGATCGCAAAATAAATCTATAAGACTGCTTATTTTTTTTGTTTATTTGCTCAAACTTCGATCCTTATAATCTGGCAAAGAAGTAGAACTAATTGTAATTAGTTGCGGCGTGAAATAAAACGCCGGCAAACAATTCTGTGCTGACCTGTTCAAATACGGCATTTGCCGTGTCCCGCATTCAACCGACAGTCCGAAAAATACGGCAAATGCCGTGTCCCGACAACAATGTGTTAACAGAATTCTATCACTTACAATTTGTACAATTTTTTTTAACTTGAAATATGTAGCAATGAATTGAAAGCTTGAGAATGCGTTTTTCACAAATCTTATTTTGTTGATATTGAGTAACCTTTTGAGTGGTGAGTTATTTTGGATTGACTTTTAATCCCAGGCTTTTTTTACAAATTATTATTTCAGCAAAAATTAATATTATTATTTTTTTTTTTTTGTTGATATATCATCTGTATGAACTATCTTATAATATCTTGTTTCAATTTATGAAGAAATGATAATAATTCCATTAAAAATATGAGAATGGCAATGGATAAAAGATAACAAAACACTTGACCACAAGGGGTTAAAGTCCTCTATTGTAATGAAATCTTGAAATAGTTTTGCTGATACTCCAGCGTCCAAGTACGTACTAGTGAGTTTGTTGCTTTATTAGTCAATACATACACAGCATCTTAGGTGGGTAAAGTCGGTGCAAATGCGAAACAAACCTGTGCGGCGGGAAGTGCCATACAAGAACGCCATTTATTTATTATACCTTGTCCATTTTTGGTTTATACATATTATTTACCAGACATTTCGTAACAAATATTTTGATAAGATTGTCGGTTGTTGTAATAAAGATAGAAAAAGACTGCCCACCTAAGAAAGTTAATACCAAATTAAAATATAGCTTCAAAATTTCAATTGACATTAATTCTTTAATTTTAATTTTTAATGTAATTGTTAATCTCAAACTGAATCCAGTCTTTGAATTTAGTGGAATATTAATTTGTGCTTGATTTTTTATGTGTTGTATGATTTTTTTTGTTTTGAATAAATTAATATATGAGCGCCTTATGGTCAAAACCTACCTAACTCCACAAAGTACATTTTTGGCTAAGTGCAAAAAATTACAATAATTTGTAATAGTTCAATGGAAACATAAATAATAACACTGAATTTGCCGGATTTTTTTAATGTGAATGCAATATTTTTAAAGTATTCATTATTTTAAAACATACTTATTTCTTTTTTTCTCTCATTGGTTTTATGTACTATTTTTAAACTGAATCATTTGGATTTTTTTAGGTTTTAAAACTATTTAGGTTTATTATCTGTATTTATAGAGGTTTTCAAAGTGATCAAATATCTATTGGGTAGATATTGAAATAGAGAACAGTTTGCCATCAAAATTTGAAAAAAAGTTAAAAATCATCTTTAGTTATGTTTTGAAAGTATTCCTCATATGTGAGAAATACACGGAGATTTGCTTTGCTCAAAATTTGATTGATGAAATAATATTTACTAGCATTATATATTGTAATAATTGCTATTTTTCACAAATATTTCAGATAATTGATTTTTAACAAAATGTGGAAAACACTTTATTTAAAATTATGTTTCATAACTTTGTTGATCACTTTACTAATTTAAAAAGTAAGATTAATCTAGCTATCAAATTTAATTTGATATTAAAAATGAATTTAGACAAATTTTCTGCCAAATTCACCAAAAACATTATTTGATGTTGATATAATTAAAACATGGTGGTTTTTATATGGAATTAATTTAATGAAATGCGTAAATTGCTTTTTTATTTTAATATGGTAAATACAGTGTTAATGTTTTTGCTTTAATTATTTCATTGCCTGTAACAATATACCGTTCCTGGTAGTCTATTCTACTTGAATGAATTGTTCCTCAAAGTGAATAACCTTGTCACAATAATCTCACACTTCTTCAATTTTATTTTTAGGAAGAAAATATGATATGGGCTAATTCCTCTGCAGTCTATGTATTATCCTCAATATTAGTTTAATTAATTTATGATAGTCTAATCATTCCCAGTAGTATAATCAATAAGTTTAATGTTTATGATTTGCTTCGAAAACTATGTAAAATAGTCATCAACTCATGTGTGACCATTGTATTTGAAATGCATATATCGCACTGGGTGGTAGGTACTGCTCAAATATGTGAATAACCGGTTTACTGTAATATATTAATATTGTATTATGTACTTTGTATTAGTTTCAAACCTTTATATATTTTTATATCATGTAGATAGATGAGTAGAGATTGTGCGAACAAATATTAAAAATAAAATGCTGAAACAGTGAAAGTGCTTTTCTGCTCATTTTATAAGTCAGATGAAAAATCACCTTTACTGAAAGTATTTACTTATCGAAAGAGATGTGTGAGTAATATAAAATAAAAAATCTTTATTTCTATTTTAGTTGTTAACATTTTCTTGTCACTAGTTATAATAATGTCACTTCTAAATTTGATCTGAAATAACCCAATTTTATGAAAGAAGTTTTCTTCTGTAATTAGTTGCTACCACACGCAGTTTTCATAATATTATGATTGCATTTTATAAATCGAACAAAGATTTTTTTCGATGCCTGCATGTCTTGATTGAAATCGAAATGGAGGAATTATACTCGCCTGAATTGAATTGCAATAAAAAGTGACATGAATTATCAATGTGCGACATGTAAATTTTCATAGTTTAAAGTCCTATACAAATATGTCATGTTTTCATATATATATCTATATTTTTAAACCCAAAATGCTTTGAATTCATAAGGACATGCAATGTTATGATTTTATAGGTCTAACTCAAATTTTAGATTCTGCAAAACTACATTCATACACCCATTTGTCAAAAAATGGATGTGTCGCACTTTGAAACTTCACGTCTCATAAATATGTATTGTCAACTGATTATGTATTAGAATGTTCCTATATATTTTAACATCTAATTTTCTCATCTTATATTATTGTTTTAACAATATTAATAATTTTATTTGTGATTTTATTTAATCAATTTACCGTAATTAGATGAAATAGTCAATGGCTAAGATGAGCGTTAGTAAAAAGGTAAATAATAAAAGTAAATGTGATTCATATTAAATATACATATATTTAATATAAGAAGGTTTTTTGAAGAAAACTCTTGCATGTAATAATTTTCTAATATGTATATTTAGATTGTTTGGTTGACCACACTGATTGTGTATAGATATTATTTTATGATCCGATGGTTGTGTATGTCATGCACATTCCCAGAAAAGAAAAATTATCACAACGAAACAAAAATGTATTTCGAATTCTCACCCTAATAATATTGTCCCATTGCAATACTTTTGCAGATTATTCAAGTCATTGCTTCAATTTCCTGATGACATATGTTTGTATTATGATTTAACAGCTGGTGGTATGTCTTTTTTTTAAACATTGACATATCTGCTTTGATTTTGACTGCCTGATGATATTTGTCTATCTATGAGATTGTCAAAGGTATGTATGCTACTGCAAACATGGGCCCCATTTTTTTTGGAAGAATACTGTTGAAATTATTTGTTAATTCTTCACATTTTGCATTGAACACTACGGAAAGTAGTAATATATTGGCACTTTTATGAAAGAAGATTGAGCGTTCATTTCAATCCATGTTATCTTAAGCCTTCATCCATTGTGTGGGTGTGCACTTAAATAAATTGCTCGGCGACTAAAAATTTCACGAATGACTTTATTTTTTACAGTGCATACACTCCCAGACGTGGCTGATTTTATGTAGGATTATTGAATTTAATTTAAAAAGGTCATTGAAGTTATAAATTATATACATATTATTGGCTCAAAGCCTTGCGAATTTATAATTTGATTTTGCAATATATTTATTTTATGCTCTATTTGAGAACAATTGTATTTTTCGTATCGTCCTCAATTCATACAATCAAAGAATTCATTTATTGCCCTTAATAAACTAATTTTTATGGATATTTCGACTTTTAAATCTATTTATGCAAAATCATTTTTTTCATCTGGAAAAAAAAATCTTTTCGACTGTCTGCCAATGGTCCTTTTGATCAATTTGCCTCTGATCAAATGAGAAGATTCTCTTTTAAACGAGCTGTTATTCACTTGATGCTTTAGTTGATAAAATCAAATTTGCTATTTTTACAAAAATATCCAGCATCCAAGTTGTTTGCTGCCAGGTAAGATGAATGATATCTCAATCTTAAGTGCTGACATTCTGACGTATCATCAAAAGTTTAAATTTAGATTCACTGAGTTCCTGCGAGGCGAAATTTCACTTCAGTCTAAATTATGTCTTCAATTGTGAACATAAATAATTATAAATGAATCGATATAGTAGTTTATTATGTAATCATAGTACTTAAAGATTAATAAGGTATGCAATGGGATAAAGCCTCATATTGGAGTCATTAGGTTAATTTATAGAACTTGCTTACCAACTAATTGTAATACTATTGTAGGGAGGTAGACAAAATGAAACGGCTTCATTTATTCTATATCGATGATGGGACGTTTATAGTGACTTTTGCAAACATTTTAATAAACCTAGTATAGTATTGATAGCCGTACGATTATTTCTTTTAATAACTAGAAGCATTTTGCTGTTTACTATATAGATTTTGTAATCGCTGTTTGTAATGCTTGCGTTGTTACAAATCATTCATTTTCAGCAATTTAAATTAATTATCAGCCGCCCTTACCCTACTGTTTCTTAATCTCGTAATTATAATTTACATTTCATTTTTTCTATTCTCGAAGTGACGTTTCCTTTATTCCAAACTGAGGCACGCCTGTTTTCATTATTTTTGACTTTGATTTTGAAGCAGTTGTCTTAAATCAATCATTTACCAAATATTTTAATTAAGGTTTTTATGATTATTTAATCAATAGATTATATTCTTGATCCTACTTTTGAATCCATTATTTTTTATATTTGTCTCAATTTCGGTAAAAAATACTTGGCAAGAAACATTTTAAAACAAATTTATAATACAGATATTCTTCTATTTCCATGATCATTCATTCTTATGAAACATGTTAAATAATCCACAAATGAATTTATAGTTTTGTCATTCATTTAAATCTGCAGTGGTTGAATTGACGGGAGTGTCATGTCAAAACACAAAACTATTCATATTGTCATAATAGAGCGCACAATCACTTTATTAAGAGTTTAAAATGAGCAGGAAATAACCAACTTCTTTACTGGCGCAAGAGACTCCTTCATTGTGACTGATCAACTGACATTCTCACCATAATAAATCATGCCTGAAAATAGAAAATCCCTTTTCTGATGCAACTTATCATATCCCAAAAACTAACTGGATGTTGCTGTAGCTACAGTGGCCGAGAATGTTTAAGAGAAGAGTCTAGCAAAGAAGTTTAAAATTAGTTTGGCTCTATTGCGATATATGATGAAAATAAATTTAACTGAAACTCAACTACAATAAGTTGTGTTGGTACAGGCTTGTTGCCAGTGCTTTAAATGAATTTCATGTGAATGGATGGATGGTTTCTGTATTTTTTAAAAACTCCATGTAAAAAATAAATTTGCATCCTGTCTTTGAATAAAAAATAATTTATACTCTTTAGTTCATAATAATACGTACTATTATTATAGTGACAATTGCAATATTCGAGATCTTTCTTAGTTTGAATGTGGAATTTCAAAAAAATATTAATCTCATATTCTCCACTAATATTATGATAATTGAAAGGTGTAAATAACAGAGTTTAGTTGTGCTATTTGAAACGATTGTGGATCTCCATTTTGAGTTTCAGTACATCTCAAAGATAGCAGCCAAAAAATGCCAAGATATTTCATTTTAATGGTGTTAGTTATCATTTCTTGCAAAATTGTTTCAAGATTTTTATTCAGCGCTTCCAATGTTATTTATTATATGAAAGATGTTAGTCATTTTGAAAATTCTTCATATCACTTCTGTCTTTATTTGAGTTTCAGATATTACAATGTGCAATTCTACTTTCAAGTAGCTTATTTTTTTTTAATCTATTTCCTTTTTCTTTTAACATTCACAGTAACTGACTTAGTGCTTTTGATATTTTGGCTAAGTTATCTATTCTGAGGGAATTATTTTTTTAATTAAAATGGTGGTTATAAATTATTGCTGGCTAGAAAAAAACTATTTTATGTATCATTAGGTATAGTAAATTTTCAAGCATTTAACAATCTAGTCATCAGCTTTGTTTTTTTATAGCTTTTGAAATAAAATGTCTTTAAAAATCATAAATGGCCACAAGTCTTCCCTGTGTTAATCTTATTTAGGTATGACTGATGTATTGTTTTTGTTAAAAAATAACTAAAGCTTCTCAAATTTGTTTTATGATGTTCTAAATTATATAATTTGGCGATTTATAAAATATACAGCTTATATAAATTGAAAATTGACACTTTCATTTACAAAATAAAAAGTTATGATGAATAATCTCCGTAATACATTTATTGTCTTAGTTCATGGTTATATAACAAAACTATTTTTGTAGTTCAGAGATTCTCATTTTATTTGTCTCAGACTTCACCCCTTTTTTATGTGCATAAAAATGTATGCAAAACTCCTATTGACTTACCTGGTTTTATTGCTTGTACTCCATCGCCTTTGGTGAACTGACCTATTCCACGCAAATTATTTGACCTAACGATTTTTAAAGCACTAAATTATACTGGTGAAATAATATTAGTGATATATTGTTACACTAAATACATTTGTGAAGAAATCCATGCTGCTTAAAACTGTTTGTCAAAATTCAATTAGTAAGTGTTCATTTTATCACACACTGAAAAGAATATAAGCAATGATTTAAAATTTTCAAATGCTTATTCAGCAATCTACAAATGTTAAATAGTTTAGTTCACCACGAAGGCATGTAATTTTTTTCATCTAAATCTTTTTATCAATAGCTGCAACATTGCATAATTACGTAAGGGAGAAAATACATAATTTGAATGTTGAATTATTATGCTATAACATTACACAATAAATGATTTTTATGATTTTCTTGTGTAATTTAGTGTTACCGGTCACAAATTTTTCATATTAACACTTTGTTTATGGGCCCTTTTAATTACTTGGGTAATTAACATGTTATTTCGCATTGTCAAAATAATAATTAGGTGCACTCCATAAGCATTGTGTTAATATTTTGAAATGGAGATATATATAGTCAGTGTATTAGAAAAAGAGATTTATAAGAACGAATTGACAAAATTCATTCCGTAGTACCCAGAAAGACTACAATTGATCAAGAGCAATATTATTTTTCTACCTCTTATCACATAAATTTATTCTGCAAGTTTAAGCGATTGAAATTAACATTGCTTATAAAAAGTATAAGCATTCATCTTTAAGATAATTAGTAGTGCGAGAAGACTATTGTATCTTCTGAATTTAGTTTGATTATCTTTACGGGACTCTACATCCAGAACAAAATATTTTCGAGGCTAGTTCTGTGTTTTGTGGTAATGTATAAATTCCTTTATATTAAATTTACCACTGATAGATTAGATGGTTCAAAGCAATCTAGTATAACAGATTTACTTATCAATATTATAATAAACATTATTTATTATTATGCTATTTCCATATAATTAAGAATGTATAATTTGGGCCAAGATATAATAAATATTGACAGAAACCAGTGTTCATATTATTGCCTTTTGTGATCCTTTCTGAAATTGTTCATCAATAGATCTACTATGGCCGCAAGAGGTTTTCCTTTGATCCACAGCTTTTCTAATGATACATATTTTCAACATTACAAGCCTGTCACCTAAAAAGAGAATTCTTGACAAAATAATGAGATGGCATTGTCATACCTACTGCACATATTTGGAGAATAGGACTTATATGTGTACAATTTTTCTTTTGGCTCACTTTACACAAAAATTTTCAATCTAAAGCTTTTTAAAAAGATGATAAAAAAATACTGCCCCATATCCAGGAGTATTGGTGCATATGTATTAAATAAGCCAACGGTAAGTCCATAACATCTATTTACTATCTAAAACAATAAATTATGTATGCATCTATATTTAAAACTAAATCATAGCTCAGTAATACTCCAAAGACCAGGGCTGTGGAGTCGCTTAAAAATATTCAACTATGACTCCCGTATTTACCAAAAACCCGACACCGACTCCAACATTGACCAATGACACGACTCCGTCTAAAAACAGTTTAATTTCATCACTTTTTTTTTCTATTTATGTGTATTCAATTAAATATCAACCAACCAATGGCCAAAAGCCTTATTTAACTTTTCAAAATTTCCGACTCCAGCCATAACGACTCTGACTCCGGCCAAAAAAGATGATTGATTTTGTGAGGAACTCAAAGATGATGGAAAGAACCAGACAAATCAATTTATGTCAGTGCTCACGGGGAGGAGTTATAACTAGCTAGCACAGCAGCGGATGCTTTCGGAGATCTTCAACCTAGGTGGACATCATGACGGGCATAATATTTCAATAAGATATCAGATTTTGTTTCTTTTACAGATATTCATGGTTTCTTAACAATTTTATAGCTGTTGCACAACTTCTAGGCTTTCTTTGAATAGTCCTTCATTAGAGAATGGATACATCATATTTGCCATGACTTCGACCCATCTGCAAGTAAGCTGCACAGTAACGCTGGAACAAACTGGTTGACTTCATCCATTTCATCATTTGAGAATGATTGATTTGCTGATTTATAGAATGAATACATTTCAACACTTAATCCAGATTAACTGTATGGCTCATGGAAAGATATTTAGAAAATAAGGAGATAAATAATAAAAAAGATATTTTAGGAAAAACATTTTATTCAGATAAATAATTTGATAATAATCATAATAGAATTTGTTTTATTTAATACATCAGAGATGCCTTCCACCTGTACACGTACATAAAAATAATTATTCTCACAATTGTCGGTAGCAAAACCAATAAGTTTTTAGTACGCAAAAAGTACTTAAATGTACAGAGAAGTGCTCAACCAAGTTCAACCTAGACTGAGCTTTTCAGGTATGCAAAATAATGTGTAACAAATTGTTTTACGACTAGTGGTTGCAAACAGTAGGTATAAAAGAATGTGGTTTTATTGTCTACAAATAAAACAACATATATTAATGCCATCACTAATTTGGAAGATGTGTGATTTTATAAGAAATCCAAATTAATTTTAACACCGGTTAAGACACGAATTCAAAATTATACAATTCATGTTAAAAATAATTGAGTATAAAATTATGTTCTTCAAGACACAATTTCATATATATTAAAAAGCATTATTACAACAATGAATAATAAAAGATATCATTTCGAAAAAGAACTGATATCTACAACGGCGCCAAGCAATCTAGTTATCCAGTAAAGATCTTTTCAAATTATCAGTAATCATCACCTCTCGAGACAACTTCTTTACATGTCGGTCTCAGGATGATGGTGTGTTCATACTGAGCAGTATAACATCCTTTGACATCGCAAAGTGGCGGATAAGCGTTGACGATTTCCTTATCGCAGAGATCTTTCAATGCCATCTGGTATTTAGTTGCGCCGGCTCTATCCAACCACCTTTTACAGAATGCCAGCGTACCGAAGTTTTGGTTTATGAGCTTCAGAAGGTTTTTGGACGACTGAAGTCTCAACGGGACATATGGTTTGTCGAAATCTTTCATGTAATGGCTGCAGTCCATGTCATCGTGAACTTGTCCTTTTCCTGTCGATCCAAATGTTTCAATAGCATAGAATTCATTTTCTTCCATTCTTGTTGTTTCACCCCCTTTGACAATAGGTACAGTTTTTCCAGCATGGATACCTTGAAAGCAGAAAATAAATATTATTCCTTACCCATTGCCTGTAAATGAATCAGCAGCGAAAATTGTAAACATAGATAACTTCCTATTTGTTATGATAACTCACTACTGAATGTATATAATTTGGCAAAAAAATACAAGAATATTTTTAAGATTCAATAGTTAGAAAAAGTAAGCCCCATAAGTCAGTCAGCCAGCATATTGTAATCCATTTTATAATTGACATATTCTTTTACAATTTCACTATTTAGCTAGGTAAACTGTGCTACTTGTCTAGATTTTACTAATTTATTACTTAGCTTTAATTTTGGTATAACTGAATTCAAATATAAATAAGCATTTTTGAAAGAAGGACTTACGATATGGGCTAATTGAATGGCCATTGAGATTCCTGATGGCTTTCACTTGATAAGTTTTACCATCGAGTTCGATTTCATACGATTCCATGACCTCTTGAATAGCCTCGCCGATGTCGCATAGCCTGACATCGATACCGGCAGCTTTGATACCAGTATCCGTAGCTTCTTTGACAGCTTGTAACAATTTGTCATACCGCGGATTGAAAGCCAAGGTGAAAGCGCAATCTATGATACGACCGTTAATGTGAGTTCCGAAATCTATTTTGACGACATCATCATATTCTAGAACTGTTGGATCGCCTGAAAAAAAATATGATCTAAATTAGTAAGGAAGTTATATTACATATGGATTGTGTACAATGGAATGCCATTTATTAAACAGTACATGAAATCTTGCAGAGATTTGTAACTTACCAGCATTAGGGGTGTAATGAGCAGCGCAGTGATTCCTGGAACAACCTGTTGGAAAGGCAAGTCCAGCTGATAAGCCATTCTCTCCGATTAGTCTGCGAGCGGTGTTTTCTAGCTCTTCACAGATGGAAATCATTGTCATTCCTGGTTTCACCCAATTTTTGATGTATTGCCTTGTCTGTCAAAAATAAAATGATAGCCAAATGAAAAAGAGTCAATGAAAGCTATATTATTAGCATTATAATGACTCACTGATAAACACTACTAGACTAAATGCATCACACAATTTGAGTTTACTTGATTTAGATCAGTGCCAGTCTTTCATTGGGGCGTAATGGTTTTCATTTTAAGCTAGGGCAGAAATATATAATCTTGCCAAAAAGTCTGGCACGAATCCTGTTTCAGATCATTGATGTTGATTTGATATAATACCACAAAATAACTTCATTTCTAATTGCATTTAATTCATTCCTAGAATATCTGGTCATATAACCCAAGTAAAGTTATGATGCATATAATGAATCAGATAACAAGCTAGGCGACTAAATGACTTGGGAATGCTTGATGGAATTTCGAAGTCAAATTGAAGTCGTTTGAACTCAGTTTGATTACATACGTGCATTTCAAATGCCTGAAGATACCGAGAGACATAACCCGTAGAAAAGTAAAAAAAATCTATCGAATCAACTTTGAACTACAAAATACTAATTAGCTAGAAAGACAAAAATCATTTCAATGTTGCAAATAATATATCTGTTCATGATACAGATTTGATAACAATTACGCAGGTGGCCATAAGCGGGTGACAATACTGGAAATACACAAATTTGATGTACAAGTCTGAGGATTTACCTAATTTGCAACATGGATATACTATACTAACAATATGTACTTACTTGTCTATGGGCTTCTGCAGCATGTCTAACTTCATTATATATATCATTATGAAGAAGATCAAGTGCTCGTTTTTCTTCACTTGAAAATCGGTCTTTAGCTGTTCGCTCATCAATTCCTTCGGCTTTTCCATGATCTACAACCTGTCCGATTGGATAAACACCTGAAGAAAAAAAATTGCCTCATTAATTGGTACAAGAAATAAATGTGAGTTGCCTATTATATGAATACACAATGTTTCAGTTTTAAAAGGTAGGGTACCAATAATACTCAAAATAGCAATATTGACAGATATTTTTTCATTCATATATTAATTATACCACAAAATTTTATCAATAAGATTTCTGAAAGATCAATTCCCAAAAATTGTAGGCTACATATTGGAACTTCTTTCACGGGTGAAACAAAAGGAACTCCTATTTACATAGCTTTTGAGTGTAATACAGATGTAGATACAGCTATAGGTTGTATTTAAAATCATCCCACAACAAGATTGGATAGCCATACGATTTGGTCTATTGTCATTTGTCTATGGTCAACAACCAATTGATGACGACAAAGTAAAAATTTAAAAAAAAATGTTAAGCAGCAGTAATTTATTACAATTTGGCGTAGGAGCATGATCCATGAAGATCTATTAAGAGCACATATTTTACGAGGCTTAATGTTACATATATTCTAAAGCCCAATTGAGGTATTATGGGTCATTAGAATATAGCAGGAGTAAAATGCTTACCATTGGGAAACTGTTCAGCAATTGACAATACCGGGGGACCACCTGGTTCCTGCTTAGGGTGTGACTTTCCTTTACTTTTATGCTTCTTTCTTTTTTTCTTGCCTTCACCGGCCACTGGTTCTGCAGCTTCATCGCCACTTTTATCTTCAGCGAGATCAGTCTTTTCCAAGTTTTTAACTAGTTCGTCTTCCTTGCTAACTTCATCAACAGCAACTGTAGAAAAAACAAACCAATGTAAAATCTAATACTAGTACCATGGAAGGTAATTTTCAAGAAAGCAATATAAAAACGATATGCGAATGGTTTACTACTTTTGCAGAAAAAAAATATTACGATCGAAAACATGATAATATATTATTAGTATATTTATGGTAATAAGCCGGCAAGAAAGCTGCCGCACAATAATAAACCATATTTGTATCCTATATTAACGATGTAATTCAAAGGCTATAAATGCAATTAATAAAAAATAAAAGCCGAAATACCACAAGGATTAAGACGCAAGAGATACGACTAAAGTAAGTTTCCAACTTTTGGGTTAGGTATCGTATTTAATGTTTTGTCATTGTACTACGCAGGAAAAAAATACTCAGCAAAGTGAATTCAAATGACGTTATTAAGTTATCTAATAAAATATCTGAATCGTTCTTTTGCCGTATAGGCTTAGTAGCACAATATTATTAAGTTGAAAAGTTAAAAGTAACGTCAATAAGTAATTCTCACCATTTTCAGCATTGGCCGACTTCTTCTTCTTCTTCTTTCTTTTCTTCTTTTTCTCTGCATCGGGTAACCCATTTTCGCCTTCTAGGTCGTCGGCATTATTATCATCATTAGCTTCAGTTTCATTTTGTTTTGATTTTTCTAGTTCGGTCGCAACCGCGGCCATGTTTGTATTAGTAAGGTTATGTTTCTTTGCGTTTCCTCAATGTGTCTATTTCATTCGTTTGGATACGGATACGATGCCATATTGCGCAATCGAGTAACTTGACGGATATAGATTTTGTTATGGCAGCACTAAAGACAATATTTAGGGATAGAGTTTACCTACCTATAATAAAATGAAATCTACCTTAATACGAAATCGATATTTTTGGTAGAAAATGGGTGAAATACAGAAATAATATAAATGTTATGCTATAATATATTAATGTTATAATATAAGTGTATGGATAGATTTTGTAGCCACACCTTCTCCCAATAATTCCACCAACATAAAGTTTTTCAGGACAATTATGTTAATGTTACTCATGTCATTTAAAAAAAATATTTTACATAATAAGTACGAATATGTGTAAAAATGTATGAAATAATAAACAAGTACAAAAAAATAGGAAAGGATAAATTTAATGCAATACTTACTTACATTTTCGTCAAATGGGATAACATTCCCCAATTTTTTATATTTATTAGATAATTTGTTAAATTTGTCGATCTTTTGTATGAAAACTTATAATGTATTTTACTTGATTCAGTTGTATCGATTAAAAATATCATTATATTTATATGGTATACAAATGTAAAATCATGACTAATGGATTACTTTTTTTTCAAAATAAAAATTAAGCAAATAACTTTCTAATTTCCTTTCCGGAAAACAATTCGATTGCTGATAAAAGCGGCATACAAAATACAATCCTCTTTCTGTTGGATGTATATTTGCGAATCATTACTTTCAAACATAAACTTGTTAAAATCAATATAAATCTCGACTTTCGGCTTCTGTGACGGACTTCATGGGTTCGAGTTCCTGTATGAGCAGATTTTATCAGATCTAGTTCTGTCCAAGTGTTTGTGTCCTTTCAATTCCAATTAGTTGGTGCGGCCACCAGACATTTCCGCAAGACTGCTGATGTATACAGTCCACAGTAGAATTGTACGTGAAAACTGATTTAATCACAACAGTCGAGAACCTACTGTAATGGATTAAAGCAATAGTATAAATTAATTTGCTGACATTTATTCTTTTTTTTTTATGTTATGTTTAACAAGCAGAATGTATTAGTCTTTCCAGATTGACCAAAAAAAAAGTGTTAAATATAAAATACATTAAGTTAACCCTTGTTTGACCAAGCCGTAAGGATATTAATACCATGTTTATGTTTTAAGTAAAGCAACTTCATTTTGTATTGTTTCTTAGATTTTAAAATAGGTTTTTATGAAAATTTATAACTGTAGAAGAATATTGGTCGATGGTGGCATAAGGCATTATCTAAAAAGTCAGTACGTTTTACCTAGTTTAAAATTAGATCACTTAACTTCCATTTAATGTTTGACCGAAAACTTTTAGTTATCTATTTATAAGCACATTTTTCTTTTTGATTAATTTTCTGAATTATTTAACCCTTTTCACAAAAATAAAATCCAATTGCAATAAGTTCTGCAGAGGCAAAACGAGGATTTTCGTCTGTGAATACTATTTTTTCAGAAAAAGGGCGAATTTAAGTTTTCGAGATATGTTGATTAAAAGAATATTAATTTGACAGGCTTGCCACTGACTTCGTGGGATTCCATACAATTATTTATATCATGGATTAGAAGTCACCATCACACAGCAGATGGTAAACAAACAAGACCCACCATGGTTAAACTTTCAAGTGAAAATCAAAACACTATTTGGAATGAATTTATGTTATGCAAATCAATAAGTTTTTTTTAATCAGAAAAAAATGTATATAAATTAGGCGTTGGTTTTTACCAAGGTACGAAAAAGTTGATACAATTTTAGCAACACATCACTGATGACACCTATGTTATTTCTATGGAGCTGTATTTTCACATTTAAATTATTGTATTACTCTACTTATTCAAACTTTTAAAGCATTTACGAATTTGCTGAGATTTGTTAATCTTATTTCGTAATATGGAATAGTAACCAATCATGTGTAGGTAATTGGAATGAATAAGACAAGCATGTTAAGTTTCTTTTCATCTTTATTTTTTAACATTTTCTGTGAATAGTTTCTCTATACTGTACACACAAATACAATACTTTCGATGACTTCAGTAAAAAAACATTTATTTAAAATATTAGTATCAATTGTATATTATTATTCAATAAATTTACCTAATTACACATTTAGAGAGCTTAACAAACATGACAATAATAGTAAATACCTATATCTTATAAAATACAATATTTTAACTGTACAGGGTTTATAAAATATACATAATGTAAAACCATTATTTATTTACGAATAGTCTACAAACAAACACGCAAAGAGTTGCAGATCAATTCTCGCAGTCATTTGGTTTTTCATGAGTACAACTCACAGCACTATGATTAAAAAATGTACCTAAATCACAACTAAACACCATGTCTAGCACTTGCCGAGGGCTAAACCCTGGGGAACAAAAATGAAACGTCCTGCAGTCGGTTTTATCAGGATAAAACTTGTAATACTTTTTGCCCTTGCATGAGAATCTTACGGTGGTTACATTTTTTTCACTCATAGTCACTAAATTCACTGATGTTAAATTATATTTTTTTAAACCTTGGGTCGCATTGTGTGCGTTTATTTTTGAATCTACAAAACTTATTGTGGTACTTTCAACTGTCGCTACGTCCAGTGTAGTTTTAGCAGAACTGTTTTCTGTGGTGGGTACAAATGTTTTTGGTTTCATGTTTGATTCTGTAGTTATAACTACAGTATGTTTTATGTGGTCATTTAAAATAGTTGTAATTTTTTTAATTTTCTCGGATTCTGTTGCTGGTACTGGTGATTGTGTGGTAATGGTTTTAATTACTGTATGCTTAATTTTAGATTCTGAGTTGGATATTCCTAAGATTGGTTTTACAGTGGATGTTTCTGTTGTGTCATCAATAGTGGGATCTTCTACATCTGTATTTTCTGAGGACGAGTTGTCCTGATATGTTAACGGCTCATAATTATCATCCACATAGTCGGGTGGAATCCAAGGGGTTGTTGTAATAATTGAAATATTTTTGATCAAATTTACAGTAATATCCTCATTTATTTCCATGATGGTAGGTGTATTTGTTGGAGTTAAGTCTATGCTTATAGGATCTTCTAAGTCAGTGCTCAATGTAGTAGTTGAGGTAGTTTTGTTAAATTGTCTGTTTTTATCACTATTTATTTCAAAAATCGTCTGCCTGGATATTCTATCATTGGAATGATTCTTGCTACTTCTCTTAGATCTATTTCTAGCTAATTTTGGGACATCAAGAAAGAATGGATCCAACAAAACGTCAGATTCTTTATAATTATCATAATTTGTAGGTACAAGAGGTTTGACAGCATGAACAATATTTCCAACAGTGTAATTCAATTTTTTACCGTTACTGTCACTAACTGACGCACTCGCCGTAACAATCACACGAGGCAAGCTTTTAGTATAGTTGTTATTTCTGGTTGCCCATGTGTTATAATATGGAGTGGATGTGATTGTGGTCGTCTCTACAGTTTTATCAGATAGCGTTTTGTCATCATATTTTTCTGGTTCTTGGCTACGTTTATGTTCATAATGATACTGAGAGAAGTCTTGATGAATAAATGGATAAGTGGGAGTTAACTTTTCAAAATCATATTCACTTTCAATAGATATTTCGTGTCTTTCTGACGGTTGATAACTCTGAAAAGTTTTAGCGGGAACTTTAGAAATCTGCTTTTGGTTTTGATTAGGGCTTGAAGAACTCGATTGGCTTGATTTAAATCCTTGAGGCGATTGAGGTTTTCTGAAGCTGAAATAAAGTGGCTCGTTTTGCTGTTTTGGCGACGATAAACCATGGTGTCCCGTCGGAACATTACCATGAGTATTAGGAGTTGGGATAAGTGGAGTTCGTTTAGGAGTGTTGAACGCTGGGAAATTATTGAACGTTGGTGGCTTTTCATATTTTTTAGTATCCGTCTGAGGAGTAGAACTGGTCAAATAAGCCCTATTTATTGGAGAATTTTCATTAGCATTATTAGGAGACTTGAGGACGTCTGCATTATATGTGCCGTGGCCAGTGTGAGTTGTCACAGTGACATGAGAATTTTGACCGTCGCTGGAGAAAGATTGCTGTTGGAAAGAAATAGCAGGAGTCTTCCGGCTGGCGTCGTTTTGTTTATTGTGATGATATATAAAGTCCTGCGGACTAAACAGTTGCGAGTTATCGTCGCCGTTTGTAGATTTTGAATCATCTCCTCCTGTACTAGTTACATCGTAATCTTTAAATTTATTCTTCTGCCCTGCCAAGTTTGACTGTGGTCTTTGAAGTTGAGAATCGGTATTAAAATGTTTGAAGTGATGACTGGATAATGTTGATGAGTTTTTTTTGGGAGTCTCATTGTTGCTATTATCATCAATTAAATCATAGGCGTCGTCTTCTGTGTCACTCGTATCGTGGTAAGATTTAACGGTAGTGTGGTAATAAGTAGTTTTAGGTGTGGTGTGGTAGACTCGCGGGGTTGTGGTCGAAATGGGTCGTTTTGTTGTTGTCGTCGTTGTGGTAGTTGTGACAGTTGTAGATTTCGGCGTAGTAGACGTTTCATCGTAAACTTCTTCGAGATCATATTCTTCATCTTCTCCGTCTTCTTCATCAGCATCTGTAATGAAACAAATGTATTACAAAATTGGTAAAAGATAAGCCAGAATTTTTATATTTGCAACGGTTCATCTAAAGAAACAAATGATGCTCCAGCCTTAGATAATGAGTTGAATTATCTCACTTTACCTTAAATAGCACCCTAAATTGTCTAATTAAGACATTAGCAATTTATATAGAGTTTAATTATGTATGACAGGTACTTTAATCCAGGTCTACCTTATTTGACAGTTAGTGTACAAGAGCATATCTACAAAATAGAGCCTTTTATTTCATTTGTTTTTAAGAAAACTCATAAGGAACATTAGCTCATCTACCGGTATCTAGACAATTTGAACAGTTTGTTTTTTTACCACGATGTGATGATGTATCAGCCTTAATAATAGGTGGCGCAGTATTTCCGTATAATTCCAAATTTAAACTATAGAAATGCTCCGACTTGCTGCAATCCACTTCATCAACTCTTTCGCATACTCTAGTCTCCTGAAAAGATAAAATAAATTTATTAAAACTTGGTCTTGCAGTATATACCATAGACCAGTAAACAGCTGAGGAAATCGGAAAAATAATAACTAAAAATATGCTTTTATTAATTTTCTAAAACATCATATTATACAAGCTGAAGTATCATAATCGATAGATTCAAAAACTTTCAGCTTCGTTTATCATTTGCTAGTGGTTCCCAAATACCCAGATTTGCTCTTTGCTCGGTATTTGTAATAAATAAAATCACAGTTCTACGAAAATAACTTTAAAAACAAATATCTTCGAATTTCAAATAATAATCTATGATGGTTTACGAAAACTACATTCAGTTGTTTATTTATCATACAAAAAAGTGTATTTAGCCACAGCCAAACGAATACAGATTACCTATAGATCTATAATTATCAATTATTGTTTTATTTAATACTAGTATTGCTACCCGGCGTCGCTCGGACTAAGCGACCAATAATTATTTAATGTTATATCATTCGACGAACATAATTATATCACAAAATCTAACATCCAAAATAGAGTTAAAATAAAATCACAAACTTTATTTAATTTGATGACATTCTCGCTCATTAAAATGTCCAAATTCAAGGAAAAAATCTAATTTGCTGTCAAAGAAATGTCAAATAATACCTTCACGTAAATAATAAACATTATTATATTATAAAAGCCGGGAAAAGTTCAGTAGAAGACTAATTTATCACATTTTGACTAAATGTCTTCGCCGATAAAAATTCAAACATATTTTCTTTCATATTCGTTTTTATGGCAACTTAATGACCAACAATGCAAAAGGGAATTACAGACCCACAGACATACATGCCGCCGTTTCGGTTTTATATATAAGATTTCTTGCATGTCATTTTTCTCTTTTTAAATTACGAGAGCAAGCGTTATCAGACGAAGCGAAAAATCTTCGCGCGGCCGATTTCGCACAAGTATCGCGCAATGATTTTTCGCTTTGCGGAGTCAATATAAGGAAATGTACATATATCCAACCTTTTTTGCTGTATCTACTCTCTTAATTATATAGTATACTTTCATTTTTTTACAATAAATACATATGACAGATAAACCCGTGGACATGCTGTTTATTTTCTATAATAGTATCCGCGTTGTATTTTTTTTGACAATCGGTATTAAACAAATCAAATATCAATAATATTGGTAAAAATCCAAGATGAAATCTAAAAAAGAGAGTAAATAGTTATTGACAGGACTATGTGTATACCTGATCGAAAACGGTGCCATTGAGGCATAGGAACTTTATGTCCATAGGCTCTTCTAGTTGACCTATGGTGCAGACGTGGAACATTTGGCAGTCCGTCTCCAAATCTGCATAATATCCTCCAATCACCTTTCCTGCGCACGAAAAGTTCGTTTCAGGGAGGTTATCGAAGTCCAGGTACTAAAATGTAAAATAATAATAAAAATCGCGTATTAAATATTGTTAGGTTGGTACAACATATTATCAAAAAAATTATACGCTGTATAACGAGACATGTTTTCCAAATTTAAAAAACACCCTCTTTCCACTATAATTGTATGAATTCTTACGCAAAAGAAAAAAATATGAATGAAAGAATAAAATTATGAGATACATGGTTGCTGTCCCGTTTTCCATGAATGGTTAGGTTAGGTTAGGTTAGGTTAGGTAGGGTTGAAATAGCTGAAGATATCATAGACACCAATACCTTTGGCCATGTAATGTTATCTATAAAATAAAATAATATATGCTGAACGTTCATAACAAGATTTGATCCTTGGATTGTACAACAGAAGCCTAGGGCGGTCTTGCTACACTGCGGTAATCGGAAAATCAATGATTATTTAAAATGGGTTTTCTAAATGTAATAAAAATAAGTTGAAAGTTGAATGAAAAAAGTGGTTGTCCCGCGGGTTAATATCTACTTATTAGATTTTGATAATTTATTTAAATTAAGAATATTGATAAACTACATATTATAGATCTTCACATAATATGATGAAGGAATATAAAAATTAATCTACACACTGTAAAAAAAATGTAAAAATTATAATAAACTCAAAATAAACTAATTGTGGAAGGTAATCAAAGCAATATTTTTTTATGAATTGGTTGGATAAACATTTTTTTTTGGGTGACTCATAAAATGTATATTCAAAATAGGCAACGTCGGTGATAGATTTAAATCAGTTAAAATATTTTTTTCATGCGCTGTTAAATTATATTATGGCGTAGTAATTCACACAATACAGATACTCAGTATTCACCAATATTGATTAATATCAATGGCTCAATGCATTAAAATGAACTTCCACAAAGCTACCGCCGAATCCATCGAAAGTATCAATGAATTTGTTGTATACATCGCGAAAAAGAGAAACTTCAAAGTTAGGTACCAATTTAATGCAGAAAAACGCGAATACACTTACACAAAGAAATGAGCACACCAGTGTCACAATAATTGTTGAGAGATGTCTGATATATGCAATGCAGCACTCGGATCTCATGATAAAAGTAAATATAAACCCCCCTGTTAAGAAACAATGATTTCGATTTGTTGTTAAGTGGTATTGTATGAAAAACATCAACTTTTTCCCTTACCCCTGGTTCAGCTGATTGAGATGAACAAAATTCATTTTGGAATATGAATAGAAGAAGCCACAGCCAAACTGAAAAAAAAATATACAATAGGTAAGAAAATTATCATGATATGTAAGCATTCGAAAAAATTAAATACATATTTTGACTTTAATGATGTATTAAAATCGAGTGTATTGTTTTCTTATGATTACTATCCTTGGAAAATGGGTTTAATAGTTTACTTGTTTTCAACGTTCAAGATATCATTTTTACAATAACAAACAAAAAGTCAATAGTATTATTTATACTTCGACGCTGGATTTTTAGAGATTAAAATTGATCTTTAGTCTTCTCGTGGGTTAGTAACTTTTATGGAGATAATATACATATACGATATTTGATTATTACGGAAGTAACGGTAAAAACCATATTTAATTTATCTTACAATTACCTCAATTACACTATTGAAGTCCAATATTACACTATTATTTGTGCCCACACAAATTATTTGTAAACAGAATCTTGTATAATATATGTTTTGTATAGTAGCAAAAAAACGTGACTTTTGTATCTACAATAAAAGGACGGTTTTATTTATGTGGAGTATGAATCGAAAAGTCAGCGACTAGTAGAATATTACACATGAAAAAAGAATCCAGTTGATTTCTTCTCCGTGTTCTCAAAAATAATAAATACCTTCTTGCTTTCAGACAAAACCTATTTCATAGTATTACAATGAATCTTTTCCATCTAGTGAAAGAATAAATAAATACAATTAATATTATCCGCTGTAATGTTTGGAAATGAAATGAAATATTGTTGAACTTAAACAAGATTAGGTTGAATCAATACTTTGTCAAGCTATGCAAATACAACTACGATCTTAAAATGAGTATTGGTATTTACCAGCCCACTTCTTCAGAAGGAATGTCGTATGGACTAGAAAAGGTGAGCAGATTAATTCAAAGACCTTTAACATATGCCGTGGACACATTAATAAAACGATCGCGGATTCGTTTATTGTTGATTAAGCAAACTATTGCATCAATAAAATACGTAGGCATAGACTAAACGTAGAAAACGAATACCTATTTGATACTGGTGACATATAATCTGATGTAGGTCTGCAAAGACCTAGTTATTCGAACACTAATTTTAATTATGCGCGAAATGTCAATTGAAAGATAGTATAAGAAGACTATCACGACATCGAGAGATGACTAGCATAATTCATCGCATTTCCTTACTTAGGTATGTTACTAGGTTCCATGACTTTTCAGAATATCACAATTCAGAATACGACTTTTCAGAACATGACAATTCAGAACAATCGGCCTACATGACACCAAGACTTTACAGAACATGACAAATCGCTTAAGATTTTTTGTTATAATATTTTTCCGGGTAAGCCGGTGTTAAGACTGTTAAAAAATAAAGACATTTACCAATTATGAATACGGCTGCCACAACAACAGAACAAACAGGCTGGATCAATATTTTTTGTTGCTATGCGAAGTATAACTAACAAATATGATAACATATTAACCCTCGAAAGCCGGTCCCTGAAAAATAATTTGTGATCCGAAATGGGGGTTCTGAAAAGTCTAAAAATCATGTTCTGAATTTTATGGCTTTATTTGTCCGCATAGATTGGCATTAAAAATGCTTTGACGTATCTTTATGCATCGTTCAAAAAAAGTATTTGACCCATAAAAAAATCGATAATTTCCTATAATGATTCATATTTTATGTCGTGCAAGACTGACAATCAGATCGTATTGATGTTCATGACAGACTGGTGTAGTCAAAACTGTTTGCATAAGCGCTTATCTACGTCTTTTAATCTAAAAAGCATCCAATTGATTTGAAACGTACGTTTGATCGATAACGTTACCTTATCGCGTAAGGGCAGTGAAGTTTGAATCCTGGCAATTGGTAGCGACAATATAAATGGTTTTCGGCCAGCAATAATCCGACTTATTTTATTTTTTTATTTAATAGCGACGAAACTAGATAATCAAAATCATATTTTTCTACTGCGAAAGATGTGAAAAACAATGATTTAAAAAAGCAAAAGCTAACACATTGTATCACTAATATTAAGATGGATATTTAAGATAAAGTGGCAGTGGTGGTAAACTGTCTTACCCACCGGGACGGAAATATTAAAGATCGTCGTTAATAGTATGAAATGTATTGTATTAGGACTCTAAATGAAAATATGCAATTGTTCATCAATATCGTCTATGTTCTTTGCAATACTAATTATACTTTTCAGTATTTACTGACAATTTACGAACCGAGAAGATTTTTTTACGAGCCATATTAACGCGTTCATCTTCGGGGATTTTACTTCGCATCCTGGTTGCAATTAAATCCCTATTCGATCCCTTTTTTGGCAATCTTATCCCACGCAGAAAGATAAGATATTTGAACTCACAGAAGTTATTGTATGTATTTCGAAAACCCACCCAACACAATTTTCTGCAAGCTTAAACAATCCAAAACATTCGAGATCCAAGTTATCCCGACTACATAAAGGAGTTCCTATTTAATATTTGAATGAATTATTCGACTCTTTTTTGTATTCGAATATTTGAATAAATGTTCTAACATTATTCGTTATATATCCAAACGCAAAGTCTAATTTATTGGAATAGTTACACAAAACGGTATTTACTTTTTAAGTGGAGTAATTTAAGTGTGCAGAAATATTCTCAGAAGTCAGTCCTATCCGCAAAACAAAAATATTTCTCCACGATAACAACCATGGATTTTGAAATAGTCGAAGGCAGAAGTCGCCAATCTTTCCGATCTCATGGACAAATAAACTCACAATTTTGAAATCCTGCGGACCAGTATTATATATTTTTAAAACGGAACAAAATACATAAAATAACGATCATAACGCGTATTCAATTATAATTACAACGATATTTGTTGCCGGATGTTGAAAAAAAGTTCATTTATTCTCGGCTGTATTGAATTGTCTAAAAAAAACCACGGACTACCAGTTTGCGACCGTTGATCAAGCTTTTATTTTATTTTACTTCATGAAAATTTGTATTTGCAATTTTTTATAAACTTTTAATTTAAATAAGCTGTTCTGGTTTTAAATAAATACATATAACACATTCTCAAAACTGTTTTAAATGAAAATTATAAGAAGCAATAGCACAATTTATAATAATATGACGCCTGATAACTCCATTTCAATCTTGACTGTTACATAAAGTAAATTGAATGTTTTGATAAATTGTTGTCCTCGACCGTAACCTCAAACTTTAAATTATAAGCGAAAAAAATATGAGGTGCGCACTATTTCCATATAATTAAGAGTTATGCCATGTTGTTAACTATTGAACATGACTGCCTAGTTATGTACCATTTTAACATTATTCAAGTGACCTATTCATTCAATAATTTAACAGATGAATCACTTTTTGATACATCTACGAAGTATGATAATTGCATGTTAAACTTTTAAGCTGGGCATTGAAAATTATAACAAATTTCAATGATTTAAATTCGAATTAAAAGTACATCAAACGATGGTTTTTTTAATAATTATACAACTTTGATTATTCCACGTATTGTGTTACTAATTGTGATACGTGTTCCGCATCTATAGACACACTATCGCAAAGTTTGGATAAGTATTAAAGCAAGATTGATTCAAATATAATGATACATTACGAAATGGAGTTTGGGAGTTTTCCTTGTTACAGGAAGCAAAGAAGGGATGATAGAAACAAAAAAAAACAAAATGCACAATTATTTTGTGTTATTTATTTAAAAAACTAGTAGCACAATACGTGGAATAATCAAATTATTTTAAAATTTATATCAAAATGAACTTCCATAAAGTTAACGCCGAATCCATCGTAAGTATTTACTATAAAAGTTTTAATTCAACAGTTTTTTTAATGTTATTTATTTTCGTAGTTGGCTTTCCTATTATCGCTATAAAATCTGCCGCCAGTTTTTCAAGAAGTAATTTATATTGATAATATTTAACAATATAAAAAAGGACAACTAAATGGATCGAACAAGTATTGAATTATCGATCTTTTGTACTGTTTTATACGATACTTTGATACATTCATTATTGTGCCCATTCTAGTCAGTAAGAATATTTTGAGTATATTTATGAAAGTTGCAATCGTTAAGTCTTGTATCATAACACAGAATCTACGAATTCTGTTGTCACAGCAAAGAGCAATATTGGTAAAAAAATAATCAATAAAGTACATTGTCTCTCAGGACTGTAGTCCTTGCCACCGTTGGTATCTAAATTAAACCAATGTGTAATGTATCATTATTTATTTATAATGTCATAATCTTAAATCTTTGGTATTTCCCAGAGTTATTTTTAGAATATGAACTATAATAGAAGATGGCATTTTTTGTTACATCTTAGAATGTAGTTGGTAGGATAATGAATGAATGATAAGAAATCTCGTATCGATGCTTTTACAACCTTGAAATGCCACGTCAGATGGGTCGGGTTTTTTCAAGGGCATATTGTGTTATTTGTTAATGTCAAATGAAGTTCCGTCATTGTTTCGGCAGGCGAGCGATTTCCTTACGCCCTCTTTTACATATTTATAACTCGGTAAATCATTATTATCATTTTGGCGAAGAATTCGTTATGTCACGTCCATGTGATGCTCATTGTATCGGTGACACGGGTTCCTTGAAATCTGTGGACCCGAATGATGTCAATTCAAAAGTTCACGGTTTGACATTTTAACATTAATGAAGTAGCTACCAGCATCGCCATTATCTAAATATCTGTTGAATCAGTATTATCTACACAAGGTTGTTAAATTAGTCATTAATTGAATAGTTTGTTACCAAACAATATAAAAAGGGAAAGTTCCTACATTCCGGAAAACTTATTTATAGTAAATACAAGGACATGCAAACGAAATATGTGGCTCATTCAAATGAGTTCAAAATGCGCGGAGAGTTTCTCGATGATTTTTAAAAGGCGATATTTTCCTTTGCAATGTATTTAATCATACAAATTTTCAAATGGTATGGAATAACAAAACATATCGACAAAACATTTTTCACGATTTTTCTCCACATCGATCCCTGAGGCAGAGTGGATATAACTAGATTCCATAGCCTTGTTAACCAATCATTCTTTATTGAAAACGGAAATTGGCAGCTAATTCGTGATTATTCCTTGAAGTTTTTTTTACTTCCAATGACTCAAATACATATTATTTTCTCTGCAGGAATAGCTTAACAGTCAATATATTATCATTTATAGAACAAAAGCTTATCGCCTGTACTATAACGAAGTTGGTGGGAAGAAATGGAAAAGAGTAAACAATTTAAACATAATATGCTTATTAAATATAAACAAACGTATTTAAGTCACTCAACAGTGAGAAACACGAGAAAACCTTTCAACGACTTTTTTATTTTTATATTTGGTTTCTCCACGCAAAAAAACACCACTGTTAAGCTATAATGATTCGTTCTAGGCTTCGTTTCAACATGTATATACTTATTTTATATGAAATATGATTAAATTCCGGTTAAATTAGCCAATTATATTAATAACTGTGTCATTTTTTTCTAGATGACATTAAAAGTCATCGCCACCGCCATCCGCAGGCGCACGCTTTTTGATAGGTTGGCCGGCCTGGCCATAGGTCAAAGATGGCTAACACTTTTGCTTTTGACATTTCGGCTCGGCGTTTGAACGTTTGAATGCAGCGATTAGTGGATATTATTACCAAATAATCTCGAAATTTGATGGATTACAGATATTACTATTCACTTATCTTACATCTAAATCTCAGATCGGTGTGATCTTTAATATATCGGTAAACATTTCAACTTTATACATTTAAGATTATAATATCTGAGCCGCCTTGGAGCCTATTTGTTTAAAAAAGCATTTGGTTAATTGCTATAAAAACGTGTAACATCAACATGCTAAACTGTATTTGAGTACCTACTTAATAGCTCATTTTATATGTTATAGTCTCTCAATCGGTTGTATATATTATATGTATAATATACAGTTGATAATGCTCGAGATCTGGTACTTATAAATGAATGTGCTACTATTTTTTAATAAAACGCCATTCCAACAAGTATTGACAGAGAACATCTTAAAAGCGATTAAAAATCAGGGAACCAAATTATGTTGATCCGTCGTCTCAGCATAAGCAATTTTATTCTTATCATTGGTTATGAATTTTATTTTTCGCTTATTATTGTTTTGTTTATGTACTAAAAGGCGAAAGAAATAGATAAATTATGATTGTTGTTAAATATATGCGATTTTCTTTTGACGAGGGGCACTTGTTACTAAAATTATAGAAACGGAACCCAGATGCCGAAAGTTAGGTGAAAAAGGAAGCATCAATGAACGTTTCAATGATTTCAGACATTGGTTCGCAACCTTTTTCGGGTGGCGACCCTTTTTTATAATAGTTATGTGACCCGTGACCCCACATGCAATTCAAAAAGACATTTTTAATAAGGTAACGATTCATTAGAGTGAATATTTTTATTAATTGACTGTATAAGTTGGTAACCCCACGGAAGACCCATCTTGACTCATGGGTTAGGGACCCGTGATTTAAAATCTAGTCGCTCTCCGCGTGACGCCAAGAAATATTAAATGTATTGAATATTATCACGATGACACTAGTTCGGCGTTGCCATATAATGTTAGAACAATATGATAGAAATACGGAGATACGCTGCAGGCTGTTTTCGTATTGTAACTTTGAAGTGCACTATCATCTTAAACAAATATTCTTTCAGCTACTTTTTGCTAATGCAGATAAGATCTTTAATCAGTTAGAGAAAATGAAAAAAACAGCTATAAATTATTGTTGTAAGACATCGGAAATAGCGTTGCACACTACTTCAACAGATCTTCCTGATTTTTAAGGTCACCATTTTAGTTTTACTTTCAGCAGTTCCCGAGGATATTTATTTACACAAATTATTAATTCGGTTTAATTTAATTGCAACAAACATGACGGAAGAACTCAATCAGGATGGATATCAGTTGCAGTCAAATTTAAATAATATACAATCTACCATATGTTATTTTATGTACTATAATAATACAACTGTCTAATTTTAAATTGTTATCATTGGAGAAACAACAGAAGCCAGAAAAGACAACAGAAAACCTGAAGCAATATATTTATCAGCACAAAAAATTATCCGCGTTTGGAAAAAAGATATTTGATCATGTAGACTAGATAGAGACAAGCTGCTTACTATTAAATCCGTATTTTTTGAAACATGCTGAATATTTTGCAATTTTGCTTCTTTCTTCGGTGGACTAATTTTAACTGAGCACGATATGTTTTTAATGGGTACAGTTCCTTTGTCGTGGATTAGCTGTCTGATAAAATTAACATAAGTGATAGTTTGATAAGACAACATCAAATAAATGGCACTCACTTTGTATTTCTTCACGTTGCAATCAACGTCAAAATGAACAGCTTGGCTTACTTACAAAAAGCAGACCGTAGGTAATCCGTAAATAGGTATTGAACAATATTAATATTTACTAAGCGGCACACTAGGTGTTTATAATTTTTTAGATTTGATAAATAACATCAATACTTTTAAATAAAAATTTCCTTTTCCAGACTAATACTGGTTTTCCAAGAAACAAACAAGTAAAAAAAAACAATGCGATATATAATATAACTTTTAATAGAATTATAGATTTAAGAAGTGGAAATTATTTTTTATCCATGTTTTTTAAATCGCGTAAGTCTAAAATCGCGTAAGTCGACGACTTACTGTCTTTATTTTTGAATTTTGTGCATAGGAAAATTGATGCGACGTTTTAAAATATTTTTATATATAGCATTTTAGACAATTTTTTGAATCGGATGGACTTTTTGATTTTGATCTTCAATGCGTGATGACATAGATACGAAAGTCGAAGACCGCCTGTATGTGAAAGTGTTAATGATACAATGATATAATTTCATTAAGTTGAGATGTGAGTATCATTTCTTTTCGTGCCCATCTGGCAAGAATGTCGTGATGGACCATTTATTATATCACGCAGCGTGCAATGAGCCATGTCCGACGAGGTGCTATCGCAACACTTATCACGTGCGTAAAATCACTTAATTTCTAGATATTCATTAGACACTATTCATTGGTTTCATGCGACCGTGCGTAACTAAGAATTTGATAATTTTATTCCATATTCGAATTTGTATTTTTTTTTATTTAGTGTGTTGTTTTATCAATGCGTAAGTTTTGGTGATCAGCACCGGTTTCACACATCGCGAGACAATTCAATAAACTTAAATAAATTTAAAAATAAATTTACGGTTTTGTTGTGAATCTTTTTTTGCTCTGCGTGTATTTAAAAAACCCGAATAAAATTCTAGACTAGTTTTGTTGGTGGTATTGTACGACTTGGTATCAATGTTGTACTTAATACAGGTTTCTTGGAAATATCCTTGAGAAAAACTTATTTGATTAAAAACAATGCAACCCATATTGCAATGACATTATTTTAAAATTATAGTATATAGCAGCAATATTAGATTATTTTATCAAATAGTTATTATTAGACGAGTTTTAAAAAATGCGGTCCCATTGGTTTTTCACAGTTTTTTTTATAGCAAAGAATATTCTTTAGATTTCACTGATATGTGAGCTTTTTAACATGAATTTAATAGTTGGTTGTCTTGTACAGCATTAAAATATCATTCCTTATTTATTTTTTTTAGTTTTTTTTGTCGGCATCCTCCCAAATCAAAGTCGAAATAAATCATTGCATAAGATTAATCATTACTGATTTTAATAATAACAATAGAGTAATTAGGTCAGGGGTAAGTGCGCTCCCGGTTGAATATCGCTGGCCTAGATCAATGTAAATGGCCATAAATTAATTAATACCCAAAAGTATTAGATTGAAAAACATTGATTGGCCGAATAATATTATTACTTATGCAAACTTATGTACGGACATACATTCATTTGATCACATTCAGCATATTATTAAGTTGACTGTGACAAAAAAATATTTAATTATATCTCAAAAAACTAAATTGAATGCAATTCCAGTGAAAGGTACTCTTTAACCTGGTAGCCTTCGTTTTTTTAAGTCGGCTAAAAGTTATTATCTGCGTGCATTTCAGTTTTATTTTACTTAATTTAATTTAAAGTTATTAGTTTGTACACGAAAAATTTGAGACCGATGAAGCCATGATGATATTTGGCATGACATTTTGTGTTGTACTTTGAGACGACCTTGATCTTGGCTCTCTCGTTAAATGAGAGGGAGCCTCCGGTCCGACACTCGGGAAGAGGAATTTAGGGATCGGAGTATGAGACACAGGATGCTCTTAATGAAACACGATTTCAAAGCGTTAAACAAGTGCAATTAGCACACACAATTTATTTACTTAAAGTTATACATAGATTTTACACACGTTACATACCACAATACACTGAATTTAAATACAAAGGCAAAACACAACTATTACAATAACGAAGCAGATATCAGGAATTTAATTAAGAATTTATCTTTAGGGGGAGGATTAGGAGTTTTAATGCTGCTTTCTGTGGCTTACGCTTGGGAGGTTTTCCTCGACCAACTCGTAAGGCTTATCCGGATCTTATGTGCCCACTCAAGGCTCGCTAATTTCCTACTGATTTAATACGTAAAAAAAGCGCTTCTAATAAGCTCATTGTCACCCGTGTTTAGAGGGAATTGCCTAATTTATTGTCGTCTTAACGGAGCAAAACCGTTAAAAACCGTTAAAAGATCCGCCCGATGATCCATTTTTTATGGTCCATCGAACTCTGCATGAAATACCACGTATCTCATGCACTCAGACGTGAACGAGTCAGATACATTTAGAGCGAGACGTCGGCCTCTGCTCCGACTTGAAGACGTCGCGCCTAAATGTCTCTTTTTATAAATTTGAAATTACTCTATATTGAATCGCTATAGATTTCAATTTAGAGTATTATTAGATTGAATTTACTTCCTGATATCAACTTAAGCTCATAGACTCAGGTGATTAATAGATCGTTCGAGAGAGCTCTGATGACCTACCATATAGGGTGGTATCAAATTGTAGATATTGAAATGACTTGCCACAAGTTTATCGCTTTATATTGGAATGAGTTTTATCCCATTTAAAATTGGAATGTCAAAGACAACAGTTTAAAGTGGATAAAATGCTTTTTTATTTGTAATTTCGGCTACTTAATTAGCGTCTTTAATACGATAAAACATTTATTATCATTGTAGATGTGCGATACAATATAATGACTGATTGGAAGATTTATGTTTTTTTTGTTGTTGTTGTTTATTTTCGCAAATACATACGGAATGGAATTGGTTAATCAATTTTAAGCAAACCCGAGTCACGATGATATAACCATCCCTCTTCAGTATGATCAGACAAATCGTGTTAGATAATTGTAATTATAGTTTTCATAAAGTGTAATTCGTTGCCATTGCTATAAAATAGTGTTTCCACGAAAGTAACTGTTCACAGATACACGAGAGAAGCTAATTCGTGTTATTTAAGATAACCATGTTTAGCAAATTGTTAAATACGATAGTTGCCGATAATAGCATAAACTTTACCCAACTATTTCAACGTGCTATTTATACCTGCTATAAATGTAAATGTTGGTACAATATAATATAAGAAGACGTATGGAGATTGTTCTCAAGATTGAAGATGCAACATCGTTTCCGGTTGCTTTGCACGACATACAGATTGTGAACTTTTACGAACACAGCAGTGAAGTTGCGTTATGACGCAATTTCTGGGAAGGCGGTCTAACGCTTAAATTGACTTGCTTCGTACATGTTAATAATTGAAATGCAATTTAAAATTAGAAAGATAATTTTTATGAACCATTAAAATACAAGGAATGATTTGAAATTAGAAAGAGAAAAATATTGACCATTATAGAATTTATTGGTATTCAAAATTAAACATTGTTCCAAAAGGACGCCATATAAATAAATGTCGTTTTAAAAAAAATGCGTTACTTTTCTAATAGAATATGACAGTTGAATTATAATATTATAACTTGGGTAATATTGGTGAACCTTGTTCCCACATTGAATGACCTATTGGCATTAGTCCTAGCAAAAAGAATACAACTGTATGAGGATAAAAAAATGTCTGATGTTGTCTTGTCGATCTTTTGACATTTAAAGAAAATTTCTCACATTGGGCAAGGCTTCTATATGTCAAATGTATGCTTGTTATGATATGAATGCTTAGCTTTTAAAATGTAGCATCACATTATTTAGTTAGCAGTCAGCATAAACAACGTTTATTTAGATTTATTACTATTTAGCAATCTATTTGAAATACCAACTTTATTATAAGGTAAAATTTTACTAAAAGTGAAAACATTGTGTAAAAGTTTTCTCCGCCGCTCGCTTGAAAAGCTTTTTACGGTGACTGCTGGTAAAGTTTTACTTACAGTTGAATTAGAGTTAAAAGGAGGTCAGGACTTGCACTCTGATCTTAGGTTATATTATATAAGTTACATGCATGCATGTTAAATAATAATGCATCGCGTGTGAAGCAATATTCGCAGAATCACTGCAAGACAAACTTACAAGTTAATTTTTACTATAAACGGCTGATATTTATTATTTCATTCATGGTAGATCGCTTACGAGTTACAACTCAATTTAGTTCTAGATGCATTTTTTTTTCATATTTCACAATGGGAAAAGCCTCCCTATTCTTGCAGCTGACTTTTACTATCTATTGCACGTCCATACTATTCAATTGCGTAGTCGTGGGTTTGAATCACAAACGGACACTTTTATTGATCAATCTATTTTTTTAATTACAAAAATCACAAATTATAAGTTAATTGCATGTGCAATGTGAAAAAAGATTGAAACATTAGAGAGCAAAAATTACATTGGAAATTGGCAAAGAAGTAAACCGAGTGAGTTCCGAAAAATTCAACTATGATAGTACTCATCTGAACTCACTCACGTCCATGTGAAAAATGTCGACATTTATGGATTTGCGTTTAATTTTATGGATGCGATGCTCTCAAAAATAGAAGTTGAGCAACTAAGTAACAAGCAGTTCCCGTAGAAGAAAACTATTGAAATATGCTCTATTAGAATCCGTATGCTCCGCATTAGAGGCTGACATAGTAAATATATTATATTATTGGACGTCAATCTGTTTAAAATATTTAAGATCAATAGTGTTAATTTAAAATGTCATATTTTTAATTTTTATGTTTCTCGTAATGGTGTTTCTTTTGCTTAACGATAATGTTTTATTTTTAACACGGAAGTAAATTACTCATTGAAACAATAGGCGTTTATTATTTATCAACATATCACAACAACGCCATGATTATGTAGAAAAGGTAGGTGATAGATGTGGGCCCGAATCCCACTCTCCATTGCTTCAATTAACATTTTTCTGACCTTGAGTCAAAGGAAGCACCTATCAATTTGATTAATTATCAAAAAAATATAATATCTTCAAAAGATCGATAGGCTTGAAGAAGAGCATTAACGTTGACCTCTTAAAAACTCAATTTTAATTTGCATTAAATCACAAATATAAAAAAAAAAAATTTACAGTTTAATATATCCGAAAGTCGTAAGGCTTTAATATAAATAAATAAAGCATTGAACAAATACATGAATAACAAATAAAAATTAGTAATTTGTGAACAAAAATCTAAATAAATGTTAATCGTCTGCGATTATTTAAAACAATGATCTCAGGAGATTTTAGAGGTGAATGAAAAAACATGTGGATGATAATTTACAAATTTTCGCCTCGCATTGATTGCCACGAATCTAAGAGCCAGTAAAGTGATTCGATAATAACTTTTATTTTTAACCAACTTACGTTTGAGGCTACGACAATTTTATTGACTATTCAGTATAAAATATTCCATAATACAACTCCTTATTATTCAACAAATTGAATTGATAAACGTGTAATATAATTATAATGTAGGTGTGTATTTGATGATCATTATAACATAAAATAGGCTCACAATTCAAACGAAAACCTCAGCTAGAAAAACACAATTTTCTGCTATTTAAATATTATTATTGGTCTAAATCAGTGGTGGCTTTTGGCACAAAGGCCAGCATATTAATTTCCAGATTGTTTGAAGGCCGCATAAGTAAAAGTGATTAAGTTGTCGTTATATTAAATTGAAAAATGTATTATTCAATATTCTCCTTTCCTCGTCTTTGAATAGCTCTGAAGAAAAAAGGTGATAAATATTTGTCATATTGGGCCGCATTAAATGTCATTTAAGGACGTATGCGACCCGTGAACCGCAGGTTGCGCTTCACTTGTCTAAATTTTATAACGTAAAATTTTACATTACAAGGAATTATTTATGGAGATGTTCTATGGTGTAATTAATCTGACGAGATTATCTAGATTTCTAACAACATCCCATAACTACTTTTTGAAAGCATAATGCCTACTATGAATTGAGCGTAAAATACAAAATACACTTTAATCTATTATATTGTTGGTAGTAGCGCCCCCTTCCGGAAAGATTTTCAGTATAGTAGAAAAACTAGTATCAAATTCAATTGTTGGTTTAATTATGTTTCTTTTTATGTGTGTTAATCGTTTCATTTTGTATTACCGTAAATGGTAACTGAGACAAATGCAAATTGAAAGTTTTTACAGTTGCGAGCATTTATTTTACTGACTATACCAGTGTTTATTTATTTATAAATTTCCGTTAACAGATATAATACGTGCAATTTTTTTAATGTTGTCTTACCTTGTAGTGCCGACATTACACGAGCGCCAAGAATTTTCATTCCTAGGTTGGCTTCTTTCCGCCGCATCTAAAACAAAAGAATTCAAAAATCAATAGAATGCAACAAAAAATATCGAATGTAGAGACGAGAAATGGGAATTCCTTATTTAAATGAATACTGTATGGAAATGAAAAATGATTGTATTTTTTTATCCATTGTATTACATTAATAACCTGTCATATACTTCAGTGGTCTGATATTAACAAAATGAACGATGTATGATGATAATCGCATTTCAATAAGTGATATTGCCGGTAATTTTCATAAGATTTTGATTAACGATATAATCATTTTTACTGTCAGTACGAAAACGGATAGTTTCATTTTGAAGTTTTAACTGACATTGACAACCGGATTAGGCATTTACAATGATTGCTCCAATAAGTATGACGAATGGAATTTAAGCAGGCTGTCGGCTTATTTAACCTTTACATTCCGATAAAATATAGTAATGTCCTAATTCTTGTCGGCGCCATTGCGCTTATTGCGGCGGTTCAGACAAATCCCAAGGATTAAACGGAATCTTCTGCAACATCAATACGATTTTGTGATAGCGTAAAATGGGGTGAATAGAATAATAATTTCGATGGTTCCGGCGGTAACTTTGTGGAAGTTCATTTTAATATAAAATTTAAAAAACCTTTGATTATTCCACGTATTGTGCTACTTACTGTGACACGTGTTTCGCCTCTTTCAGAGGCATCTACAACATAATTTAAAATGTTAGAATCAATCTTGCTTCATTACTTAAGCAAACTTTGCGATAGTAAGTCTGAAGATGCCTCGAAACACGTGTCACAGTTATTAGCGCAATACGTGGAATAATCAAAGTTATTTTTAATTTTATATTGGGGTGAATAGAGACTGGCAGGTGAATACAGGCAAAAACAAAGATTGAACTTTAGCACAACTTTACTAAGTATCCAATGTATTTTTTAATATTTATATAAAAAAATTTACAATGAATATAATACTATCTCTCGAATGACAAAACCAAACCAACTAAATGATTGACCAAAATTGAAACAAACGTATTTATTAAGTTCGATGCCTGTGCATCCTTACTTTTTGACCCCTTTAATGAAAATTAAATTAAATCATGTTTTTTTTGGTTAATAAGTACCGTAAAACGGAATGAATAAAGATTCGAATAGAATAGAGGTTCATATATTCCAATCATTACAATCTGTATTTTTGTCCTGCCAAGTTTCGATTTACCCTCTCTCGTCTCTATTCACCCCGATTCAATGTGAATGGAGACATCGAACAAAATTGACTGTGTCTTAATAACGATAGTGAATATTTGAAAAATATTGTCATGGATGTGTAGTAGGACCATAGAAACAAGTTTCAAGCTATTCATATTTGAATTATGTGTTGCAGGTATGAAGATACATAGTCGTGAAGGGTAAAAAGTGTCTCTATTCACCCCGTTTTACAGTTTACAATCATTAATAGTTAACAAATATTAGGTCCTGTATATATTTAATTTACCGATTGAGAAAGTAAGTAATTGAACACGTAACAGAGACAATTTTGCAGCTAAACAGACTTGGAATTGATACACAGGCTAGGACGATAAGAATACTCCAGTCTCGTGATGAGGGGAGATTTCCATGGTTAGACTTTTTTGACATTATCATTTAATCACGTAAATTTATCAGGTGTAATTTACAGATATCCAATTACGATTATGTTTTTTTTTTATATCAGTACCTTAGTAAAGAAACATGTATGATATAGCAACACTTAGTATATTTAAATAATTAAAGACGAATAGTGATTTCTTATTGACCTTTTTTACTTTTTTTCTATCATTGCACATGACTTAACCGTAGTTAAAAGTATGAAAGGAAATAATACCTTACACATTAATGAGCGAACTTATTTCAAACTTGGAATTATCAATATTAAAACATTATAATGACTATTTCTTCTGTAAAAAATATGAAATGGAATTGAAAAAGAAGTAAAATTTATCTGAGTGTCGGAAGGCACATGGAATTCATTATACACGAATTTTTTAATTGTGGCATTTCGGTATTTTATTCAAAAGACGAACATACGGTGTCATCAATAAGTTGTTTAATTATATAGAGAAAAATCGTTAATAGCAGAATAAAAAGCGGTCTTGTTTTAATAATAATGTTATGTGAAATATTCAAGATTTTTTGGTGAAATTGTTGTTCGTGCGCAACTGATTATGTACATGACTCGGACAATAATTATGATGGTGATCAACCATAAAAATGCTTTTTGTGACAGTTTATTTCGATTGTCATAGAACCGCAAACAGCCGCAGAAAATGGATGCCAGTTATCAAAAAAGGAAATAACAGACGCCTCCTAAATGGTGGGAGAGGCCAACGATTGCCACAATATTTTCTCGGTTTTATGAATCGATTATGAAACAAATTTAATGAATTATTTAGAAATTATTCTTCCTGGTATTGTCTGCTTATTGAATCGTATTATAACATGTGGAGTATTTCGCCAGCATTAAAACTATGCTTGACTTGGCCCGCGCGTTGCATGTGGCTCACAGCGAACAACTTTGTGACCCATTTAATATAGCGATATGAAGACTGTATTGCAAAATCTGAGCCACTAAAATATCATACATTTTACAGTGCAGCTAGTAACAGTGTACTTGGTAATTAGTCGTAAAAAACATTTTAAAAGAGTCGCGTTGAGTAGGTGATGTTTTGAACCGGATGTTATTAGTTAAACACCTGCCATCCTACGCCATGTCTGCCATATGTCATATTAATTTACAGGTAAAGCTTCGTTACTCATTTGTTTCGAACAGCTTTATAACATGTTTGCAGCACACGTGTCGTTGTGAGTAATATTCCGCGAATGCAGAACAACGTGGGTAGTGTGGTTTCAAGTCACCAGCCACCAGCCGCAGATGGAAATGCAACGTCCATTATTTCAATGCATACATCATGCATCGGAATTTCAATTGTTCATAGAATTCATGGAAAGAATTTGCTTGAGGTAGGAATTATTTCTGTATGAATAATGATTTTTTTAAGTTATCCTTCCTATAGGGCAGTGTTTCATAGGCTATTGTGTGCATGCATACTCCTGGCTAGGGTTTCCAATCACGGATCCCGAAATCCCGGGATCCCGAGGATTTTCAAAACCCAATGAGAACCGGAATTAGAAAACATAGTCGCAAAATTTTCAGGATTGATTTGTTATCAATAAGAGCGTTATTTATTTCCATTACTGTGTCTTTATTTTAACAATGTAAATTTTTTAAAAAATGTGCATAGCCAGACATATTTTTCATTTCAATTATTTGTCAGATAGCATTTGAACGAGACCGATACTGTACGAATGAACTAGACATTATATTTCAATCGAATATTTTCGCTCTTCAGTAATGGATAAACAACCGTAATATAATATTCATAAAAAGATAGTGACATTAATTATTCTTGATTATTTGTCATGATACATCAGCATGGCTAATCTTATATATAAAACCAAAACGGCGTATGTATGTCTGTGGGTCTGTAATTCTCTTTTGCATTGTTGGTTATTAAGTTGCCATAAAAACGAATATATGTTTGAATTTTTATCGGCGAAGACATTTAGTCAAAATGTGATAAATTAGTCTTATACTGAACTTTTCCCGGCTTTTATTGTGAAGGTATTATTTGACATTTCTTTGACAGCAAATTAGATTTTTTCCTTGAATTTGGACATTTTAATGGGTGAGAACGGGGCTGTCATCAAATTAAATAAAGTTTGTGATTTTATTTTAACTCTATTTTGGATGTTAGATTTTGTGATATAATTATGTCGAATGATATAACATTAAATAATTATTGGTCGCTTAGTCCGAGCGACGCCGGGTAGCAATACTAGTATTTAATAAACATGAAAATTATCGACCATTAAAAAATGTTCCAAATACCGGGATTGATTTATTGCAATCCCGAAATCCCGGGATTAAAATTTTGGCATGGGATTGGAAACCCGACTCCTAGCCGTGCACGAAAGAGTATGCTATAGGCCTTTTTTAAGTGATATTAAAATTGCAAATATGATATAAATGTCTGAGTTATAATGGGCACTTTTATTCAGATTATTGGACACAGATAAATACAATTTTTTTGTAACTTTATTTTTCTGAAATTAAATATAAAGCTTCAATTTAACACATGTGCTACGAGAACGTAGAATAAGCGTCGTTTCTCTATGTGTTTTGATTTCCCGGAGCCAATGTGTTAATATGAAATGGATCTTTTGTATATTATGTATACTAAAAATACGGATGATTATTTTTAACGATATTCTATTAATAACTCATTTACGGTATATTGAGCATATTTTTTTTATTGATAAACACTAAACTACTCAAATATAAAATTAATATGATCAAAATAGCATATGTGTGACGGCAATTGATTTATTACTAGGATTAAAATGTTAACTTGCCATTTCTCTTTTATGATATTCACAAAGAAGAAACATTCAAATGTTTTGCGTTAATCTCATATTTGGTCAATCAATTTATAAATTATATGGTCATGTTAAAAAAATTGACATGGCCAATATGCCTTCATCGATTTCATGTCAATATATCTTATCCGACATAATATCTGTTTTGATATTTTTCTACTCTGATACTATGAATATATTTCGACATTTTTTTTTATCTTAATGGCCTTTTTGTGTCATCGTTCATACGAAGCGTATAAAAGTAAAAACTGATATATCCACTTTGAAATATCAGTAGCAAACGAAGTTTCACACTTAAGTTATTAATTGTATTGATACTTTATTGTTTCATAATATTGTCTCCAATTGAAAACAGCCAGCCAGCCGCTAGTTACAAATAAACGCAAGTAAACTGAAGTAAAGTGACTTATCGGCATTGAATTTTGCCGGGGATTAGAATCTATAAATCGTTAGATATATTGTAAAACGACTAAGTATATGGATGTATTTTTTGTTTGGTTTTTAAAAAATGATGACATATCGGTTTTTGATTTTAAACGCCTCGTATATTAAAACAAACGGACAGTTAGTTAAGCAATCGCTGAGCAATAGTTACACAATATTTCGATGAAAGTTCGGCCGGGAAAAAATAAAACATTAAATAAGTCTTGGTACTTTTTGTTTTATTAATCTATGACGTTGAATGATAAAATAATTGAATAGTTTGTCAGGGGATTTTGAAATATTGACGGATTAGCTTCAACATGACATTCAAATTATAGATAAATTTAAACCATAGACAAGGCATGTCCGCGTTAAACATTTAACTTAAAACAATTTCGTTATTGCTACATAAATTGTTGTGACATCAACTTCAATTCGTTATTTTTTGTGAACTTAATTTATTCATTTTTTTTTTAAAGTGAATAAAAGTTTATCTTTTTTTTATTGAATTATTATATTTCTTTTGTTTTAAATAATTGGCGTCAAATATCAAAAGAATAATATTTTTTTGATAGCTCGAGAAACAAAGACATCACAAACACCAATGACCAAAATTGAAGTTCTCGTGACTTGAATCGAGAACCTTCTGGTCGCTAGGGTAGAACATTACCTGTAAGACTTCAAACCATATCGTAAATACAAGGTCTATGTGCATCATTTGAGAGTAAAGTAAATTTAAGATTCAATGGTTTGAAAATATGGTAAAAACGTAATGTAAAAGATTTACAGCGTCTATAAAATATTAATATTAAGTCTTTACAGCATTATTAGAAAACTCTATGGAATTAGAAAATTAAAAAAAATACATCGTAAAAACAATCGCTTTTCGTATATTACCTATATAATTATTTTAAAAAAATGACAACGTGTTAATATATTATTTATGGTATGGTATGATATCATGTACAACATAAAATTTTCCGGGTTCGGTTTGCGGTGAATCGCTTAAAAAATAAAATTATAACATTAAAATATGAAATACGTGTGGCTTTTATTTACAACTATACGTGGGGTTTACATACTTGGTTGGTTATAATTTTAAATTGAGCTAAATTAATATGAAATACTATTGTTGTATTCATAGTTAGATCATGTTTTATTATAACGACAAACATGTAGCTGATATAAACATAAATATTTTGTGATACTAACTGGGTAATTTTGGAATATTAAAATAATTCGTATTACAAAACGGAGCAAGGACACACAATTGACAAAAGTTATCGAGACAATTGTATCGCCAAAAGAGAGTTAATCTATTATTTGTCATCGCTTGGCATTCAAAATAACTGGGTGAATTCATATTGAATATTTGCATGCCGTGCTATTCATATAAAACTAATCAATGCAGTGTTTAAATGTCGACCAATTAATTATTAACGATTCAGTTATAGCGATTAATATTTATTGGGTTTTTTGTTTTCTTCTTATTAAATATTTGTTGATTTTTTTAATATCAAATGAAAATGTATGAATAAAACGATTTATTGGTATAATTATGGATATATGATCACAGGACAGAATTTTTGTAAAGATTTATGAAAAATAAGCACATTAAATGAAATGAATGTAAAGCTTACGATTTTTTTTTGAAATGTTTCGTCTTTAATTTTAAAATTTTACATAATAGAAAATCCTACAGAATACTTCGCAATAAGTATGAAATCGAGTTGTTTTATTTTAATTTACAGGATGCAACCACAAACTACACAAATAATAATATTATACAGATAAAGACAGTCACATAAGTTTATTATTTGGATAAATAAAAAGAATAATTTTATTATAGGCTTAATATTAAAAAAAGAATTCTTCTTTCAGAACTCATACAATATACAGTAATATTCTTCAGATTTAATCATATTGATTCCACCTTTTAAAATAATCCACTAAGAACTCAAAGAGTAAAGTCAAAAAGAAAATTATAAGCCAGTATGTATAAATTTTTTAAGCTTAGCTCGAGAGGATTGAGATTCTGTCCCGTGACCATATATCCATAATTTACCAATATATCAACCGTAATAATATGTCTAGTTCTCAATATAACGAGCCTTATTAGAAATACCTATATAATAATAAATGTATGTTGAATAAAATCGAAAAGCCATAGCGTAAAGACAATGTGATGTTTTTGTGATTGAACAGTTGTGACTGTTCTAACGCGTGGCGGCCGATTGTTTGACGTACGCTTAGTTTCATCCACCCACACATTTTTTAAGTCACGTTTATGGAGAATCACTTACACAATAAACGTATTGTGTCATAAATAAAGCTGTTAAAAAAATCTTCTTTATTATATAACACTTTCAATTTTGATAGATAGTATCTCGTCCGCAGTAGTCAGTCATATCAAGACTTTACTGTAATTCTAAAGACAATAACTAAACTTTACACTACTATTTAATTTACTGTTGCATGAATGGGGTCGATAGTTCATTTAATATATTATACTAAGAAAAATGGGACCGGAAAAGGTTATTATTTTTTTCTCTTGATATCACGAGGCTTAAATCTTCTAAGAAAACAAAGAAATCGTGATATGGCCGTTTGTTTATTCTCATTTATTTATGATCACGAGATGAGTTGTTACCATATTTTAAATATTATTAGTTATGCAATTCATTGTTGAGTAAGGATCTAGGCGCCCACGCACACTAAACACACAATTGAATTGATTAAATTGTTCCTATCGCCATAAATCGCAGCTGCATTCATCATTGCAGTAATTATCAGCCGAGAAGGCGTGGAGATGAGATAATTCGTGTAGCCTTAAATAACATGCACTGTCAATACTATGATTATTGTTGTAAGTTTAATATGATAATAAAGCAATTATTCCAATTATAACTTTGTTTATCAACTGATATAATAAATGAAACGGAATTAAAAGTGATACACGTTTGAAACCTTAAAGGTAAGTGCTTTCAGTTATAGTGACACGATTTGATGATACATAGTAATTAATTATTGAAAATCACACGCATACACTCTCTCTGTCAACGCATGCGTAGAAAGAGAAAAGGTGTGTCAGCGTAAGTGCCGAATGAATTTGTACAGCTGAGTGATTAGTTAGGTTAAATTAAGCACAAGTTATTACAATATACGGTATACATTTCAACTATTTTATCAGACTGAATGAAAACTTATTATAGAAATACTCAGTTGTATCGTACAATGAAAAAAGATGCAACAAAATCATAATTACAAGATCTAATTTTATTCCACGGATGAAACCTTTAAAGAGAGTTTTATAGTTTAGGGCGCTTAGGCTATATTTATCTAATTATATAATAGTTGTAAAAAGGTTAAACAATACAAAATGTAATATATGTAATCTAGATAAAACAAAACGAGTGTAATTTGTAGGCATAGTACCAATATAAACAACTCAAGACGTCTAATTCTAATTTTCACTATAAATTTTGTGTTCGCAATAAGAATTACAATTTATGCAAATGCTGCCAACGTAACGGCACATAATCTAATTTACTGTTTTGTAAAAGTGAAAGTTTTATGTAAAAATGGAGTAGCTTTATCAAATACTGAAAAATAAATGTGAAAATTTCAATAACAATATGCAGCCAGTTATTAAAACGTATTCTTCTATATAAATTCCATATTATAAAAATATTTATATTAAATAATTTCTTATTTATAAAAGTAAAAGTTTGCTTTAAAACTGCTATAGTTCTAGTCACACAATAAACAAATAAATGACGGAGGGCGTTACAATCGACGGGAATTTAAAAAAATATTTTTTTGATGGTTACAGAACCAGTGTATTTCAAAATGTGCAACCAACAGAAAAACAAATTTCCCTGAATTAAAAGTAGATAGTCTGAATTATGTGAGAGGTAATGTTATCAAGGCTATTTGTAAGAGGGCTAATGAATCTTGGGTGATCCTGAGACACTCCATGAAAGCTTTTGACAACACCCCCTGGGTGAAGCTATCCGTCCAGCTTAACGGGCTATCAAAAGTTTTGGACTAGATTCACTCGATAGATGCTGTCTAAATCAGATCGCGTATAATGTTTACAACACTTTAAACGCTTAAAACTATCAAAATTTTAGTAATTTATTATATGAAGTTTTTTTATGACCCACTGCGGCACAGCAAAAGCTTTCATTGAATTTGTATTTATCGACTGTTTTAAGTGCAATACTTCAAATTTGAATTGTTTGAATTTTGTACTTTTCCATGAGTTTTGTCGAATAGATCTAGATATCATCTAGATGCCGAAATGCGTAACCCGGGTCGTTGGCGACAAAACTTATGGAAAAGTACAAAATTCAAACAATTCATATTCGATATTGAAATTCTATCAAGCACCCTCAGTCAAAATCCTTAATTATGAAATACTTCAATTTATATTTATGACTAATATTTTTGATATTTTCTGTATCACTAGTTTAAGTAAATGTCTTTTTTCGTCACTTTAATCTCACCTTGTAAACCATAAATATTTCCGAAGAAGATATCTGTATGTATGAATAATGATCAAAATAAATGGTTATTTTCAATGAATTGCTGCCATTCCTAACTGATCTATCTACCCCCAAATAACTTTTTTGTGATTATGCCCAAATATTACGCGCTTGATGTATTATATTACAGTACACGTTCAAACTTAAACCGCCCCACAATATGGATTGTTCCGCGGAATGTAACAAATCCAATATTGTGAAATACGTGATAAATAATTGAACTAATTACTTGCACCGGGCAATATCTTTCTGCCTTATAATATAACAACCTCTTGAAATTATTCTTGGGACAAATAGCAATTTTTTCGATTGTTTGTTTATTTCGCCACTGCTTGCTATTACGACAGGCTGTATTTATCAGAGACAGAAATGTGTCTGCGATAATTAGATGCTTGTAAGATATAAGTGAAATAAAACTTACTTATTATACCAGATGAAAGTTGAAAATAATTGCTTTACAGATATAATCACTTATTTGTTTTTATATTGAATTCATATAGCCACACTTATCAAATTAAACAATTATATAAATTATTATTGGTTTTTAATTCATTGTATTCATTTTAAATTACTTAAGGGGATATAGTCTACGTATTTTTTTTATTTGGAAACATTACTTGCTTAAGATGCCTGTGTTGTAAATCAATTTCATTTACATTGTAATTTATTTGATACTTCAATACCACATCCCATGAATATACGCAATTTAATTTTACTAATAATCTAGGCGTTGTGAAGACGTTTTTTGTTAAGAAATCATGAAAATATGAGGATAGATCTACTTCGGAACGAAAACTGGTGGAGAGAAATTGTATTGCGGGTATTCATGAATACAAAAACGGCGAGTACAGTTAAGTATTCTATATATTGAGACGACCTTTATTCCGGCTCCCTCGTAAATCGAGAACAAGCCTCCTATCCGACACTCAGGAAGAAGGATTTTGGGGACGGAGTAGGAGAAACATGGTACTCTTATAAAGAAAAGACGATCTCAAAGCGTTATGTGGGTGCGGTTAGCATCCATTATTTAATTGTTTATAGTTTACACAGACTTTACACACGGATTTAGCACAGATAGATTAACAATACACGTTACGTTCTACAACACATAATACACGACTATTATTATTATTATTGCGAAGGCGATATCAGGAATTTACTAGAATTTATCCTTAGGGAGAGGATTAGGAGCTTGCAGGCCACTTCCAGCGCTTACCACAACTGTAAGACTTCTCTGGCAAGCGCGTGCTCTCTCCTTACTACCCAGTCTCTAACTGCTGTATGAAAACAAACGGTTACTTTAGAACGAAAAATCAATGGCCATTTCAAAAATCTTTAACACGTGCGCCCGCCGATAAGGGATTATTTATCGCCTAACGAACTTTTTATGAAGCCCATGCACTGTCGGGCGTCAAGAGATAAGAGAAATTGAAATAACTCTATATTGAATCGCTATAGATTTCAATATAGATTATTATAAGAATGAATTTATTTCATGATATCGACTTAAACTCATAGACTGAGGTGAAAAATAGATCGTAAATAAAAATAGATCGAGAGAGTTCTGATGACCTACCACATAAGGCGGTGTCAATATATATATCTTTATATTAAAACTAAATAGTGCTGCTACAAACAACAAATATTTTAAACATATCTTTAATTAATGAAGTATTCAAAGAGATGACTCTCCGTTTATATCTAAAATATAAAAATCGTTCTCGATATTGATGTAAGATTATACTTGTATGAAACCGAATTTTCCTGCTTACTCTTTCATCCTGTGTTTTGTATAAAAAATGCACTTCTTCTCGTCAGTATTCAGTACTGTAAAACGTCATACCCCGGAAGACCCCGAGTCATGTCAGTAAGCTCATTTAAAATAAAGATGATTAAAAACTACTAAAAGATAAAAAATCACAAACATATAACATATTAAAAGTATGTAGATTAGTAATTAAGGATTTTGACTGAGGGTGCTTCATGGAATTTCAATATCAAATTTGAATTGTTTGAATTTTGTACTTTTCCATGAGTTTTGTCTCTAACGACCCGGGTTTCTCCTTTCGCCATCTTTAGGCATTTAAAGTGCACGGATTTACTTGAACTGACGCGTAGTAAACTGTTTGTATCGTATCATGCCGCAACTACTAGAAATTAATTACATCTCATATTTTCTATAATTATTACTTGTCACTTATAATTATTTCAGCTCTAAGATTGAACGGATCGATGCAATCTTACATTATAATATCAATACTACTACAATGGTAACCGTGGTGAAATGTCAGACATATGTATTTGTATTTCAATATAATCATAACACTTATGACAGCTTAAGGGCTTTGCCGCTCTATTCAGTCTACAAAAAAATGCAGTTTTCTTAGAATGTTTGTTATTGCATCATTTCGTCGGTAATTCAAACATACACATTACAAATTTGAATTTTTTGAATTTTGTTCTTTTCCATGAGTTTTGTCGCTAACGACCCGGGTTTCGCCTTTCGGCATCTTCAGGCATTCCAAGTGCATGGATGTACTTGAACTGACGCGTAGTAAAAGCGGCTAAATGCTCAGCCACTCTTATATGTAAGGTTCTAGCAGTTTTACCAATATAAAATCTGGGACACTCACTACACTGTAATCTATAAATCCCAGATATGTTTTTATAATCTATAACATCTTTATTATTTATCAATAATTTACCTATAAGGTCGGATAGGACTCTAGATTTATTTTAAATATTCTTATGTTATCATCCGGTCATTCATATTTTCAAAAATCCCCGTAATTATAATAAACCCACTTAAATCATTGAAACTTGTATTCATTCAAATTTCGCTAATTTACATTTTAATAACCTCTTAACTTAGTGATCTGCTTATATTTTTGTATATAAACGATACAAACTGTTTACTACGCGCCAGTTCAAGTACATCCGTGCACTTGGAATGCCTGAGGATGCCGAAAGGCGAAACCCGGATCGTTAGCGACAAAAATCACGGAAAAGTACAAAATTCAAAAAATTCAAATTTGATATAGAAATTCCATCAAGCACCCTCAGTCGAAATACTTAATTATACACGTTTCATTTGTAAGAAATAACAATGTAATTTATGAATTATATGTATGTATGTACATATATGCATCAAATACACGCACTTTCTACGCATTTCAATTTCGGATATCCGATGTGTTATATAAATACTAACATGCCTTTACAAAACAGTGCAAGTTACATTATAGTAAATATCGAATTGATGTTAGATAAGTAAAGGTATTGCAATAGTAAAACAATTCACCGTATTATAGATATCTTATCAGATTTATTTAACCACGATCAACTTATCTGTAGTTAATATTGCTCAATTATGTATGTATTTGTCAATTGGTCGAATATAACTTTATTACGATTTCCAAACGTTTGTCTCAAAAAGGTCCCTATTGATTGTTGGTTTTAAGTAGCTTAGGTTAACAATATGATTTTTTTACAATAACGGTTTCACAAATTAATTTGAATACATACCTTGAAAAATATTAGAATGTATCGTTACACACAGTGCTTAAAATAAATCCTATTTTTCATTAATTAATTTGTGTTTTCAAAAGAGTGATAATAAAGGGTCTTTTTATAAGGACGCTTTGTTTTGAAATGTAAATAAAACAAGTTGTTTGTGAGATTTCGACTAAATTTTAATTTCATTTGTAAGTATATTTTACGGCATTAAATATGGAATATAGCATCAAATGTCTACCAATATCCATTCATTATAAAATGGGCCATGTCGCTAAAGTTGACTTTTTTGACAAATTTGGGTAAACTTCCAACTGCTCCAGAACCCAATCAGGCGTTGTCTGTGGTCGTTTACCTGAAGTTCCTTGGTTAGTTGGATTTTATACGGGTGCAGACATAAGGCCCGATTCAAAATTCGACAAGTTGAAGTCGCAGAAAAGCCAAGTTCTTGTGAACAACGAGAAATAAGCTGCCTTGGGTTTTCCTGTACACTTTCACACACAGCAGCAATGTTTTTTTAACCAGATATTGTATTTTGATGACGTACAGGTTGGCCGATTATTTACCAAACTGGTTGACTCAAATTTGGCCACTAAACAATGAATAATCTACTCAGCAGGACAAAGTAACATATTTTGAGCGTCCCTATTGAAATACCCTATATAAGAAATCGAAGGAATGACTCTGTTCCGAATATTATAATTATAAAAATATTAATATTATAAACAATAGTTCATATACGTAGCTGTATCACCCGATTGGGACTTGAACGCTCGCGTGTATTTGAAACCCAGAAGAGTTTACAATAATTTACGCACAGCGCTGTCATTTACTTTTTTGATAGATACATGCATAGATTGTTAAAAGAAGGAAGATTTTTTGCGTGATCAGTCTTCAAGAAGGACCCAACTGTTAACGGTCTACATTCAAGAATACAATTTTGAATAAGGTACTGTTAAGATCAGTAAGGAAAACGTTTTGTTATTTTGAAATATAAATTAAAGCTGACAATGAGGAAATTAGTATTATGATTTAAATAAGATAATATTGTTGTGTAAGAGTCAGTAGGTATGTTGACATACCTATAGTACGATAGGCCTCGGCATGTAAATTCAGAGCAGATCTCGTGATCGGTGAAAACAAATAATTGTACCGATTCGTGATGCATAATGTATAATCTAAACGTAAAACGCGATTGTTTCATCTTGGCCGTTTTTATTCCGAGAGCAATGGCAGAAGAAACTCACTCAGTTTATTAACATTGGAGCAACGTAGATTGTATTACAATGTTTGTAACTCCGCGAATATAGTAAAAAGTATTTGTATTTTACTTTGCGGTGCTTTTTTTAGGCATCATCTCTCATTTTAAAACTCGACAAAAAATAAATAAACATTGTCATTTTTTAAACGTCTGACAACTGTCATATTGTTTTTACAGCAAAATTAAATTTCTCAATTAATTATATAAAGAAAACGATAATGAAGACTTGAACCTTTTTATAATGAAATGTAATAATGTTATAATTTTGTTAGTATACTACGTTGTGAAATAACAATCTTTGCACTATATGTCGATGGTATAATATACGTTTAAGTATTCATAAATAACTATACAAAAATAAACCGTATAATGTTTAGGAAAACGGATTACTATTAATTAAAATAAGTTATTTGATGGATCGTACAAATAAGCTAAATGTAGACTTCATTAATATTGATGTTAAAAGCTATATGAATTAAGTGATAGATTAAATGATAAATTGATAATATAAATCTTCATTAAGTTGTTGATTTGAACCGTGTTGTGCTTTCGTATTTTAAATAGTAATTGTACTTCCGGCTTAACCGAAAGCCTTTAATAGAAAATCTACGAGAAAAGGAATAGCGGGACTTAACCAGTGGATAAACTTCAGAAGATGTAAAAACTTTTCAACGTAAATAGTACGCAGTTTTGATCATTTAATATTTTAAAGTCAAAACGATCTGCTTATACTAATATCATTTATATAATATATGTAATACATCATATGGGTATCTTATTTAAAATTAATGTTTGTTGTTTTGTCCCGTATGCGTTCCTTTACCGTTCATCCGATTGTGATAAAACTTTGGTGAGTTGTAGTGCGTGTGCCTATGAAGGGGTCTTAATCAGTACAGCCATTTTAAAATGAGAAAGAAAAACGAAAAATATTGTGTATCCAAAAGCACTTATACAATAAACAGAATTAACGCTTTCTTTCGTTGAGTGGCATTGTACCGCATGCAGGGTACTCGCGAGTAATATATAATATATTGCTATTGTGTAGTTGCTAAACGGTTTATTCGTAAAAAAATCATTGCTTAAATCTAGCTCCCGGCAATTGAATTCTATGAAGTATCATGAAACTATATTTTTACCAAATTAACTAATAATAATATAATTGAAAAATCATCAGAATCATAGCATTATAAGATGTAATATTTTTTCCTCTCCCACATTTATTCTTTTTATACAGAAATGTAATTTAAAATAAATGATACGATTCAAGCCAAATCCATTATTTTTACTGTAATATGTTTGAACTAGAGACTCCAATTCGAGTATCGAATACTCGATACTCGAGTATTCTCGTCCATTTTTAAATGAACTTTATACTCGAGTTTTTTTTAAAATATTTAAATTCTATATATATATAAATGAAGATTTATTTCCAAGTTTTATTTACTTATTTAAATATATATATATAATGTTTTACCGATTATGCCATGCGAGAAGTTTTTTCTAATGCGAAAATTATAAAAAAAACTTTGAAACAATTTGAAATTTGAGAGAATAGTTTCATTCTCTATTATTTTTGAAATATATAGTTTATATTTTATGTGTTATTATATATTGATTTATTTATCATCTATTTACATATATACAACATTTTACCACTCGATACTCGAGTAGTTGAGACGTCGAGTAATTGGAGTCTTTAGTTTGAACGATATTATTTTATATGAATTGAGTTCATTTTTATTTGCAAACAATGTGAACACAGAACTTTTTAATGCAATTTAATGCTTTATGACTCGATACTTTAATTAATTGATTGACTAGTTTTAAAAACTGGGTTAAATAACTTTTATTACAGCAAATGCATTACAATTGCCAATACAATATGCTCGAGTTCACAAGAATTTGTAAGTAATTTAAAAAATATTCGTCGTTACACAAGCACACCGTGAAATTCTTTTGTACAGAATTAACGTTTGCTTGAAAATGTATATCATTATAAATATATAAACAATTATTTTATGACAATTTACATGAAAATGATATAAGCACAGATATCGACCTTCCAGATTGTTATTATGGTTTTGACTATGCGAATTGCTTATTGATTACTCTTATTATTACAGACAGGAAGTCAAAAAAGTAAATTGAACTTTAAAATTTAAATTAAGGCGGAAAAACTGAAAATAATATCATTAAAGGTATTTTAACTACATTTGGCCATGCGTTCAGTAGTTTTTTTTTTAAATATGTATTTATTTTGTTATTTACAAAAATATTTTTTTTATATACATGGGATCATATAATTATTTAAAATTTAATGTGAAATAATATTTTTCTCGCAACATATCATCCGCTTCAGTACTGAGCAAAGTGGTGGCCATTGTAAAATTGAGCGCTGGACTTAAATAAGATTGACTGATGACAGAAAGACCATTTTTGTTCGAGAGACAGTGGAAAACTCTAGCCATGCACTAGGTGTCACAAGCTATGCAAAGAGAAATACCATTAGAATTTTTACTGGAAGATTTTTTAAATATATTTTTCAATATTTGTGATAGTATTCGTGACGTCTGTACGCGGCGGCCACCAGTGGCCTTACGGTATTCAAGTGGTTAAAGAAATTCTAATATTTATGCCTGTAATCTTAAGGATTGATGAGCGCGAAGAATAATTATATTTTAACACATTTCAACCAAACTTCAAGAATCTTAAATACCGTTTTTAAGTGTAGTAAGATTATACATAGTAAATATAAACCCATTGTTCACGGTGTCCACAAATTTGTGTTCAATTACCAATTTAATTAAAAGTACCCGTAAACAAAGTGTTAATATAGCTTCGAAAATACTTATTGCAGAATAATGATAATGCAAGGTATACTACATTTACGCAGGAACATCTTTGACAGACTAGAAACCACCGTTGAGGATAGATTATCAAAATCATTTGGTCAGTTGTCATTGCAACTGCGTCAAAAACAATACGGAAGATTTCCAAGGTAATTAATTCAGATTTACAAATAAGATTACTCTAACAAAAGAATTTGTTTAAGCTGTACGGTGCATATTCTAGTCGCATTCATTTGTTTTGTTCTGTTTGTTTTGATGCATTCTAAATTTGAATCTAAATAAAATAAAGTAGTGATGAAGTAGTTATACAGCGCCATTGACGCACGACTGATTGGTTCATGACTGGTTCACTTTTCCCAGTGAAAGAGTTATATCACGTTTACGGCTTACACCACATAGGGGGCCCATTGTTTTGGCAAATAGCATAACAATTGGATCAGTCGATAACATTTCACTGGAAGTTCGCACGGAGTTTTTGCTGACCATCTCCGATAATGTGAATGCTATTAATTTAACGGAATAGGCGCAGGCAAGATGGATGGGACATTGTTTTGAAAACTTGTGTGAAAGTCGATAATAGCACTCTCGTATTTCGATAGAGATGTTACGTCGCACTGTATATTTGAAACACAATTTAAAATAATATAATCGACAACGGATTGACATGGGAAGTAATGATGTTCAACACGATCTGTAGTTTGTCTTAAACTATCGTATTGACTGGGAATGTTTCGTAACAATATAATTATTGGAAAGATGTTATTGAAAATTTCTCACATGGTAAAATGTGCCTAAAAGAGTTCCAAGAGGAATTTATATGTGAGGAAAAGTGTAAGTAATTAAACCTTCATTTAAGATGACAAAGGATAGCATAAGAGAAGGGATTGAGCATCGATCGGGTTCTAGAAACTTTGTTAAATAATAATTGTGAATATATTTAAAAAAAATATATAACTATTTAAATGCAGACTCCGATGCCGAATGGAAATGCTTTCGATCTCTAGGGCTCTCGCTGTAATAGTTTGAATGGTCAAACATTATAGTCCTAAAATAAACATTATCATTCATTTAGTTTTGAATATATTTCGAAATGATAGGATGTCCGGTTTATTGTTAAAACAACAAATATAAGCAAATCTATCTATTAAAGTACTGCGCGGGCCGAAATTTGATAAAATTACCCTGCCCGAGTCTTAACCTTTAAACGCCCGAGCATTTTTTTGTGAAATATCCGCGCGACATATAGCTCTTATAAAAATAATCATGTCTCTTAAACAAGTCAACCTATGTGGGTAAAATAAAATGATTGCTTATAATTTACAAACAATGACCAGCACCGCCACTTGTACGCTTTCTAATTGTCTAAATAAACAAATGAACGAATCGAATTTGGCTACAGCTATCTTGAAAAAAGAATTGGTCAGCCCAATCGGATAATTGACTAGGTATGGAAAAAAAATCTGTATCCGCATTGAAATATATTGTATGTTGTGAATAAAGCTGATTTATTACAGTCCACCGGATATAACACAATGTATATTCCAAGATTCAACCTTTTAACGCAGATTTTGATATTCCTTACTATGACAAAAATATTTAACGAAGCCGAAAATAAAATTATGGGTCGGTATCTGAAAGAAATTATTTATGAAAGCTAATATTCATAGGTTGATTTATAGGTCATTCATAGGTCTCATACGGGACCGTAGGGGTTTAAAAGGTTAATACCACACTTGTTTCCCTAACCCAGCCTGAAACCCAGATTTGATTTTCTCAGCCAGATTTTAGAGCCAGAGCTCTGATATCTATGCACTATTTTCAAATAATATGCATGAATATAACAATTGAAAAAGACTCATTTATATATTATTATTCTGTAATACCTAAATAGTATAAAATTAGTGCTGTAATTGAGAAAATCAGTTACATACATAGTTACTATTATGAATACGTCAAGGAATCAGACATAAATAATACCCTCATTATTCAAAGTATGTGATCTGAATTATCACAGGCGCACATCGAGATGCAAAATGCAGTTTCAATTTGTATGATATAATTCACTTATGCCTGCACAAACGACCGAGTATTCCTTCGTACGTGTCTGAAGCAACATCGATTAATCATCATATGTAACAAATGCGAAACATTGACGCAATGGCTTGCAAATGAAAGTCAAATATGTCAATGTTTTAATCAACGTTAGGTGAGACCCTTTCCACGAAACTGTTGAGGTCGCGGAGGCCAAGGCATTATTCCGCATGTATTTATTTTAAGCAAAAAATAATGCTTGTGGCATTATAAAATGTGAACTTTTTTTATCTTGAAACTTTTACAAAAAAATACATGCATTTCGAAAGGGTTACATATAATGTGTTCTCTAACCCACACCTGTTAATATATTTTATGGTTTCTTGACACACTTTGCCGGTAGATATATTTTTTTTCAAACAACGCCAAATTGAAATGTTTCAAATAAAAAAATGTATATAACAGCTGCTTTTATTACAGAATAGAATAACTATATCACCCTGATAAAATTACATATAACGTTTAAAAATACGTAAGCATATAGTTTTAAAGCTTTACAATCCTGGCGAAAAATATATTTCATTGATATGTAAATGATTCTTTTACATACAAAGTCTTCAGCTGACGGTATTACAGTAGACTTTATGAACACGGGGTTTAAATATTATACGAAGCCTAGAGAAAATAGGATATGTTTAGAAACAAGATTATAGTTTAACATAGATGTATGAAACATACGTAAATTATTACAGACTTGTTTTAGAATAAAGTAAGCAATTTAAGAATCAAACGATTTTGAATAATGGGAAATTAGAAGGATAAGTTGAATTAAGAAAGCTCTAACAGCTATTTTCAAGTAACATGGAGAGCCAGGAACAAAATATACTGATTTGAACAAAAGTTGGTTCATTGTTTTTGTTCATTTTAAAAAAGTTAATTTGCTTATTCAAATGACACTAGATACCATTTAATTTTGGAATCATTGTTAAGCAGAGTTATAGTAAAATGAATTGCTACTTTATAATTTTCACAAAGCCTAACCTTTTATGAATAAATTATATTGTAAACTTTTAGTTAATTTTAGACGATGTTTGTTGCAAAATTGAAAAGCGATTGATTTACACGCATCAAACAACTGCTCTTTGAATTGGAAAAAAAATCTTAGAAGTTGTAGTAATATGTAATTATAATACCGATACCTTTCATAATACATGTTACCAACAAATCATTCAAATGATTCGTATCTTTAATGTTTTTGTTAAGAAAAATATTGCATGACATGATCAATTCTAACCAACATGTTAGATTAGAAACAAAAAAATACTAGCTACGTGCCCCATAATGTATTGGAAATATCATACTATAAATACATTACATTTGATATGTACTTTTAATTATACGAGGGTACTTATTGGTTTATTGAGTATTGAATGCATTACATTACAACATCGAATGTACGTTTGTGCTTGAACATCTTTGAACTAACTTGAGAGCAAATTACAAGATGAAAAAAAGCAGTAGCCAGTTAGTAAGGGGGATGGTTCTACGCATTCTACGGCGTCAGAACGGTTGATCTTGACCAAGAGTGGAACGTTATTGATATTTCAACTATTATGACAATTGAAACTTAAAAACTCCTGAAAGTTGTTTGTATACGGTGCATATGTTATGAATAAGACGAGTGGGCACTAATTAAATTATAAATTCAAAGATGAATGAGAAAAGATGGTGGAATAATTCAGAAGAGAAAATTAATGACGTTGTAAGTGTAAGTGTTAATTATATTTAGCTTGGAATGGGCGGCTGAATAATTACATACTACACTAAAAACAGCTCTGCAAAATTATGTTTAAATTAAGAATTCAGTACAACGTTTAATTGCGGTCAATATGAAATATCTGTAAAGTGCTTATTTACCTGACTTCTTCCCTGTGATATCTGAGCATTCTTAAAGATTAACTCTGCATTGAAGAAGCAAAGGTTTTGGTAATACTATAATATCTACAACACACATTTTGAGAGTATTCAACAGATTTACAGGTCAAGTCCGATAAATAGAAAAACGCCAAAGGGAGTACTTTTAATGAGATCTGTCGCCAATTCAAATCGTACATTTTTGGCGTTGTATTCTGAGAATTAAACAGTCACACCTAGTTTTTGGTTTTCATGCTTAAAATTATAATGCTATTAAAACTGATGGATCTTGATGAACGCAGCATAGGTGACCTTTTGTTGTGCCAGTCTTTGTTTTAAAATGTTTTCGAAACTAAATGTTTCGCAAGTCTTTGAAGAAGTCGATACATCATCATGCTGCTAAGATGGCACATTACAAAATTATCAGACACCTGAGATCAATAATAGCTGCTAACGTTTCTAACGATCTGACATGAATGAATATTTTAAACGCTTCCATGATACTTTTATGATTCGCCTCTAGGTGGATATGTAAATATTTTCTGTTACACGAACTGTTGTGGAATTTTGGCAATATTCACAATAATAGCATTCGCACGTTTTTTCGAATAAAAATACCACGGGTGAAAATAGTATTTAATTTTAATAATTGAATAAAATTAGAATGAATTTATGGTTATTGAGAAGTTCATATTGATCAAAGAAGAAAGTTTAAGTTAAATGGTTAAGTATACAATTGACTGACATAGGAGACGTAATTTAAATTCCTTCAATTTAATAAAAAATTCAAAACTATAGTTTAATAGAAATAAATGCTTTCAAATTCATTGAATATAATCAATAAATATTTTGTGATGCGAAACCCAGCATTATTTATTTAATGATCTGTTTCTCATGTATCCTATCTAATATAATATTTTAGCCAATTGAGACAACCTGATTGTCCGCTCATTAATGAAGGGTGGCAAACGTCCAAGGAATCCCGAAAGGAATATTAGGGTAGGAGTGGTAAGTTTGCTCTTTAAAATTACAGAGCTCTATCTGAGAGCCTGTTCATTTTTTTTCCAAATACATACAGTGTTTTCTTTACAGTTCAGCAATAATATAACAACACATACGTTAGAACAACCAGCCCTTGTAAATAATTCTCGAGGTACGGGTCGCTGAACTGCACAATCTTAACTATTCGGTTTACGAGAACCTAAGAAGCTTTACTAATTTTTCTTAATTCCACCTGAAATTTACATTTTACGATACTACATATTTGATTCTTGGTTTTTTAAATCGTTATTGGATCATTTATCATAATTATCTGTATTTCGCTGGTTGAAATATTGAATCGATGCTCAAAAAAATAAAAGTAATCATTGGCTACGAAATAACGAATACAATATATTTCTTAATGCATATCTCAGTAATTGAATGATTATCAAATAGATCAAAGTAATGGGAACGTATCGCCGCAGAATTATGTCAATGAGAATAAATGGTATAACAATTTCGATTAATAGTCACCCGAATGCCAAGAACCCTTGGGGATTTCCATTATGAAAACAATGTCATAGTGTGATCCAACACAATTATGCGTGTTGATTTGATTGACCATCATAAATCATTGCTGACAGACAACATGAACTACAAATATGTTATACAAATTTTACTTAACAATATTATGTGTGTCACTGATTGTGTTCATAGTTGTTATTATTGGTTTTAATTGATATATTGATTTGAAAAAATCAACATTTTTACTTTCCCTTTATACTTAAGTCTAGGGTTGCCAACTGAAATCACTTATCTCCAAACAAAATAGTTCATGTCTCTGGTGGGCAAAACATACATATTTTAAACTATAATATATTTTTTTATTGTTTAAGAAGATTGTTTTCAGTCAGCCTGGAAATCAAAACATAATTACATAGGAGAAGGTAAGGTTATCGCTGCGACAGATGCCGAGTGGTCAGCATCATTGGCATCGCATGCACGGGTTCGAGTTCTAGACAACGTCAAGAATTGATTTTTTAATCTATTTGTGATTAAAATCATGGATGTATGTAATGTCCGTAACCTCTTTCTACCAATCCGAACTTATTTTCATTGAGTCGCTGCATTTTTGTGTTTCGGAAAGAGAAAAGATTGAAGGATAGAGCTAGAACCGAACTAGTGAATAGTATTTCACTCTTTTTCCGCTTCGTTTTTAAAATAAGATTTAAGGTATCACAAACATGATTCATTTGAACATAACTGTCCATACTGGAACCAAATACAACGACGTTGACCACTCGACTACAACCCGATATTTATTCTTACTTAATCATAATAATTATTTCCTTCCTGTATGAATAATAACAACCATAGCTGTCAAACTAGCGTGTTAAATGTAGCATTTATTCTGTAAACTTATAAAACACTTAATATTAATATATGCAAATAATTATATTATTTAGATGCTCTTGATGATAAATGTACAAGGTCGGTGTTTACAAAGCAAAACCTGCTTATACTTGAGAATTGTATTTATACTGAAAAACGTGTTTAAGTAAGCACTTAAAAATATATTATACCACTTTAAAGTCAAATTATTGCTTTATATTTAATTCATTACCGTTCAACAATATTTAAAATAATGGTAGGTAACAAACATTGGAATTAAAATAAAACGATTTATTAAAAAAGCTATTATTTAGCAAGTTAATCTGGGAGCAAATATTAGAATGTCAGTAGTAAATAACACAACTTTGTTATTCCACTGGTTGCGTAACAAGGTGTGACAAATTTTAAGCGGCTAGGTTGGTAACGATATGTCACTTGTCGAAAAAAGACTATGTCACTTGCTGTCTTTAATAATTATAGTTGGAAGTATCAGGAATATTTTTTTTATGAGTTACAATTAGCGATGACCGAAGACCAGTAATAATGTGGTGAGTAAAAGTGTTTGTTTAATACTGGCGCGGAAAAATACAACCTTGCCTGAGGCGGCATAAAGGCTAGCGCCGGTCCTGCTTGTCAAAAATTTACTGATTATATGATACAATTAAGCACTCAGTAATGTAGATATTGTTGTAATGTATAATACAATATTTAAATGTGTGATATATCTCGGATACCAAACACAAAATAAGAAAAAAACATTACTTAGTGTAATATTTCCATTGAGAACAAAGAGTGTCCATTTGACAACCTCCATTAGATGATGGTAGATATAATATAATTATTTTCTTTGTCCAGTTGGGAGACAGTTAAACTAACGTTAAAATCGTGAAATTCTTACCTTCCAAGAGGTTAAAGTACCTCTGTGCTATATTTATGTATAATGGTCGTGTAACGATTCTTGAAATTTAATGCTGTTTGCAAAATATTTCAGAAATTGGCATAGAAAGGTTGTTTTTTTTAAATGGGTGGTCTCATTCGATGACATGCCCGGTGGACATTGTGGTGAGAATTAAAAGTTGAGCAATACTTGTAGATTTAAACGAGCTCGTGAATAAAACTGACTTTAATTTATTTACGAGTAAAACATAATTGAAATGATTTTATTTCACGAGATTTTTTGCTTAGAACAGAGGGCATCAACAAAGAGGTATTTGATTCTAAAAATCTGTTTATTGCTTACTATCATATAAAATAAACCTTTATTGCTTGTTTTGTCACCAGTGGTTCTCACGTAAAATGTTACTGTGGCCGCATCATAAATATCATCGGTCCTACGAAAATGTCTCGTGGCCGCACCAAATTTTTGTTTCAAGTCTTTTTGTATTTAAATTTTCCTGATAACATATAAACTTATAAAAACTCATTTTATTAAATGTCAATATTTACTACGAAAGTAAATAGTTGGTGGCCGCACATGAGAACCACTACCCCAGACGAATTTATTGGGAAAATATGTCACAAGGCCCCGCCCCATGACCTCAAATAAAAATTGAAAAAATCTAAATATCATATTGACTTTTCTGAGAATTAATCCCAGACCCATCTGATCATTAGGATGAAGTTCGTACAACAAGACCACTGGAATTAAATATTATTACTTTCTGATACCACAAACCTCAAAATACATCGCATGAACTCGTATGAGCACAGGTGTTATTTTAAAACTGAATTATTATTTGCGGTCGGGATGGCGTTCAATAATTTTACCAGTCCTTTCTAATAAAATGTTTAAATCGGTGACCCATTATAAAAACAATGACTAAAAACTAGTGTTCGTTAAATCTATTCTGATTATATGTCGGTAGACATTTTTGTTTTTAAAATCAGTGTTAAAGTTCAGACGTGTAAATATGTACAGTCAAAATATTTTAAAATGTATGATTTGAGTGTGTAATTATTTTATTTTTGAGTTAATCTATCCTATTTATAGCAATGAGTTAATTCTCTCAACCAACTAACGATGACTTATATAACAGGAAGCGCTAATGACTTTAGCTGTCAAATTGTATTACTTAACAAAACAATATGAAATTGAATACAAAAAACCCATTCCAAATGAGCGAAATTCCCAAAAAAATGAGATTCAACCACACTTGGCATTAAAAAAAGGAAAAAATCCGAAATATGTGAGCAGAAAAAAAGAATTTTTATTACAACCGGCTAATGTCCATTGAAGAAAAATTTAAATGGCCACTAAATTGCGTGATATGGTTATTAAACTATCATTATAAAATTAAGCTGTGCGAATAAATGCCAACTCACTTAAGGAGCAAGGATAAGTACTAATACATTATTATTAGCATGTCAAATCTATAGAAATGGCTGAAATTGCAATAAAAATGTAATACGGCCGGATGCGTTGCGAAATGGTCAGATTAATCAATTAAGAATTTATTATTTGGAAGATTTTTGACAGGATGAGCGCGGGAAAACATTAACCTATGATGAGATGTTTGGCAATCGGCACCAAAATGCAGAGTAACAAAGCTTCACGCCGTACAAAGGTCTTGTATACAGCCATAGAAACAACGAAAATTTATTGCGATTGTTATTTTATTCGCACCAAAAAAGATTCGATAGCATGTTTATTACTGATTTTTTGAAAACAAATCAATAACTAATAAATAAAATAATATTTTATACTTTTGTAGCTGGTGATTTGGTATAGTTTCTTACGTAAAAAAATCTAATTAATGACATTTAAATGGGTCAATGACTGTTTTTTTTGTTGAAATCAGAACATTATGTTTAGTATTCGTATTTACTAACACTAAATGTAACATCACGTGAAATGCATAGCAAATGAAGTTAGATTTAAATTCACTAGTTTTCACGCGTTTTTTGTTCAGGAGCTGAAATGGTATCTGCTTTTAAAAATTGAATTTTATATAACATCATTTTTGAAAAAAGTTGTCATTTTAACGATATAATACATTGGTAAATAAATATTTAAGTCCTTGCGAGTAATTCTATAAATTATAAAATCAATAATATCCATATTAGAATGTTTATCATGATCGTTTAACTAAAAATTCGTGCCGGTGTTCATTGGGACATAGGTGAATATAGAATTAGCTAATAATTGAGTACAATGTGGTGTTGCCATTGAGAATGGAAAAAGTTGGCGCGTCTTCAACGACCTAGACATGGCAGCATGGATACTCTTAATTTAAATTTAATGATCGTTTCATTATTATAAAGCGGACAAGAAAATGACGAGTAAAAAATATAACAAAAAGAGGTGCTGTTGGTAGCCCTTGACATGAAAGTGATGACACCCAAATAATGTTAATAAAAGGCCATTACCAAATTGGAGGGAATTTTGTTGTGTAATAGCCATTTTGAATTACTATTATTCTAACGTGGAGTTACATGAGAATGTATTAGAATTGTATATATTTCGTAACTTTTGTATTGTATAATACTAAAATACCTTGTAATATATACACGGAATGGGGAATCGCCTATATTAGTTAATTTATATGAACTGTTCGTCGTATATATCAATTTTTGATTCTTGCCTTACATAACTTGAGTAAAACAATGAATTTTTGAACAATATATTTATTAAAATCGTTTGTGACTGGCTTATGAAAAGTTATAAAATTTATTAATCACTTATTTATATCGAATTTTTGTAATAAATTGTTTTTAATAATCAGATTCATTTGTATTGCAATGCCACCTGTCTTAAAAGAGTGGAAGTTTGGTGAAATGTATTACATTATACCTACTATAACTAATGCAGTTCTGACAGCTGGTATATTTGATTTGCAGTGTTTTTTTTCATTAAAAATGATTTGGTATATGGACACCAGTAAAGCAAGTTTTTTACATTTAACACACCGTTTGAACACATTTTCATGAAGACTGACACCCACCCTGGCTTGCTTACAAAAAAGTGCATTCTGATGGATCGAGTTAGAAGATACTGTTAAATACACATACCTTACCAAAAATACATTTAAATCTATTTATATTAAAGTTAAGCCGCCTAAGACGCTTGGGTGCCCGAGAGCTTCAGGTTGACAACCACTGATTAAATATTAATGCGAAAAGTAAAGGATGTTACCAAGATCTATCAATTGTGAAAGGTACAATATGAACTTGACCTATATCAAAATTCTGATATCATCTTTTTTAACCTTTGAATACTACATAATGTTAGGCCTGAAAAAAATATTTCCTTGAATCCGAAGCAAATAATAAAATAAAAGGTACTTATTTCGATTAGAAATATTTCATTTCTGAAATTGCACGAAACGAATTATAAGTGTATTTGAATTTTATAATTATTAATAAAAATAGTAAAATGCCATCAAAATCAATTTTAAAATATTTTATTGGTTTGTGTTGAGATATGTATTAACTTTTTTAAGCATGACTTTATAATGACTGTACCCTTTTAAAATATTAAAAAAATGCAATAACTACCTGACTTTTGGCATTTTCATACGGTTTTAAAAAGTGCAATAATATTCTTTTCAGAATACACAATGAAGATTTCAATAATCGATACGGCATTAGATATTCTATATAAAAAGTGCAATAACCAAACCTATTATTTTTTTAAATCGGTATTTGCAATCTTTATTTATTTAATAGATTTTTACTGTAGCAACAGTATATTTTTCGCTTTAACTAGCATTCACTTGAATTTTTCACAAGTTTTTAGGTATACATATTTGTAGGTTATCGTAAATCGTTTGAAGTAGAACATACACACAAAACACTCAAATGTGTCTGCAAATCTGAAAAAAATTGGCAAAAGTGTTTTTCTCATAACAATACAAAAGAAGTATGTGCACTACTTTTTTGAAAATTTGAGTATATTTTAATTGATTCATAGGCTGAGGCCGGTAAAAGTAACTAAATAAATGTTTTTTGTCGGTTCAGAAAGTATCTAAAAAAATAATACTAACAATCTAGATAATTTATCTTTCCGGGGCAAGAAAAAATCCAGGGTCCCGCGATAACAATCAGTTGTCTATGGCTATGATCACAGGGACAGGCGTAAGTTTTGGCGTAGCGTGGCGAGACTTGCTTCATAATCAAAAATTGCCGCAATGGCTTTAACGACAGCGCCGTCTGAGAAGTCGAATCGCAACGTCACAAAGTAAACAAATTTGTACGCCAAAGCAAGCACTGTTAAATTGCAAACTGATTTGACTTCAGCATTTAGGCTACGCTTCGACTTCTCAGACGGCGCGACCGTTAAAGCCATTGCGGCATATTTTGATTATGATGCAAGTCTCGCCACGCTACGCCAAAACTTACGCCTGTCACTGAGGCCATAGCCATAGCCTATGACTTATGATGAAAACGCCACTGTTTATGTGGTACGCAGTCATTGCAACGATAAAATAAATATTTTTTTTTACTTCGTTTATTTTGAGTCAAAGCACAATAAGGTGTTTGACATACTTCGAATACTTAATCGATATTTCTTAATTTCATTAAGCTAATGTATTATGCGATACTTTTTCTGCGATATTCTGAATGAGCACAGTAGCTCTGGCGCATTTTTTTACAATACCACTTTGTAATTAAATCTTGATCTTTTTAAAATAAAAAAAAGATTATTTCTTTAGACTGAATAATTACTATTATGAAAGTTTTCTTTATGTTACTTATCATTGGGCAATGTAGTCAATAAAATAAATTAAGTTAAATAATATAAAATCTTTAATCTTTAATCATATTGGAATTGCTCTGTTAGGTACGATATATTAAATCAGTGATACACAACCTTTTCGACAGAAAGACCAGTTTATGAATTTGTTTGAGAGCAGCATGGCTTAAAATGATTCAATTATTGTTATTCCGTGAAAAGTACTGAGGAAAAAAGGTTATAGATATTTTTCATATTGAGCCGCAGGTGCATCACTAATTTATTATTGAATGTTGCTGTATTAAGATCTCTCGTTTTACAAATTCATTCATAAATTGACGTCCTTTAAAAAAAAATATACTTGCATACGCCGTCTTATAAATTTGATAGCGCAGGTGTGCCATGTTGTAATAATTCAAATATTGTTTTTGCCTATTGAAATTAAATCAAATAATAATTGACGATAAAACACACATCGTTAGTGTGGCTAATGCCATGCCACATTCGAGCTGAAACCATTAAACAATATGTTTAAATTGGACAAAACAGCTTACTAGTGATAATTTCGGCGGGTTTTTTTTTCACCCACAAAAAATGCTCCAAGGCAGCGTATTAGCGAAGGCATAAAGATCACAATAGATTGATAGCATTAAAAAACAATAACGATTATGACTTGCAAAAAAAATCAAACATTGGGAGTAACATACGAAACCTAAGATTGAGGTATTTGCAAGGCAACAAAATAATCTTTACCATTAATCTTGTTGGTATTTTTTATCGACTGTTAACACAGAAAAGAATATTAAAAAAGTATTTATATATTTCTAACTGGTTTACTTGTTGTTATAGTAGACATGCCCAGTCCCTAACTGTTACTGAATCAACGAGCCTAGCTCGTAGCTTAAAATGTATCTCTTAGGGCGTTAGTTTAGAAGCTGGCAGGGCTGCTGGCTTCTTCCACGCTTGCCTCCACTGTTGAAGAAATTGCTGTAGGAGAAAGGTGGGTGAAGCATAAGGTTTGAGACATCGTCCTGACGTGGTTCTTAGAGGCCTTTAGTTGGTTGTTAAAGTTAGATATTTTCAGAGCTCGGAGAATTGGAGCAAGGTGGGGACCCTGCTTCAAGCTTTCCATGAAGCTGGCACGGTGGAGGGGTAGGGTCTCTTTAATGTCTGGGCCTTTATACCACGCCCGGAGGTATCGGGTGCTGGCATTTTTTTCAAGCCTGTGATTATGCGTAGGCATTTATTTTCGACCCTCTGAAGGAGAAGAAGTTTGCTGTCGGGGATGTCTACAGACCATATGGGAGAGGCGTACAAGATGGTTGGCTTAGTTACCATGTTGTATAGTGCCTTCTTATTAGCCATGCTGAGGTAGCTTCTAGCGTAAGAGTTCTCGTAGAAAAATTCTGTTGTGATAAACATCAATATGCTTCCCATCGAGAGCGGGTATGTGACATTAATATACGCATTTAATTTCTGAAATGAATAATTATTAAATCGTGCCCATTATGACTTGTAAAATGAATAAATTTGATAAAAAGAAGAAGTGCAATATTCATATTATTTAGAAATAAAACTTAAAATAAGTATGCGACTGATCAGGACATATGCAGCTCGTGATCAACAATTATCGTTTTCGTCAATTTATATATTATGTAATAATCAACGAAGCTGTGAAAGGAACAACATCTATTAAATCTACAATAATAATAAAAGAAAAAAAGTCTTGGACCATCTAACGAAAAGGAAAAACTATTAGTGTTTTGATAAAAAAAAATAAAATCCCCATGGCCTTGAGAGTCTCGAGACCATAAAGACAAAAGCGCCGAATCTTTTGGAACACCTGAAATTAAAGGAAAATAACAACAAATTTCGTTTGTTTGTAAATAAATAATTACCAAGTTACCAATACAAAAATATAAATTAATATACTGTTTATTTATATACATACATAGGTACATGATTTATTTTTGTTTTAATACATTTTTTGTATGAAATTCAAAATACGGCCAATTCAACTAACCACCAAAGTTCAGGAATATATCTTATCAAGAGAAAACGTTAAGTAATTAAATAAAAAATGTCCAAATGATGGCCAGTTGTTCCTCTAATATCAAATTCATAATAGAACGACATAATGCGATACAGCTGTTCAATCAAATCAGCTAAATATAATAAAAAATAAACGTTAAACAAATTATATCACATCGACCATTTCAATGTCATGCTGCTGTTAATCGTATGAAAAATGCTGGCTTATAGATGATTAAGGGGGTATTCTGGTCTAGACGCTTAAATTACATGGTTAAAATGCTGGCTCAATAAAAAAGTAGTAACAATTTTACCGTCCATTTTTTTTACCTGATATTTATTATATTTTAAGAACATACAAAAAATTTTCAATCCAAAAATCTAAGAACCTAAAAAATGAGGGGGTCTCAAAAAACGGCACGCCACGGTTGTCACGATCCCGACTTCTTTTGTCACATGAAATAAATAAAAAAGTATATTCTTAATCATTAAAGATGTCATTTTGGTATATACATACTAGAATGAAGTCAAATATTTTTTTTATCGCAAAATGGCGTAGTTTTGAAAAAAAAGAGTTTCAGAATTTGTTAAAAATAGTAAAAATTGATTGTTTTTATAATCCTAGTTTATGTATACCATAAAAGAATGTATAAAGAAAGTTCACGTCAAATTTCATTTAAATCGGCTATGTAGAACTTGAGATATCATGGCAACCATTTTTATAAAAATACGAAAAAAAATCCGAGTAAAACGTGTTTAAAGTTTGGGGCAAAGTTAAAAACCGCCCAAATTGGTTAGATTCTACGTCACTAAAGTAGCTATATCTCTAACAATAATTAGAATTCACACAAAAATCTCGTAAGGACATATTCTCAAAGGTTTGAACTTTGAAAATATGCAATAAACAAAACGGCTTTTTCAGAATCCTAGACCAGAATACTGCCTTAAAACGCCATCTGTCACAATAACACAACGTCCATGCTCACAGGAGTAATAAGTTCAGCGATCTTAATCAATAATAACGAATTGATATTATGTATTCTCAATGCAGTAAATTAATATACTACTCATCAGATTTTTGCATACATCAGAAATATAGCGCTGAAGTGAAAGTGTTGCCACTTAACCATGAAACTAACAAACTGTGAAGTATATTTTCATAGTTGTTTTTACTGAAATTAAGCGATAATATTTTTTTTATGATTAATGACTATTTGAAAAAGTCGAGTAAGAGAAGAGGTAAATTGAATTTTTCTGGAAGTTATATTCGCATCCTTGAGATAACTTTGTATTGTTTTTTTTTATCTGAAATAGTTTAACACGTTACATTAAATTTTAAAGAATTAATATGTTGCGGAAAGAAAAATAACAATGTATTTTAGTTCTACATAAATTATTTTATATATTTGTTGATAGCTATTTCGGCTCACGCCTTCGTCAGAACTATAGTTCTGTAGTTCTGACGAAGGCGTAAGCCGAAATAGCTATCAACAAATATATGAAATAATTTATGTAGAACTAAAATACATTGTTATTTTTCTTTCCGTATTATAATGGAGTTCTACCAAGTAAATGCCTACTCAATCAATAAATTAATATGTTTGTTTGAAATTTTAAGTTATTCACTGTCATACTTGGTGGAATGGCTTTAATAAAAATAATAACCTATTTTTAGTACTTATTCCACGCTCGATTTATTGAGATCAGGACTGGTTTTGTTTATCAAGAGAATTATCAACTGATAATTAATGACTATTATCATTATCAACTCAATTAATTGTATGCATCAAAATTTATCGGTATTAGGCGTTTTAAAAGAATCAAACCGTATAAAAATATATTTTAGGATTTTCACTGAAGGCGCTTGATGGAATTTCAATATCAAATATGAATCGTTTGAATTTTGTACTTATCCATGAGTTTTATCGCTAACGACACGAGTTTTGCATATTGACATCTTTAAACATATCAAGTGTACGAATGAACTTCATAACAGGAGCGGAACAATCAAATTTATGCGTGTTGTCAGTTTATGCAAAAAATATGATTATTTTTCGGAGAAGATTCAAGCGGATGCTTAACTATTACTTGGTGATACATAATAACATTCATTAAAAACCTCATAGGAATCCTTCGAATGCTTTTGATTTACACAGTTATCTTGGTTTCAATTATTTGATTAATTTATATACTTATGTACATTAAAAAAATTATAAGCTTGTTGTTTTTGCAATGTGAAAAAGACTAAAACATTGTACAAAAAAAAAAAAAATGGCTTACAGAAAGAAGAGAAATAATTTATATTAGAAATTGCAAAGAAGTCAATCGAGTAAGTTCCGCCAAATCAACTATAAAACATAGAAAATAGTAATCGTCTGAACTCACTCACGTCTCAAGTCCATGTAAAATATGTCTCAAAATATGCATATGTCCTCAAATAGAAAATTCTCAAAAATTTCTTCTAAACCCTTTCTACCGTAATCACATATTTCATTCATTGAATAGAGATTTAATTTGAGGACTTCGACTAAAGGTGCTAGATTTTGAATATTCACTAGATGAATTTTGTACATTTTCATGCGTTATGTCACTAGCGCCAGTTTAAGTTCATCCACGCACTTGAATGCTGAAAGTCGAAACCTTTTTTTTTATTACACTCTAATACTAAAAAGATATAATTAAGTATTTCGACTGAGGGTGCTTGATGGAATTTCAATATCAAATTAGAATTTTTTGAATTTTGTACTTTCCATGAGCCTTTTTGTCGCTAACGACGGGTTTCGCTTGTCAAGTACATCCGTGCACTTGGAATGCCTGAAGATGCCGAAAGGCGAAACCCGGGTCGTTAGCGACAAAACTCATGGAAAAGTACAAAATTCAAAAAATTCTAACTAAAAAGATAGTATCATATTATAGCTCGCGTGTTTCGGGTAGACCTTTATTTACCTGTGGGATATTCACACGGCCGTGTGAGAAATGATCTGCGAAGGTGTGTGTAATATTCTGTGTATGTGTCTGTGGCCTTGTTATGTGAGTGGATCCCAGGAATTTGGTGCGATCTTCATTCATAGCGTAACATTAATTATAACGAGGATGCTCGTACTTTGCAGCGAGTAATGTACATTTCGATTTTTTGTAATGGAAAACACCAGACATACCAGTTCTCAAGTTTTTATAAGCGAGCCTTTTTTTTAGAGACATATTATTGGAAAAACATAGAGGCTTACCTCCCGATTAGTTTTTAAACCATTTAGACGCTACTATTTTAGCCATCGATTTTTCAATGAAAATTACATGCAAAGTACCCGGAAAATCATTTTACGCTCACTTATAAATTATATAATTAAGGATATTGACTGAGGGTGCTCGATGACATTTCTTTACCAAATTTGAATTTTGTACTTCTCCATGAGTTTTGTCGCTAACGACCCGGGTTTCGCCTTTCGGCATCTTCAGGCTTGAACTGACAGTACATCCGTGCACTTGAAATACCTGAAGATGCCAAAATAAAAATATAATTTATGATTTTTATTTCTCTGTTATTTCAAAACCATGTAAAAACAGTTGGGTATTTTTTTTATTATAATGGTAAAAAACACGGAATTGTGTACTCACTTCCCTCACTCTACTCACTGTGTCGCACTTAATGATATTCAGCTATTTTCTTCTCACTCTGACTTGTTATGTCGATCGAATAAACTTTGCGATTATATAGTGCTAGTCGTAGTGAAATCGTTTCACTCGAATACAAATAATAATGAGAGCGGCTCAACAAAATGGTTTTCTAACAGCCACATTACATTCGAAAGATGTATCTGCACAAAGTTTCACTGTTAAATAAGATATTTATTTATAAAAAAGCTCGATGTAGCGTTTGCGTGCCTGCACGCCGTGGCGCCTGAAAAGCTAAATGGCATAAAATCTTCACTTAACACTTAATACAAATAACGTTAACAAGTAATTCATGGTTAAATTAAATGTATATCCCGAACTAGATAACATAGCCATCTCAAAATATATATCACTCTGGAGTAGAGACTCCAATTCGAGTATCGATTACTCGATACTCGAGTATAATCGTCCATTTTTCAAGTACTCGATACTCGAGTATTTTGAAAAATACTCGTTATATATAAATGATGACTCATTTCCAAATTTTACTTTTTTTAATCAGCGGACAGACAAACTTGATAGCACTATTGAATTCATTGTTAACTTTTAAGCCAACGTCCACAGCAACAGATAGAGTTTTTCTACTGAGGGAATAAAAAAACAAAGTTTCGAACCAAATTAAAATTTGAGATTTTTAATTCTCTACCATTTTTGAAATATGTTTCATAAATTGAAATAAATTTATTAATGCAATAAAATAAGATTATTTGTTTATCTTATATATAAAACCGAAACGGCGTATGTATGTATGTGGGTCTGTAATTCCCTTTTGCATTGTTGTTGCAAGTTCAAACAAACGAATTGATTTCGCTCGCGAAAGTTTCGACGGTAAATTTGTTTCGTTATCAATGTGTGTGTAGAGACTCCAATTACTCGAGTATCGAGTAGTACATTTTACAAAATACTCGAGTACTCGAGTATTTTCTTATGAACCAAAATATCTTATATATAAAACCGAAACGGCGTATGTATGTCTGTGGGTCTGTAATTCCCTTTTGCATTGTTGGTCATCAAGTTGCCAGTTGTTTCAACTTGGCCCGTCTGAATTTACGCGCCAAGGTGAACATAACCGGGTTCGAATACTAGTTTATCATATATTTATATGCACAAATTTCAATTGATAATATATATTTTGGTACATCTGAAACTACTCGAGTATACTCAAGTATTTTAGAATTTTGCTGCTCGATACTCGAGTAGTTGAGATGTCGAGTAATTGGAGTCTCTACTCTGGAGTAATATAGTCTACAGTTCTTGCATCTTCACCTTTCCTTAATCACTGTGATGGCCCATACTTAGTTAAGTGACGTTATTGCGTGGCTAAACAAGTGTTCACATCCTTTTTTTTTCTTGCACAACAACTTCTGTCGGAGTTCTTCAATTAAAGCTCTTCTTACATGAACCCATATTGTATATTTTTTTGAGACAACTAGTTTATTTAATTTAAATTCATCATACATATAAATTAAAACACCTGTTTTTGAGGTTACGAAACTTTCCATCGTTGTGATTAATAAATCTTGCGTGTAAACAGTAAAAAATATTATGTTTTCTTTTGATGAATTAATAAAGGTTAAGTAGCCATTTTAATATGCATGGATAGAGGTAATAAAAAGTTACAAAATGATTACTTGTATTCTATCATCACTTACTTTGACAGTCATATAACAAATATGAAGCTTTTAATGAGGTATAACTCCGTCGAATTCAATTGAAAAGTGAATGTTAGAATTATTATGGTCTAGTACTAGTTTAGTATCTTTGACATTTGTAAAGGTTAAGTATCATTATCAATATATTGTTTCGTTTAATGAATAGTCTTGAATCTTCGTGATTCAAAAGACTGGAGATGCAATAAATTGACTAAGGATCGAGATCGTTTTGTAACATGATTCGAATCAACGATTAGGCATCAAGATGATAAAAATTAGATAGTAATGTTAATGAACGTTTCAATAATAATTCATTTGAACTAACAATTGGCCACTTCAGTAAGTAATACAATTCATAATATTGTTCATGTCGAAACTTATACATCTAAAAAAAGCCAATGGTGTCTCAACTGTAAAATAGTGATACAAGAATTTGATTTGATATCACTGATGTCTTTAAGAATAATTCAGTAAGTATACATGCATGAGATATAATATATATATTTTACCATGCCCGCTTCCAATGTGGATCATATGTTCTCCCAATGGAGTTTACCTCAATAGAAGTTTCCTATGTGAGGTATGTGTTACGCAGTTGCTCAACCATTCTTTTTCGAAGAGAGTAGGTATAGAAATTTAAGTACTAGGATAGGATTTTTATCTCGCATCACCAACAGCTGTTTATCTGCCAATGCTTTATGGCCCGAGCAGACCTGCACGAGGCTGGTTTTGAGCTATGCACGAAGTTCTTGAAAAAATAGAAAATTTAATAATAATTTAAATCAGAGTAACTAGCTTAGCCACTTAAATCAAGTTGATACTAAGTATCCTGTGCTTAGTCCGTATACTTAGAACCCGTCGCATACGACGACTTTATTGACTAGTGAAGAATCGAGGATATGTCAATCAAATAAATCAATCAAATAAAATAAAAATAAAATTTCAACTGCAGTAAAGTAAGCCTTGTTGCAAACAAGTCAGCGTGGCCTATTGGACCCGTGTGAGGACGTACCGCAGCAGGAATAAAACTGATCGCTGCCACTACATCCCGTTTTTAGGATCGGATACGTGTGTGAGGGTTTTTAAACATATACATACGTGTCCTCGAACAGAAATCAATAATTCAATGAAAAATGATACTGCCCGGACTGGGATTTTATCAAGTATGCTCCGCAACTGAAGCCAACGATGTGCGACACTCGACCACGAACATAAATCTATAACTAGATTTAAATGCAGACTTTTAAGGCAATGAGTTTAATATAATTTCGAAACAAACAAAGTTTATGAAAAACAATAGAAGGGGAAAACATGAAATCAAATTTTCAAGAATTACTCAAATATGTTCAAAAAAAAATCTTGAAAATTGGGACTTACATTCCCTTACTAGGTTTCTTCATCTAATGCCTGAAGACATATGTGCGCCCGGAATGTGAAGTGCACAGATGACCTTGAACTGGCAGTTCAAGTAAATCCGTGCACTAGAAGATGCCGAAAGGCGAAACCCAGGTCGTAAAACAAAACGATTCTGTTAAAAATCTAGCCTACTCTTCTCTTGAATCTCAAATGCTCCCGCAGTCGCAATCAGGTTAAAAAAAAACCCTGCCTTACACCATATACATAGTATATGTATGGTTGATTTTCATCGTATACTTAGAAATGATTGTGGTTAAAAATGGCTGCATATAATAAAAAGACTGTATACTATATTGTAAACAGGATGAAAATGGCGAAAGGTTACACCTGTTAGCAATAACTCATAAAATTTACATTGGCTAAAAAACTGTGATACTTAAATCATCCAAGGATGTGCTACATTAAAATTCTCTCTCATGGAAGCTTCTTTAAATGCCAATGATATAATAATGATACATAAAATAGCCATCGACGGGCAATTATAAAAGATGAAACGTATAAGGTCATGATCTCTGATGATCTGGTTTTGCGATGTATGGATATCAGTTTCACAATTTATTGGATCATCACGTAAAATATGCACTTTACAGATGCTGAAGGTTAGCAATAATGTTACAGGATATTACGAGACCATCCGAGTAAATATATTAACGCAATTTTCTATGGCAAATTAAGCTTAAAAATATAAGATAAATCGCTCTTATTTTCCATTCAGAATATTGATTAAATAATAATTTATTATTTAATTCGCACTGGTGAACAAATATAGCCTTTCATGGTGATAAAATTATTTCGAAACATATCTCAGATAAATAATAACTATACGTTAAACGGTTTATAAGTCAGTGCGAAATTACGTTCTCATATTAAAAAGCGAAGCAAATTTGTAAATTATAAATCTTGTCACAAAAGTCTTATGAATATGAATAATACGTGATGCTATTGAAACTGTGTGTATCTAAAATGAAAATCGTTTTTTTCTTGGATTGAAGAATAAATATGAAAGATCATTAACATTATTTTGTTTTGGGCACAATTATATCATAATATATTATAATTTATTTCATAATGTAGTAGATCATACATGGTCAACAAGTCAACAACTATAAATTAAATTTCTCATTAATCTGACAAAGAAACGAACCGAAAATAAACAGTTTTAATCTGATATGAACAAATAAAACTGATATATGTTTTCATCTTGTTGGTTTTCATATCTTCAGGCGTAAATCAATGTAAATATGCAAATATTAATGATTCGTTTCACAGTGTCTTTGTGAAATAAATCATCGCACATTTTTTTTCATAATGATAATGAAAATCACATTAAAAAAATAATTAGAATGCGATTCTATAAAATTATTCAAAATTACAAACTTATTATAAATTAGAGCCGACATTTAATTAAAAAAGATAATTTATGTTGAATGTCATTAATTTAGTGATCGTGCATCAAATTTAAAATTATATATGCAATTTAATTTTGATGATTCCATATATTGTGTAACAAATAGTGCCACGTGGTTCACCTCAGAGTTAAGAAGCCATGTCTGAAGCTTCAAGTCCGTAGATGATGAACTCTTCAGAATGCGAATCCTGAATCATATATCCTTTTGTTGGTCAGCGAATACTATCGTTAAAAAAGACTTATTTCAAAGCATAAAATAGTTTGACATCAAAATATTAAATCCACAAAATCAGATACTAATTTTCCATTGAGGTTTGGTATTTTTTTGTGATATTTTATAAAGACAGGTGTCATTAAAGTGTATTTTAATTACTTCTATAATATTAACATATTTGCATATCACACGGTTTCTTATTGACAATAATTTGACACAGTCGATATTTATGCAGCCAGAATTAATGGGTTCTATTGAAATGATGCAAATAAGGTTAATTTATGGTTACAATTGTGAGGTGAGACGTAAAATGTAAAGAATTATATTATTTATTGTGTAATAATGCATTCGATACAACATTGTACACTGAGTTACGTTAGTTCAAACGTAATCACAACACAAAAAGACGATGAATGCTTCACTTATATTTTTATTGAGAATGCAGGAGCGTATTAATAAATTATCCACTTAGATTGCAAATCTCTTTACAGTGAATTTTTATTTTACGCAATCTGTACAATTATTAAAATAAGTAGTCTTTCATCCATATTTTATATCTTTTTTTTTTTATACAGTAAAATGTTAAATCAGAGGACTTAAGAAAAAGTCTGCAATGAGCTTAGAACTTTAGACTGAAATATATTTTTAAGAGTATTATTCGAGTTATATCAATTCGTGAGTGTAGAGACATACGGGCGAAACTACAAAAACAACGAACTGAGATAAATGGAAAAACAGATTTCTATGTTAAACTTTGTTCTTACGGATATGCAGGAATGCCGAGCAATATCTGGTAAACCACTCTTCGTAGAAGTTTCATATTTTCATATCTTATAGAACTGCAATTGAGCATGACAATGCCATGTTTAACTCAAACAGCCATTTTTGTAGTTTCACCCTACACCCCAGAATTGACTCTCCATTTTCTAAAAATAATTTATAAAAGTTGTAAACTTGAATATAATTTTTCAATAGAATAATAGCGTTTTAGAAAGTTAATATCAAGCAAATATTTTTATGTTATTTATTTAAAACGGAGGATTTTTTAAGAGACCTAAAAATATTTTTTTCATTTCAACTTATCAAATTATACTACTGCAATACGTAACAGAGCAGCAATTCATTACTGGGGCGGGGCTTAGGTTTATTCTGTGAAATTTTTGGTTTTCGATAAATCCATCCCTGTTCTTTCATAATAAGTAATCCTACTATAAGAGGAAATTGTTGAAACTGTTTGGACAGGCGTATTTTGACTTTCCAATCGTAATATCGTTTGCATTGTGCAAACTTCATCAAAACAATTCAGTTCTACTATGCTGAATTTTTTTTTAGTATAAAAGTCAAATTGTCATTATTATTTAATTGAATTTCCATATCAGTCTGGGCGATTTTTACAACAATGCAATGGTTGAATTCTGGGCGTTTTTCATTGCATGCATCTCATTTTAGAATATAATAAATCAATCTTAATTTTAGATTATCTAGACCAAGAGGGCATTATTTGGTATTGGAAAATCAAAAAGACGATAAATTCATAATATTTTTTCTCTCAGAAGCAAAAAAAGTTCACTCCACTCACGAAAGTCATTCGTTTTCTAGCTAACAACGATTTCATACGGTGAAAAAAATTTACAATGTACATATTTTAATTCTACAGAATTGCCTGAGTAGCCATATCGCCTACTGTTTAAACATAGTTCTGACGATGGCGTAAGCCGAAATAGCTATCAAAAAATATATAAAATAATTTCTGCAGAATTAAAATACATAATAGAGTTCTACCATGTAAATGCCAATTCAATCACAACGATTTCCTAGTTTTTTTTTATTATAAAACTGTTTTTTAATTTATAAATATGCATAGAATCGACTTCAAGAAAGTTTTCCACTAAGGTTAACATATTAGACGAATTACATTTGATTACGTACCATCAAATTACCGTGACGTTAAAAAAGATATGGATTTTGAAAAACCCAATATAAAATATCTCTCAAAATATCTACAGTCAATTCGGGTAACTTTGGACACTTTTCAGGAGTTTTTTGTGATATTTTTATTTTCAGATATAGTAAGTTGCATTTTTAGACTATTATGTGTTATTACCACTTCCTTTATATAATTTTGAATTCCAATATTATGAAAATACAACACCACGGTAAATATATCGGTTATGTTGGCAGCCATACAGGTATGTAAATGTTCTGTTTAACATTAAATTTAAAAATGAAACAATATTGGTCGTTTTGCATTATTATTTTGATCAATAAATAGATAGAATATACTGACAACAGTTGACTTGTTCATTACCATAGTTGCAGAGATGACTTTTAATATGCAAGAAAGAGAGTGTTTCTGGACAGATCAAGAGTAGTTGGTCAATATTGTTTATATATTTATTGCGACAAAAATGAAACCGCGGCCATCCGCTCAAATGTTGAGACCGTTTTTATTGAAACCGGTTGTGGTCGCAGTGGGTACCAGTAAACATAAAAAAACAGAGATTAAGAATCTTTTTTAACAATTTTATTACCATTGCAAGTTAATTAAGTAATTACTTCTTATTTAGTCTAGACAATTCTTAATCGTGCTAATTTGCTCGCCATATTCTTGTCGTTAGATTACTGGCTGTAAATAATGAAGTGTCTAATAAATATTAAGATAATATTCATTCACAAACTATGTAAGACTTGTGAAATTTTTGACTATACTGAAATTTTTTATATATGTTAAGCAACAAAAAAAAATCTTAAAACCATCGAAAAAACTCTTTTTTTATCTTCAATCATTGATATGCAAAATTTACAAAAACCTTTCTTTAGAATACTGTAAAATTGTAAAACACACATAAATTATGTAAAAATAATAAAAGACAGTCGGACTTAAATTCAAAATTGGAACTATGTTTAAATAATAAGTATGTTCGATTATTCACGTTTTTATTATCAAATATATAATCTTCGCTTCTGACCGAATTGACACATGCCATTGTTTCAACCTCAAAAAACCAATGTCTAAAAGTTAAATATAGCTGGAAATAGTATGACCAGCTCAAAGATGAAATGCATTCATTAAAATGTTACTTTATTTTTATTATGCCAAAACACGAACCTATTTTAATCGTAATACTTTTTAATGTTGCCATGATGCACTTGTCCTAAATTTTATTTTTTAATCAAATATCTTGGTGTGTGTGGTGAAACAGTTTCGTTTGATATAATAAACCAATTCGACAAAGTGATGGTTTGCGATTCGTTCTATAAAGAATGTATTTTCAAGGTTTGATCGCAATTTATGATCTCAGCACGCACGGATGCTCTCAGGAATTTCATCGAAAGTATGATATATTATCCGCAAGTAGCCATATTTTCAACATGTGATATTTGAATGAATTCTCTTATTGACAAATCAATCAAAGTTAACTATCAAATACACTTTATTGGAAACAGATGTAGTACCTTATAAACTTCTCTTTTATTGCACGAAAATGTAAATCAATCATGTTTTTTTGGTTAATAAGTACCGTAAAACGGAATGAATAGAGACTTGTATAGAATAAAGGTTCATATATTTCAATCATTACAATCTGTATTTTTGACTCTATTCATCTGCCAAGTCTCGAATTACTACCCTCTCTCGTCTCTATTTACTCCGATTCAATGTGAATAGAGATATCGATTAAAATTGACTGTGTCTTAATAACGATAGTGAAAAATTAAAAAATATTGTCATGCATGTGTAGTAGGAACATAGAAACAAGTTTCAAGCCATTCATATTTCAAAATATGTGGCGCAGGCAGGTATGAAGATACATAGTCGTGAAGTATAAAAAGTGTCTCTATTCACCCCGTTTTACGGTACTTCAATTGCTTAGATTATTGACCGTGCTAAATGAATATTTTTTTAAATTACGCAATTTTCGGCTATAATTGCAAATAAATGAAAAACATTGTTTATCACCACGTAGAAATTTATTGAACTGGAAATATTATACATAAGGTACCTATGCGGTAAAAAACTAGTGGTTTTATTTTATTGCATTGTCATTTAAAATTATTTTACACTATTATCGAATATGGTATTTGGCGTAAAGAAGTCAGTTGATATAGAATTTGGATTTGTGAATTTATAGAAATTAATTATAATATGGTACGAAATAGGTGTTCTGACGAGGTTGTAATGCTAAAATAGCTATACGTATTACATAACTGTTTCAGAACTAATTATTTTTATTGCTTTGTTGAAGGAATTTCGATTTTGGTGGTGTTAAATATTATCAATATTTAGTCATACATATTTCAAAAAGAGAATAAAAGAGAAAATATTCTTTTGAAGACAAAACACTATGAATAAAATATTATAAAAATAAAATTGTTTTACCATCAAATTCATTATACTTATATGGCGATCTCTAACATTCTTCGGCGATGATGGCACTGTTGAAATATAATAATAATATCTATATTTTAGTTTATCGTGACAATTCTATATCCAAATCTGTAGAAAAAATATAATCCTTGTAATTCAGGTTTATTTAAATTGTTGATGATTAAAAAATATTATTTACCAATTGAAAATACTAATAATAATGTGTTTTACTTTTAATGTTTTGAATGCCAATTATAAATGGAAAAGAGTCATAGTAAATATTTTTTAATATAATGGTATTTTATTAAAATTTAAAAGTTAACTATAAATTGAGTACAATTGCAAGTAACGGAAAGAAGACTTGAAGAAATTAACCGGGTTTCATTACTAAATATTTTACCCGTGAAAATTTGCGTGAAATAGCAGAATAGGAAATCAATTATAAATACGATTTAAATATGTTAAAAAACACCCCAAAAGACAACCATTTTGTTACATAATACATGAATATAAAATTAAGTACAGTTAAAAACAGTACATAATAATAAAATAATAAAGTTTTTAAGGAATGTGACTGACTTTCAAGTATCATTAAGGGACACCATTTTGTGGTCATAAGAAAAGAGGCATAAACAGAGCAATCAAAACTAAATTGTGATTTCAGCCTTGGTTAATTTTGTGTGTTCAGTTAACTTTATCATCACGAATCGAGATGTAACACATTGCCTACATTGGGAACGTGGAATACGCGTCGTTTCTCGATTTGTCCAGATTTCCCGCGTAGCCAATGTGCTAATTAAGGGAGTGAAAAACAATTCTATGCAACACGTTTGTTGTCAAATTAGTTTCATAGTGTCATTATGTTAAATACAACGTAAGTAGGCATCTAAAATAACAACATTATTACACTTCGCACACATTGAAAGATTTACTGTAATGTTTGTATCTTTAAATAAAGTTAAAATCTTTTTTGTGAATAAAAAAATAAATAAATAGCATCACGTTTATGATATGGTTTAAATAAAAATATCCATTTGTCCCATTTTTTACAACAAACTATTGTCGCTTTGAACAACTACATAGAAGAACTAAAAAAATGCAACAGGAGGCACTTTCACGTTTGATTTAAGACCTAGGGCAATGGTGGCATCTTCTGAGGCCTTGTGGGAAGAGTTTTGACCAAATTAAATATGCTGGGTTTAAGCCCCAACAAGGTCAATATCAGATTGTTTTTTTTTATTGTAAATATGGGTGTTTGTGATGTTTTTTCTCGTCAAGGTGATCTCGAGTGAATATAGTTTCATTTCATTATACCAACGTGGAATAATCAAAGTTATTTAAAATTTTATATTATTCATTTCATGTTGTTTCTTAAAAATGTCTGCATATGCGTTTTGTTAATCGAGCTTTGCTCGGTAATTTTTATTCTCTTATGCTCATCGTAACTAATTTTGAAAATATTTGGTGCGTTCGCAATCTGTGAAAAAACAAACGAAAAGACAGAATAACTGTTACTACAGTCACATTAAAGGGGTTAACTATCACTTTTTGGTGTTTTGCCACTATCGGTTTGTAATGCTCGCAATGAGTGGAACCGGTCCTGATTTTTATCAAAATATTTGTTGAATTAGTATTAATTTATTTTAAAAAAAATTTGGTGTTTTTCTGATTGATATACATACTTAACTGGTTTCATTTTGTGTATGAACAGAAGAAAGTAGTCAAACGATCATTTTGGTTGAATGAATAATTGAACAAAAACAATTTTTAATTCTTTATTATTATTTTATTACTGAATATCGACTTATTATTATCAGTTAGCCGATCCGTTCGTTTGTGGCATTCTATTGTTGTGTTTGAAGCGAGTGACAGACACGCTTTGCGACCGGTAATTTTATAAAAAACGCCTTCCAGATATCCGACAGGAAATCGAAATGTCAATGTCTTTCCGGCTACTATAATAAGTATTATCAAATAAATAAATACTCTATTCAATTAAGGTTGCCAATTCGAAGTGACGGAATGCCGAGAGAGTTATTTTAAAATACAGTAAATGTACGTGATTACTTTTTTCGACCTCTTATTTTAAGTTTTGTTCTTACATAAAGTAATACATAAAACGGTGATATTTATTTATACGCGGAAATTGAAAGTTATACTCTGATTTTAATTTTATCTCGTAAAAGTTGTATTTTTTTGTTGTTTTCTTATAATCGTTCAAATAAATAGAAAAAAATATTGTTTATTGTTGCCCTTTTGTACATATAAATAAATTCTAAAGAAAAATCAATTATCGATATTTCTTTAATGAAAGTAATTTAGTAAGTATTAATTAAAAGGTGTATGCAATATAGAAGACGGTTATTTACTCATAATCTTGTACTGAAATAACGCGTTTTGCACATTTACTACAACTGTTGTTAAGCTTCATTATGTTTAGTTGCCTTTTTTGCTTTAAATGTCAAACCGTAATGAAAATAATAAATCTTCAGGGATGTTAAAATTGACAGATACTTAAAAACTTGAGATTTAACAGGCTGGGTTTTCATGTTTATCTTGTGATAGTGAATGAAGTTTGACAACTATGGAAATTTTATGAACATGTCGATAGGTTGTATCATTCAAAATGTCAACAATGTTTAAGCAAAACCTGTTCGTATAAACCACATAATTTTGCGACATATTAAGCCGACACACGGATGATTTTTTCGAGTGATTCTTTTCACTAATACACTATTGTTATCCATGATAATAACTCCTATTATGAAAGAGTTAACGATGTTAGTCTTTTAAATATTGAAAAAAATAATAATCACCTCTCAAATCCTACATAAGCACATTATAAATTAAAAACGTCAATATTTAAATAACATTCAACGAAACTCTTATTGAATTTAAGCTTTTTCCTGAGATTAAAAAAAGAAATTGATTAAAGAAAAAAGCGATCGAATATTTTGAGTTGCTATGCATGGAAATACGATGCTTTCAAAATTGATGATTTATACACATATGATTATTTGAATTGATTGCAAAAATAGTGTTGATATTATGAAAAAACATATGTTTAAAGTGCATGCTTAATTGTTTTAGAAATAAAGAAGAGTGTCATATTTTTTCGTTGCAGTCATGTTGTTTTCAATACGCAATGGCAATAACTACAACATATGAAACTAGATCGTCAGTACAGTATTTCTATTTTAGATAAGCTACATGAAAGATCCATGTAAAACATTCGTTAATTGATTAATATTCATGAATACAAAATGAAACGTGTTAAAATCCGATAAAATATGAGTATAAAGTTGTTCGAAAATAGGAATAATTAAATCCACCCGTACCTCTTTTTGCGCGGCTTAAAGAAAGTATCGATTATTTAAAAAAAAAAAAATACAGTTTTTTTTTGCTTCAACACGGTTAAAAAAATGAAAATGAATACAAATTCGTATGTATGCACATATTTATCAACAACTCACAGCGTATGATATCCGAATTCATATTCAAAACCAAGATTTTAATATATTATTCAAGATACTCTCGAAGATGTCTCTCTATTAAATATTTACAGCGATGAGAGTGATTTTTCGAAAACGAAAAAAAGCAGTAACGAGGACGTTTATTATCAAGTAGCAACATTGGATGAATATAATTTCTCTATGCTATATTAATCATTACTTGTATATGTTTTAAAAATATTATTTATGTATAAATAATAAAAAGAAAAATGATTTTCTGAATTCAAGCAATGTAACCTATATACCATGTTTGGATGGGCATCTTATCTTTTTTTGCACAGTAGCCTTGAAACTTATGACTCGTGCAAAAAAAAGATCGGGTGTATATCATTGCACATATAATATTCGCAGCGAAATATATACATTGGCTTTATTACAAAAAAATCCATGATCTTTATTTGATTTGACTAAATGTGGTCACAAAGTAATGCAAATAAGATGTAGATATTTTGTAAGTTAATAATCCACTCCAACGCGACAAGATGCACTTGATGATGCGGACAGGGAAGTGTGCTGGTGATTGAAATGATCACCATGAAACTTGAGATCTATTCTATCAAAGCGTTATAATGATATAGGAAGCAAATAGTATTCTGTGATATCGCATGTTGAACAATCTATCAATTTCACAGTGGACCCGTAAATATCGGCAATAACTACCATTTATGTGTAATATTGTAATGATGCGGATAAAAATGAAATCAGTCAGCAATAAGAGAGATTGTTGTTAAAATTATGTATTTTCTTCCGTGAGATATGCGATAGCGGGTAGTTAATATAATTAAATTTTGCGTGAAAAATTTTATATCAGGATATATTTTTAATTTAGATTAACATAAGTTTTTACCAAGACCATCGAAACTACTAGTTATAGGAACCGAAACTACTAGTATAGAATCCGTCTTATATCAGAAATTTCTTCTAAAAATAGTTACTAAAACCAAATAATATAAGAAACATGCAGTTAGGTCGGTGACGTACAACCTTTTTGGCAGTAGGGCCCAGCTTGTCACTTTCAGACTGTTCGAAGGCCGCATGGCCCATGGGTGACGTGATTGAATTAGCTTTATTTTTATAGTAAACTAAATTGATAATTTTTTGATTTTATATTGTTTTTCCATCATCCGTGAAAAGTTCTGAAGAAAATTAATATTTGATATATTAGGCCGCATGTTGTGCATTACTGAGTTTGGTGGATTCTACCATAATAATAAAATTAATAAATACACGTAATAAACATCATAAATTCCAATATGATTTATAGCCCTTGCAAAAGTACCGACATTATAAACAACAAGAGTTGCAGTTATTTTTTAGTATTAACCGCTACTTATCGTAAATTGTTCAAAAGTGTTCATTCGGCTTATGTAATTATGAACATTTTAATCGAAAGTAAGTTGCGAGCGATTTACATTGGTCGCGTTTGAATGAAACATTTCATTACATAAACAATATATAAGAGAAACCATAGCAACAAATAATACATATTTTATTTTAATTATTTAAACGTAGCGCGTGTGCGTTGATCCAATTCCAAACAATGTAAGAACAAGAAAATTGTTCTATTATCCATGATAATTAATTACTCGTTATTTTAGAATGGTGAATTTAATATCTCGTTCAGTCGATGACATAGATATAATATTGTGTACAATAAAGTATGCACTGAGTAAATTCCTTGTACCCAATCTAATCTGAATGAAGCGATTGAATCGATTGATATGATGATAACTTTTATAATAATTTATGAGTATGAAAAGAATTCAAATACTCTATAACTAACATAAAATAATTTGATTAATTATCTATGGATTATTAAGCTCCATAACAGTAGCACCCGAAAATATTGCTGTTTTATAGATATTATATAGCATATTTTGAGAAATGTAATAAAAACTGCAATCAAAAAGTACAAAATATTTTTTACAAAATTTTGTTGATTGTTTTGTTTTATAATTTTTCCGATTCCCGAAAATATATTTTCTACGTAATTTTGATATACTTATTCCTGTAGAAATTGTTTTATAAATATATATCTTGACATTCAAGTAAATTAAAACTTTTCCCTACCTTTATAATTTGCAGTCATATAGCAAATTTTCTAGTATAAACAACAAGAAAACGAAGTAATTATTTAAATTATATATATATTTTTTTTACATTTTACATAGTCCTTCGTAATGTCTCCATCGCAGCCAAAGTACGACGTATAAATAATTAAAAAAGTACTCGTCTATAGAGAAATATTATATCTCCAAGTGAGTATTAGAAAAATTTTATGTGTCTCAATGAAATATTTTTGGGAATTTCCGAAAACCTCAAGAAATCGAAAACTAAACAAATATTTATTCGAGAACCAAAAAAAGAATCACATTCACCGATAGATTTGCAACACCAATAAAATCTATCGACTGGAACGAGTTGTATCGAAACATACAAATCAAACTTTAAAACTAAAGCTCGTTGGATTATTAAGTATTTTATATATTGGTTCTGTTAAATAACAACGAATGTTTGATATAAATTCACAAGGTACTTTTTAATGAAATTACATCTAACGTAATGATATATAATTTGTGGATGTTCAGTCCATTTTCCAGCAACCGCATTTTATGTATGTTGGAGGTCAATGGTATAGAAAGTTTGACTTTGTAATAGAATTAGTTGTCTTCCAAATGGAGAATAATAATTACGTACGTTCAAAATAATGCGAACAAGTGTTTCGCCTACGTGAGATTGGTGACTGAAATTATTGCGTTGGTAGACAAGTACATATACAGTCCGACGACTTAGGCTTGTGTTTTGAGCGAAATCGATCGGCGTTTGTTTAAGTCAATTATATTATCAGACTACAATAGGACACTGGCCTAGTGATAATTAGATGTTTGTAACTTGAGTATACTTATCACCAAGAGAGATGACCTATAAACATGTGTTTTTTTTTTAATAAAATACAAGAAATTGAAAATATTAAACCGTTTTTGAAGAATGCCTAATGTTTATATTTTGTTGATTGAGTAGGCATTTACTTGGTAGAACTCCATTATAATACGGAAAGAAAAATAAAAATGTATTTTAATTCTACATAAATTATTTTATATATTTGTTGATAACTATTTCGGCTTACGCCTTCGTCAGAACTTAGTTCTGAAGAAGGCGTAAGCCGAAATAGCTATCAACAAATATATAAAATAATTTATGTAGAATTAAAATACATTGTTATTTTTCTTTCCGTTTTATATTTTGTTATTATTTTTAAATCTTCGATTGAATTTAGCATTAAAAAGGTTGTGAAGTTGCAAATTATTGAGTTGGAAATATGCACAGGAAAATTTTCCAACACAAGTATAATTTTATTAATGTAAATAGCTTTTACAGAATTGATAGATGACAGCATGCCCCTATTAGATTTCGTAGCTAACTTACAGAATAAACTACAATATAAAGCTATATTTCACGAGGACGTAAATATAGTAGTTTCACTTTACCTGGCATCGTTATCAACTATTGAATACAAATAAGATAATGTAAATATTGTAATCGTGAACATAGTTAAGAGCTAACGTAAAATGACTTTTAAACTCAAAAATTACATAAATAAGAACATAATAATAATTATAAATGTTATTATTTAAAAATATAAATTAAAATTTGGTTAATTTAGTATATGATCGATGTATAACTGCCTAGCATTAAAAAAAACTAATAAATCTCCGCTCAGCTTTGTGATGTCGATCTAAAGAACGTTTTAAAGGAATAAATAAATATTTTATAAGTACATACTTTATATGTTTATTGAATACTATGTTTCCGTGCTAAGTATCAAAATATAGTGCTGACACAGGGTATGCAATGAATTTCAATTTCGAGCCGACAATGTTGTTGGAAGGAATCGAAACACCGTGTTATTTGATTGTAGATCAATAGATTACTGGTACACATTATTGAAATTGTATTCTCAGAAACAAGTCGGTAGTAAGAAGAAGGAATTATTTATACGACGAAGTATTCAAATTGACACAATTCGGTTCTTTTACTATTATTGAATTAAAATCGTTTTGCAAAAACAATTTTACTACAAATTAAAGGATATTTTTATAAAAATAACATTTCAATTTTCTCGAATAAAACAAATATAATACACTATTAAAAAAGAATATGATACGTTATGAATCAAAATTATTTGAATTTTTTACTGTTATAGATTGTCATGTTTCATAATTTTACGATATTTGAAAAAAGAATATGTTTTTTCACCGTACATGATTGACGATCAAATATTTGGCACCCATTGGCATAATTCAGGGATGACGAACCTAGTGTACGCGTGCCCGAAGTGGCACGTTTGAGAATTTTGATGGTTTGAGACGATTTCCAAGTTACAAAATTAAATTGTTATGATTAAAAAATTAAAATTTTGATCATATAATCAGTCAAATATTTATTTATTCCGTTGTATTTTTTTTCAAATGTTTCCCAAAATAATTTTGTAATACGGACCCAAAAAGGTTCGCCTACCCTAGCATAATACTACTATTTAACGTTTTTTGCAATGAATAAACTATATAAATATTTTGATCACGTCGGAATACAATGTTTTTGAATGCCTGAATGCGATTCTCAAATAATTTTGAAATAAATAGTCCTCATTAAATGTTTGCCGATGTTGATGAAATTTAAATTAAAACACCTATCTAGAAAAATAGTTCGACTTTAAAACTTACACACAGGTTTTAAAAAATAGTAAGAATATAATGGAAGCGGTTGAAATTTATAATATTATTGATAATAATAAATCTTTCAAAATAGCACGAATGATATTTATTTCTGTCGCCAAGGTGCTCGTATAAAGTTTATGCTAACACATGCGTTTATTTTTTTTGGAATTTGTTTAAGTAAGGTAAGTTTGTATTGTTAATTCCTTTTTTTTTTTTTAGAAATTCAATTCATCAATGTCGCCAGCCTATGTATATTTTAGAAAAAAAATATACTTAGCATGATATATATAAAAAGAATAACCTCAGTCAACAGTGTCAATAAAATATTCTGTGGTTTTGTGATTTCTTATTTTAAGCATTGACATTTTTTAAGCCGTATGCAATTGCGTTGATTTATTTATGCTATTCAAAATGAATCTAATTCAAATCACACTTTCTACTGCCTCGATTCGAAACGAAATTATTATTCCTTTATTTTAAGCCACGAAGGTGAGTATTATCTATGGTAAAATGTAATATTTTCCTTATTATGTGAACATGTGCGTCACAATAAAGTATAGAGAAAGCAATATTTATAACAGTCAATATTCCAAGAATATTCTCCTACAAGATATGTATGAAATATGCAGCTTATAATTTAATATTCTCGGCCTCTTGATAATTAAAGAAATAGTATTTTCCATTCCTATTAGTTCCTGTCATTTTTTTCTCCTCAAACTATACCTACTAATAATACTTTGAATTATTTGCTTATTTGTATTACCAATAATTGTTTATAAGGCATGCCTTTATTAGTATTGCTTAGCTATAGTTTAAATATCGCTGTATTTTTGTACTTCTTATCAGATGACAATGCTTGCGATGAATGAAACTGGTCCTTGTATTAAGAAATCTATTGTGGAATAAATACTAAAAATGTGATTACAGGGAGACACTGACAAATTTTATACGGGAATGATAATTACTAGCCATAATTGTTATAATTTCCCCAGATTGCCAGCCCAGTTTCTGGGAGAATTATTAATTTGGCGAAGGGTTGTGCAACTGACATATATCCTGTAGGAATTGATGAACAATTACATATACTTATAGTGTATAGATTCATCTATTAATTGAAAACTGTACAGAGTTGTATTCCCAAATAAAATGGTATTTTTTTAAAGCTATGTAACTGTCGCAAATATTTTTGAAATTGGAATCCAAACGAGTGAATCTCGTCGAGAATTCACTAGAAGGAAAATGTCATCAAAATCACCGAGGTTTAAGATTTCAAATTTAAATAAAAAAAAAAAACTAAAAAAACTTTTATTTGGTCAAAGAATGTTTTAATTCCCCACCATTTTTTTAAACACTTTATAGGATTTTGCATAAATGTTAATCAAAAGTAGCTCAACTTAACTATGACATAGATCTGATGAATGAAAAAAGATAATCTCAATGAACGTAATAATTTTAATCATATGGATATTTCGATATGTACCATAAAGTAAACATTATATTAACAAGCGATCTAGATACATTACTGATAGGGACCAACATATTTTTTGTAAATATATTCTGTGTAAGAAACATTTACTGAGATGTTGTGATGGTGTCGTAACACATATACCGGATATAAAAATAAATTGATAATTGTATCGTAAATAGTAGAATGCCTTGGCATAAAAAGTCATTAAATAATTCTGAAAAAATCGTGCTTATTTATGCACTTCTTATGATGCATAACGATATGACAATTCAAGGCTTTGTCCGTAGACGGCTTCGCCCTTCTATAGGTTATTAATTAAAGAAGATTTTAAAAATTTAATAATTATTTATTGATGTAAAAAATGAAACGAGTTATTAAATTTGAATTAGATTTCAAAGTGAAGTAATGATTATACTAACCAGACATTGCTTAGATTCGGAGGAAAAGATTCAGATACGTAATACGCTGAAGATATTTCTTGCGATAATTTCATTTCATGTATTGTTAAGTTTGTCAGCCTGTAATAAAATCCTATGGAAAACTCGCTTCTGTATTTTCACATACTTACGAATGCGCCTTAAATATTATACATAATATTCAAATCAAAATATTGCCATGTGATCATTTGTAAAACTACTCTAAAGTTAATTTTGAAATAAAATTTTCAATGTAAGAATAAACGAGAATAATATATTATGACAAAAAAGGAGACTCTATTTCTAGAAACTATTTCGTTCAACATATAACTATTCATAGTATTAATAATATTCATTTCAATATGCAGAATATATTTTATTAGCGAACCGTTTTTTTTTTGTAAATTAAACAACCTTTAATATAATAATATTGGTTGAAGAAAAACATTATACATGTTGGTTTAACAACATCATTCGGACTTAAAAATCGTCATTCTTATTTTTTTTTCAGTGGCTTAATCAATTCATTGTATTAATTTCCCATTTGTCAATAATTTTACTAATGATAATGTACATTTTTTTAAAAGTAATAATATGTTTTATCTTTATTTTAATTTTATATGTATTTATTATGAAAAGTCGGTAATATTTTAGTTGTAGAATATCTCTTATCTATTCATTTCTTGCAATTTGTACGGTAATCTGAATTTATTTCTAAAATCATACAGCAGTTGTTTTGTTAACGTTTCAATTTGCTATAAATAGTTTAACATGAATGGGTTAATATGTTCCATTTTATTATTTATCTGTTGAAAATGATCGCCTCGAGCGAAAAAGGCTCTGATCATTTCATAAAATGGTGTAAGAAGCAAAAAAGATTATTTCAATTTTTTTTTAATAGAAAATTAAAATGATTCTATCGTTAGAGCGTAATAAAATAAGTGAATAATTCTTCGCTAATGTAAAGCTATGGATAGCATTTTAAAATTATGTGCTCCGACAATGGTCCCTCTAAGCTGCCGCGCAGCAGTTTTAAAAATCCCGTCCAATAGTCCTAGGTTGGCGCGCACTCAATAATTGATGAATTCATCAACTCGATAGAAAATATTGCTAAAAATATCCACACAATAGTGAAGCTAAAAATAATAAGAAAACATGTGAATAATGCAATTTTTAAATCCGTGCGAGAAACATTTCAACAGATGTTGCCCGATGATTGAAATTAAGTCACGCATTTGTTGATTTGCCTTTTGAATTTGCCGCGCAGCTAACCTCTAGGGTTAGAACGAAAATTGGTTGAGACCACACATTGATTGAACTCTTGCTGATAATGAATGGTATTTGGCGTTAATTATGAAATATCCATTTAAAAAATCATGATTTAAAAAACTTGCAATAAAATGCATTACTTAATTATTTAAAAAAAATACAAGGTGAGCATTGAGGTCACACATATTTTATAAAGGTTTTATAATAGTTTCATTTGCCGCCGTTGGTGAACGACTTTAACCAAATAACAAAATTGTATCTACAGCATTACGTGACAAAATATGAAGCTATTTAATATTATTAATAGCACTGGATCATTTCACTCGTGATGGCCGAGAGAGAATGAAAGAATATATAAATAATCGAGGTTATTGAGGTCAAATCGAGAGATGACCATTGTGAGAACAGCGATCAATTGTACAGCGATCACTTTCTCATTTTTTTTCTGTACGCTATTCAGTTTCTCAATACCAAATCAGATGTATCATCATTCTATTAGAATTGCATATTACCTCACTGACAAACAGTTAGCTGTTTTACGTTAATGGGAATATAATTGATATCACCCGGAAGGTGAATGGGTTACAAGTAAGCTGAGTACCAAATAATACCAAAAACATATTTATTTAAAAAAAAATCTATGTTTAAAATACATTCACTCGTTTATAGAGACTTAAATAACTCGATTATTAAGAAGTAGAATTTAAAAATACTCGAGTAGTTTCAGATGTACCAAAATATATATTATTAATTAAAATTTTGAATGTAAACACATAGATAAATAAATTGTCTCTTGTCGTCAAAGACTCTCGCCATCATACATTTGTCATTGATAAGATCAGTCAGCAGGACACAAAGGAAAAGTAGCAAAATAAATTCTCGCATACATATCATAGTACATATTCATTTTAAAAATGTTTTATTAATAATTTTAGTCATATTGCATTGCCATATACCAGGGGTGGCCAAAGCGTCGACCGCGGTCAATTGGTTGACCGAGTAGGTATTTCCAGTCGCCCGCCTGCCTGATTGCTTACAATTGTAAAAGTAAAATAAAAAAATGCGTTAAAAACTGATAAATAATATAATAAATTTTATAACTTTGGCCTTAACTTTGGTAAAAAAATATCTGAAAACATGACTGTGTGTGATGTACAACCTTTTTGAATGAACGGCCAGCTTATCAACATACAGATTGTTCGAGGGCAGCATGGGTAAAAGTGTTTAAATTATCGTTATTTTTGGTGCATACTTAATTGGAAATTTTATTATTTTATAATGTTCTTCCATTGTACATGAAAATTTATGAAAAAAAAGGAATTGATGTATGTCATATTGGGCCGAATGAAATTTCATTTTAGGCTGCAGGTTGTGCATCACTGGTGTAATTTTAATTAGATACACTATGTAAAATCCATTTCAATTTATAATCATCGGCTTTTTAATGGAAAAATATGAACCGCATATGCGCCCTCGTGATCATACTATTGTTTTCGTGTATTTAAAATTTTTCAGGAACTCCTACTAAATTAAATTAATAAGACTATATATAAATCGCTCTCTCGTTGTTAACCGTTGAGAGTGAATAACTTTCATTACAATTCATGTTATAATATTAACTTTTTTATATTCAGATTATCAGATTCGTAACGTTTGAGCTTAACGATAGATTAAACATGCTATGCAATACAGAAAATCGAACGTTAATTGTTGTATTGTGTAATGTACAGCACACATTAAAAAACTTGTTTGTCTTAATGTAAGAAGGAGGTTTATTGGATCAGTTTAATGGATAGATTAAACGGTTGCGGTCTATTTAAATATTATATTGAATTTGTCGTATTATGGTTATCTAGATATTTCATTCTTGATCAATTATTGAACAAGCTGTAAAGTAATCACGGTCTTACATAATAAAGTCATTTTAAGTGGAACCGGCCCTGAGCTGATTTTAATAAAGCTCTATGAAGTTAGAAAAAATAACTGACTATAATCATATTTCAATATATATTTAAGCTGAATCTTTTTGCTTAAAGTACGCATAGCTTATTATTCTTTTCGTCAACGTCCATATAATTAAGAATATGTGTTGCTGAAGTTATGATATATAATAAATAGGGGTTGGTGCCTCATTCAAAATATTAACCTACGACCTTTTGTTATTTTAGAACATAATTAATCCATATAATTTGAATGTCATATTACATATAAAATATATTAGTTATATATTTTCGGCCCCTGCTTAACTATCGAAAAACAAACGGCTCTATAGGTATTTTTTTACAGCGGTCAATATTTTTTTTTGGACATTACTGTCCATAATTTTATGTTCTTGGCATCAATGCTGGTACTGCAAGCTTATTGATTATCAACCGCTGTTGTAGTCTTAAATAAAAAATCCTTTTTAAGAAACAGATTTTTTTATTACAGTTGTAAGGGCTGTCCGCTTGATCAATACACGAGCTGCCTGGAGAGGTAGACATATTCCACAATGAATTTTACGAATTGTTTTTGCTAGATTTCTTCTTTGGATATTTGCGTTAATAATAATTTTATTTATCTGTTCAATTGTATTTCTTGTTTTGTTTTATGTAGGTACTGTCAAAAGCATGGCGCATTGGAGTCATCTGTAATTTCATATATCGTCACTTTAATGTTGTTATCTTACTTGTTAACCTTAACTTTTTAAACGTTTATTTCAGGGATGAAAGAGGAGGTAAGAATAAAAGAAATGGTTATATGAGTGTTGATATATCCACTAAATGTTTTTTAATTAGTGGATAAGTAAGATAAGACGAGAAAATATGAAAAAAGATCAATTGTAACATTCAATTTTGATATAATGAAGTGTTTACTCACTATTCGTCGAAAGAGATCTGCATATGTATTTAGTTTACGCCTTCTAATCTGCTATTGGTATTATTAATTCTAACGATGCAATGAGATGTCAATAATGACCGTTAATATTATAGGCGAAGTGATAATGATCTGTCGCAAAGCACCGCAGTAAAGATACTTTAATTTTTCACTAGAAAGTAAATCGATTCACCAGCGGAAGTTGCGTGTTCTATTTGCAATGCAACACTGGCCGATCGGTCAGTTTTGTTTCGTCACAGAATTTATAAACATTACCAATTAAAATAAATTAACCGATGGAATTTTCGTAGCGTCTTGGGTGAGAATATATATTTAACACCCGGAATCTTAAAATATAGTGTAGTAAATTTGTATCGCAACGTTAAAACAATTTGGATAATTATTTTATTTTTACACGTGGCAGGTCACAAATGTAAGACATATGACAAAGGAGAAAACCGTAGGCACTACAAATCAAATTGAGTAATATATAATCATTTGAGATACGGGATACAGGTCATGGTAACTTAAGTAGGTACTAATTAAAAACTGTGTTACTCAGAATTACAATTTTAAGTTATAAATGTATGATATGAGATATGGTTGGCTCCGCCATTTTTCCAGGTTTTCATGCAGCATTCAACGGATAATTATAATAATTATCTTCGAATCTTTTTGGAGTGTTTTCTGAGAATTATTTATGCAATGACAGAAAAAATTGAAACGCTTAACATAGTAATATGAACATTTAAACGAAAGAAATATATATTTATAAGATAAATACTTTTGAATGAAAACTCAATGCTTATACTTCATGTCAAATTATAATGAAGCGAGTCAAGCATTTATTTAACTACTAGTATTGCTACCCGGCGTCGCTTGGACTAAGCGACCAATAATTATTTAATGTTAAATCATTCGACATAATCATATCACAAAATCTAACATCCAAAATAGAGTTAAAATAAAATCACAAACTTTGTTTAATTTGATGACAGCCCCATTCTCGCCCATTAAAATGTCTAAATTCAAGGAAAAAATCTTATTTGCTGTCAAAGAAATGTCAAATAATACCTTCACGTAAATAATAAACATTATTATATTAATAAAAGCCGGGAAATGTTCTGTAGAAGACTAATTTATTACATTTTGACTAAATGTCTTCGCCGATATAAATTCAAACATATTTTCTTTCATATTCGTTTTTATGGCAACTTGCAACAACAATGCAAAAGGGAATTACAGACCCACATACATACGCCGTTTCGGTTTTATATAAAAGATTTATACTGTGAGTGTATTGGCTGACGGAGAAATTTGTAAGTGAATATATTAATATAATGCGTACTCAAATAATGTTTAATAAAGAGCACGGATTATTCATTGGGTCACATTTAATAATACTAGTTATGTAATTGTGTCATAATGATTCATAAAAATAATAATATTATACAGGCTTCTCAAAGTGTGGGTCAATTTTAATTCACTCAAAGATCGACTAACGGTTAATACATTACTTGAAGGTTTAATATTACTAATGGTAATTTTTGAATAACATCTTCTCCAATTACTAATACAAGGACCTATTTTAGCGTTTTAGTGGCCATAGCTTAAGGTAGTGATTAAGCAAGGAATAATCGTAAATGAACGAAGAAAAAATGATGGTTTTGATGATAATTTTGATGTTCTAAATAAAGGAACTAAAATTTTAACTATATAAAAAAAAAGATTTGCAAAAGAACGATGGTTGCTGACTACAATTAGGATTTGATAGCAAATATTTTTTTAGAAATAATTAGGAATGGATTCACTTTAAAGATCAGCAATAAGCTATCTCATAAGATTACTGAACCCCACCGACTGCCCACCGACATTCTATACAATGGATATATTGAAAATATTAGTGAAATCTTACCAAAACCTTTTACTACATACTCAATATATCATTTTCTCATTTCGTAAAATGACAGTGATGTAATTGAAAAAGTCATTCATATTTCCGATTTTTAAGTGATGAGTATACAATTAAGGGGTTTATTATGGAGGTTTTACTTATGGGTATCATCCCCAAGAAATAACTAATATATTTAATCGTGGAAGGGTGACAAAATTTTTAGAACAAGAGGAAAGTTTCACAAATATAGAAAAGGAATCCGTTTCATTCGTGACATTCCATGTGCTAATAAAACAAAGGGGCGACGTTTTGAACAAACTTATATCACCAATTAGATGATCTGTTACCTATAAACTTCTGCTTAAAATTAAGCAACTAGCGTATTAAACGTGAAATTTAAAGAGAGTAGTGTGAAAACAAAAATAGCTAATTTAAGTATTACAATAAACGAATAAGTAAAAAAAGCTTATTAATGAATGAAAATCTTTAAAAATTTATGCAGTAAACGGTATCGAATGTATTCAGTAGATTTTAATGAAAAAGTACGAACCTAAAAATTCCTTGATTAAAACAATAATTATAACACATCTTTAGTTCTTATTACACATTGAATTTATTGAGATCAATACCAGTTTTCCTCATCGCGAGCGTTATCAACTGATGATAATGCTCGCGATGAGCGAAACTGGTACTGAAATAAATAAATCTACTGTTTTATAAGAACTAAAAATGTGTCATTATTTTTATTATCTTCAATAAGATTTTTTTTTCGGTTTTATAAATAAAATCAAAAACTTATACAAGTGGCGAATATAATTACGTTGGGTAGATATAACAAAATGTGGGACAGTGATCTATTTTTGCACCACACGATTAGTCTCAGCATTCTAATGTTAAGTTGTGTACACCCTCTTATTTATATTTCCGTTTTAGATTACCCTGTATTTTTTCCATTAAAATTAATGGGTGTTACGAATAGATTGCTATTGCGTGTTTTTACAACAGCATAAACAACGCATTAGGAAGTGTAGATCTAGAAGTAATGTTAAATAAAATTGATTTATTTATTTTACAATTAAATAACAGCCACTTTTTAATACGTGTGGTGTAAAGTGATTTAAAATTTTATTAATTGCCTCTGTTTAGTGTTGAAAACAAATCACTTACGGCATTCGAGTTTGAAAGGAAGTCGTTTGTCAAAGCTGCGAGTCGCATGCTAATGTTGCACGGATTTGGTTCTGTTATTCGTTTTGTCATTAGAGCAAGTTTTAAAAGCAAAGAATTTCGGCGAAAAATCACGCGCGGTTGGTTTTGCAATCGGACGCATTGCTGATTAGCTAGCTGTCAGTGCTGCCACCTGCTGGAAATTTACGATAAAAATATCGGAGTTATTATTTCAAAATTGCTCAGGTAATGAAGCAGAAGAATATTTTGTAAATAGCTGCTTAGTATTAAATGATACGACATGAAAGTAATTGATAAAAGTCATTTGTAGGTTAACATTATATATACCAGTGATGCACAACCTGCGGCCTGAAATTACATTTCATGCGGCCCAGTATGACACATATTAATCACCTTTTTTATTCAGAACTTTCTATGGAAGATGGAAGAACAATATAAATTTATACAATTTTCAATCCCATTTTCACTAAAATTATCAATAATTTAATCACTTTTACTCGTGCGGCTCCCGAACAACCTGAGCTTGTTCTTCTCCCAAAAGGTTGTGCCTCACTGATCTATACAAATAAAACGATTAAGAGGAAAATGAAAGCATACTTAGAACTATATCAATACAACAATATACAATTATATATTGAAAAAAAATGAACGCCATTTTATTTACAAAGCTGTTTTCATCGGCTAATGAAAAAATACGAGATGGTGGCACACATAAATTGGCAAATTTTTCTCCAACGTAGATTGATTTTTAATATAAATATTATAAGATGCCAATGTGAAGAAAGAAAAAATGAGGCATATATTATATAATTTACGCGATATCTACCATTTCTTATATGCTTTATTTGTCAATCCGTTAAAAAATTAAACACACTGCTTATTATACCAAATATAATAAAAATTTACAAATTAATATAGAGCCAATTATATTTTTGAAAAGACACATTAATTTCTTCGTTATTGATGTGTTTTGTTCGCGTATTACTTTATACAGAACAGCGCTAAGAAATAGATTATAAAAAAATATTGAATAATTTATTCGATGACATTTTAAGATTCGCAGAATCTATTATACATAATATCGACAATAAGGTCACCTTTTGAAATATTAATATTGTTTAAATAATGTAATGCTAAATTTAATGTGATCTATTTAATAACACGATAAATTGGCATTCGATAATAAACTGTCCAGCATGTCAATGTGTTAAGGTGAGCTAGCGGTCGTAATTTTTATTACCAACCTATTACAACCGACTAGCAAATCACTGTGATAGCATGAGTATGGTTACTGATATTATCGAATAAAAAATAAGACAACATTTTTCAGCGTAGATGCAGTTGAAAAAACAAAGTGAAAAAACTGCACCTGGCGCTGAGTTGGGCCAAATAAAATAACAAAAACAGACTTGTAATGCCTAATCATGTTTTTCAATTTGTTATTGTTATGTTGTTTGATTTCCCTATTAAGTAATATTACTATCACAAACATTTTGATTGAATCATTTCGATGCATATTATTTATTATTGTGGTAACCAAAATAATTTTATAATAAAAATTAATTTCCATAATGTTGCTAACGAACACGTCGAGATTTTTCAAAGCTTTAATCGCATTAATAGTGTTTTATATTTTTACAATTACATATAACATTACAAGAAAAATTATTTTGTTCGCTTTAGCCAAATAAGTATGAATATTGTACTCTTTTGGTGCTGTATTATATTGAAGATTGGTGTAAAAGCTGCAGTGAAAAATAAAAAAAAACAATTTTTGCCTAATAAAGAAATGCTGTTTTTTTATAGGAATATACAGATCTTTCAATAAGGACGCTGGATTTGTAATGTTATTGCAGCCATATTGTTAAAATGAAGTCTGTCAATTGTTCAGTAGTGTACGGTAAATCACAATGGAAGTTTATAGCGTTGAACAACGTGTGCAAATCATCAAATTTGACTATAAAAGTTAATGCTCCGTTCTAAATACGGCTCGGCGCAATACGTAAAAAAGTCATCTTTAGCGACCATGCCCATTTTTATAAGAAGGATAGAAAACTTTCAAGTCTAATTAAAATTTAAAATTTGCTTCAAATTAATTCTAATGAATCATCCAAATGGTTGTAATACAAAGAAATTCCAAACCTTTAGGGTGATTTTCAGCGGAAAGGATTTTTTTTACTACTTTCACCGATATTGTGTATAGATCAGAACCGACATTGCTCATCACGAGCATTTTCCACCGAAGTTGATATTAGATAAAAATGCTCGCGATGAACGAAACCGTTTTCGTAAAATATTATAGATACTTTGCCTTTAATACGTGAAGGGAAGTGATCAGCAATTTTTGAAGTTATACTTCTTTTGAAGTTATTGAAGTTATACTTTTGAAGTTATACTTTTGAAGTTATACTTCTTTAGGCGCGCTATGAAAATTTATGAGAGTGAATTTTTAAGATGCGCGCGCATCACCGACAGCCGAAATTCACGGTATCCGCTACGCATGTGCTACGCGTGTGCTACGCGTGCGCTACGTAAAATGCCGATGATGACGGCAACGAGCGTCATCACGGGCGAGTGAAAGTTCGAGTTATGTAATACAAAATGGAATACATCGTCAGTGTTCCCTATTATTGTTGTATATTTAAATCGCCTAAATAACGGCCAAATTAACCGTCAAATTAATTATTGACTTGTTCGAACTATCAGTTCGCGTCAGACAGTTAAGATGACAGGTAGCCGTAATCGGTAGTGGTTATAAACAATTATAGTGTTTAGGTAAGCTATTTAAATATAATTTTATTTTATAATCATACATAGGTGATCAAAAGAAAATATAAATTGTGTTTCAAAAATATTCATAGATAATATCCAATTCATACTAAGTCCAATACAAGGAAATATAAATCATTAATAGGGAGCACTGACGAAGGATTCCATTTGTATTTGAGCTGTCTCTTGGGGAACATGGCCTACACCAGCAGTTCTCACGTGAAATTTGGCTGTGGCCGCATTAGGACCATCAACGGTCCTACGAAAATGTCTGGTGGCCGCACCAAAATTCTTTTTTGTGAAAAATACCTAAGCATGTATGTATTTGAGTTTTTTTGAACAGACAATTCTTGATGCACAATACAATGCATACAAAATATTAAATTTTTAGTGTCATTGTTGACAGATTAACTTGCAAAAACACATTTTTATTAAATATCAATATCAACTATCAAGCTGTTGGTGGCCGCAGCAAAATCCTCTGGTGGCCGCACATGAGAACCACTAGCCTACACCATTAACATCTATTTATTATTATTGGTTATTTTATATTTACAAAATAAGGAAATAAATTTAATTCAAAATTTGTGATAACAATGAAAAGTGAATATCAAATCAAGAAAATAATAAATATTTAAACATGAATAAACTTAAATTCAATTCTTGAATTAATTATTAAATCCATTTATTTACTTTAAAAATATTAAATATTAAATAATCAATAATAAATATTTAAAATTTAGAATCTTATAATATTTAGTACAAATTATGTTATATATAAATATTTATTATTCTCTAAATTTTATTTTTGATAATTATAATATATTTTATAATTATCAACAAAAAAAAAAAATTAAATTAAACTATTTATTTACATTTTTTTAGAACTATTCAATTTCTATTCCAGTTTTCAAGATGGGTAAAACAAATGCAGAAATGTTTAAAGAATATTAAAATCGAAAGAAAGCTGCCAAGGAAGCTGAAAAAATTCGGCAAGGCTTGTCAGTACAAAAACCAATAAAAATAAAAAAAAACAAATGCAGAAAATTGTCGTGCTTATAGGCTGCGAAAAAAAATGCTTTCACAAGTAAACGAATCATCCGTGACTGAGATTTTATCTATCCCGTCAACTTCAAATTCACGAATAAGGACTTCTGAACCATCATTTCAGTTAGCTACCACCAGTGCTAGTACAAATCGACCAGATGTCTCAACGGTGCCCAGTACTGGTATTGCTGATAATGATGGTGATAATTCTACACGATTCATTTTTATCTACTTCAACACACGACAATCGCAACTTTATAATTGTACAAGCTGAGGTGCATATGGCTAATTCTCCTGTGCTGTATAATCACCGTACATCAGAAAATACTTTATTAGCAGACATGGAGCAAAACCGACTGCTTAAAGCCCAAAAAACTATTCAGCAATTAGCTGATGCCTCGAATGTACATATTTTATCCACTCAAGACATTGTACACGATCAGGAGCATGATTTATTAAATCAAGACACGATTATGGATCAGGAACTACCTCCACCAGACGGACTAGCCATTTTTTCCAATTCTCCAGAACAGTTTATTAATACTCCCATTGATGAAAAAATTTATATAGATTTAGATACATCTTTGCCGTATAGTAATTTTCAACGATTAGAAAGAGCTCATCAGGAATTTAAAAAAAAGTTTCTTGACAATCCTTTTGGATATCCATGTTGAGTATGTGACAGGTTGTGGTTTCAAGATGATTTGAAAAGGCCGTCTCCTGAACATAAGGAAATGCTAACAAATATTATACCTAATATACCAGGAAAAAATACGAAGCTTTGCAACACATGCGTGCAAGCGTTAAACAAGAAGAATATTCCTTTAATGTCTACATTCAATGGTTTTAAATATCCAGATATACCTCAATATCTACCACCTTTAGATCTTGTTTCTGAAAGACTAATTTCACCTCGTATTCCTTTCATGCAAATCAGAAGATTGAGGCATGTTAATGGTCAGTACGGTATTTTCGGTCAAATAATTAATGTTCCTGTTTCAGTTAATAATATGGTTAAATCGTTTCCAAGGAATATTGATGATGATTATTGTATAAATGTACATATCAAACGTAAGAAAATTCATCGATCTAGCTACTTACAAAGTATTGTTAATAAGTGTACTATTAAATGTTGGCTGCGATTTTTAATTCCATCACCATTGTATACTATGTACGATATTAAAGTTGATGAGTCATTCTTTAATGATAATCAAATGCACGATGAAATTCAGCAAGATGATTTCAGCGAACATATTCCTATAGAAGAAAGTTTTACAGCTCAACAGCAGACATTATTGTGGAATGAAGAACAATACTTACGTATTGCACCTGGTGAAGACAATGTACCTGAAAGTTTATTATTTGATGAACATGCGGAGGAACTTTCCTTTCCCACCAATTTACTTGGGTCAGTTCCGTAATTTTAGGGATGGTGTTAAAGTAACTCCTTTCATGATGGCTTCTAGCGAGCTAAGACGATCTGATCGTCGTGCAGTTACACCGTATCATTTATTATATATGGCAATGAAGATTATGAGGATGCGAGTTCGTGATTCTCTCACAATTGCGTTCAAACACGTTGGTAAGGATACCAAAATTACTCGAAACAAATAGAAGATGATCAGTACGTTCATAATTTGATTGAAACCAATCTTGCATTTCTAAGAGCAATTCCAAATTCAACATGGTATTGGATGGATCGCAAAAAGGTCTTTTGCTATGATCAGACAGTTTGGAAAACCGACTATATTTCTTACTGTTAGTGCTAATGAAATTGGATGGAACGATCTGCTCCAAAAAGCTCTACAAATTCAAACACAACGGTGAAACTATTTCAGAAGAAATCGCCGAGCATCTCCATTATCTTGAAAAACAACTCTTATCAATGAGGATGCAGCTACGTGTGCTATATATTTAAAAAATTGGTCAATGTATTAATGAATCTTTTACAATCACCAAAATTCAGTCCGTTTGGGAAATATTATGTTTTTCATTATTTTAAACGTATTGAGTTCCAGCATCGTGGTAGTCCACATGCACATATACTATTGTGGCTAGCTAATGCTCCAATGGATGCACTTGATAAAAATAGGTTGGATTCTATCGCATTGATTGATTACTTGATATCTGTTTCATCTCGAGACGCATCAGGTAACATTAAATTACAAAGACATAAACATACATTCACATGCTATAAGAAAATAGTGGCGAATCAACCTCAGCATTGCAGATTTGAAGCACCTTTTATGCCTTGCCGATCTACTACAATTTTATTACCTATGCAGAAAGAGGAGCCTGGTTTCAAGAATTATGCTAAGCGTTACAAAGATATCCGGACTAATTTGGAAAATAATGATTATCATGATATTGATTCTTTTTATAAGAGTTACAATATATATTCAGATGATGATTATCACAATATACTTCGAGCTGGAATTAAAAGGCCACGAGTTTTTGTCAAGTGTCAACCATGTGAAAAATGGCATAATCCGTTTAACCCCTTTATATTTAACTATCCTTCTCCAGTTCTTTTATTATTTTATTGTGATTAATTATTTGCATCCAATTAAAAATTATTTTTTCAAAGAAGTATAACTTCTGACGCGCGTACATAAGTACACGCACCCATTTTTTTGTGTCTTAGTTTGATTTACTGATCATTCAAAAATGGTCATTTTTTGAAGAAAACGATTTTGTTGCACTAAGGGTTATATATATATTATATTGATCTATATTGTCATTAGAAAAAGCCTGACACAAATTAATTATTACACAGTGAACTAAAAAAGTGTGCTGATATAGTATTCGAGGCCACTGGTAGACGATAATATTACTTATGGCCAACGGAAGTTTTTTTCTCTCTGAATATGTGAAAATGCTGTGCATTCTTGCGGTTACTATGCATAATATATTTCGGAAACAGAACGGCCTAGAGAAATAAATAATAATATCTACAATATAATTCATAAGAATAAAACAATTTGCTGGGCAACAAATCGTAATTGCCCAAAATTACGTGAATTTATTCCAAATTCAATTGTGGGGATTTAGGTTTTATAAAATTCTTTAAATTGAGTTGCGTACACAATAGTGGTCTGCATGGGCTCGGGTAAGCCCGCAGCTCAAGCCCGGCCCAACCAGTGGACCGGGTTGGGCCGGATAAGAAAGGTTTTACTTCAGGCCCAGGCCGGGCTCGGGCCTGGGTACACAACAAAATAAAACATAAATCCGATTATTCCGAATGTATGCGCCATTATCGTGTATCTAAATTACATACATATTATAATTTGGATTGAGTTGAAAATTTTGTTGAAAAGTTGAAAAAATGGTTGGGCACGGGCCTCGGGCTTGGGTCGGGCCGGGTCGAAAATATGCGGGCTCGGGCCGGGTAATTATTTTAAATTTCGGCCCGTGCAGACCTCTAGTACACAATAATGATGCCGTAAAATAATTCGATGTAACTTTTGATCATATGTATATGGGAATTGTTATTTTTTATTACAATTTATTCACGTACGTGAGGTGATTATTAATTGTAAATCCTGATCTTTCGTAATAAAACGTATTACTAAATATTTTAGCTAGATGTCTCGATTATTGTGTTATTATTGAGGCTGATTTTTCATGATGAGAAATTTTTCAATCAAAATTTCAAAATGTCTGGTCTCGCGTGACATACATACTTAATCAATATTGTCTATGACACTGCGATAGCTCAATGTGTGTGTGATACATCCGAATATTTCACACGGGTAAAACGAAAAATAATTGGGAAAAAAGTTAATTAATCTGCTGTAGTAACTTTGTATAAAATAATTATCATGCAATATTTAAATGCGCATGGAAATTATAATAATTCTTCAGCATTAAAGAATTAAGTAATTTATATGTAAATTTAAAATTACTTAGAGATAAAAAAAAAATTAAGGTGGTAAAACTTTAATTAAAGCCAGGCGGTACGCGCCGGAAAAAACTTGAGAATCAAACGTCCCACTTTAGATTAAAACAAAGATATTGGTTTTGCATTAGAACTATCCAGGTGTAAAGACTTGTTGTGGTTATTTGAAGTTTTCTTAAATTCTACTTCAATATATTTTACAGTAGATAAAAAACAACAAGAAATAGTTCGAAATCAATTTGTATTCATAATTTTAATTTTTTTTTAATTTTATGGTGTTCACTGTCAATAAATACTTGATGGAATGGCATTAATAGTAAAAATAATAACACATTTTCAGTACTTATTCCACATTGAATTAATTGAGATCAGGTCATTACGAGCATTATTAACTGAAGTTATCAGCAGTTGGTAGTGCTTGCGATGAGCGGAACCGGTCCTGATCTCAATAAATTCAATGTGGAATATGTACTAAAAATGTGTTATTATTTTTATCATTAAGTTTTTTTAAAGTAAAGTTCATCTATTATTCATGTCGTACTTTTATCACTGTGCGTTATATTTTCAGGTCTTTTATCCCAACGGTAGGGCTCCGAATAGTTACCAGAAAGTAACCAGCTAAAGTGAACATCAAATCGATATGAAAAGTTGATGAATCCAAAGTATCATTATAAAGGTATCTTGGTTATTTGGTTTTTTGTAGTGTCATTTTTCATCGAGTCGAATTCTAGTGACTAAGAATTTGAAAATATCTCAAGTGTGTCTGACGCAATAATAATTAGCAGTAATTATTTTCCTTTATTTTTTTCACCATGGCTAGTAATAAATTTAACGATATAAAAATCTGTTTTGATTATTTTATTTTAAATTCTTTGAGTTTTTCAAAGATAACATTTCAGTGGGGTCCGTGATGCTGTGGTCATCGTCGTTGGCTTCCGTCTCGAACCTCACGAGATCGCGTCACGGTATAGTCAGATTTTTTTCAGTCGTTTAATCGATCCTGTCCGAAGGCATGGGCGTTTGTGTAGTCTTAAAATACTCATCCGATCCTATAAACAGGGCGTAACGAGAGCGACTAGCTAACCACTCGTACTGTATTTGTCTAATCCTTTCTATCCCTACTACATATTATCAAGCAAAAAGAAAGTTGAGCGATGGAGTAACAAGCAGTTGAGATAGCTCAATTACATGGATTAATAAAAATAAATTTTGTTCGTGAACTATTCAGCCAATTACCTATTTTTTCCTTAGTCATATGACTGTGAAATTTGGTGGAGTTTATGAAGTAAGCTACGAGTTCCATTCAAATTTAGATCAACTGAAAAAAATGTCTAATAGAAAGTAAGTCTCTGGAATATTCCATCATATATGTACATAGTAGTTTTCAGATGACTTAAGAATCGGATAAACAGACATACAGTTGTAAGAACATGAAAATTTTTATGAATTGAACTCAGTGACTCTTGAAGCAACATCGCCTTTTAAGTTTTCTTAAATTTGTTGATATTTTGAAATATATAAAAAAAAAGTACTTTTTGCGTCGAAGTTTCGTAATAAACTTTTTAATATGGATACCTATTCTATTTTTGGCATATTTGTGTGTTTCATATCCGCAGCAAAAAAATTGGAGACAAAATTTTCCGCACGGATCGGCAGTATTTTTGTGGGCATAATAGCATAGTGACTGCATGTTGCAGCGCGCATTTAAATAGTTCCTCCACCGACGGTGGCGTACGGAATTACTTAACATAGAAAGAATGAAATAATTATCGGAGAGTTTGTCAACAGCTGCAACGTGCTATATAAGAATGAAGTCTACGGTACAATATTACGACCGTTATGAAATCGCACTTGCGCCAGATGTGACGTACTTTTGCACTTGTGCTGTTATTAATATTTTGCACTTTTATCAACATTTATTAAACTAGGAATATGCAAATGGTTTCGTAATACGATTTTGTTCGATGACGAGCGACGCAAGGAAATGTTACACATTATTTAGTGCGGTGATGCACAATCTGTGGCCCAAAATGGCATTTCCTACGGACATATATCAATCATATTTTTTTCTTCAGGAGTTTTGACGATGGTAGGACTGTATAACTTATAACATAAAAAATACTCTTTGGAAATATTTTTTTGTACAGATATAAAATGATGATTTCGTTAATCTCGAACACAATACAATGTAAATGAATGTTTTGGGAATACATTTTCTATTTATTATTTCATGGATAGTGAAAACTGTTAAAATGATTGAAGGGAAATTCTACAAAAATGTGTAGAAATCGACTGATTGATTATTAGTGATCGTATGATCTGTACTCTGTACATAATCAAAACAAATAATGTAAGAAAATAACCAGCATAAATGCTCGCGAAGAGCGAAACCGGTCCTGATATTAATATACTAATTGTGGAATCAGTACAAAAGAAGTTTTCCTATTTTTTAATATCATTTCTTTCCATCAAGTATTGACAGTTTACAGTTTTACACCTTCAAATTGAAAACAAATAATGTGAGTTTGCATTGAATTTGTCACTGAATAGAATTCGAATAAATAAAATATTTATTTTCTTCTTCAATTATGTTAGTTTTTTTTCTATTACTGTCGTAGAATATTCAACATCCTTTTCGAGTTCTTTCACTGTACCACTAAATAAGAATGCGCCAGCAAACTAAGATACCGCTATAGTTTTATAAGAATGGAATAAGTACAAAAAAAGCCAAATCGAAGATCTCAAAACAAATAACATTTTTACGTTGGTTACGTTTTTTCTCCGTTAACCCGCTTCTTATCGTATCAACAAATAGTCATAAAGAAAGTAGTGAACATTACATACACCTATTACGCTAGATTTGAAGTATCTACAAGTGACATAATTTTAATCATAGCAACACAGTGTAAATTGCTTTCAATTGTATAATTGAAAATTTATTTTATTTGTCTATAATGGACAATAACAACAGGGCTAGATATCAACACCCAATATTATACTAATCCAATTATATTTTATGGCATAAAAAATAAATTAAATCACAGTGTGTTACGATTGAATCACTTAGCTTGTAATATAATCCAATTTCCTTTGATTATTTGATATCAGAGCTAAATAGCTGTACTTTTGCCGTGCGCCTTTTAATTCTGGGACAAATTACCAAAGTAGGCCAGTGTTTTGTAACACAGAAGTTATCTAGGCACGTACAATATAAATTTTTAAACAGTAGCTCTAAGTAGTCTTTAAATCTAGTTACAAATATAGATGTTGCAGATAATAAAAAAAGCGTACAATCGAATGTTCGTAATTTTATCTTGAAATAATTGATTAATAATTTTATCTGGTAACAAACTATATTTCGCCAATCAATAATTACGCAGACATTGACTCCCACTTAACTAATTGAAATAGTTTCCGATTATTTTTTAAAATATTTCGTAAATTTAATTAGTTTAAAAACATTATAAGGTATGCGGATGAAAGTGCAGATTCATGCCACTTACTTGTCTACTCCATAATTCAATATTAAACATTTGCATTTAATATTTAAGTGACCAAGATTCTTGTATTTTATATGAAGATTATAAAGCACGGGTTCCCAACCCATGGGTCACGACGGGTTTTCTGAGGGGTCACCAACTTATACAATAAAAAATATCCACTTTAATGCATTTTCGCTGATTTTTTTAACCACCTTATGAAAAATGCTTTTATCAATTTGGCCTTGGGGGTCGCGGGTAAATTGGCTTTCATAAAAGGGGTCGCCATCCGAAAAAGTTTAGGAACCTATGTTATAAAGCATTAGGCAAGTAACGCATCTGAATTATTATTCTGTAATAGTTGTGAAACATCAATAGAACTTGTGTTTTGGGTGAATATTGACAGGTATTACTGTTACCATGTGTGTAATATTACTGCTTTAATAAAATATCGCTAAAAAGTTTGGTTGAAATTATTAGTTCTGAAATAAATATTCATTCATTTAAATCTATAGTTATATCATAATATATTGATATTTCTATTTTCGTCGGCATAAATTTTGATGAGAATTTGACATACTTTGTAATGGGTTAACCTTCGTTTGGTAAGTATTTGATTTGGTCAATATTATTTATTACACGATTAACGGAAATATTACTCTTTCGTGAAGTATTTTATGACAACAGATTAAATATAAAAAGCATTTTCGGTGACATGAGATAAATTATTTTATTGCTACCGGTGAAATCAACAAGGCTATTCAACGGATGTACCATGGATATTTTAATGTTTGTTTATAGAGTTTTTAGGAACTATATATTAAAAAAATGGGTATTCAAGACATAAAAAGGAATAATTAAAAATATATGTATTAATGATTCAATACTTTTGCAACATCGACATATGTATGTTGATTTAGTTTTATTTACTTTTAAAAAAAGCATACACTGTAAAATGCTTGAAACGTCAGAGCTTTTATTTGTCAAAAAATCGAATATTATTTATTACTTTTCAAAATGAAATATAATTATGTATCAATAAATACAACACGCTTCATCTATCGGCAACGGAGAGTGGATTATATTATACTAATATTGCTACCCGGCGTCGCTCGGACTAAGCGACCAATAATTATTTAATGTTATATCATTCGACATAATTATATCACAAAATCTAACATCCAAAATAGAGTTAAAATAAAATCACAAACTTTATTTAATTTGATGATATTCTCGCCCATTAAAATGTCCAAATTCAAGGAAAAAATCTAATTTGCTGTCAAAGAAATGTCAAATAATACCTTCACGTAAATAATAAACATTATTATATTCCAACTTGCAACAACAATGCAAAAGGGAATTACATACCCACATACATACATACGCCGTTTCGGTTTTATATATAAGATAATACATATTTATCGATGAGTTCTTCACGCTATAGAACTCCAATCGATTAGAAGATTGAATTCGTTAAGTTACATGCTCTAATAAATGACAAATGATTATAAGAGAAAAAAGTGAGAAAAGAAATACTTACAAGGTTAAAAAATGTTCTAAAATGGTTATAAAGAGGAAAGCAGCAAGCACCCCGAGTTAAGATTATAAGAATGATCAGACGTTGAATATATAATTTAAGTTTTGACATAGAAGAAAGTTAAGATATAATTAAGGATTTCGACTGCGGGTGCCTGAACTGACCAGTTCAAGTCGAAGTACAAGTACATCCGTGCACTTGAAATACCTGAAGATGCCGAAGAGCGAAATCCGGGTCGTTCACCCTCAACAATTCTTGTGGAAAAGTACACAATTCAATTGATTCAAATTTGATAGAAGTAAATATTATTTAAATTATTTTGAAATCTTTGAAAACGTACATAATTTCTTGAATGAAGAATTCAAAATGAATTGAATATTATATAAGTTCATTTCATTAATTAAAATATACATCCAATATCTAAAACTGTGATTGTTATTGATTAGTCTATGTTTTACAATAGAATAATGGACAGTGCAGTAATATTTATTTTTGACATAGAACAATTCCTAACATACCTTAATATTACGAAAGTCATGCTTTATCGCCAAAGCTTTATCGGGATAGTAAATTTCAAAGTTATAATAATACGGATTTAAAATCATATCTGTCATCTTGTAATAGTGGGTAATTGCGGCCATAAACTATTTACACTTTAGAATTATTATTTGCTTTATTTATTGCTGCTTGTCCACCACTTTTAGTCACAGAAAGGTTGTCAATCATATTGTAAATATGGTCGCGAAGCATTTTGGAAGTAACTATGCAAACTGGATTAACTGGTCCGATGGTTTTGTAACACTAGTTTATTAATATGTACTTAATTAATAGTGTAAAGCGCGAGCAAAAAAAAAAAACGCTAATTTATTATTATTTGGAAATTTGTAATTACATGAATTTTACAATGTACACGGTTGTCACAAACAATTAATTAGATCCGAGATCATAAAATAAAACTGTGTTAAAATATACAGCCTATGTGGACAGATTCAAATTGAGGATTTCATTCAAATAAATAATAATTTATCATACATTTAAAAAATATATAAAACAAAGTCATCCTTTCTTTCTTTTCTAGATACCATAGCGTTATGGAAGTTGGCGGTGAGTAGCGGTTGTATACACGTAACGGGAAGTGGTGGGACAGCCAACTTGTAAATCCAAATATATACATTCACAATGGATAAATTGATTCTGATTTTTTTCCAGGCTGCATTAGAAATTATTATATATATATATGTTGATAGCTATTTCGGCTTACGCCATAGTTCTGACGATGGCGTAACCCGAAATAGCCATCAGCAAATATACATATATCAAATAATTTCTGTAGAATTGAAATACATTGTTATTTTTTTCAATGAATAAGAAATATTTGTTATCATTCAAAAGAACCAAATGAAATCGTTGCTTAGACCAGTGGTTCTCTGAAAAAAATAATGAACCAAAAAACTCCGAAGAAACCTGCGGCCTCGAGTTTGGGAAGCACTGTTTTATAATGTTCCGAACCAAAATCTCTATATGTTCTTCTTTTACGACTATTTTTCTGACGGTAAGTATTTTGATTTTATTTCAATCACAGCGTCACAGCAAATTTCATTAATTAATGAATGTTTTTTTTTTTAAATTTCCCACGTCTTTATGAAATCGTTGTATATTTCAACATTATTGGATTCAACAACAAAAAAAAGGCACTATCCCGTGATTGCAATCCCCAGCTGTCACCGATGCAGAATCCATGCCAAACATCGTATTGTGTATTAATATACTATACCGTATGAGAATCACGAATCACGACCCGAGAAAGTGTAAGTGTTTACCACATTCAAGTGAATTTATCTGGCAGTTATATAATTATTGCGAGGCAGTAGGACAAGAGTCGACTACAATCGCAAAGATAATATTACAGGACAAAAAATAAATAAATAGACATTGTGTAATGAACTGCTATTGGGCCGCGCACATTGGCCGGATATTGTGCTTTGTCTCACTGTCAGATAGATTGTCAGCGCGATACAGGTGTGAAGTAATACAAATTCACCAAGAAAGATAGCGGTACATTGCATTGCAAAGCCGTATGTATTGACACTGAGGCGATGGAATGGTTAAAAAAAGCTTCATTTTTAATACACAGATGGGACTATTTTAAGACATATAGATAACATTTTTATTTTTGTTTTTTATCGATTTTTTGCGAAGAAAAAAACAAAAATACATTGAAATGCTTTCGACTTAAATGATAATATTACAGGCGTAATCTAATTTTGATGGCCCTCTTTTTCGTAAGGTTAAAAAAGCGTAGCGTTTTGGTCGTTTCTCCATAATTTTATTTCTTTTTCTTGTTGAATGTAGGGTATTCCCCCGAGTTCAGTAGAATTAATTCAAAATGAGTACCTCACAAGCCCGCCTGAGGCCGCATATGGTATAATCCGCCACTGCTAATCGGTAACAAAATATTTTTTATTATATAGATCGTAAGTCGTGGTCAATCGCCCTACAGCAGGTACAAATAATCTAAATATGTCGGAAAGCCGCATTCGCAACAGATGTGATTAAATAAGGCCGCATGAAAAAAAACTATTTTAATGATGGAAATCCATGCTGAGTCTTATTTTTTTTTATTTCAAAATTGATGCTATAATTCAAAAAATAGTGTAACTATACTTAAATATTGTTTTTTTTAATGTAGTTTATTTAAAGTGATTGGTTTTCGTCATGCAGTTCTTTCATGACATGGCATATCTGCTTTCATCAAAAAAATATTTTGAACATATTCTATTATCTATCTATGTATATATATAAAAATGAATGTCTGTATGTATGTCTGCTATGGACTACTAAGCCGCTCGACCGATCGATGTGAAACTTTACAACTTTATTGAGTGCACCCCCGCGATGGTTTCTGGCCTACCAACCCCTCCCTCCAACCACCCCCCAACCTCCCCCCGCATTATTTTTTTTTAAACTTTAAGAATTTTTCGAGTTCACTTGTTCGAAAGTTTCTGGCATACCTCCCCCCATACGCTCCCCAAACCCCACCCCGCCAAACAACCCCCCTCTCCCCAAAAATTGATATCGAATTTTTACAAATTTCCGAGTACACTTCCGCGAAACTTTCTGGCGTACACTAAAATTGATTCAAATTGAATTGAATATTTGTGTAATGTCTTTCCTTCAAATTTATTTTAGTTGCTGACGTAGCAACGCGCGCAGGGTACAGCTAGTCATAAATAAAACGTAAATACAATAATCACATTTATTTGTCAATTCTTGATGGCAAGGCATAAGGCCTATTACAATAATAAAACGATGATTTTGACAACTACATATATTTTTTAAAGATAGCAACCGGTTTCGTTTATCGTGAACATTTTCAACTGATCATTCAGATTAGTGTCAGATTGACAGATATCACCGGTCATGATATTGACATAATATATGTGAAAGCAGTGCAATTTATTTTTTATTCATTCAAATGTAAATGCAATATGTACATGAAAGAATTTAATTGCCTGCAATGATAACGATATTTCACGGGTTCAAGACTGCCACTGTGAAAAGCTTGTTACATGACTGATGATTTTAAACGCCTGTTAGTTTATTGATATTCATACACATTAGTGACCACGTACATTTAATTTGACGTCAATATTTGTATTATGTAATGTATATGGAGGAAGTAAGGAATTCCTACGCAATGATACAAAATCAGCTGATGGTATCGCAGACACTTGGTTTGCCCATGGCAAGTATATTTGTATTCGGCTACAGGGTGTTTTGAAAATCTGCACTACTAAAAAAATATTGTTTTACCGGTATTGTTTTTTGACAACTTGTTTTGAGTTATTAATGTCATTTTATGCAAAGTATTATAATTTTGTATTTTTAAAATCTGAAGTGTCTTATTGTTACACAATTATAATAAGGTAAAAGGATCTCAAGAGAAATTATGATAGATGGTTGATATTTATTTCGGCGTAGCTGTCAATACAAGAGTTCAATAATTTTGATAGAACCCTTCAAAATTAAATGCATTTTTTTTTTTAAATAATAAAACATTTTTTGTACTTTTTCCACATACAATTTATTGAATCAAGACCGGTTTCCCTCATGGCGAGCATTGCCAACTGTCAGTCAATCAGTTAACAATGCTCGCCATGAGCGAAACCGGTTCTGATCCAATAAATTTTATGTGGAAAAAGTACTAAAAATGTTTTATTATAATGCCATTCCACCAAGTTTTGATAGCGAACACCTTAAAAGTGAACAATGAAGAAACTTTTTTAATTGAAATAAAAATCATGTTTAAAGATTTTCAGCTTTCAATTCATCAATTAACATTTGTAGAACAAACTTTAGAACAAGATAATTTTCAATTTATCATGAACGAAAAATGCATTACAGTTGAATTGTATCGTTAGATTGAATGGGATTGTTCATAATAATCTGTACCAACTATAATTTCAGTTTTAAAAAGGATATTCGATAATATTAATAATTATTCTGAAAATAAATATTCTGACATATTTAATTTCAATATTATGAACGCGTTAAAAAAATATAATTCAAAAAACATTCCTTCCGTTATCAAACGAAGAATATTTTAAATAAATAAAATTTTCTAAATGGGTCAAATCGATATTTTTTAAGATAATTAATTATGCCAAACAACCTCTTTATTATTGAACACCGTGTGAAAGCGTCTAATAATAATTGACCATTGAAATTATTATCAGAGATCTTTTATATTACTATTTATTTCCATGAATGAGCGCTGAGGTCAAAAATTTTAATGACGAGGCTGTGCCATAAGTTTACTATTCTTACTGAAATTTAAATTACATATCAATTCATATAATCAGAGTTCTTCTTTTTATAAAACAATAAGTTTTCTGTGACTTTTCAATCTTTATATTCGAAAATTTTATCTACACCCAACAATTATCATCGCTTTTGTCTGTGAATATTTTAGTTAAAATTGTAGACCTCGACCAAGACATTAAACATTTTATCATTTCGAATTTATTATACCCGATATAATGGAAATATTATAAATGGTGAGAAATAAAACTATTAAAACTGTCGAGCTGTTTGGCAGTTACTTTGTGGAAGTTCACATTAACTAAATTTAAATTGATAAATTCATTTATTCCACGTATTGTGCAACAAGTTGTGACACGTGTATTCGCCCATTGAAGATACATTGTCAGACATTCTTTTGCAGCGTTACTTTTGTTTTAAACTTTATTAAAGTAATCTTGGGACAGTAAGTCTGAAGATTCCTCTTAAATGTGTGAAACACGTGTCAATTTTTCCTACACAATATGTGAGGTAACCAAAGATATAAATTTAATTTTGTATTAAAACTGTTAATCCTAAATAAATACTGAAAAATTATTTATATAAATCATTCATGGTATGGTTGTAATTAAAGCGGGAGTTGTATTTTAGTTTATTAATAATCTAGGCATCTACACCATAACACATTTATGTAATTGCCGTAGTAGTGGGTAAGCTTATTGAAGCAAGTGGAGTAGGGTGAGCTTTTTCCCTTTACAATCAAGTTACAGTATTAAACCATCGAGAAAGAAACTTGCATGTTTTAGAACAAAATCTTAATTAATTCTTTATATCCAATTACTGAATAAAATTTTGCTACTTTTATTTATTTTTACTAGTGGTTAAAATGTGAAAGTTTAAAAGAAATAATACATTTTCTCGTTTATTATTTGTGAAACAAAACATGTTTTAGTAAAGCCAAAAAATGCAGAGCAATTTCCTATTAAAATTTTAGATAATAAGTAAAAACAGTGTTCACGACAAGCTTTTATAATAATACAATCGTACGTAAACAATACAATTCTTTTTAAAGAGTTTATTTTGTTCAAGATAGTTCTTTCTTTCAACTGTCAGTTCATGAAACTGAAGAAAAGAAAAAGGAAGTGTTTTATTGAAGCTCCTATACAATTATGCAACCCCGGAACAAATCCGTCAACACTTTTTGCGATGTTCGCTTGTTTAAATGGACATTTGATATAACAAGATGTCTCAATTAATTGAATCTCTTTTCTGTTTAGCTGTTAAGATTACAAAAAGAGTTTAGCAGTGTTTGTGCTAATTAAACTCATGTAGATTTACCAGGCATACATAAGATAATAAGGCATATTTGAATTAAGAATATATGACACGTTCATGATAAACTTGTTGACACTCTTTTAGTTTTGAATCAACTTCCAACACATTGGAATCAGCTGCTTCAACGGCTGCCACGTTTAGACTGCTAAGAGTCAACGGGTAAAGATTCTTTTTTCTAGTGTATGAATATCTGTGATGATAAATAAAGTTTCCAGTCCTGCTACTTACACGATCCTGAGAACAGGATGTAGTGTGAGTGTTTATTTAACTTCTAGCCCTTTCATAGAATCAGCTCATACATGTAAATTCAAGCCATGAAAGCTATTAAAGAATCTTCATATTATAATATAGACAATTATGTATTCTGCTTACCGTTTGGCGTCGAATAATTATGGCTCCCATTGGTATTGGTGATAAATTCTAAATACACTCCTTAATGTTTCTCAGACACATATTTTAGATAACACATTTTTCTCTAATGGAGATATTTTCTTTATTTTCTCTTATGTTTCCATTTTTCTTATTGTTATGGTATACTTCGTGTATTTCAGCGCTGCATTTCATGTGGAGATCTGCAAATAAAAGAGAGAATTATATGATTTGTTGCCATAGAAACATGTTATATTTTGATTGACGCAAATTTTAAACATGAATAATAAATTATATAAGTAGATCACAAGCTGATATAAGACTAGCATGAATTTTAAGTTTGCAACTCGTTAATACTAATATTAGGTCGAATTATGGGCTACCAAGTGGGTACGGGCAACTACATATTTTTTCTTTTAACTGTTATTAAAACAAACACAAGAAATTACACGAAATAACTATCAATGTGTACATTGAGCTGGGTCTGCAGGTTGTGTATTTTAATAATACATATCTATATATATAAAAATGAATGTCTGTATGTATGTCCGCTATGGACTACTAAACCGCTCAACCGATCGATGTGAAACTTTACAAATTTATTGAGTGCACCCCCGCGATGGTTTCTGGCCTACCAACCCCACCCCCCAACCACCCCCAACCGCCCCCCAACCTCCCCCCCTAACCTCCCCCAATTTTTTTTTAAACTTTAAGAATTTTTCGAGTTCACTTCTTCGAAGGTTTTTGGCATACCCCCCCATACGCTCCCCAAACCCCACCCCGCCAAACAGCCCCCCTCCCCCAAAAAATGATATCGAATTTTTACAAATTTCTCGAGTATTGAATACATGCAAATTGAATTGAATATTTGTGTAATGTCTTTCCTTCAAATTTATTTTGGTTGCTGGCGACTTTAGCAACGCGCGCAGGGTACAGCTAGTTACTACATAAATATCACGTCTTATTGTCTTTAATATTGTCATATTGTCAGATCCTAAACTAGAAATGCAGTGCGATCGATTAGCTAAAACTAATCTAGTATAAGCCCTATCCGTATATCCCCACTCTATTCTCTAAAAAAATTTTAAGCAACTAAGTAACATGCAGTTATTGTTAAATTACACCTGTCGAGACAAGCGCCATTATAAGTTCATATGATCCACATAGGGATAACAAATATGGTATACAAATGTTTAATTTATAATTTAATTAAACCGTTATTACTATTTTATAATTTGTTTTATTTATTTGAACATATAAAAATATTTTTAAGGATTTGTAGATATCAATTTAATTTGTATTTAAACAGATCTGGTTGTACATTAGTCATCCAATATCTGTATAAGGAAAAGTTAGGGAAATCGAAAGCATTAAACATATCAATATCGCTACGTTTCATTTTCAAGTCGTTTAATTCAAATACATAAATCAATAGAGAATTAATTACGAATTTCGACTGAGAGTGTTTGATGGAATTTCAATATTAAATTTGAATTGTTTGAATTTTGTACTTTTCCATGAGTTTTGTCGCTAACGACCCGGATTTCGCCCTTCGGCATCTTCAGGAATTTCAAGTGCACGGATGTACTTGAACTGACAGTTCTGACTGTACTGTCAGTTCAAGTACATCCGTGCACTTGAAATGCCGAAAGGCCAAACCCGTACAAACCCGAAAAGTACAAAATTCAAACAATTTAAATTCAATTGAGAAATAATTCGATAAAAGGTAAAATTATAGGATTCAAAGCCGTGACCCCGCAACCAAATAGAAAGAAAGCTAATGAGCACTCACAAGCTAGTAATTTGTATAATATAATAATCTGCATGTATAATATAAATAACTTTGCCATTTATTATAAATGGAGAAAACTTACGTAAGAGAGTGATGCTTCTATTATTGTTGTGGAAACGCATTAGCTTTAACAACATTGTAACTGGTCTGAGATATTTCATACCAAACACCGTATCATTTTATTTTTTTCGTCCTGCTCTGAAGAAACTTTCAATACAATAAATGATGCCCGACACAGACGAGTATTCAAATCGCGTGAGAGAATGATCGCGGAATATTGTTACGTCTAATAAAGTCTTTAAATATATGACATTAATAAAATTTCCTTGCAAATGAACACGTTTTATAACAAGCATTTGCATAATACTGGCGTGTTTTTATTTATGAACCAGTCAAACTCGTCCGGAACTTTTTTTTTGACAAAGACTGTTGGCACGTGAATTTTTTTTCCATTTTAATTAAGTTAAATTCTGAAAAATGTATAAAAATATGTATTTGGTCAGCAAGTGTAGTAATATGCATATTTTACACCCACGCAATTGCTAAATCTTTTTTTATACTAGCCATTGAAAATAAAGCATTTTTTTCTGCACATTTTCTTCGTCGGGTAATGAAATTTAAAATAAGAATGCCATTCATTTCATACTCTAAATTACTCGATATAAAAATATTTTAATGCAAGAAATGATGGTAGTAATGTAACAGTGTTGGATAAAGGAACTCTATAGAATAATTACAACTCTTCAGTTAGATTTCTAGCACATTTGAGCCGCATCAGACCGCGTTTTAAAGTTTTAAAGCTCTCGCGGTTGTTACGTTTAGAGCTTTTAAAAATTGGGCTGATAAATAAAATGACGAAATCTGCGATTAGGCTATATTTAATACTAACATATTTGTACAACATAAACGCATCGATAAGTAATATAATATAAAAAATGACAGAGAATCATAGGTGAGTAAAAATAATTGCAATATAGCGGTAACAATAGTGTTGAAATATGACAATCAAACGAGTATTATAATTGGTTGAATTTTATAAAAAATCACCGTTCAAATATCAATTCAGGTTTTAATATCAATCTTGCAATCAGATATTTTTATGTCCATATTAAAAAAATCGCTGGGTTTTTATTCTCCAAAATGTATAGATTCATATCAGCGGTTGAAATATTTACCGGCTTCTACAGTCGTGGTGAGGACATATTGACCAAAAAGTAGTTGTTGTTTTTACTAGATGACTTAAAATAAAAATAAAAAATATTTTATACAACTAGCATTAAGAACAATTAATTACAAACAAGATGTATTATGGATTTAAAGATACATATTTATTTCTAAGTTATGAATAAAGTAATCATTTATATTTGTTATAGCTCATGTTTTCTTAGATGAATTTGAATTCAATATGCTGTTGAACATGTGACAGATATAATTTGCGATTAAGCATGGCGCCAAAATGCGAGCCGCATCCCACCATACAAAAACACTTTTAAAAGTGACATTTAATCATTTAAAATATCAAAAAGAATGTTGCAAAATTCAAATATCGTTGACAAGCAATTCATAAACTGTGTGGTCATAAAGACGTCGATGAAAAAATGAGGATATAATTTTTTGAAATAGATTTATCGAGTAAACCTACATATAAGGCGAAAAAACACTTTGTCAATTATGCAGCGAGATTTTTTCCTTCCACTCAACCACGCTTGTTGCTGGGTCTGGTAACATTTCACAATCCATCTCGAAATTTTATTCGAAAATTGAATTTCTGATTTTACTTGTGGATATTTGTTTTTTTTTCTTCTCACAGCTCATACGTAGGTGGATACAGGCGTTATTTCATAATCATTAAATACGACGTCGTGTTCATTCACCAAAATTGTAGATTTGAAATACAAACTTAACATTTTGCTGCGATTTTAGTTTTAATCACAGTCATATATACAAATAAACACATCATTTAAAAGGAAAAAGTCAATGACGTCTTTGTGTATTCATGCGTTAATAAACCATTTTTGGCCTTTCGATGACTCACGTGAAAGATTTGATGAGTAAAAATAAAAGAAAATTCTTCATAATATTAATATTAATTTATGGTGCGCCAAGATTATTTTCAATCAAACACAAACCACTTTCACTGTCTTAATCTAATATATCAAAATAAATGTTTGTTTGTTTATTTGTATTTTATGCGTTGCCATACCGTTCATCCGATTGGAATAAAACTTTGTCAACTTATTGCTTGCGTGAAGATTATAAGCATAGTAAAATCAACCTACAGTACGTCTTTTATATAAAAATCAATGTGTTTTCATATTTTATGCGCTGCCATATCGTTCATTATGACAGCTTATTGTTGCACTTGTGTAAAGGTTATAGGCATAGTGAAATTAGCTTTCAGTAGGTGGCGCGTACCATAGACAATCGGCAAAAGATAAACAGCAAACGTCAAAGTGCAAATGTCTTCGATACCGATCAATGTTAGTGAAATGAAATTGAAATTATTTATCTAAACTATTGAACAGTCAAAAGCACTTCAAAAGCACTTAAAAAAACAAAAACACTTTCTTTGAAACACTTGCCGGGTACCGGCTAGTATTATTATTAATATAGCATTATATATAATACAATAAATAAGTTTTTTTTAAATTTAATTATTGCAAATCAATTAGTGTGACATTCGTTTCTGTATGTTTGATTAAAGTTTATAGATTTTTCGTTCTAATGGCGATACATACTGCAAAAACGCGGGGTACCAACAATATCTTATTAACTAACCAACGGTTGACGACCGCTCTTCTTTTTATACTTAACTGGAATGTCAAATGCTTTTTTATTATAAGTCAGAATATTTATAAAACTAACAATTGATGGATAAGAAAATGTTTTTTTAAGTATTTATAAATCCACCACTAATTCAAGCCAGTAGGCATGTCAATTGACTTGTTTATGATTTTTAATATAGATACATTATAAAACTTTTTTTTTTTTAAATATTTTACGGCATAAATATTACAAAAAATGGAATAGTTAATCCCGCTCAAAAAGCGATGAAAGATACATTTTTTTTCGTTGAAAAAATCTTGTATGATTTTCATTTGATTTCATGTATAGTTTTATATGACATTTTCAACGTTTCAAATGCGATTATTAATTTATTCATTAATTCAAATGAAATGTCATTTCGGAACAAAAATAGAGAACTTTCATACATTTTAGCATGGAGAATGTATAATTAATGAATATTGGTAAAAATATAATAATGCCAACATTTAGAATTCAATCGATTGATCGTTATCTTTGAATAAGACCACGCTTAATGTGTGTGAAACTTGAAAATATTTATTTGTTTCTTCTACCGAATAAAATTATACCAAATATGATTTCATTGATGATGAAGTGAATAATTAATGTGAATATAATGGGCCAGTTTAATTACATGGATGAATATAATTATATTGAAAGATTGATACAACATATAAAAAAAACGAGTAATAATAAGAAACGAAATATTTTATTAACATTTCAGTCCTATAAATAGAATCAATAGTTAAGCTTGATAATATTTTTTGATTTAATGTATATAAAGATCAATTTTACAAATTTATATCACATATTAATCTTATGATTTAATTCATTTGTATTTGACAATAACTTCACTTATTAAATGTACTTTCAATTTCGTATATTAAAGTCGGGAAAAAAGCAGGACTCCAACTCCGATTTAAAGAAGTTTAATTTTGTTAGGTTTTTCCCTACCTTTCCAATATATGTGTATTAAAATAAAGATCAACCAACCAATCCGGCCGAAAGCCAATCTTTTGTCAAGCCAATCAATCAGGGCTGAGGAGTCGGAAAAAAAAGTTCGACTTCGACTCCGACTGCAACATTCACCAAAAACACGACTCCGACTAAAAAAGTTTAATATTGTCACTTTGTTTTGCCTAATTTTCCTATTTATGTGTATTCAATTAAATATCAACCCTAACAATCCAGCCAATGGCCAAATTTGACATATTATGTGCAAAAATAAAAAGTTCAATCTTTTTAAAATTTCTGACTCCAAGTACGACTCTGGCTAAATCGCCGCGACGACTCCTACTCCACAGCCCTGATTAAAACACCATACATATTTAAAAGATTTAGCGAAAATGATTACGTACACATTTAAATCTACGATATGAAAAAAGGTATTATTTTTTCAAAGCAAAAAACTCCACATCGTTTCTTAGGTAAAAAGATATGACCATATTTGATATGAAAATTCATAGAGAAAACAAATTTTTATTCTCGCCTGTTGCGTTAAAATTTATCGAGATACAAGCTGTTAATTTTAAGGTGACGATATTTCCACGATAACATATTATAAGACAGGCCAAGAACAGTAATTTAAATTCATTTTTATTGAAATTTAAATATCTATCATTTCAATTTACATCAAAATTTTGTGATAGATATTAAAATTTAGAAGATAATACTATTATTAGAATAGTGTTGAACTTTGAGGTTTTTTTACTGAACATATAATCTATAGAGCTGTCACCTCCCACACAATGTGTGAAAATCACGACGTTATGTTATTAATAACGACATTAAGCGTCACAAAGATATGATTCTCATTACGCAATTCTAGCAATGTGTTTATTACTACGGGAACTAACGGTACAAATAGTTTTGAGTTGGATATTGTAGTGATATCTTTTCGTGCACGATTTTTCCGATCTAAATCAGAGTAACATGATCTGTATCAACAAATGATAATGCAGTATACATCTCAGTTAAACAAATAGCTGACAAACCGCAGAGAAATAAGCACGAGTTAGTTTATAATAGAACGGAATAAATAGTTCTCGTTTTTACAAATTGAGTTTTTCAAAACAAGAAACACCACATCGTTGCGTATCTAAAAAGAATAAAGAGTTCAAGATGACAACTATATATTTATTGCAATGAAATCTAGCTCCGTAGCCAACAACCGATCTTTAACGGTCGATCCGACTGCTGGTTAAAAAAAAATCACTTAAAAAAAAATCATTACCAAATTAATCAGGATCATGTAGTTTATTGACACATCTAAATTCTGCTACATTAGTCAACCGGCTTGAACAGTTTGGAAGCGTTGGGAAAATGTGGCCATTCGATGAGTTAATTGCGGCTCCCATTAATGTCGAAATATCCTTCAAAGTTGACTTCACAAGTTCACAGAATTGCTTTATAAATTAATTTGTTTATTAAATACTTTGTAATTATAGCTTGGCCCGAAAGTGACTCTCATTGTTCTCAGGCGTGCCCATCCCTGGTAAATAATATAACCGGATTAGATTGAGATGACCTACAAAGTCACATAAATGGACAGCTGATGTAGCAAAAAAGTTTTATTGCTTTCCATCTCATAAGTGAAATATTTTTTGTTTTTTCGTGATTCTTAGAGACGATGCATTTACAATTGTATTATACAAGATATACGATTTGTGAATAAGTAAAGTATACATTTTTATGGAATAGATTGCGTTATTTATGATAAGCAAACGATTAAAAACTATAGTATATCCAATAAAAAAATACATGATATATTCCCTGTCTTCGTTCCGCCAGTTGTATTATGCATGTATTTTGATGTGTTTAAAATGGTGAGATCACCACAAACAAAAATCAATCCACGTTTCGAGGGTCAGGAGATTCGAAGACGTCAGGGTCAAGTATGCTGCCAGCTGCCACTCATCATCAGCGAATCACCGTTACACCACTTGACCTCAAGATATCGTGTTTTCTTCCACTGACGGCTGCTGAATATTTTGTTCAATGGGAATCCTCTTTTGATATCTGATGCAACTTTCTACTTGAAATTTCACCGAAGCCAAATTATGTTGAAGCACTATTTTTATACTCTGTTGATTATTTATTATTCTCAACATAAGCCTACACGTTTTTTATTATTCTTAGAAATTGTATAAACGAATTATTTATATCACTGGATATTAATGTGTCATACATAACCTCTATAAGATTCAATATTTTTTGACAACGATACCATTCATTTGAATTGTTTGAATTTTGAACTTTTGCATGAGTTTTGTCGCTAACGATTCGGGCTTAACCTTTCGGCATCTCAGGCATTTGACTGACTATATGGTACCATTCATATTTCATTTATAAATTATTAAACATAATGGGCAATAAACTATAGAAGATACAAGCTCGTTAAGAAAAATATTTAGCAGTAAGTCAATCAAAGAGTAAAATATTTTTGATGGATACGGCGGTAAATTGTGGAAGTTCATTTAAATATAAAATTAATCAACCAAATGATTTTCATAGTTGCAATAAATCTTACGATATCGTTGTATTAATACTCATATATATATATATATATACACATATATGTATATATATATTGAAAATAACTTTTATGTAGATAAATATAATAATTTCACTAAACGCTGAATTGATTTTATTTTTCCAAGAAAGAAATTCTATATAATGCTCATAAATAAGAGTAGTGTTATGTTTTGGTTAGTGCTATAAAAAATTGTTTGCTTATTTGGTACATCAAAATTTTATCAATGCTTTTTGTAAATCCTTGAAACAATGCAATTGTGACGGAAGTATCGAATTTATTTCATTATACAATAATGCTAAATGAGAAATTGTTTCAGTTTCATTGTTATCTGGCTACTATTAATTTGGTTGTCAGAAGTACATAAATTAAATTAATTCATAGACAAAAAAACAATGCTCACTTATATTTATATTTTCTAGTTTACTGCTTAGCAGTTTTTTAATGAACCGCGAAATTAGCTCGAAACATTTGTCACATTAAAGGTTCACATTGTTCCGGTCAAATCAACTGGCAAAATAACTTAATAATGCGAAGGTTGGGACTATACATTGGAGCTATTGTTTTTTCTAGCACGGTCACCAAATAAGTTCTAGATTTATTTCGACGAATTCACGATTATCTTCGGTGGTCAAATTTAGTTCAATAGAATACGATTGGAAAATAGAATATTTTGTGGTACTTATATAATTAATATTTGTGCTAAAGTAATACTGGCAAATCAAATGGTATTTTTCGAGCGGCTGTAAATATGCCCTAATCATGTTCCGACACGACAAAAATGGGTTCATAATAAAACATTAGAATTTTTGGCAGTAACTGCAAGAAGCATATTCTTATATGAAAAAATATTTCTGGAAATGCAAATGAATTTCAAATTAATTGTTTCCGTTTCCGACCCAATATTCACCTTAATGCCGAAATGATTTCCAATAAGAAGACTTTATTTCACCCATATTCTTATTCTTACATTTAAATAATATGTATATTATAAATAAATAAAATATATTATTTGTTCTATTATATCTTCCACATTTAATGTCGTAAATCATTGAAGTTAATTTAAATTACAATGTTTCGTTTGAATTTAGTCTGTTAAATTTTAAAGTTCAAAAAAATTATCGCGGATGATCAGTTGATCCGGATCTTTACAAAATTATATCTAGAAGTAGTAAAAAAAACGTGTTCAATATTTCCATGTTGATATTTGAATATCGAACGTAATCAAAAAATCAGTGAATTAGTGAACGAAATTATCAAGCTTAGCGGGTTCGTGTTAGAATTTGCCAAGTAGAGTAATGTAACAGAGAAAGTAAAGCGTTTTTTATTACATTCCGTGAAGTCAGGTGCTTTAAATAATGTATTAATTGGCCGGCAGTCTGCGTAAAATACTCTGTTTATGTAATCTCCATACATTATTATTGAAAAAAAAACGGAACGAGAAGACAATGTGAATGTAAAGCAGACCGATTGGGCCTTCAAAATGCAACACGTAAAAGTTACATGCATGATTTCAAAATGGGTGGCATCTGTATATTTTAAGCGTGTAATCGGTTCAAATAAAGCATCACCGACAAAAATATAAACGTAAGCAATTTCGAAAATAATGTAGTATTCTAATGCTGAAACAATTAAATTAATGCACATTACAACTACATGATGACATAATTTTAATAGTACTCATTGATTGATGAAAGTATTCATTGCTTGTACTTAGAGACTCCAATTAGTCGACATCTCAACGACTCGAGTTTCAAGTAGTATTTTTTTTTGAATACTCGAGTACTCGAGAATACTCGACTAGTTTATACTATTAATTAAAATTTGTGTATATAAATGGGTGGTAAATAAATAAGCTTACTTAATTTCGTTAGTACATTTATTTAAATTAATAAAACAGATATTTAAAAATCAAAAAATAGGTTCCAAGTTTTGTTTTTATAATTCCCACAGTAGAAAAACTCTGGACTACTGGTATTGCTGTGGACGTCGTTTTTTATCGTTGACAACAATGAATTAAATGTTGTATTTAGTTTTTCTGCCCTCTGTTTGAATGACTCCAACATTTCAAAACATTCTTTTAAATTTTGGCTACAATAATACAAATACAATAATTTAAATACTCGAGAATAGAGTACTTTAAAAATGGACGAGTATTCTCGAGTATCGAGTATTCGATGCTCGAATTGGAGTCTCTGCTTGAACTCTAATCCGACAGAAGTGTACAAAAATATATATGATTTATTATTGCATTGAATGAAAATGTGTCGTAAAGAATAGATACCTTTCATATCTTTGCATGAGAAATTACGTAATAGCGGATACGATACATATCTACAAATTTTAATCAAATTGATTCAATGATACGTATTTTAAAACGTTTTTAAACGACATTTAAAAAGTCACGCAGATGTTTTATCAATAAAAAAAACAGTGGAAATTGTAAACTCTCAAGCCACTCTATAATTTTTAATTCTTATTATCAAGATTGAATCACAACAGCGACGATGATGTGGCATTGGGTATGATTCCGTTTATTTTCTTAAATACAACTTTCATAAATACTTTATGAGAGGTTTTTACACAATGCAGTATAAATTTGATCTTATTTTCAATTCTCACTCAACTTTGCAATTCATGTTGGAATTGTCTCGATATTGTTGGGTAACAGGTGGATAAGAAATACACCTTACTGTTCGTATTGTTGGCGATAATAATGCAAATATCACGGATATAAAGTGGTGTATACGTGGTTTCGTTTATACTTAAATATTGCATTAATCAGCCCGAAGCAAGTTTCATCAATAATTATATACTATTATCGATGGAAAATGAACGCTAATGATTCAGTTAATCATCGACATCATCGGTGGTTGTTATAATTTAGTAAAAAATATAATTTATGCTTCCAGGGCGAGACCCACATATTTGATATTATTTGGTGAGCTATGAGCGTTAAAAAGCAGTTTAAAGGTGTTATGCAATAAGTAAAATATTGTCGCGACCGCAATACAGAGCTCGACTCCAGTACGAGCACCATTTTTTTCAGGAGATTATCGATTCTGTTCGAAGGAATGGGCTTTTGTTGTTGTCTAAAAACTCCTTACAAACCTTCCGATCCCACAAGCACTACGTAGCGAGAGAGACCACTAGCTAGCCATTAATCCTTTATACTTATTTTCGTTATTATTATATCCTTATTAATTCTATCCCTACTCTGATAGATCCAATGAGAGTTTCAGCGGCCGAGTAAGTAGAAGTTCTCGTGGTGAAAAATATGTTGATAAAACTGCATTAAGATACCAAATGCTACACTTGTGAGCGAATATGGACTGTAATTCAACAATATAAAACTGTAGTTGGGTGGCGGTTATCTTTGGCTTAAAGGTCGATAGTTCGAATCCATTAGTGGAAGTTTTAAAAACATATTTTAGATTTATTTATGGATTTATGTCTATAGGCATGTATAGTTAAATTATAACTCTCATGAAATGCTTCATCGGGCCAATATAGTTTTAAAATTAATTATTTAATATGGTACTTAGCACAATAGCTCACTGGCAATACCTTAGAATCATTTTTTTATATACATATAATATCTATCAATGTTACATTTCATATTTATCTTTGCAATCAGTGTTTAATTTCTACGAATATTTATAGAAAATAAAAATTGTATTTGAAACACAACCGCTTACAGTTATATGTATGTAAAAGAAAAAATATCGAGCTCAGTAAATGCGTAACCTAAGTGCTTGGAATAATTTATCTCAATATAAATAATAACTTGTAGAAGAGGCAAATATGATATTGATTTATTACATAAAAAAAGTGCAAGACAAAAAATACACCAATTGAAAGAGTAGTTATTATTTTAGTTTGGAAATATTATATAACAGATCGCGTTTCTTGGACTGTGTATAACATACGATGAGAACGTTATTTAGGTGTGTAATAAATTAATTCATTGAAAAAGGTGACGGATACAAAAAGTGGAATTTTGTTTTTAGATAAAAAAAAGTATTTTTTGCAGATTTTCCCAGCCTTGGACGAAGATTCATCGCACGTCTTCGCTGAAAAATTCAGAAACCGAAAGGTAATAATTTATTGAAGATTTATGCAGGAAACAATTCCAAATATTGTGCATATTTTTTAAATATTGATTTGGTCACACCTAAATAGGATGTCAGACCTATAGTAAAACCCACTGCTTCCGCCTCATAACAAAAGATGAAACCCACGACGGTAATTTATTATTGCTTTATATTTTTTTTTATTAAGAGATTATCCGCTATGTTTTAAATTTTTAAATTTTTTAAATAAAATTATTGCGAAATTGTGAAACAGAAAATAATCGAGCTTATTGGCATTTAAATAGTAATAATTACGTTTTCGAGGATAAACTTTATTATGGAAGAACAGTAGCTTAATCTATGAATTTCATTTAATAATACTTTATTAATTAATATTATATACTAAATTATTTTTGAATACACGGATTTTAGCTAATAAGTTACTATTATTAATTACTTTTAATAAAACATCATTGCACTTCTGGACCGACTATGATTTTAATGTAATCGTTTTTACATCACACCGTTTACTTATTATGTCTAGTAAAAAGCTAGAGAATAAATCTTTGAGTGGCATGCGATGCAATGCCACTCAAAGAAAGAAAGTGTTTTAATTATATTTATTGAAGTGCTTTTGTGCAGCGGCATCGCAGGAGTCCGTAAAACAACTCACCAAAGTTTTATTGCAATCGGATGAACGGTATAGAAACGCATACGGGACAAACATTCATTTATTTGGAAATGATTTACTGTTATTTATGTTGTATGGATTAAATATTCAATAACGGATGCTTCATTAACATGATCAAGATTTTTTTGAAGGTAAGTAAACATAAAACAAATATTAACAAAAAAAAATATTCTCAATTTTCACCATAGTAATGTTTATTAAGGAAACTGTATAAATATGTCGTATCGAATAAACCATTCAAGGCACGAAACTATTATTTGATCATGCATATCATATAAAATATTAAAAATAAAATTTATGTCTCGCATTCAAAGATAAATTTTGACTTTTTAAAACAGTAGCAGAGTTGTGTATGTAGTAATATCTTATTCAGACCACGAAGGAAAAATAAATCATTTGGATTTTGATCATACACTTATAAGGCAATGTAAAAATGCTCACATTAGAATATAAATTAAAAATATTTCGCCGTGAGAACGAAAACGAAGAAGATGAAAATAATAGCCACTCGATCATAGTTCCTATCAGCCATTTAGTAAAAGATTATATCTGCATTCTCGAATTTTGTGCATACGTCATTGCATTATAAATACTTTGATAAACATTGTGTGATTGTTTGATTTGAACTATTGATAATGTCAAGGCTATCTTCAATTCAACTTTCTTAAAATGAAATCACATGCCATGAACGCGTATAAGTCATTTTAAGACTGTGGATAGTGCAAAAATAAATTATATGCAGAAAAAATGCGGAAAAAAGTGACTATTCGAAAATGAATTTCGTATTTATGGCAATTCTGTTTTCAACAGGTAGGTGATTGGTCTCAAATTGAAAATAGTATTTTTTTAGATATTGCTATCCGAAAAATAAAAAAAATATTTCAACTGCCATGTCAAATTATTTACAATAGCAATATATATTTTTTTAAATTTAGAATAATTCAGTCATTTCCAAATAGTACGAATCTATTTTTCGCTTATATGCTACAGTGAATATATTCGTTCGTAAAATATATTCATTTAATTGGTCACCGTAACCCAGTGGTAGCGGTCAATTCTGTGATGGTTTCACCTATTCCCAGTAATTGATTCTGGAAATAGGGCGTAGGTCAACTGGCAACTTGTCTTTTCCTAAAACGGTACCGCAACCGTCATCATCTAACATAAACGCTTTCTGATTGACTTACAATCAATTCTTATTGATTATGTTGTTTTAAATTGCGATTAATTTCAATAAATAAACTTACATCTAAACCTTTTTTGTCTCTCGATACGTTCCGCGAAAAAACGCACAAAACAAAATCCCATAAAAAAAGTTATAACTAAATATGAGAACATAACATGTACAAGGACGCACGTGTCAAGGTCAAATTGTAAAAACAGATGAAATACTGGATTCTGCACATACAGTATGTGAACAACGCGCTGATAATTATAACGTTATTACATATAAACGTTTTTAAAGCCCCAAAATTAAATAAAAAAAAATAAAAAAATGCATTAAAAAAACCGCATAACTTTGAAATCGCACAAAAGAGGTTTGAGTTTAATTTTATTTAGATTAACTATGTTTTTTTTAAAACATTTACCATACAAAACACACGTTTCTTTTGTAGTGAAACATCGCTAGACTTACTTAAAATAATCTTAAATGTTTCTGATTAAAAAGGTATTGATTATAATCATTTATCACATAAAAGAGAGGTCACTAAAAATTAGAAAATTTTCAATGGAAGAAACACGAAAAAAAAAAAAAGAATATACAGACACATGGTTGCTTCTTAAAACACAATTGTTCAATTAATATTAAAACGTTTCCCTGTTTGGCTTATGTTAACCCGTGAACAATGTTTTGAAATGTCGCTATTATAATGGATATTTCAACTTATGCTATTCATACGTCTTAACAGACAACACATTGGAGTCTAACATAAAGGTTTATAATTATTTAAGGGTATTTATTTAATTCCTACAACTCTTATGTCGAGTCTAGCTCAACATCCGATCAGTGATGCACAACCTGCGGCCCTCAATGACATTTCATGCGGCCCGCAATGAGAAGTATCAATCATTTTGTTTCTTTAGATCTTTTAACGGACGATGGAAGAACAATATTAAACAATAGAATTTTCATTTTTATATCCACTAAAAATATGTTAATTTAATCAGTTTTTACCATGTGGCCCTCGAACTATCTGAGAATTAATATAAAATTTAAAATAACTTTGATTATTCCACGTATTGTGTAACTAACTGTGACACGTGTTTCGCCTCTTTCAGAGGCATCTTCAGACTTACTATCGCAAAGTTTGCTTGAGTAATGAAGCAAGATAAATTCTAACATTTTAAATTATGAAATTACTAAATGGATTACGGGTTTTTTTCCTTCTAAAGGAAACAAGGAAGGGGGTGATAGAATCAAAATAATGCAATAACATAATGATACTAATAAGGTGCAATCAATCAGATTGGGATTTTTCCTTTATAAGGGACGCAAGAGAGGGTTATAGAATCGAAACAAAGCAAACAAATAAATATATTTCTAATGACGTTAAACATTACAAACTATTAAACTATAAACTAATGAGCTGCAATCAATCAGTTAGGTTGGGTGATTACTCTATTAATTGGGAATAATGTTAATAAAGGCGAGCATCCTGTCCTGTTAGGAATATTATTTAATAATATATCTTTTTTATTAAGAGTTTTATTTATTTCTAAAAATTCTAGACTATTCATCTTTAAGCCTTTTTTATTTACTCGGTGGAGTATTTATACATTACTAGAAATTGTACTACTTACTTACTTACAAATTACTTCTACTTACTTAAAAATGTTAAAACTTGGTATCTTTATGTAGACGATATCTTTTGTATTTGGACAGGGACAGATAGACAGTTAGATTCCTTTTTACGTCACATATATTCATTGCATACAAATATTAAATTCACATTAGAGATTGAGCAACTAAAAACCTTAAATTTTATTGAAATTTTCAAGTCTTACTCGACTTTGTAAAACTTGTTTGGAAAATTATTTTTTATTAATTTTAAATTATCCTCATTTCGAAAACCGTATTTATGTATTGGATTGTGTGCCATAATTTAGGTTTGCAACGTGTCATAACGTGGTATATTTTTCGGCATTTCGTTTTACCATGCATGGTTTCAATCAATTTCTCATATCTATTGAGGAGTTGCTCGAAAGAAAAAAGCATATATTGAGAAGTGAAAAGGCTTATGATTTGATATACATACTAATAATTTTAATAAAAATACTATGAACGTAAAAAAACAATACGGATAAGTAAAGTTTTGTATCGCAATACTGATGTACTTTAAAGATATGTTTTCTTTAGGTCAATAGCAGCCAAATCCTTAAAACCAATCATAAAATTATCTTTGAATAATTGTAGGTTGCAACATACATAGAAAAACAAATTAATAACATTAATAAATGACTCGTTTCAATTATTTCAATTGATTATTCAAAAAAATAAGGCATTGAACATTGAAAATGATTATATTCTATTTTTTAGTGTTGGAATGCAACAACAGTTTTTTAGGACCGTCTTTCCCGCTGTTATAATATTGAATGCTTCCGATTTTTTAAAAAGATTTATCGAAATCGTGTTGATTCATATTCATATGCCGACATTTGAAGGTCAGAGGTCAAACGCGTTTTTTTTGTTCATCAATAACTTGTCGAGAGCTAGGTATCAGGCAGGCGAAAAAACGTTCAGCAATATTTATTTTTTCGCGAGCACCTTAATTTTCTTGTCTAATTAGAATTCCGAACAACAGGATCATCAATTTATAGTGTATTGAATATTTAAATCTGCATCAAAATTTAAGTGTTTTGCTTGTTTGGTGTCATTAATTTGATTCCCATTTCATGACATGCCCGGGAGCTTGAGTTTTTATCAGAGGTGAGGTAATTTTTGAGTGTCAATTTGTGATTAGAATTCCTACATAATTAGGCATTAAAAACAAAAACGTTTTTAAAACAAATTTTTTAACGTTATTTTCCGTAAAAAATATAATAATAAACATAATTTGATGGCTTCAAACCACCTGCTATTATGTCATTTGAAAACAATATAAATATTTGATGAAATAGTGTGTTCAGCAGGGCTGTGGAGTCGGAGTCGGAGTCGAAGTCTTCGCTGCGTTTTGACCGGAGTCGTACTCGGAGTTGGAAATTTTGAAATGTTAAAACTTTTTATTTTTGCCTATAATATGTAAAATTTGGCTTATGGCTGGATTGGTTGGTTGTTATATAAATGAATTCACACATGTCAATAGAAAAGATAAGAAAAAAACGTGACGAAATTAAACTTTTTTTAGTCGGAGTCGAAGTCGCGTTTTTGGTCAATGTTGGAGTCGGAGCTGTGTTTTTGGTAAATGCTGGAGTCAGAGTCGTAATTTTTTAACGTCTCCACAGCCCTGCCCTACCCTGGTGTTGTGGTTATAAATCCTAAAGTTTTCCGTGGCACAAACCGAACTAAATCCTTTCTCTTTCTGAATTAATTTTTGAGCGATCGATATTTGAAACATCTACAATTTGGTAAATTCATCCTCATGTTAGAATATTTCTGCATTACATATTAATTTTACGGTGCATATTTTTGAGGAATTATTGTACTAATAAGAATAATATTCTGCCTGATTTATCATATGCTACTACCGTTTTAAATATTTGTCAAAGCAAACCACTAAAAATCCATAGTACTCTGATTGTTTGATATCCTGAATTAAGTGAAATCATAAAAAATACAACGTGTGCAAAATGAAATATTTAATAGCAAAAATCACCTGCTAAAAGCGTTTCAATTCGGTATCGTTACACTCGAAATTATGAGAATTTTATCTAGTATTTTTTTCACAAAGGAATTGTATAATGATCACAAAAAATATAAAAACTATTTATATTCACGTATCAGAGAAATAATTGCATAAAATAAACACCACATAACTTTTCGTTGTATTACGAAGCTAGTTGTAGTCATTAGAAGAGAGCGACGGACACACTTTACCTTGACATTTCATGGAATTCCATAAACATACATCAGTATCGAAATTGAAATTAATAACACGTTTTTGGTGTGCAAGAAGTTGTTTTGTATTGTATTTAAGGACTGCCCAATTATTTTATTTTATTATTGGTAATATATTGATACTGGCAACAAGTTACATGATTATGATTTGAATAGTGAGAAGATGACTCTAGAATTAGTCTAGATCAGGGGTAGCCAAAATTTAAGCCACTACGGGCGACCTGCTTTTAAATTATTGGCGGCGGACTACTAATATTACAAGCAGTATTTAAAAATAAGTCTTAATTGAAAAAAAATATAGATAATATCAAAACTAACTCTTTATCAAGTTATTTCAATGATAGCAATTAAAAATGGCTTCACACAAATATAAAAACAGTATGTCAATAAAACAAGATGTTCTTTTATTTTTCTTTAATTATCGCAAGCGGGCGACTAGATATAGCTACGTGGTTGACCAGTCGAACGCGGTCAACGTTTGCCACCCTTAGTCAAGACGAAGGTGTAAAGACTTGTAAAAAATTAATTATAAAGAATATTTTTATTTTTATGTATGTTCTTGAAAATAAGGTAACTAATATCTAGACGCCGACGGCCGTCCAACATGTTAATTATGATCCATCGCAATCTGAAGTATAAAAACAATCAAGATTGTGGAAAATATTATGCATTGACCTACGTCCATACGTACATTTTTAAATATCATTGAATAAGTCTACAAAATAACAGAAATTCAACAATTTCAAATAACAATTGACATTTTGAAGAAAACATTTTTCACGACGTTTGGATCTATTGTTTTGAAATATTACAAAGAAATTCGTTTCTCATATATGATTTAAAAATATCTTAACACGATTGGTGATAAACGAAAACAGATTCTAAATAAAATTAAAGCTATTATACATATTCATGAGCATCGCTGGATACAAAATTAAAAAAACGAGATTTCCTTAACATAATTTAGTGTGTATTTTATTTATAGCACCACACTAATAGTGCATAGAAAATTAACAGTTCGTATATTATATAACAGTTTTCAATTAATAATTCATGACAAATTAAACACATTGATAGCATGCCTTCTTCCTCTTCTTCTTCTTACTGAAGACAAAAGTTTCAGTAAGAAATTGTTGCTATGGTAGCAAAGATCAGCCTGGATAAAAGCAATATCTAAACCAGGCATGGTCAAACCTTGGCCCGTGGACCACACGTGGCCTTATTGAAAGTTTTGTGTGGCCCTTTTAAGACTTTCAACTTTCTATACATTTTGCATTGTGTTATTGGTAAAATACATCAAAAAAAAATACAAAAAAATTTGCGAAAAAAAATATCAGTAATTAGCTATTACAGTTAGCAATGTCGATAATGGCGGCATTTGGCACGACATATCGATGTGAATAATTTATTTTTCTAAGCTAAACATCGTTAAGAAGAAGGTTGAATGATGAAAATCTACTGCGATGCGCACCGTCTAAATATCAAATACTAAAAGTGTATGTTAAAAGGATACAAAAAAGCATTGTTAAAATTTTTGTTTGTTTATCATCAATATAAAAAAAAACCTTTTACAATAAGGTTTAAAATATTTATGTGTGACCCATCAGAGACATGCAATATTTTATTTAATCCACCAAATGGTTTCAGTTGGGCATCCCTGCTCAGCTCAGCCGTCCGATTTTTTTCATCTCAATAGAAAGACAAAATTAGTTAGAATTATATTTTATCATGAATAAGCCACAAAAAGCTGGAATTTCCAATATTGAGAAAATAAAATCGAAGTAACACCTTTAATTTAATCGTTTTTTTTAAATAATACTGAGGAATCTGATCGTAAGCAACCTTTTATTTCCTTTATGTTAAAGACCGTATCGTCAGATGATTCTACTGGTATTATATTATACATATGGACAGAAAGCAATGAATTGAATGATATTATAGTGTTTTGTCATTTGAGAAAACTCGATTTTCCACTGAGATTGCAAAAACGATAATCGTTAATAAAAGTAAACTCTCTCGGTCGTTTTGTAGAGAGCGAAGCTGCAATTAGAATACAAAACTGGTGCTACTGGAATTAACATGAGTGAGGGTTAATCCGGTTAATACTTACTACTTCTTCCCCATGAAGGTGAACAGACTCTTATAACAGAACAAGATTTCAATAACGTTAGAAAAATAGAATGAATTAAGTACAGATATGTTGAACAAGCACTTGCATATAATAGACATCAATCAAAGGTGGTCAAAATACTTTTTCCAATCCAATTTCGCGTAAATGTGCGAAACACTAATGATAGCTGTCACAATGCCATACATTATCAAAAAATATGTATTCACTCTTTATAGATTAAAATTTAATACCACTTATTGAAACAAATTATTTGTAAGGCAAATAAATTATCAAGTTACTGATATGCTTACGCGTCGCGAACTAATGAATGTGTGATATTATAATGAAATGCGGGAACCTTAATTTTGCTTCAAAGAATTCCCTTTATTCCACTCATGTGTTTTATTGTTGAAGCTTATCCAGAGATGGCATTGCTAGAAATTAAATTGAAAAAATCATTCCTAGAATGGCTCAAAAATGTCATCACGTATATCGTACGTCTTGGGCCCCGAAAAACGTAATTACACCATTACATCACTATTAATGGGTGCATTAAAAGGTTCGTTTAACGATAATGGTCTGAAGAAAGTTAGAATGTACAAACTTTAATTTAAATCTACAAAAAGAATGAATGATTTGAGATTAATGAATTTTTTGTAGGTCAAAATGGTTGCACATTTCAATCTTAACCTTAAAAAAATTGAACACAAATAAGGCTTTTGTCTGAAGCTTTTCACACTTAATATACGAGTGAATGATTTCTTGCTACCTGTCAATAAATTATTGATAGACATTTGTTTCCCATAAAACAAATATTTATCGTTATGGTTTTCAAAATGGTTGAGATTACGTCACATTTAATAGCATATTGGCAGAATTATTTCTGACGAAGCCGACGAAAAACCAAGGTACACTTTACCTCGTTACGATGATCGAAAAAATCATCGTAAAGTGAGATCACTTTTTAAAGATTATTAACTTCATAGTTACTGACGGATATACTGAATATTGCAACTGGAATTATTACATCACAAGACATTTCAAAATCTTATTTTATCGATGATTTACGCCAAACTTTGTTAAAATACGTCGTTAACTATATTTTGAACTTTTATGTTCCCGATGAAGTAATAGTGAACATTGGTAAAAGCGTGCTGATTTGTATAAACAAAATAATTAATTTTTAATTGAACAGAATCAATCTTGATTAATTGATAAAATTTAAACATCAATGCAATACGTATGTCTGCATTAAAAAAATAATGATATTGTACAGTTTTAATAGTGTGAAAAATACGTTTATAAGTATGCGTAGAGAAAGAGCTAGGTTTTATTTTATAAATCAAGGATTTTTGTTGTTGATACAAATATATTTATGAAGTGTAAACGCCACATTATGCGTTTATAAAATCGGTATGCCAACCAGCGTGCGTATTACATACATACATAAATAAGTCATTGAGAATAAATGGAGTTGAGTGCAGTTTAGCGTTCCCATATAACTGCGAGAATATAAATATACAAATGATAAAGACTGATAGAAAGTCGAAAAATATGATTTAAATTAAAATTATTTATTTTTATTGCATTTGTATTTAGATACATGAAACTGACAAAAATAAATTTTACTTGTATAACTGAAATCTTGTGAGAAATACAAATTGTTTCAATGTATTATTTTTTGACGTGACAACGTCTTATAAATCGATGAATGCCCGCTGCACGCACGAAAAAACAATACTCATTGTCCCGTTTGTCGCGTTACGCCGAAGGCAAGCGTGCGAGCGAGAGCGCGGATAAGCGATAGAGAGGCACGATCGGCCTACCGTTCGGATTGTGCCGCATCTATCTCTCTTCCACTCGATTGGTCGATGCGTCTGAGTAGAAAAGAGACAGCGGCAGCACACAACTTATACACCTACAGTACCTACACGTGATCTGTTTACAACTGTTTATAAAGTGAAGTGAAATGTTAATGTGGTTTTCATTGTTTATATTACAACAACAATTGCGGCAATAAAGGTAATTAATTCTTGCATATTAAAAATCTGATTAACGTATAACAAATATACAAAATATCGTACCTATACAAAATAATGATAATTCAATAAAAATGATTCCATTTTATTCATAAAAGTATGCAATCATTTCATCAATGTTTTCTTATGACGTTGTCACGTTAAACTATCGTCCGTAAACCGACTTTACAGACACCAATTTTTTTTAATATGAATTTACAACAAAGTTAATGTTCATTGTTAAGTCGTTTATAATTAAAATATTATCTCAGTAATAGTTAACATTGAGTTTGATTATATTTTTAAAACACTTTTAGTTCAATATCTTGCGATAAGTTTATTGAACACGTCCGATAAATTTTTGCTTTGCAACCTTGTATCCTTCACGGTTCTCCAACATTTTCCTCAGATTTTCTCGGCAGACCACAAGTCAAAACATATATAAAAAGGTGCCCATAGAAATTTCATTATGACTTTCATTTAATAAATACACATGGGAAGACAATTAAATGCTTGGACAAAATCTTATATATAAAACCGAAACGGCGTATGTATGTCTGTGGGTCTGTAATTCTCTTTTGCATTGTTGGTCATTAAGTTGCCATAAAAACGAATATGAATGAAAATATGTTTGAATTTTTATCGGCGAAGACATTTAGTCAAAATGTAATAAATTAGTCTTCTACTGAACTTTTCCCGGCTTTTATTAATATAATAATGTTTATTATTTACGTGAATTTTACATTTCTTTGACAGGAGATTAGATTTTTTTCCTTGAATTTGGACATTTTAATGGGCGAGAATGCTGTCATCAAATTAAATAAAGTTTGTGATTTTATTTTAACTCTATTTTGTGATATAATTATGTCGAATTATATAACATTAAATAATTATTGGTCGCTTACTCCGAGCGAAGCAGGGTAGCAATACTAGTATAATATAAAAGAGACACGCTTTTATTTTTGCAATAAAGTAATGCGCCGTTGCACCTAGCATCACTCCACGACATTTCAGAATGCCGCGGTAAAACGATTTCGTATCACTGCAATGAATGATAAAACGGTCGTTTCTTAGCTCAATTTTATGCATATGAAATAAATCGGTAAAGGAAATATACAATATCCTTTTAATTATTATTAATAAAATATGTAATTAAAATTTAAAATTTATTCATTATGCTGATCTCATTTTCCATTATTTGATAAAATTAATTCAACCATTTGCATCAAACTGAAAGAAATAAAAAACTCGAAAATTTATATGGTAGCATTAAAAAAGGTATTAAAATAAGGACAAGTAAGTGAATTAAAATCCAATATTGAAAAATCAATGTTTGTTTGTGCGTATTTTATGCGTTGCCATACCGTTCATCATATTGCGATAAAACTTTGTCAAACTTTTGCTTGCACTTAGATTATAGGCAAGGTAAAATCTACTCACAGTAGGTGGTGCGTGTGTCGTACCATAGACAATCGGCAAAAAACAAACAGCAAGCATCAATCGGAAAAAGTCATCGTTACCGATCAATTTTAGTGGAATTAAATCGAAATTAATTATCTAAAATATTGTGCATCCGAAAGCACTTCACTAAGCACTAACACATTCTTGCTTTGAGTGGCATTGAAACGCTTACTGGGTACCAGCTAGTGTAAAATAATAATTAATGTCTGGTTTAAGTGAAGTGTACGAAATGAATATTGACAATAATTAATATAAAATTGATCGCACAGGACTAGGATAGGAACTACTATCAAAGGGTATAGGTATAATAAAGATGTTAACCAAAATCAATCGAAAAAAAGAAATGAGAAGAAGAAAAAACGCTGAAAACTATCCACGGTTTTTTTTTGATTGAGAATCTTTCTTTAACAGTGCTGTGATGAAGGTTGGTTGGTGATTATACAAGAATAACTATTTTGCGAATAAATTATAATGCATGTTACATGCTGTTTTAGCTTCAGATGTCTGCGTATAGTGGTTGGCATAGAGATTTTTAAATGCCCACGAAAGTCTCTTTAAAATCACATTATGGAGTGTCATCTTAGGTGCAGTTTAGGCCGGTCAAACGGGTTACGCTAGTCTGCACAATACGTCACCTGAATGACAATGAACCACGTCTATAAATGTACCCGTTTACTACCTACCTGAGCGATGATCGATTCTAATTTGGTTTGCGGTGAAATCGATTGTGACTTGCTGATAAAAGTCCAAACAATGGAAATTGAGCTATCTACTATTATAAAATATCAGCGATTTACCTTCGTGGATCTCAATATCTTTAAAATTGACTAGGTTTTTTGTTTTACTTAAACAAGCTTTGAACAAAATAATGGAAAAAATTTAACACGGTGAAAAAATAGCAATGTATTTTAGCTATAAGATATATGGATGATAGCTATTTCGGCTCACGCCAGACGATGGTATAAGCCGAAATAGCTATCAACCATATATCTTATAATTTTTGTAGAACTAAAATAAATTGTTATTTTTTCACCGTGTTATAATGGAGTTCTACCAAAAAAATATCAATGCAATCAATGATTTGTTTGTTGCCAAGTTGCCATATTTAAATGTATAACCCAAATCACCAGTCGAGCTTATTGAGTAGGTCCCATTATTTCAGTGCTATTTTTAACAAGAGTTTGTTTAATCACCTCGTATTTTTTGCCTAATTCTAACAAATAAAACCGAGTTTTTGGATGGTGCGTGTCAAATTCTATATGATATCGATTTAAAAAAGTCATAATTGAAATTTCAGTTTAAATATTAAAACATTATTGTCATTCATCTTTTGTAAATTTGTTTTATAGTCAGACTTCGATACACGTTTATTTCTCTTTTTTATTTATAAGAAAGTACTTATTCATTCAAGAGTTGACGTTTGAGCAAATATTATCATGCCCAATAGAATATGTATGTCATTTTGTCGCAATTCTAAGGAAACACCCGTATTCCAAGGTAAAGTAAACGGATATCTCTATTTAAAGGAACGGAAATGCATGAATTAAAATTTAAAGCATTGGATGCACGTTTGAATCAGACAAACTTATGTTGTGAATAATATATTTGCTATCAATTAATATTCATCATTTGCGTATCTGCGTTTTCACAAAATAAAAATTAAAGGGTGTTAATCGGTGATAAGAAGTGCATTAAGTATGAGAGAATTGTGTAAAAAAGAGTCTTGAAAGCCAGAAATCGGGCTTCTTACAACCGAAGAAAGGCTCGATTTGGCCACTGGTAAATGGGTGGATTGAAAGAATAATCATAGGAAAAGAGACCACCGTTGATTAATTGTCGAGTAATACTGTAAAAGGATCACTTGCAACTGCAGTGACGTGCACAGTAAGGCTCAGGAAGTCTTTTGCATCTCATTAACTTTTCGGACTTCGGGTAAACCGATAACCTTGGGATTCTGTCTGTAATTTTCAGAACATGTCATTCTACAGGAAAGGAATTAAAAAATTACCATCACTCTGGGAAGAGGTCAGAATTAATTATATAAATTAAATTGATGTATGTAGACTATTTGTAGGTTTCAAACAATTAAAGTGTACAAATAAAAAAAGAAAAATTCATCCAAAATCAAGTAAGATTTCTAATGTAGAAGTAGAACATTTTCGCGGTTTTTCTTTCTCGTCCTTTTTCCAGTTTTTTTAAACAGCTTAAAAATAATTACGTAGTATTAGATCACGACGACAGTTATCAACTGACTTCACATGGGAGAAGATATAAAAAAACTTAGTCTCTAGTAATCATAGCAACTTCAATAACCAGGAAAAAGTGAGTTTAAACAATATAGTGGATGAATAAAAAAACCATATTCAGTTCAGTGGATGGATGGGGTGAAAAAGAAACTTCTAGAGTTGTGTGGTTTATTGATTGAGTAGGCATTTACTTGGTAGTTCTCCATTATAATACGGAAAGAAAAATAACAATGTATTTTAGTTCTACAGAGGTGAACTGTTAATTGTAATCTGATCGTTAAGAGTTTCATTGGACTGATTATACCTATTAATTTCCAGCTGTTCCAATGCATTCAGCTTTAGGCCCTTATTACAGGAATGTAAACGAATCGGGACCGAATTCGGATTATGTGCTATATACTTAAACTTAAAACAATTTAAAATAGATGCACTTAGAAATTGCAGATTTTAAGTGGTTTCACACGATCAAATAACCCAAAAATACCCAAATTATGGTTTCCCACCATTACTATAGACCAATAAATCAAACTTATTTAAATTCTTTCATGTGACTTAGGTATGGTTTCAACAGAAAGAGATTATGTAGGGGGCACCCTGTCTAGCAAAGGTATATAAGCTATTTCTAATACACGTTTTAAACATAGTTCTGACGAAGGCGTAAGCCGAAATAGCTATCAACAAATATATAAAATAACTTATGTAGAACTAAAATACATTGTTATTTTTCTTTCCGTATTGTGTGGTTTAAGTCAAGGAACTCAGTTGGAGGTTTCCATGGCGTATTCGGTATGTCGAACAAGATGTTATATTGATAACAGCTGCTAATATATTTTCGTATCCTGCTTAAACACTTAAAAATTTTTTTGCCAATAATACGTAATATCAATAAATATTACGACAGTAATAAATCTATTTTTTATGTCCACAAACTTATAAGTCATTGAAGGGCATTGACCTGAATTAAATATTATTTCTACGTATGTAAGAATTATGGAAAAGTAAAAACTTGTTAGACCTTTTTATGCAAATAGAAACATGAAAGAATTTTGTTTGATAAAAAATGTGTTGCATGAACAAATAAAATGTATCAAGCTAATAAGCAGTCAGAAATATATCACAGTTGGTGTCTGAATCAGGTAGAATGGAGTGAAAAACAAAAGTCGACATTCAGTTAAACGTATTACATCATGGGGAAAAATAATAATTCTAAAATTCAATTAATTCTCACGGTCCAAAGATTTAGAATGTCGTTATAGAATCGTAAATGTTTATTTATGGGTGAGATTATTTGTGAAAAATTATCTTTCGATGTACCAATAGCCAAATCTGAAGACCACCGCGGCGTGCCATTCTTGAAAAAATGACATGCCAAAGATTTGTATTATTCAATAAAATTTAACAAATTGTATTTTTATGAGTAAGCTACTCATGACAATACAATATCATAAACATAACTTTAAAAATACATTTATTTCGTAATATTATTAGCATATAACATATTCGATGATTGATTGTCAAAGTGAAGACAATTTAATAGTAACCACTATCAATATAACAAATATTTTTTTTTGTTTACTATAGAGTTTATCTGAACATATGGTTTTCTACGAGAACTGCTTGATAATCAGTTGCTCAACCTCTCGTTTTCGAAGTTAGTAGGGATGGAAAGGATACGAGTACTAGGGCAGGACTAGTGGTTTAGCTTATCGCTGTCACTATGTTTCGCTCTTTAGGATAGGAAATGTGGAGAGGGATTTTTAACAACACCCATTGTCCTTGAGCAGAATCGATTTGTCGACTGAAAAAATCTGCGACTGAGAGAATCGACCCTGGGTGGTACGAAACGGTAGCCAACGACGTTGAACGCTACACCACGGACCGGGCATATTTTTACAAGCTTTCATTTGTCTTTATTTTTAGACATGTCTACTAAGTAATTTGGAAATGATTTTTTTTATTAAGAAATAAAGCTTTGAAAATATTATATATTTTCCTGATAATTTTATTTAAAGCTAGCATCATAAATAGGAAAAATCAATGATTCTTGAGTGAAAAAGATTTTATACAACTGAAAAGCATAGAAATTTTTCATTGCACAGAATAATGATTTTTCAGTTTCCTGTATTTTTATTTATGCCAGTGGATAACAGAAGCTGAAACAATTCGTTGGTAAAATAATAATTATTCATATTTTTCACACCAAGCAGCCCGTTATCATTATTATAGTTGAGTGGTCAACGTTGTCGGCTTCGATTGTGACTCGAATCCTAGTACTGATTTTGTTATAAATCGATTAATGAATGAATGCATGTAGTGATTTTTTAAAATTAATTTCACTCATCTCAGTATCAAAACAGGACATACATAAAAGAGAGTGATTAGTTGACCTAGTACTGTACTAGTCCTTTTGTATTCTTACTATCTACGAAAAAAGTGATGGAATTCTCGTAGAACTTCTGTTAATAATTTAAGAACAATTATAATTCTATATGCTCTACATTACAAGACCATGTTAACCAGAAACAGATAAATAAACGAGTTACAGTCTTACAGCAGTGCTATTAAAGTACATATAAAGGGTTGTGAACATTTTGTTTTTTCAAATAATAAACACAGTTAAGTTCATCATTGAGATTTCAAGGATGAAAAAGAATGGCGAAATCTTCAGAAGACCTTCAATGTACAATCGTTGTTTGAAGCTTGATATAAAAAAAGATTGTCAATTGATTCGTTGCATTCGGTTTTTTTTGCAAATTCGTATTTACAGAGAAACCGTGTTGTACGCATTTAGACTCCATTGTCACATTCTAGGTTAGCATAAAGTTGTCTTGGATTTTTTTATTTGTTTAAATATTTATTTAATATTCAATGAAACACTTCGAATACTACTTATATCAATTTAACTCAAACACACGATAAATAAGGTTTGATTTTTATAATACACTAGTTGTACCCTGCGCGCGTTGTTACGCCGCGACTAAAATAAATTTGAAGGAAAGACATTACACAATTATTCAATTTAATTTTTGGGGGGGAGGGGGGCTGTTTGGCGGGGTGGGGTTTGGGGGGAGTATGGGGAAGGGTATGCCAGAAACCTTCGAAGAAGTGAACTCAAAAATTCGTAAAGTTTAAAAAAAAAAATGGTGGGGGGAGGTTGGGGGGAGGGGTTGGTAGGCCAGAAACCATTGCGAGAGTGTACTCAATAAATTTGTAAAGTTTCACATCGATCGGTTGAGCGGTTTAGTAGTCCATAGCGGACATACATACAGACATTCATTTTTATATATATATAGATAACTAGAAAATATGTTACCGATTAATTGACTCAACACATTAACGATGGGCTAAATAAATGACAAAATTCTATGCTACTTGATTTAAAAATTTCTTCATCATAATTATTCATTACCGTCACACGTTGTTAACAAAATCGCTTTCGTAATAACCGTCTCAGAGAATTTGTGTCGATGCGAATACAATAGCCAGCGGCGTAACTACAGTTTACCTTTCCCCTGCAATCAGGCAGTCCAATTAAGATTTATTTAAATCTTTTCCCGCCAATAGATTAAAAATTATTCTCACTGGAAATTTAATGTGTTATGGAAAAAAATTTGAATTATAATTGTAATTTATAATTGATATCCTAAAAAAGTTATCAGTATTTTCCTATGAAATCAAAAAAAAACAATGTCTACTCATTTCTTAGGTGCTCACTGACCATACTTGGTGAAATGGATTTATATTAAAATTTTTTTGACTTATTCCACATTAAATTTAGCGAGTAATTGAAAATCATGCATCAGTGGAAAATACTCGCGATGAACGAAACCGGTCCTGATTCTAGTAAATTTTACGTGGAATAATTACAAAAAAATGTTTTATTATTTGGATAGATATAATTTATTTATACGGTAAGAAAAATATCAATGTATTTTAGTTCTACATAAATTACAATTAATTTTTTTCAATTAAAGTTCAAAACCAATTAATTTTTTTAAATGTTCAATTTAGATATATGCCAATATCATAAAACAAATATTATGACGTCATATTATCTGGGTGAAATAGAACTAATGAGAGTAGAAAATATGAAGATGAATAAAGTTCATGCATGATTATTTTCTAGCAAAAATTGTAAGCCTCAATGCAACAAAAGTATTGTAGACAGGTGACTAGAAGTGAACGATTTACAGATTATATGTCGTTTTTAAATGTCAATATCGCAAGAGAGTTGAGTTTATATTCCGTATTACGAATTTGTTTTATTCTCAGTTAGCAACGCTGCAATCTTGATTTGTTGTTTCATAAAATTCGCTCATAAAATATTATAATAGCGCGGATCAAATTTCTGCAACAGACTGCATGACGTTTTTGCAACTCGATTGAAAACTGAACTATTTCATGAAAACCGTGACATATTTTTGAACACAAGATACTTGTTTTGAATGACTTTACTGTCTGTTGAAATGTTATTTGATATCAATAAAATTGAAAGTTGAACAATTAACGACTGAATTTCAACCAACGCATTGTAAAATTTGGTCACATATCGATGATTTTTGACATTTAATCCAACAAAATGTATCACGTTTGCATTGCAAATCGATTCTACATTTTTAAATCAAAGCCGATTAAATAGTGCATGGCAGAATTGAATATACACAAATGGTTTGTTTTCGTATAAGAAAACGACTATTTTTAAAAGTTTTATACTATAAGGTATTATTTATTAACAGAAAATTGATGTCAAACCATATTAATAATTTGAAGATTCTTTTGCTGAAAATGACAATCTTATGAGTGAATTAAACATGGTAACTAGACTATATGTCCAGTCCGTGGCGCAGTGTCAACGTTGTTGGCTTGCGTGCCGGACCACCTGGGTTCGATTCCCGGTACGAGCGGATTTTTTCAGTCGATAATATCTGTTCAAAGGAATGGGTATTTGTGTTGTTGAAAATCCCTTCCCACCTTTCCGATCCCAAAGCGCGACGCATAGTGACAGCGATTAGCTAATCACTAGTCCTGTCCTAGTCCTCGTGTCCTTTCCATCGCTACTCTCTTAAAAAAAGAGAGGTTGAGCAACTGAATAACAAGCAGTTCTCGTAGAAAAATATATGTTGAGATAAACTCCGTGAGGAGTCCATATGCTCCAAGGTCGGAGGGGACATGGTTAAAAAAAAAAAACTAGACTTTAGTATATTTTAAAATCCCTATAAAACATTTCAACTTAACTCTCTTTTAACAATTTAAAAAATTACGTTTAAATTTCACTAGCCACGAAACAAATACAATATGTCTTAAATAAAGAATACATGACGTATGGTACCGGTCAAGATGATTGTTTGGGCATGAATAAAAATAAAAGCATAAAAAGTGAAGGATAAAAAATCCAGACAGAATTTAAATTAAGGGTCCTCGTTACTGAACTTGATTACTTATATTTTATAGACAATGAATATATTTCTACTGGTTACATGTATTTATGTGTCACATTTTCAATATATATACATACGTATGTATATGTATTTATTTAAAAAACGAAATTCAACAAATGGATCATTTTAAGTAGATATTAAGATTGAAACCGTCACTTATTTTAATAAATGAATATAATAATAATCACTTTTAAGGTGTTCACTGTCAATACTTGGTGGATACGAAACAGTTCGTTGTATTTCTTATCAGTTGACAATGCTCGCTATGAGCGAAACCGGTCTTGATCCAATAAATTTTATGTGGAATAAGTACTAAAAATTTTCACTATTTTTATTAAATGAATATACATATGTACGTTAAATAGAATCATGAGAAGTGAATGAAATCAAAAATTATCATGATTAAATAATTGTTATGAAACAATTAAGTTATATTCAAAATAATAAGATATTATGCTGTCAATCGTTTGATAAAAACATAACTTTAAATAAAGTAAACCCACTAAATGCGATAATTTTAGACACCTGACGATGAGACAGAGCTTAAACATGTCTATATTTTATCTTGAGGATATTGTGTAGGCTTTGATTGTTTATGATGCATACATACAATAAAATAAAGAAAATAATTATAGATAAAAAGCCTTTCAAATAAAAATGGGGAGTGAATATTTCTGAAAAAAGTGAAATCAGTAAACATACCAAATTGAATATACCAAATGATATAAAAATGGTGTGTTGAAAAACAAAAAAATATATATGTATTAATTGCTTATTTTTTAAATTTTCTATCCATTGTTTAATTTAAAGGTAATAATAATAATTAAAAAGAGTTTTAGTTATGTTTGGCATTGTTTGCCCACCAATTACATAGTTTTGAATCATTGTTATTAATTTGTACGTACGGAACGACAATTATAATTGAGTTTTCATTGCAAATACAGCAAGTTATCAGATAGTGCATGGAATAATAAACATTATGAGAGGTATAACGATGGTTATAAATCACTCACAGCATGTATATTATGTAGTAAGATGTTGCCAGATGAAATAGCACAATACATTTTAGCATTTGACAAAATAGTCGTGAACAAATAAATCCTAAGAAAATTTATATAATATACTAGCACGATTATCTGAATAGACTCGTATTAAAAAGATCCTTAATCAGGTGTCGCAAATCTTCGGTCTGCAATTCAAATCGTATGTTTTCGAACTAGCGATTTTGTTTATTTATGCTATAAAAAAGGTACGTTTTATTGGCATGGTTAACTATTAGAGACAGCAATTCATTCAATGGCGTTGAGAAAAAACCCCGTGTTATTATTCAAGAAACATAATCGGCAATATTTTGACTTAAAAGCATATTCTTTTTGGCTTAACTAAAACGGATGATTACTTTTATTATTATTTGTTTACAATTGTTATTCCTTGCTCAATCATAAGCAATTGAGCGATGGCTATTAACTTTTAATTCACCAAAAAATATTGCGTGTTCCTACATTCTTAATAACAATGCAATTTTATGGAATTAGTTTCATATGCAAAATAAAAATTCGGTCGTAATTCATCCAAAGTGAATAGCCTTAGGTAATACGGAATATAAATATCGGAAATATAGCGAAACACCATAGCTTCTCAAACATTTTTCACGAATAAAGTTCCAACTGTCAAAAATTAGCAGAAATTTATGCCAAATTATTTCATTTAAATTTTATTTTTTGTGAACATTAAAGTTTATTTTCTGTTACATGTATGTATAATATAAGCACAAACCAAATATTTAGAATATGGCCGAATGAAAATATATTCATCATATATGCTTATTTCACTTCAATCATACAACGTAACAAATATTTAACCATTTTGACTCTTCTATAAAAATACCACATACCTACGAAGAGGTTGGCTTATAAGCCAATTCTCTTATATGCACTTCTATAAATAGTCCCAATCGGATACTATAACTATGATGACCATAACAGGAAAGTATTTCATACCATTAATATCTAATTTGGTTTTACATGGATTCTTAAGAATTTTATCCAATCTAATAGCCCACATACATATTATGGAATGGTTATTTTGCGTATAATAGCGTGGCTGTTACTGTACTGTTGTTACTAAGATTTCCAATTCTTGGACAATATTATGATTCTGGGATTTGGGGATTACAATTAGTTATATGAAATATTAGCTTTCAAATCATAATTTTCAGATTAAAAATTAGTCTTGTTAATTTATCATAAAATATCATTATCTTTTTTATGAATATTATATTTCGCGAAAATATTTTATTGAAACATGGATACCGCTCTCGTTAAAATGCGATCTAAAAACTAATTGATATATTCATACGGTAAGAAAAATAACAATGCATTTTAACTCTACATAATTTTTTTAGAATTAAAATACATTGTTATTTTTCTTACCGTATTGTAATGGAGCTCTACCAAGTAAATGCCTACTCAATCAATGATATATTAATGTTTATATTCATAGCATCTAAGAGGAGCATTTAAAAAAATATTATTCATTTCTCACAATGATTTTTTATATTCGATGCTGTCAAAAATGCACAATGGCAGAAAATTATTTAATTTGCATATCCTGAAAAATAGCTATCAATAGTTGTTATCCTCTCAAAATATAATATATGTAGCCTTCTTGTGTTGATAATTTTTATATCTCGAATCGTATTATGAAGGTTCACTTAAGGAAAAAATAATAATCATTGACGATGCATAGCAAAAAATCAAAACCAGTTTAAATTATTTTATGCACGTATAATAAATGGTTATATAAGTAGATCAGCTTTTACAAACGGTAGTAGCTATTGGACAATAATTTTACTATTGAAATAAATAACGCTCAAATAAAACGATCGTTCAAAATTGCATTGTATTTAGAACAAGAATTGTTATAAAACTGTCATCACGATATGTATAAATGGAAAAGAATAAAACTCATTTGCTTTATCTACATTTTTTGTGAATCAATAATATAAACTAAATTTGTAGTAAAATGTAATTAGAGACTAGACCACTAGCTCCTAAACCAGGCATGGGCAACCTTTCTTAGGTCTGGGGATGGATTGTCATTCCGTCTTCGAGTCAAGGGCCGGACCAAATTACTACACATAAGTAATATTTAATTCAATAAAACACGTTCCTACATCTTTTTTTTATATAATGAACGACATAATATTAATATTACTGATTACAAAATTTTGTATGGCTGAGTGTGGAAGTAAGATACTGCATATTGGCGATGATATTGCTTAAGGATAATCGCATAGAATTTTCGAGATTTTCATCGGTTACCCTCGTTCGAATTTTTGATTTAGTGTGTTTTATCCTCAACAACTGATCGCAATTATATGTGCTGACGAAAATCCAAATGATTTTTCTTGAAAATGCGCGTAAATTTGTATATTTTTCATCCACCAAATATAATTTATAAAAATCCGTCAAAGTAATGTTGTTAAATTGTGGTTTTAATAATAAATTGACGAAAAGCTCAATAAGTTCCATCTGTAAATTTATGGACATTTTATACATCTGAATCTATCGGACGAGCAAATATAGCGAATGTGGAGTCTTTCTTTTGGAAGTCAGCAAGCCTTGTATCATATTGCTCTATTAGTGTCTTCAATTCATCTACATAAGAATTACAGTCGCGCCAAAAGAAATCCGCGCACAGAAAAATGGTTTTAAAAAAAAATCCTCTCTGGAACTATTAATTTCTTTTTCAATTACTTTGCCCAGATGTATAAGGGCCGGATAAAATAGCCCAGCGGGCCGGTAGATGACCATGTATGTCCTAAACCATGGGTCGCGACCCCAAAGGGGGTTGAGACGGGTTATCTGTGGGGGTCACCAACTTCTACAGTCAACCAAAAAAATATTCACTAAACTGCATTTTCCTTATTTTTTGTTAATCACCTAATTAAAAATGCCTTTATCAATTGCATTGGGGTCGCGGTTCACATGGATTTTATAAAAAGGGGTCGCTATCCCAAAAAGGTTGGAAATCTATGGATTAGACGGTAAGTTTAATATGTGTGATTTGTTTTCGTAAAATTTTTCACAATGATATTATATGTAGCGAGATTGAATAGTTTAATATGAGCATGGTATATCAGTAATTATTGGAGGCAGTGGAATGAAAATTCATTAACATTTTCAAAGGTTTTATAAGTCTTATTCAATAGTGGACCCAGAAACAAAAATGATTATCGCGATGAAGTTTTTATGATTTGGACAAGAAATCGACTTTCAAAAGCAATTTTATTATTTTTGCTGCTGGTAATAAAATGTCAATGGTTGTGTAATATTGTTCACTTCCCGCAAGTAATAAAAGTTATTCGAATGCTGGAAATGTTTTTAAATCCAAACGTTGTATGTTTTGTAAGACTGTTCAAGTCGATATTGACTTGTCGCCATGTTTCAGTTACAAGGGTGTGTAATGGTAAAATTTCACGACCAATTTTCCCGACTACATACTGTCGTTTCAATGAAAACCGATAGGGTGCAGAGATTCTCTCGATTATCAATGATTAAGAAATTCAAACAAAAAAATAACTGCAACTGAAATCAATGACATATTCCTTGGAATTTCACAAAACTTTTCTAATAAGCGTTCTACTGTTATAATACTTCCACCCCCACTTTTTTAGTTTTCGTGACATTACCGTATAAAGCAAGGGTAGCCAAAATTTTTACACTACGGACGAATTTTTTTGAAAATTTTAGCGGCGATCGACTCACTAAATAAGTTGAATTTATTATCATTGAAACAAAAGAGGAATCAGAAATGTGTACATTAGTACAACAGACACCCGGGCGACTTGGAATAGCAACGCGATTGAAGCTTTGGCCACCCCAGGTATAAAGCTTCATCGAGAATTGAACCTTGTCTGTCTCAGTTTCAATTTGGATGGTTTCCGTTTTCCTTGAAAGGGTATTGATTATAATTCAGTGGATATAGAAATACCGGCGAGTGGGAATATTTTGAAGATTTATTGCAAAAAAGATAGACAAGAATTGAGCAAGTCAATCTAGCCATCCGATCAGCCATACCGTCTTTATGGCTATTAACACAAATTAAACAATACCTTTAAAAAAATGTGCCGTCATTCAGTGAACCAGTACACTTCAACTCACATATACCTTGGGCTTATTTACAGTAATTGCCTTTATGCACATCACCGAGTCATAGGCAGTTGCTCCTGAGACACTCGCGAAATAAGAAAAAACTGTAGATACCCTTAGACTTTTCTACGCCACTGGGTGATATCTTATATCATCAAAAATTATCAGACGGGAAAGTATAAGTGGTTAGAGGTGGTTAGGTTGGGATCTTTTGAGAAACCTAGCAAAGCCAATGTGATGTAAATAGGATGTAGAAAAAATATCCAAATATATAAATTAATACATACCAAATGCCCTAAATGACAACAATGTATAAATAAAAACTGCCTTTCATAAAATAATATGGAGTCATCAATAAAAACGTCTATAAAAAAAGTAATTTTACTTTATACGTATATTTATAATGAAAAAATATGGCGACTAAGTTAATGAAGCGCGTATTTGAGAATGTATCAATTTCTATACATATTTGATTAGAGAGCTATCTTCGCATAAGTAGAAAAATCACTGGCGTATCGAAAGTGGGCGATATTTGTCGACGGTTGTCACATTTATATACAGTCGACTGGATTTACCAGTGTCACAAGATATCATACGTTATTGCCTACTTCAACTATTTGCAACGACTCTCGTACTAATCTGATCTATTTATTTATACAAATCAGTATACACATTACTGGTTAGGATACTCAATAGTTCAGAATAAATGAGTAAGAGAAGTGCCACGGGACTCTATTACCTTAATTAATATGTAATTAAAGGAAAAGCATTTTTTCCTGCAAAATTTTGCAGTTGTTTTCAATATTTGGATACTGGATTTGATCTTCTTCAACCAATATTTCAATCAATTAGAATCTGAATTCAATAAAGACGATTATGTCGTTATAATTGATTGATTTAAAGATAGTATTTCGCTTACAAATAGTAATATATTTTTTGTATTTATTCCATAGTAGTTTTATTCAAGACCGGTTTCGTTCATCGCGAGAATTATCAACATAAGTTGATAATGCCCTGATCCCAATAAATCTAATGTGGAATAAGAACAAAAAGTGTATATATAATGACATTCCACCAAGTATTGACTGTGAAAACCTTAAAAGATACTTTTTTGTTTAAAATTACACAAAAAATAAATGAATGAAAATTGAACAAGTTATAATGAAAGATACACTGATATGATGTCAAAATTTATCTTTATATACTTCTTAAAACTAAAGCAATGCTCAATGTTCATTATTTGTTATGTAGTTATGTTTTATCTCACTATGTTTAAAAAAAAACATTAATTTATATCGTATGTACAATAGTTAAAAAAAAACCTGTTGATTAAAATGGCATTGTTGTGTTATTCAATAAATAATATTGTTAATTATCTTACGGATATTGATATAAGTTTCTTTACTTTATTTGGTAAATCACCGAAAATCACCAAATTATGTAAAGTAAATCAAGTGTGGCAGAGGTCATTGGAAATATTCAAATAAGGATACTTAAATTTTATTCGCTGATTGATCTAAGTTTGTTTTTCGGAATCGCTGCGGGAGACAAGTTTTGTCTGCGAAAGTGAAATTTTCATTCCAAACTTTGTTAGCTGACAGTTTGGTGGCAAAACAATGCAAGTCGGCAGCTGTTGTTGCTCGGCGGGCAAGGAAAAAAATCCAAAAATATTTCTCGGGTCATTAACATCGGAGTGCTGGCAACACCGGCCGATGATATCCAAAAGGAACGAACGGAGGAAGTGTAGTGATTTCTCATTGTCATCAACAAAATTATCAGAAATCGATGATTCATTTAATTTTTTTCTCGTAATTAAAATACAATATAATTTAACAAGGTAATCATTTTTACTAATTAAAACAAAATAAAATGTTCTACTTCCACAATAGATCAAGACCGGATTTGCTTATCGCTACCATTTTCAACTGATAATATTATGCCTATCATCCACTAAGAATTGACAGTATTAATCTTAAAAGATAATTGATATTGGATGCTTAAAATATTAAATTTAGCATTTGAGAAGTTATCATTTTTATATGTTTGATGTACATAATTTGTAAATCAGAACTAACTTAACAGAAGCATCTGATAATATATCATTCGTTTGCATTTGTTTTTTTTTTAGTTTCTTTTTTATTTTGTTTTTTTTATTTTGATCTTGAACCTCTTAAAAAATTCTTAAATAAAAAACACTTACCTGAATATTTTTATCACAATTTACATGAGTAGCCCTTAGGTTTATTATATGGTCACAGGTTGCTTTAAAATAGCAAACCTTAATAATAATAAACCCTATCAATAATGCATTTTTTGAATTCAAATCAACGAGAAAACTTTGAATGGACATTTACATCACAATGCATACAATGTTATAAAAGTTATGAATTTAATATATTACCAAAATTGGACAGAATAATTATCATCATGTAAATGTGTTTTCTAGCATTTCATAATTATAAAACAAGAAAAATATATTTTATTATCAATGATTGTCTCAGTACCTACTGAGAATACGAGATTTTCTTAGATTGTTAAATATTTAAGCAATGTTGCTTACACAATGAATTCTACTGAGTGTATACTTAATATTTTAAAAAGGTGAAAAGTGTTCTTTGAAATGACTTTGCATAATAGCCATAATTTAAGAAACCAATAATGCATACATTCACATAATATCGCTAACGAGAAATTGATATTACTGAATGTTTCGAATGACGATTATATTAAAACATTTTTGTTGCTTACTAAGATTATTAAACTAAAATACTATATATTTATATTATTGTGTATGTAACACTCTACCTGTTTTATTAAAAACATTATCATTTGTAAAATAATATTTATGACCGTCATGAATAAGATAGAAATATAAAAAAGCGTTTGATTGATTGGTATCGATTATATCGAAAAAATATTTATACGAATGAATTATTAAACTATTCCAAAAATGTGTTAGATGCTTGTAGTGATACAACATGGTCATTGAAATCGAAAATAAATGCCTGCGCAGTTTCCAGCTTCAGGAACTCTTCATCCGGACGTGATCAGCTATGGAAGCTGAGTGCCTTAAAGGCGCAAGAGATAAAGAGCCAAGATGTTATATTCAGTAAGGGACTGAGCATGTATGTATATTGTAAGAATAGTACACTTTTAGTAAGCTTACGGCAACATTACGAAGAATTTAAGGAAAGATTTGAACTATATTTAATCATTTCAAGACGATCATTCTGGCGAGAGGTTCTAATTATGTGTTTTAGTCACACAGAGACTTCAGCTGACATAATCATTTAGAATTTAGCTATCAATACTTGGCTAGCTTACGTGTGGGAAAGGAAAATAAAGACTCAGTCTGTACCCTTCCTAGCAAGAGACCTAGCCAGGAAACTAGGAGCCCGCTTTGCGGAATCCACTTATAGTTTCTGTAGAAAAAAACAGCACTCCCCCCACAACTCTTGACACAAGCCAAATCAAAATGTTATTACTGCCAGTATATTGTCTCTGCTCTTTATGGCACGGTCATAAGTATACTATATTAGTCTATGAACATGGCTATCGACCAAGCGTTGACACATTTTTCAAGTCGAAAATTATCGATGAAACCGTAGAGTGTAATAATAGGTGAGACAAAAAGTGACCGACGACATCATCGTCGGAAGCGAACGTTCGCAAAGCGTTAATAGATCTAATTTTGTCAAACATGCAACAATTAGAATGTAGGGCGTATGAGAAGGTCTCCAAATTATGTAAGATGACTGAATACGCGCAGAGAAATGAAAAAATAATAAGAAAGTTAGTCAAGTTATACATATTTCTTCTTAATATAGTTTTTCAATGATAAAAATCGCGAAAATTTCTTTGAATGTTATATAGTATATACCCAAGCGGCTTGTTTTGAATAGGTTTTTTGGTTCATTGAACACAGTAGTTATTAAATGTTTGTAAGTGTATAAAAACGTGGTTTTCAGAATCTTTGGCAACAACATAAATTGGTCATGTATTTAACTTTCTAAATTATTTTATTTAAATAAAATGATTTATTTTTTATAAAAGAAAGAATATATTTTCATATAACCGTGAGATTTAAAATGTACACTGACGTAAATGACCAGGAAAATTAAGATTGAAATTGAACTAGAATTATTATTAGTAGGTAATACGTTTTTCATAAAACACGTTGCTCAAAAAAATTGTATTGTTATATCATGAGTAACAGCCGATAAATCTATAGCTAATTGATTCATTTATTTACATTTTATACACTACTGAATGAACTAAAAGAAGTATTTTTTGTAGTGGTTCCACAATCTTAAAAATCGATTACAACTTCTATTTTCATTTTCAACTGATTTTTTGGTAATATCTTTTATTTTCATAAATAGTGGCACAGTCTGTAGAAGTTTTTTAAATTTGATAAAAACACGTAGGGCTTCTCGAAATAAAGTATCATTTTACAGGGCAATAAAGTTGTAACGAACTTTGTAAGAACCTATAACTTCTACACTCTTTTTAATGAACATGCACGTAGTTACGAGAATACGTATTCATAAGGATATAAAAGACATACATACAATGTTTATTAAACAGCAAACCGAACAAAAAAGTCAATTGCTTTACCAAGTTGGTTTTCGAACACACAAGTCAACTGTTTATAATTTTAATATATATTTTACAATGGCCAAAATACTGGGTGTTCTTCTTTCGCTTACGAATACCAGATGCAATACTTTTAACTCCTCCAATAAAAGCCTTATAATAAATATTGTCACGCTGCAATTAAAGCCATTCAATGTTAGCATTTTAATTCAGTTTCAAAAGGACACTGAAGTTTGATAACGTCGTAAAAAATCGCTTGTTTTTATTTTATTTTATTACTGAAATTATCAGAAATTAAAAAGTCTATTGTGAACGTTAATATGCATTGTTTTAAAATTGATGAAAACATCATAACTATTTATTTTCCCATAAGACAATTGGTTATTAATGCCTTTTTGTTTATTATGTCCATGCTAATTTGCTTGATTGTAAAAATATATCAGCTTAAAAGAGATTTTTTTTTTTTTGAATTTTTTGAAGATAATTGAGTATTAGTTTTACAGATGCGATATGTATAGAAATGTATGCAATTTTAATTACTTTAATCATTAAATAATCATAATAAAAATTCCATCTAGTATGTTTAAAGATATTTTATTTGATAAATTAATGACTGTGCTGGTGTAATAAAAAGTTCCAAACGGATTCACAGTTCAAATATGTTTTTTTTAATTGAAAACTGACGAGAATGCTCCGCTGATTATCTGCATGGAAACAAGTAGAACTGAAATGTCAAATACCTACAAGTATTTCCAACCGAAGACCTTTAAGTTGCATGAGATAGATAAATTCTCATCAAATGCCAAGGTAAATGGATAACGACGGCTCATATCTTTGAAGGCCTCATTTTTCTTCTAAATCTAGCCCTAGAGGAAAGAGTGATTATTGATAGCCAATTATACATAATATTACACCACGATTTTGTCAGTGTTATAAATGCTTGCGTTTTCTATTCAAATAGATTATTTTATTTGTTCATACACATTTATATTCACAAGTTATCGAGATTTTTGACATTTGAGTAATTTAGAAGAATCTGGCAGTTTATTGATATATCTTATTTTTTATTAATATTTGTATGCAAAAAACGTATGATTTTTAAAATAATAACCCTTTACTCTGGGTTAACACGATCCTATTTTTGCACGGTTTCGAAAAAGCACGGTTCTTAAAAAAATACTGATTATTTTTTACACTGATTTTTTTGCTTTAACACGGTTTAAAAAATCTATATCCTGAAACATAGCAGTATCCGTTTATTATCAAGTAGCGAAACTGAATGAATACATTTCTTTATGCTAAATTTAATTTAAATCAAAATCTATGTAAATTTTAAAAATATTTTTTTGTATTAATAATAAATAAATTTGTTTGATTGAGTTAAATAATTTCGCATTTTTAGTTTATTTTAAGTGATGGAACTTATTTAACATGCTTGTATGGCAATCATCCTTTTTTACACGGTAGTCTAAGGAGTGCAAATAGAGGATCGGGAGTATATTTAGTCAGAGATCATTAATGAACTGTATTTCAGTCACATAAAATAAAGGATGCATTATCAATAGAAATGACATGTTAAATCATACAATATTATCATGTGTAATTTTACTTTAATCTTGAATCTTGTCTTTTTCAGAAAAACTGCACTCTAATATACATATTTCAGTTTTTTTTTAAATATTTTATGATAAGCATTTCAATCATAAAAAATGGTTTTTACTCTTCGTCATAATTAAAATAATGTATTTGGAAAGCGGGAAAAAGAAGATCGGTAGAAAAAATTACGCCGGTGATTTCGGTATAGGTTGTAAATATTTTTAAGAGGATACAAAATACGCGTTTAGAAATGCGATAATCGTAATTTTACTATGTGGAGAGAGCTGTGTTTGATGAATCGATTCCGGTAAATATAATTTTACGTAATTAAATCAAAACAAATCTAAATCATGTGATTAAAGATTTTTTAATTGTTGGATGACTGCGAATTAGATGTTGCATGTATGATGTAGAAATAATTACATGAAATATTTCTCTTATTCCTTTCTCTCGTACATGATTTATGCGAGGTTCAAAAAAACTGTTTAAATAATGTAAGACCGATGTAAATATTTCTAGGATTTGTTTTTTAGAATACGCAGAAATGTTTAATGCATTAGAAGTGTCATCTTTAATTGCTTGGGGACACAGTTAGGTAAAATAATTTTCTCATTTATTACTATTACTAAAAAAATCGTAATTTAATATTGTACTATTATCATAATCGCGTTTTGAAATTACCAAACATAAATATATTGCTTCTCAAACTGTAGTTGGAGATCGGTTGCGGGTTGAAAACTGGCAATTCAATAAATATAAATATCACTATGAGTACCTTCTAACATTTTTAAGTGTGCGTTGGGCTATCTAACTGGTAAAGTATGCATTATATTTTTTATCATGAATATACTAACAAAAAAATAATTCTCGACGTATCAGATCTTGATTTCATAACTGTAAATAAATAGCTGTAATAAGTAATAATCCACTATTTTCTATTATTTAATACAATGTATTATATTTTAAATGTGTTTCCGTTGTTTTATGAGCATTAACTTTTATAGAAAATGTACCGGCAGTTCGCGTAATGTTTTGTGACCCTCTTTTACGGCATGTATATTGGGTCACATCTCACAAAAGATTGAGAGCTCGTGTATTTATTTGATGAAATAAAAGTAAACAACTCATTCAAATAATGCATTTAAGATGATTAACTTTGTTTTGAATCGCGTTAAGAGCAATGAGTACCGTATGAAATTTCAACTTATTTTAATATGTTATGTAATGATAAAAATCTAATAGTTCTAACGGTTTCGGTAATAAAATTTCCAATATATTCAGAGAAAATGCAATAAAATTGTTGGAGTAATACATTGAACTCTTGCCATTTTAATGGTTATTAAAGTCTGTGATTTATTAATAGTCGGCCCCGATAATTATCATTCAAAAATCACTGTCATTTATATATTCTTAATAAAGCTTTACGCCATTTATATTATACAGATGACGTCAATAAATGGACACAATAAACGAAAGAATTTGATCTTCTAAAAATATTGTCAAAGTGCTATTTTTAACTTCTTAAAAATAAATCTTCTTTTTCTGAGCATAATATACGGTGTAAAAGATTATACATAATTTGACAATTCGTTACCTTACTTTAAAAAGGTTCTAACTGATAGCTATTGGTCAGAAAAGTTTGTATTAACAGTATTCTAACACATATAATAATTTTAGAAACGTCATATATTATTGAGAAACGTAAATAGTAAAATTCCAGAGTTCATCTGCACACTTGTTTTACTTAATTTATTTTATAATGTCCTCAGATTGTTATAATTATTGACATCATAAGATTATTAAGATCATTATTTCTCAATAGAATGGTTGTGAAAAAATATGCTAAAAATAAGTAATTTGAAAAAATTTTACTTGCTCATTGTTACAAGTGAATTTTTTTTTTTTTTAATTTAAAAAAAATATTTGGCATTACAGCTTACGCCAATGCGCCAAATATTCTTAATCGTGAATGTCATACGAGATTAACTCGATGATAAGTAATGAATCAGTTGTACACAAAATCAACGATAAATAACATACACCCAGCCCAAGATCTCTTTTTTTTCAATTGAAAAAATCTGACCTTGCCGGGAATTGAACCCGGGTCTCCAGATCGCTAGGAGAAAGCTCTTGCCACTAGACCACAAGGACCGAACTCATTATATCTTTTGAATGAAATAATATGAAAAATTTTAAAATTCTCATATCTCAAAACAGGGTCAAGAGCAGTTAGAACCCTTTCAAAGAAAGGTGTCGAGTTGAAATGTCCCTTGAAATTTCAGTATACTTAAATTTAGAGCTCCGCAAACGCTGTTCCGAAACGCTTTGTAGTATTGCGAAAATTATCAATTTATCTCTTTTATTGAATTCGTATTTAATTATTGTACTAAGAAAAATTTTCAAATGAAAAAAAAAGAATATTTTGAACTCTGTGTAAACCCGTATTATTTCTATTTTTTTTATGCATGCGGTATGACGTGAAAATCTGAGAAATGTGTCGTGGAATAAAAAAAGGTTTTGGAACTCTCCTCCAGTTCATATATGGGCTTCTTCTGGCACTCTATTATGTTTCGTTTACTAGAGAACCACCTGAACGAAACACGCCGGATTATCACTTATTTTTGCATTAGTTAGTCAAAACTGTGCGTAGGACTTCATATGAATGTTCGTACTATTCTGTTCGGCAACACAACAAATCGGAAATTTCGGACGACAACCACTAAAATTCTAGGCAATCGTCATTACGAAATATCAACGTCATATTTACTATCACGTAGCTCAAGTTTAAGTTTAACGTCCACATAAAATGTTGCAGTTACTGTAAATTATTACTGTTATCTCGCATATTATAGATTGTCATAAGGATAAATGAAAAAAAATGAATAGGACGTAATGAAAAAAGATATGAAATAATTTGGGCCGATCCTTGACTTGAATTTGGCCCCAGAACTTAGTGAGGTTGCCTATGCCTTACGGAAAGCATCAAATGGTTAATATCCGGTTGGGCTATCGATAATATCAACCAAAAATCTATACCAACTCTAATTTCCTGACCAATGCCTATGTTTCTCCCTTTATCATATGTATGCCATCACGGTAAAATCAATAAAATACAAGTGTATAAGTAAGCAGGACACCTCAATCCCATCGTAAGGATAAGAAACAAGCAGACAGCGACTCCTAAATTAATGCTTTAATATATATACAATTCTCACTATTATTTTTTTTTTCATTATCTATTCCATATCCTTTGTCACTTCACGTGAACAATTGTCTTAAAATCAGATAAATTCAATGTGTAATCATCTCCTTGGTAATTTATGTCTAGAAATTCACTGAGAAACTAATCTTGAACAATTATTTATTAATGGACTATTCAATGATAAAAAAATATAGTTTATTGTGTGCTGCGTTTTAAAAGACAAGTTTTATTACATAAATTAATTCAACTGCACAAAATAGTTGACGAAACTTATTTGATATGCAATAGCAGCCGTGATAGTTCTCAATGAAAATATGTGTGTGCTACATAACTTTTGTTTTTATTATGATCTCTCGTATTATGACATAACAGATTCGTGAAAAAGATTTTCGTCTTAGAAGTAACTTCTGGTGAAATGTAAATATGTGTGAATGAACATCTATCGTGATGTATTTATATAATACGACTTGCAGTGAAAAGCTGGCAAAATCACACGCGACATAACGTTTTTAAGTATTGATATTAATCTGAATGAAAAAGTGATTAATTAAGTGTGAAACGAAATTTATCACGGTTCGAGTGAATAGATTGTATTGAACTAGATTATTCTATGAATCTAACAAATTTACTCAGTTATACTGAATGGCTTAACTGTTAAGTGTAGGCAGTTACGCAATACAGCGATGTTTGAATATGATAATACTTTATTTCAGTATTTAAATCTGTACTTTAATTCCTAGAACTCCTATGTCTAGCTCATAGGTAACACGCATCTCAAAACGCACATAATTTGATTAAACAATTATTTTTACAAGAATACTTTATTTGAAGGGTTTAAATATGTATCCCTCTTCCTTTTAAGACGCTTTAAGATTTATTTACAATAGTATAAAGTCCAGCTCGACATCGTATGGGTAACGAGAATTTAATATGTCGAATGCTGCGCGATATTATTCAACTTGGTTGGAAAAATATTATTTATTTATTTTTAAGTATCCTTATTTAAAAACCCGTACATATTGGGTAATGTGTGCCTTAGATTAAAGTTTGTAACATTTCATAATGTGGTATATTTAGTAATTAGTTTTTTTTATCTCATTGTTTGAGGTTTATTTACGATATTAATCAATTTGCTGGAAGGAAAAAAATAATATATTGAGTAGTGCAAATGGATAAGTTTCAATAGTCAATACAGTGAACGAATGCATATATTTATGTTATGTCGTAACTCTAACCTTGTATATCATTAAAACAAAGCATTTTGTTAACAAACATCAAGAGATAGTCACAATAATGTGTGACAGAAAAATCAGGAATGCCTCAACACCTAAAACAATTCCATCAGCTCGGTGGATGGCTAAAAATGTAAAGTGCAAAAAAAATCATCGCAATCGTAAGGTATGAAGTTTTGAAACCTCACGTGTAACTTATGATACCGCACCGGATTCTATTCACATTCACATTGACAAGCGATGAAATTGAATAAGAATTAATTAATCAATTCCAAATCTTGCAATTCTCTCAATTTGGATACGAGATAAATTAAGTTCACACCCTGGCCATTTTAAAGAATGCCGAGGTGCAGTGCCAGCCGTCTAAACACAATATTTATTTATTTTTCCGGTGAATGTAATCGCATACTACAAATTAAAGATCATGTCATTTTTTGATCTTTTTTTAGGGAGGCACTGAAATATTTATTACGTCAATGCTATTAGGCATACTTATTTAGTAATACGATAGATTTGTAAAATTTTAATTAGATACATATACCAATCAAGATTAAAATGTCAAAGTTTTAAAATTCAATGATCACTAATCAATATCTAACCATGTAATCGTTTCTGACAATATTGATTCAATTTTATCTTGTGTACGCCACTTTAAATTATTCTGCTGATATCTTGATATTTTATGACAAGTAAGATGTTAACGTTTTATGGTTGCGCACGAGAATATTTCTTTGTAACGGGTAACTGAATATATGGTTAAATAAAATATTCATAATAATTATGTCTTCTGTTAAAAAATAATTAGTTTCAAAGCAAAATACAGTAATTAAAGCGTTATAACTTGTAAACATGAATATTTTAGCGATAAACTATTATACTTAAAAAATTACCATAATACCAAGTAATCAAGATGCTTTTACCTGGAAGCTTATGATGTTTTTTTATTGGCTACATTTTTATATATATTTAGATATGATATGTCATCTTCATATTGAGTATATTTTAAAGCCTTTTTTTATTGTCGAACGAAAAAACAAATTTAATTAACGGTACTTTAGAGGTTGTAACTTCAGCTAATTTATTATATCAAAGCATTATCACCGATAAAATTTATAGACGTAGTTAAAATTGCTATGAAAACTTAAATTAATTGAATTTAGTTTTTTTTTTTTGCGTTTTTTTTAGTTATTTGAATAATTTTAAGTTGATAACAGAGATTACAAGAGTATTGGGATGTGAATTTCTCCAACACATGTTATTTTAACGAAAAGTGTTTCTAAGTTTGTGACCTTGCCTCCAGTCTTGGGGAAGACACAAATGAAGATGGGAGAGCAGTAATAGTAGTATTAAAGTTCTTTTGAATTACACGACGTGTTCAAGATTGGGTAGAAAAATGACATTAGATAAAGCCATAAATTAAAATTATCTAGTCATTGATGTGAAACGCTTTATTGAAATAATCCCAGATCGTCAATAATGTAGAAATTCCAATTGAATATTGAAATATATTCGGATCTTTTTTGATATATGAATATTTGTTTAATAATTCCAAAATTATTCGTTTATATTTCCAGACAGAAATTTATAAAAAAAATACATAAATTAATCATAAATTCGGAGTTATCTTATATATAAAACCAAAACGGCGTATGTATGTATGTGGGTCTGTAATTCCCTTTTGCATTGTTGGTCATTAAGTTGCCATAAAAACGAATATGAAAGAAAATATGTTTGAATTTTTATCGGCGAAGACATTTAGTCAAAATGTAATAAATTCTAACTGAACTTTTCCCGGCTTTTATTATTAATAATAATGTTTATTATTTACGTGAACGTGATATTTGACATTTCTTTGACAGCAAATTAGATTTTATCCTTGAATTTGGACATTTTAATGGGCGAGAATGGGGCTGTCATCAAATTAAATAAAGTTTATGATTTTATTTTAACTCTATTTTGGATGTTAGATTTTGAGATATAATTATGTCGAATGATATAACATTAAATAATTATTGGTCGCTTAGTCCGAGCGAGGTCGGGTAGCAATACTAGTATTGTATATTAGTATATATTATAATTATTACTTGTCCATTTTTTACTTTAAAATACTCACCTGGCCAATGCACATTTATTATGTATCGGCAATAAGTCGGTTATCAATAAGTGGCGCCGGAAATGAAATTAATAAGAAGTAATGAACTAACTTTACAAGATATAATTCATAGTGGGAGTAGCTTGGTCATACAGTGCGGGGTTTCTGGTGGCTAACCAACGAACTATATACATATCAACAGGAGGAGTTTAAAAAACAAATGTTTTAATATAGCTTAACTGACATCAACGTTTTAAAAAGTATTGAAAATAGCGCCCATAATGAAATTAGGAGGAAGTCAGAACATTGATGCAACTTAAAATGATAATTGTACCTTTAAGATTTGTTATAATATAAATATTCAAACAAGAATTCTTCAACAAATGGAAAAATTATAGAAATTCACGCTTAAATTCAGAAAATTAAAGTATTCAACGGTATAGTAGAATATAAACAAACTAATAAGATAAAAATTCAATCACAGTGATAAAAGTAAGAAGCAATCGTTCGATTTGCAAAAATATAATACGAATAGCAAACGAAGATTTTAAAAGAATTTTTATCATGCCAAAAATAAAGTCCAGATGATGTTCATTGTTATCAACGATGAAACCTACGGGAAATAAACTGAATGAAATATTTATGCAACAGGATAAAAACCTTTAATCCAGTATTATTTTGTATTTAATATGAAAGTAATTCTCAATTACATTTGATTTTAATTGATTATTTTAAAATGCTTAACAATTATACGAAAATATTCGACTAGACCTTCTACTTTGCTATATTAATTACCCTCTTAATGGAGGTTAAATTGAGTCATAACAAGTATTCTTGAAAAGTCAACTAACTCTGTATGACCAAATTGAGCTGCGGAAATGTTAAAAATATGTATTTGCGGAATTGAATTTTAAATATTTAATATAACATACAAATAAAACCAGCACAGCTGTTAGAAAAACTCTGAATTAACTTTTATCTAGGAAGTTAAGCCAACATACATATTTTCAATAAAATATTTAGCTTAGAAGAGAAGTATGTTGATAATGTATTAGTGCAGTCATCAAGCTGTGATACTATTAGCATATTATATTATGCAATAATAACATGTTATCGAAAAGTTCGGAATGATTTAGCTTTGAAATCATTAAAACCTGAAATGGAAAAAGCAGGGGTGACTTTGAATATGTAAATATAATAATTCAACATTTGCGATCGGATTTTTAAAAGTTGTTTGAAATAGGAACAGGAATTTAAGTTTTTTTTATTCAATAAAAAGTGGAAGGACAACGACAGAATTTTATCGTGACAATTTATTTGTTTGAACTAGATTGTTTAAATCGTTACTGTTTGCTTCGTCTGTCGATATAATTGAATTTGTTCTTCATACAATTCATCCCCGCTACAAGGTTATATTTATTGAATAATGAAACATCGTTACTTGAAAAAGTATTTTATAATTACCGTAGGTATATAGTCATTATTTAATGATATCAACAAAAATGTAAACTATATATCAAGCAATTTAAAATTGGAAATAAAATCAAATCATTTCTTATTATATTCAAACAAACACGGATGTTTAAAATACCAATAAATCAGTGTTGATACGGTAAAATTAATTAAAGTATGGAAATAAAATATTTTTCTTGTGGTGAAGAATATAAAGTATTTAAACGCTTTCATAATATTAGCATTTTATTATTCCACTAAGGCTTAACAACACAATCTTGGAATATATTAACATTCAATATACTATATGTTAAAACGTTATCTAAAATCCAACGAACTCTTTATTATTTGAATATTCTTTTATGTTGTATATGATGTAAACTGATCGTTTAGTAGAATTTATAATATTATATTTCCAATCGAAACATTCAATGGACGGGTATTCATTCGGCTAATATAAACTTTGGTTAATATATATACATACATCACAATACGATCTTTACTAATAATTAATAAGTTGAATTAAATAAAGTAAAAATATGTTTAAAAACAAACCTTTTTAATCAAACAAAATTCATTTGAAAGTAATTCCAGTAATGCAGCAAGTGGTATCCATGTAAAATAAATAAACAAATAAAAACAAATCGAGTAGCACTAAAATGGTGTGAAAATAAAATAACAGCGTACGTTTGGTCAACTTTTTAAAGCACTATAAAACAACACACTTTTATGCAATCTAATTGCATAGATTAAATTATTTGTAATGTTGCTGATTATTACAGAAAACTTTCTGAGACATAAACAAAATTTTAAAAAATCACACATTTAGAGATTGATTAATTTTGAAATTTGGTCCAATCGTGTTTTGTTATGTTTATTCGACGAATATCGGTAAGAGATATCAACGCCTGTATATTCCGAGGCACAAAACCCGCGACGTCGATCTACGCCGGAGCGTATCACAAAACTGATCCCACTGCCATATTAAAAAGTTACTTTTACTCCGCAATACTTGTGAATAAGTAGGCAAAACCACCGCCATTATAGATTTCTCAATCGGGTTTGCATTGCCGATTCGTATGTCTAGCGAGCGCAATTTATACTGCCGACGTGTTCGATATGTAACTGTAATCGGCACTATAAATTCGATTATCTTAACGTAACGCACGTCTTTGGTAATGATGTCCAAATTTGTTTTTGAGACCAACTCACCGTTTCGCATGTGTACGTAGTGGTAAAACGAGCACTAGATACAAAATTACCGATATCCATTTTAATAAAAAATCCAATGGAAATTATTATTTTCAAATCCGCCTTCAATGTGAAACATAATACATAGTTGTCTTTAAATGTTTGCTTTTTTACTGAATCATGAGTGAATTGTGAAATATTCATTTTAAGTAATATGGCGCTAAATAGGACACCGGGAAAGGGACGGAAGAATACTTTTCATTAATATAATTATCACGTTCGATAATACAAAAATATGAATATTTATTATATAAAAGCATTATTTTTATTACTTATTGTATCGTGACGGGGTATTTATAAAGGATATATTTAAAAGAGAAGAGTCACCCATGTTGTTTTAATATCGTTTAATTATCATCATTACTAAGTATAGTATGAAAGGTTGTCAACCATCTTATCCTGATAATGAAATTAGCTTACATCCGGATATAATAAAATCAAACGACTTAAATATTAAAAAGATAAATTATTTATAATTAAGCGAAAAAATTAATTATCGTGGATAAAAATGACTCAGCATCATGAATACTTTTATTTTCCGATCTTAGGTGAAGGTTTTTCCAAGTTATTGAGCACCAGGTCATTTATTTTTATATAATACATTAAATTCTTCGTGGCAAAAAACATTTTACTTGTAAATATTTTTTTTTAATTTACCGCATTGATTTTAATCGGCTTTGATACTGGACATATAGTTCAGTGACAATTTTTTTTTCTGTATAATTAATTATGTACAATGTGGAGATTGCTTATTTTTAAGTTGATGTGTTACATACCTTTGGATTAAATAATATTTGCACAGTATAAGTTTCTCCCATTACTCGCCATTATCAAGTGATGCGCACAAGTTGCACTGCACGTTTTATTATACAATAGTAAAGATGCATTTAAGATTCAATTGCTATTTTACCTTATCACAGGATTTTAGAATTAAGTTATTGTCATATACATACATATATTGTTTTAATTCCGGTACAAAATATCACAGAAATTAATCTTTTTCAACATTAATTCTGATGATTGAATTTCAATTCGTTGAATCATCGAAAATATACAGCCAGTCCTCTTTTTTGCGTGATTTAGATTTATTTCTGACGGCACCGTTACTTTATTTACGCAATTTACTCGTTGTTACGCGATTTTTTTTACCTTAGAAATGGTGACCCTGCGTTTAAAGAAAAGATGAATCTGCGCAAAATCATGTGATCCAATTGATGACTCTGCTCTAAAACTTGAAAGAATAGCACATTTCCCGGCCTTCAATTTATATCACAGAACTGTGTCGAATAAATGCACTCCAACCGACCAAATATTTTGAATGACAAATGATAAATATTTTTTTGTACGAAACTATACTATATACTGAAACGATATTTTGGAACCAATTTTTTAATTATATGAAAATAAAGAGTTTTTGTGCGATTTTTTTATTTTATACGCTACACTTTCTGGAACCAATGTATCGCGTAAAAAAAATACGTGTACATTTAATATACAGGTCATGTTTTATGAATATTTTTTGGAATATACTTTCACTTCGTCAACCATAAGTGAACAATATTGATTTAGTTTAGTGGGTCGAAACTAGAGGTCGTATTAGCTGGGGTAAGGACCATGGGATCGAAAATATATTTAAGCTATTTCCGGATGTACACTCCACAATCGTAAAACACACACATTATAATTTGGTAAATCAATATTATTTTTAATTTTAATTACAATTTTCGACAGCAAAAAAGCGGATTTTCCGGTTAAATTGAATAAATGTCGGGCACAGGTTAGAAGTTTGGAAATGCAGTTCAGGCTCGGGCCGGACTGGAATGAATTTGGGTAGAATTGTCAAGTTACGACCCGTGTAGATCTCTAGTTGAAATTATGTGTAATCCCCTGACATATTTAATTACACAGAATCAACTAAGCTATGGGGTAATCCCTGCTGTGGTTGATCTTGGATTTTTTTCCAAAATATAAATAAAATTCAATGTCACTTTGTGGAAAACTTTTATATTCTTTAACATAATAAAACACTATGATTGAATATAAGAGATCTTAGTTAATTCCACGTATTGCGTGACAAATAGTGTAACTTCTAAGACTGATGTTGTGTTTGAAAGAGACGCTACACGTGAAAATATAAGTCGTACAATACGTGGAATTATTTATGTTACTATACATTTTTTATGAAAATGAGCTTCCACAAAGTTACCGACAATTCCATCGAAAATACACAATTTCTTTTACACATATTCATATTTCATACGGTTAATTAAAATTTTGATATTTCATTCAGTTGGTAAAACTAACGTTTTGCGATATTTATATAAATGTAGATTGTAGAATAAATAAAAAAAAACTCTTCTATTTTAATTTTTTTTATTGATAAAAAAGAATTATGGTTACTCGAATATTGCTCTTCATCATAAAAAGTTAAAACCTGCCCATGTACACTCTGACTTCTTTAACAGTTCACTCGAGTTTGCGGCAGTCGTTGATACTAAATAAATGTACTCCCCTCTGACATAAGAATCCACCTACCACACTTAACCCACGCGTTCAGTATATATCAAATTAGGGATTTTAAGATTTCGAACCAATCTTTTTCTCAATCTCAAGGCAATCTTTTTTTTGTCGGTGTCATTCAGGACATTTACACAGCGCCACTATTTCGAGTGCATAAGTAGCGTGGTTAGTCTGTAGTGTATTGTAAGATAAATTTGAATTATATTGTATCTTATTGAGTACGCCTATATATTCGAGGACATATTCTCATACGGGCTATGGCAAATAAGTCTGCAACGGCCTTTAGAATTTTTATTATAAAAGAGACACAGTCATAAGCCGAAATGAACTTTGATATGTGTGGACGTTCTAAGAAGTTAGCGACCGATGTAATTGGACTACATTCCGGATGTTAATAAACCAGGATACTAAAATTAATACGTATTCGATTTATTAAAATTGATCATTGTTATATTAAAAAATCCGGTTGCCAACCTATGATCAATACCAACAATAGCAGTAATCAATTTATCGACTTTTTGTCGAATAATATACCTAATAGCAGACCCCTACTTCCGTGTCAATGATACGGGCGGCTAAGAATCCCAGTTGGGATAATGTACAGGTTATGATTGTTTATGGTATTTTAATAAATTATACTTTTTTAATTTACGGGGCTGTTTCCTATTACACGTATAGCCGCACTCTCTGCTATAAAATTAATTACAATTTGGTATTCACTGTCAATACTTGGCGGAAAGGCAAAACCTATGTTGAAAAATAATATGATTTTTTTTGAACTTATTCCACATCAAAACACTTGCGTAAAGAAAAAAAAATAACAGCAAAAAAAATCTAATTA